>JARQOD010000006.1:139099778-139186763 GCA_033576555.1 Oophaga sylvatica
AATGGTGGCACCGTGAGTCTAGACCAGGTTCCACCCGGGAAGACATTTGTTCCTCATAATCTACAGAATGAGGTGCTCTCATGGGCACATGCCTCTAAGATCAGAGGTCATTTTGGAATCAAACGCACCACTGAGTTCCTCCAACGTTCATATTGGTGGCCTCGGTTGTCTCAGACATTAAAGAATACGTCCAAGCATGTATCTCCTGCGCGAGAAATAAATCATCTCATCAGAGTCCGGCGGGTCTTCAACATCCGTTATCCGTGGCGGATAGACCTTGGGAGCTGATTGGGATGGATTTCGTGGTTGAGTTACCTAAGTCCCAGGGTAATATGACCATATAGGTGGTTTCTGACCATTTTTCTAAGATGATTCACCTGGTACCCCTTCCTAGGGTTCCTTCTTCCCGGGTTCTGGCATCACTGTTTATCCGTCACGTTTTCCGTCTTCATGGTATGCCTGATAGGATTGTTTGTGACCGAAGTCCTCAGTTCACCTCTCGGTTTTGGAGAGAATTGTGTAATTTGTGTAGTATTGAACTGAATCTCTCTACTGCCTATCACCCGGAGACCAATGGCCTGATAGAACGCACTAATCAGACGCTTGTGACATACTTGCGTCATTTCGTTTCTGCCAATCATAATAATTGGGCAACTTTGCTTCCTTGGGCAGAGTTTGCTCTAAATAATGCAGTGGCGGATTCCACAGGTCATACCCCTTTCTTTTTGAACAATGGTCAGCACCCACGTGTGCCAGTCCCTATGCCAGTTAACTCTGGTGAGCCGGGGGTCAGAGATTGGGCTATGGAGGCGCGGACGTCTGGGATTAGACGCAGGAAGCATTATTGACCTCCAAAAATCGGATGAGACAGTCGGCTGACACTCATCGTCGTCCAGCTCCCGTATTCTCTCCGGGCGACAGGGTCTGACTCGCGGCTCGCAATATCAGAGGTCGCGGCGAATCGGCTAAAGTCACCCCCTGGTTTATTGGTCCTTTTAAAATTCTGGCCCAAGTAAATCTCGTGGTGCATCGTCTGTAATTGCCTCAGCACTTGAAGATACATGACATATTCCATGTGTCGATCCTGAAACCCGTTCGCCTGACGAAATTCTCTGAAGCTCAACACGCTTCTGACACCGGGGGTGAGGATTTCAAGGTAGAGGCGATTGTGGGGTCTAAGGTTGTTCATGGCAAAAAACTCCATTTGTTACACTGGAGGGATAGCGGTTCTGAGGATTGCACTTGGGAACCCGTGGACCATATTCATGCTCCCCTGCTCATTGAGGAATATGAGCATCAAGTGGGGGGGATAATGTTAGGCATCAGGTGACAGCAGTATCTGAACCTGGATCCAAGGAGTCTGTGGTCTCCCATCCAGACCCAGATGCTGCTCAGCTTCGCCGTCGTTCCCAACACCTAGCGAATACCCGAGAGGCCAAAGTAGTTACTCGAGTCTTTGTTCATAGTAGCCTTAAACCTAGGTTACAGAACAGGAAAAGGCTGTTGTAAGCCTAAGTCCAGAAATGCCTGCACTGAGCATGTCCGTGACATGGCAAGCCATGATTGGTGATTAATGTCAGCTGATCCTCTGATCTGGCACTGGATGACATCACCGATGATGCGATTGACGAGATGGCTGGGGGCGGAGCTAAGCCCTTAAATAGCTTGTCTGTCCGCGACTCGGTCAGATCATACTAATATAGGCAGTGCTCTTGTGTGGACCTGCCAGAATCTGGGCTCCACGTGCTCTCTAGCTTTGCTCTCCGGGACCTGCCGATGCCAGAGTACGCTCGGCTAATTAGCACAGGTCATTCAGGCAGGTTTAGCTTATGCCAGGCAGGTAGCCAATGTGGCGCAGTCTTGCTTCGAATATAGGGTAGCTATACACCCTGAGCAGTCTGCGGGGCGTGTAACCTGGGCATCGCCTGCCAAGCTGAACAGAGAGTTGCTCAATCCGGTCTCACGCCAGCTGGAAGCACGTACGCCTGACGTTAGTTGCACGCACTTCCTAGTGGCTGGCACGTAGCTTCTGTGCAGTCAACAGGGCTACGTCTATACCATCATGCAGCACATAGTGCAAACCTAATATCTGGCAAGTGGCTTCTGTGCCATTAACAGGGCTACATCTACGCCAGTCGAGAGCACATCTCCCGTGACGTTAACGGAGATAGTGCCAATTCTACATCTCTCCTAGTGTGAAGTAACACAGGCGAGATCTAATGTTAGATTTCTGTTGTCAGTTTGACCCTCATACTCTAGGGGTGTTTGGCGGCAGTGACTATAAACTCCATCGCGGACCCCGTGTTCGGTTGCAATCCATTATACAATAAAGTTGTTGCAACCGAGCGCATAACAGTAGAGCTGTCATATGATAGAGCTTCTGGGTCTAAATAGAACCAGCAAAACATGTTTGTTACAAGCTTTCTATTACTAGGACTTTATTTTCCCTTATTACAAAAAGTATTATGGCAGCTTTATTGACAAAAGAAATGCTTAATAAAAAAAGCAAATGCATGATATTATTTGTTGTAAGAAATAATTAGAACAGAACAAATAAGACTAGGTTGACATTACCAAAAAATAAATCTATCCCATGATAAACACAACCAAATGAAGATATAAATTTGGATCCAGCTGAAACAGAGTAAAATTCCAAACTTTAAAGGGAATCTCTCACCCGCTTGGACTTATGTAACCTATCAATATGGAAATACAGGTTATAGAATGGTTAAGTTACTTGTATGCCTCATATCTGCGGTCTTGTTGATTAGAAATCCTTTTATTCATTTATGGTAATGAGTTCTTCCAGGCTCTGGGCGTGCACTGTCTGGAAAAAAAAATCTGCCTCCGGTGTTCATAAGCATACCAGCAAACTCTCATCAGCGTCACAGTGCCCTGTAGTCCTGCACCTGCACCCTGCAATAGTGTGATTCAAACAGCACAGCTCATGGACATGGCCAGAGAACACTGTAAATGGGCAGGGGTTTTGCTAAGCGATCTGCTCATCTCTAAAAATATTTTCAGAATGTACTTTTATAGAAATATGAAACTAATCTTGAAAGAATAGTAGTGTATAAAATTGTAAACTGTGAAAAATACTGAAAAAATCTCATGAATCTCAAATCTGAACTTCGATCACAAAAAAATCAATTTAGTAGCATAAATAAATACAAAAATTGTAAAAAAAAGGAACCTTTTTTGTATTGTCATTAAGTCCAAAAATATGGACAGTATTAAGGGTTAAAAATCTGACAAAATTAGCTAAAATATATCTGCATTATTAATGCTAAATAACAAGTAGTATTTCAGAACCTTGATTAATTACATTGTATATCTCCCATGTGTTAATGTTGAGAATGAATGTAATTTATGGTTTTGTAGTTTTTGTTTCCTGTCATATTAAATACGATCTCCCAAGGAGGCTTATCGTGGACACTGGCTTCCTGTGGATTTCCAAAACAAAGTTGGAAGGGAACTGCACCTTTTTAGTAGTTATAAGTAGAGTTGAGCGATACTTTCCGATATCCTAAAGTATCGGAATCGGAATGGTATCGCCGATATCACTAAAATATCGGCGATACCCGATACCGATACCGGAAGTCCCATGTAAGTCTATGGGAACAAAATATCGCAACTAAAAAAACCCCATTCTTTCCTTGTAAACACTAAATATACACACATAGAATACATATATATATATATATACATGTCATTGTGACATATATATATACATATATGTATAGTTTATACACTTCTACATAGTAAAATATCCTCTGATTCAATTGCCGGGTAAAGCCGGGTTCAGTGAAAAGACAGAAGCACCCGACATGAAATGACACTTGGTGTACATAGGGTTAACCATGTCTTTTCATGTCGTTTGCTATCTGATTTGCACAAACAATTAAATCAGTCTATGTGTGCAAAATTTCACACCTGTAGGGGTTAATTAAAGGTGTAAATTCGTTGTAAAAAAAACGGACTTTTTTGCTACAAATTTACACCTTTAATTAACCCCTACAGGTGTGAAATTTTGCACACATAGTCTGATTTAATTGTTTGTGCAAATTAGATAGCAAAGGACATGAAAAGACATGGTTAACCCTATGTACACCAAGTGTCATTTCATGTCGGGTCATAGGTCATAGGTCATAGGTGTTCGGTCTGGATGCCGAACTTTACTGTTCGGGTTCGCCCATCTCTACTTGCAAAATCACCAATCTATAGCACTAGCTTCTCCAAGAGCAGTTCTCCTAATCACAGCTCTGACTATCCTGAGCTATGTGCTTGTTCAAGTGCCATTATCTCTATATGTACCGTAAATACAGTGATAGCAGTGTACATTATAAAACAAATCACTAATAGCTGAATGTGTTACAGCAGAACTTTATAGTTCTACTAATACTATAACTCAGCCTATCCTATCAGAAACAAAGAAGTAAAGAGCAACATAGCTCTGACCTGCTCCAGAGACAAATTGAGAATATTTCTTTAATTGTAACCACAACAATACCAGCACATTAAAAAGTTGTTGTTGTCCAATGTCCATATAGTACTATATTATGCTAAACAGTGGCCAGAGACCGCCATACCATGCCACAATAGTCCCATAGTTTGTTTTCATAGGACAGTGCGATTCTGTGCCTGCACACAGCCATATACTTTGCATAAAGTACCATATTCTACCTGCAAAGAACCAAATTGTGTGTTTGCAGTCCTACAATGAGCCTATATTGCACCCAATAAACTACACATTAGACCCAAATTAGAGTAATACTTGCCCATGTACATAGATGCCAGAGAGAACCACGTTTGTAAGTTACTGTGTATAACAACGCACATTATTCCATATTATGCCCTGTTTGATTGATCCGATTCCTAACTGAAGGTGGTTTTCCAATCCTTAAAGAAAACTTCAAACTTGCTCCAAATAGTAAAACATAATCTAATATATTCATGTTTTACCCTTACCCCTCCTGTGCTGCTGGCCACAGGACCAACCGTGTGTTGCTTTCCATTGCGCTTGACAGCAGTGATTGGCTGCCTGAGTGACATGGCATTCAATCGACCTCAAAGCATGGTTAACAACTCCTGAAGGTTCTCAGCTCCCAAAACTTTCATGAATGGGCTAATCTCTAAATCCCACCCTTGCCCACTCAAATTGTATAAAATATAGACATGCGGACCCTCGATTTTACCTGATCCGTAGACCATATTGTTTTATATCCATTCAGGAGTTAGGAACACTCTGGCACAACAAGATACTTCTCTTTTATATCCTAAATATGCATGCATGCTAATATTCTGTTACTTTTGATGATGCCAAACCCTATATAGATTTGTATAATCATTGGGTCACATGGCAAAACAAAAATAGGGACAAAGTCAAGTTTGACACCAAATCAGACAAATTCACATTTAGGAGAATCAAAGAACAATCAGACTAATGATCTGTTGAGACTGGGTACACCTTTAGAATACATATAGCCAGTGGCACAACATAAATCTTTTACACGTCAATGCAAAGTCAATAACATGGCCCTCTATAATTGAAAATAAAAATAGTTTGCGCACATAAAAACTACAAGACACAAAAGGATCTGTAGAAAAATAGGAATATGCATGTGTCAAATGGAAAACAATACATAAATTCAGACGCACTCTGTAGAACAGTTTGAGATGCAGATGTAATAATACAGTAATAAATAAATATTGCACTAAGACCCGTGAGAAAAAGGTGATGAGAAAAGCCTGTAGTCTATTATGTAGTAAACCCCAAACCAAAGGACTAAATAGTCATAATACGCATAAGGTATTTATTCATATGGGTATTAATATGGACAAACCCTGAAAAAGTAAAAGAGGTCCTCTTTTAACGATGGAGCAGAAAAACGCTGCAGAAATCCTAAAAAACCTTTTATGCAGAAAGGTCAGAAGAAATTGACACTGTCCCGGCCGGTGACAGCTCAGATGAATGAGTATTAGTGGTGCACTGTGGAGAAAATAGTCCTGTTTGCACAGGTTTTACCTGACAACCCCGATGGGTCACTTGCAATAGAAAGTCCAATTTCAGCCTCCTCTGGCCTGCTGACAACCCCGATGGGTCACTTGCAGTAGAAAGTCCGACTTCAGCCTCCTATGGCCCGCAGACGAAACTTAAATCCGTTGATGAAAGCCGGTGATCTCTGGCCTCCGTGGCCAGATCAGGAACGCCGGCTGATGATGTTGAATTCTCACTAGGAAGAAGGATGTGGGCAGGACCTGTTGGTAAACTAGCCTGCCTCAAGCACAGTAGTACACAAAATCGCAATATCTAACTGTCCCTCAGAGTGAGCAGAGTAGCGTTCTGTCCCTAACTGAGTTCACAGCACAGTGACGCTAAAATGGCTGCGGCGCCTTTTATAGTGCATTCTGACATCATTTCAGCAGCCAATCACAGCCATGCCATTAGTTAAGATGACCGCAGCATTACAGGATGTGCCCACACTTCATAAGATTCATCATTGGCTGACTAACATCACATTGCCTCTCAAAGAATTATGGGAACTTCCGATTCCGGTATACGATATTGAAAAAGTATCGGAATTAAGTATCGGAATTCCGATAACGCGAATATCGGCCGATACCCGATACTTGCGGTATCGGAATGCTCAACACTAGTTATAAGGTATAATTTTTCTTGCTTTCATCTCCTATTACTTGTCATTGTCTGTCCCAAATATACTGAATGTTCTAAATAAGTTATACATTTTTGTAGGAGGAACTACTATCTATTTCTATCCCTAGCTTTAATGTATCATCTTATCTAAATTGTCTCTTCATAGGCAGATTTACTGTGTATCTAATATATAAAGCTGAATGTATGTATGTGTGTATGTATGTGGGTATGTTTGTCCGGGATTGGAATCCGCACCGTCGCACTTACGGGCATGAAATTTTGCACATCCGCACGTCTCGACCCCGGGAGCGTCATAGGCTAGGTTTTGAGTCGAAATTTTAACCCCGCGCATTCCAAATCGGCAAATAATTTTGGCCGGGGATAGGAATCTGCACCGTTGTACTTACGGGCATGAAATTTTGCATGCCCGCACATCTCAACCCCAGGAGCATCATAGGCTATGTGTTGAATGGAAATTTTAACCCCCGCACGTTCCAAATCGCCAAACAATTTTGGCCCTATCTACATAATGGGGAGAAAGCTGAATGCTTGTGTGTATGTCCGGCATAGGAATCTGCATTTACGGGCATGAAATTTTGCACACCCGCACGTCTCGACCCCGGGAGCGTCATAGGCTAGGTTTTGAGTCAAAATTTTAACCCCGCGCATTCCAAATCGGCAAATAATTTTGGCCCGGGATAGGAATCTGCACCGTTGTACTTACGGGCATGAAATTTTGCATGCCCGCACATCTCAACCCCAGGAGCATCATAGGCTATGTGTTGAATGGAAATTTTAACCCCCGCACGTTTTGGTGTGTGATTTTTATGTGCAGAATAAATTTTTGTTAACATAGTCTATTTTGTTACAGCTAACAGCAGTTATTAATTAACCCGGGCGAAGCCGGGTACTACAGCTAGTAATATGATAAAATGTAGTTACCTGTAAGGTTTATATCTTGTGGTCTGAACAAATGACTCGCAAATAAAACTATTACAAGGCAAAATCACATGGAATGAATTAAAAGGTTACTTTGTGATCATCATTCTTTTGTTAATCAAAATATTGTTAATGTCAAAAGCGCATTGAAAAAACCTGCATTTTAATTAGATATATATATAACTATATATAGAAACTTAAGGAAGAGTGGCTTAGATTATGAAAAAATCTGTTATCATGGTGAAGCAACCATTGCCAATAGGAAATGAATTGCATCCTCCAGATTCATGTATTTCTGCTATGGAATTATGATATAGGAAAGATGTGTATCTTCGTACCGTGTTAGCCAGTAGATAGAAAAATATTTAGAATTGAGAGTCCTCAGTGGTTGATACTGTTAAGGGCATGTGGAACGCACCTAATAGATATTAAGTAGAGGTGCGTTCGCAGCCCGACGTCCACCGTGCAGGCAGAGCCTGCTGCTAGTAAGATGGCGTAAATAGGCAGCATAAGCGAACTCTGTTATCCCGCAGAGTCGCAGATGTAAACGCCGTAGCACTATATGGCGATATAAGCGGTCTCTGTTAACTCACAGAGCCGCTGTAACAAAGACTGTGTCCTGTTAGACTCACAGGGAACACAGATGACTGCTAAGCAGATTGCAGTCTGTGGTCATGCAATCAGAACTCAAGCAGTAATCTCCTCACCGGAGTAGCTGGTATTCTAATGGCGTTTTCAGCCGAGCCCTGAACATGTGCATACAATCTCCTCACCGGAGGTGCCGGTATTCTAGGGGCTTATTTCAGCCAGACCTAACCACATGCATACATGACCACACTGGCGCAAGCACGTAACAGATTTGATACTAGCGCATGGCCGTGCGGTAAGGACAGCCTTTTATAGCAGCCACGAGAAAAAGACCTTCCAGGAAGGACCAATGGGAAGCTGCTTCAGAACATCAACAGCCAAAGGACCTTCCTGAAGGATCAATAGGAGTGGCAGCTGTATCTGAGCATGTGACCCCTGATCTCCAATGGGAGATCTTGCTCTGGGCACGCTCAGATGAAGCAACAAAGGACTTAGTCCTAAAGACGTCTGCTCGCAGCTGACCAGTACTGGCCACAATAGCAGAACCCGAAGAGGCAGCAGCAAGTCTCTGCACAATATTAGACCGGGTGAGATGCTGGGACCGACGTCTTTGCTGAGCAGGCTCCATTGTGGCTGGAGATGGATGGGGGACCGCAGCAGGACTGGTCTGAGACTCCCTCAGTAGCAGGAACCGAACCCTAACATTACCCCCCTCCTAGGGCCCCCCTTCTTTGGGCCTCGCTGCGCTCAAAGGCAGCGATGAGCTGCGAAGTGTGAACATGTTCGGCAGGCTCCCAGGACCTATCCTCAGGCCCATAACCCCTCCAATCCACCAAATAAATTTTTTTTCCTCGTACCACCTTGCACCCAACAATGGCGTTCGCCTCATGATCGTCGGTAGATGAACCCGACGTAGGCAGATGACTCGGAAAACCGGGAAATGGCCACGGGTTTCAGGAGGGACATGTGAAAGGTGTCGGTGATACCAAGGCGAGGCGGAAGGGCTGAGTGGTAAACCACCGGGTTCACCTGCTCAAGAACTTTAAAGAGACCCAAAAAGCGAGGTACCAACTTGGTGGACTCTACACGTAGCCTGATGTTTCGGGCAGAGAGCCACACTAGGTCACCCGGAGCAAATGTAGGAGCGGGGTGCAGAGGGGCATCGGCCGAAGACCTCATCCTCTCTTTGGAGGCCTGAATGGCATCCTGGGTGCAGTCCCAAATGTCCCGTGCCTCCACAGCCCAGTCTGCCACCCTGGAATCGGCGGAAGTCAGGGGCATGGGCACTGGTACCCGCGGATGCTGACCGTAGTTCAGGAGGAATTGGGTCTGTCCAGTGGAGTCAGCCACAGCATTATTTAGAGCGAACTCAGCCAACGGTAGCAAGGATGTCCAGTCATCCTGCCTGGCAGAGACAAAATGTCGCAAGTATGTGACCGAGGTCTGGTTGGCCCTTTCTACCAACCCATTCATCTCGGGGTGGTATGCAGAGGAGAGATTCAACTCAATGCTGAGTAAACGACACAGCTCTCTCCACAACCGAGACGCAAACTGGGGACCTTGATCACTGACAATTTTGTCTGGCATACCGTGTAGGCGGAAAATATGCCTAATGAATAATGGTGCCAAGGCCCGTGCAGACGGTAACCAAGTGCACCATTTTGGAGAAGTGGTCGGTTATCACCCAGATGATGGTGCAGCCCCGAAACTTGGGTAAGTCCACCACAAAATCCATCCCAACCATCTCCCAGGGCCTGTCTGCCACCGGTAAAGGGAAAAGTAACCCAGCTGGCCGTTGTCGAGGGGACTTATTCTTGGCGCAGGAGACGCACACCTGAATGTATTCCCTGATGTCACGGACCATATGTGGCCACCAGTATGTCCTCGCCAGCAACTCAGATGTCCTCTTTGCCCCAAAATGTCCACCAACCCTGGACGAGTGTGCCCAAGAGAGTACCTCCGGTCGCAAATTGATGGGCACAAAAGTCTTGCCTGGAGGCACAGACTCAAGCAAAATGGGGGCCACAGTTCTTAGGCTCTCTGTGGGGACAATCAGCCGAGGCTCCTCCTCCACCTCCTCAGAGGACACCACGGAGCGAGACAGAGCATCGGCAAGAATGTTCTTCTCCACGGAGAGAAAATGGAGGGCGAAATGGAACTGGGAGAAGAACAGGGACCATCTGGCCTGACGGGAATTTAGCCGCTGGGCGGTCTGTAAATAGACCAAATTTTTGTGGTCAGTGAACACTTGAAACGGAAAGCGAGCCCCTTGCAGGAGATGTCTCCACTCGGAAAAGGCCAACTTCATGGCTAGCAACTCCCTATCCCCAATGGAATAATTCCTCTCCGCTGGTGTGAAGGTCTTGGAGAAGAAGCAAGGATGTTTACGACCTTGAGCATCCTTTTGAAAAATGGGTGCTCCAGCACCAACGGACGAGGCATCTACCTCCAATATAAAAGGCTTATCAACCTCGGGACGATGTAGGATAGGAGCGCTAGCAAAATGGGACTTGATTGAGGTAAAGGCCTTGGAGACCTCCTCTGACCACAATTTGGGATTGTCTCCCTTCTTGGTGAGGGCTACCAAGGGAGCAACCAAAGTAGAGAAGTGGGGAATGAATTGGCGATAGTAATTAATGAACCCCATAAAGCTCTGCACCGCTTTAAGAGAGTGGGGTTCTTGCCAATCCATTACAGCCTGTAGTTTGTCAGGATCCATAGCCAATCCCTGAGTGGAGATGATATAGCCCAGGAATGGCAGAGACTCCTGCTCAAACACACACTTCTCCAACTTTGCATATAAGGAATTTGCCCGCAAGAGGTCGAAGACCCTGCAAACATCTCTCCGGTGGGTGTCCATATCTGGAGAAAAGATGAGAATGTCATCCAGATAGACTACCACAGAGGTGGCAAGCATGTCCCGGAAGATGTCATTTACAAAATCTTGGAAGACGGCTGGAGCATTACAGAGCCCGAAGGGCATCACAAGATATTCGTAATGTCCATCTCTGGTATTGAACGCCGTCTTCCATTCATCCCCCTCACGGATGCGGATCAGGTTATAGGCACCACGAAGATCCAGCTTAGTAAATACCCTTGCTCCCCGGAGCCTATCAAAGAGCTCAGATATTAGGGGCAAAGGATATTTGTTCTTAACGGTAATGGCGTTAAGACCCCTATAGTCTATACACGGTCGTAATTCTCCATTCTTCTTCTGCACGAAGAAAAATCCTGCCCCTGCTGGTGACACTGACTTCCTAATAAACCCTCTTGCCAGATTTTCCTGGATGTATTGTGACATGGCCTCCGTCTCAGGAAGAGAGAGGGGATACACTCTTCCCGAGGGGGCTCCATTCCAGTCAAGACGTCTATAGGACAGTCATAGGGGCAATGAGGCGGAAGAGTCTCCGCTGTCTTTTTGGAGAATATGTCAGCGTATGACCGATAAACCTTGGGAGAGAAGCAAGGTCTATGGGTATCTCCTTGGTGGAAACCTGAACGTCCTCTCTGAGACATCTGTCTCTGCAATGATCACCCCAACACAGTATTTTCACAGAGGACCACTCAATATGGGGAGAGTGGTGGCGAAGCCAGGGTAATCCCAACAAAACCTCATCTATTCCCTCAGGAAGAACAAAAAGGTAAATATTCTCCTGATGAGAAGGGGACATAGACAGAGGTAGAGAGACAGTCTGGTGGGTGATTTGTGAGGGCAGGATTGTTCCATTCAATACTCTCACCGATATTGGCTCGGCGAGCATCACCAGTGGTATGGAATGGCGAGAGGCAAAGGAGGAGGACATAAAATTCCCCTCTGCCCCAGTATCCACACAAAGCTTGGCGAGAAGAGTGGATGAACCTAGAGAGATTAACCCTTTAAGGAGCACTTTCAGAGCAAAATCCCTCGCGTCTAATGACCCTGCACCCATGGTCACAGAACATGACCGTTTACTCATTCGCTGGGGACATTGGTTAGCATAATGTCCTGGCTGCTGACACACTCTACAGACCACGGATACTCGAGTGGTCCAAGACTTAGATCCCACTCGAGTAGTCTCCACGGTCTCTGGAAGGCGGGCGCCCGAACGGGAAATTCAAGAGGTTTGGCAAAGGTGGGTGCCAGACGAAATCTCTGCCTACACTAGGTCTGCTCTAACCACCGCTCGTGAAAACGGAGGTCGATGCGAGTAGATATAGAAATGAGTTTCTCCAGTGTGGCAGGAATCTCCCTGGTAGCCAAAGCGCCCTTTACATGGTCTGCCAGTCCTCTCCAGAACACTGGAATAAGAACTTTATCTGGCCACTCTAATTCAGAGTCCAATGTCCGAAATTGGACTGAGAACTGGCTGACCATGGACAAGCCTTGTGACATTGCCAGCAGTTGGAGTGCCGTATCGTGCGTGATCTGAAGTCCTAAAAAGACCTCTTTCAGAGCCTCCAAAAACCGAGGAGCACTCCGCACCACACGATCGTCGCGCTCCCACAGCGGCGTTGCCCACTCCATGCTCTGCCCGACAGAAGAGACACAATAAAAGCCACTTGTGCCTGTTCCATGGGGAAACGTGTTGCCAGAAGCTGTATAGAGCACTGACTCACGAATCCCCGACAATGTTTACTGTCACCTGTAAACTTGTCTGGAAATGGGAGGTGGGATAATGTCGGAGCAGAGGTAGCGGTGGACAAACTGGCTGCAGCTACGCTAGCAGCCTGAACAGAGACTGCGGTAACATCCACAGCTGAGGTTGTGCGCTCAAGGACCGCCAACCTACCCTCCAGCTGCTGGATGTACTGCTGTAGACGCTGGTCGTCCGCCATTTTACTAACCAGACCCTGGCGCTAGTATTATGTTAAGGGCCTGCGGAACGCACCTAATAGATATTAAGGAGAGGTGCGTTCGCAGCCCGGGGTCCACCGTGCAGGCAGAGCCTGCTGCAAGTAAGATGTCGTAAATAGGCAGTATAAGCGAACTCTGTTATCCCGCAGAGTCGCAGATGTAAACGCCGTAGCACTATATGGCGGAATAAGCGGTCTCTGTTAACTCACAGAGCCGCTGTAACAAAGACTATGTCCTGTTAGACTCACAGGGAACACAGATGACTACTAAGCGGATTGCAGTCTGTGGTCATGCAATCAGCACCCAAGCAGTAATCTCCTCACCGGAGTAGCCGGTATTCTAATGGCGTTTTCAGCCGAGCACTGAACACGTGCATACAATCTCCTCACCGGAGGTGCCGGTATTCTAGGGGCTTATTTCAGCCAGACCTAACCACATGCATACATGACCACACTGGCGTAAGCACGTAACAGATTTGATACTAGCGCACGGCCGTGCGGTAAGGACAACCTTTTATAGCAGCCATGAGAAAAAGACCTTCCAGGAAGGACCAATGGGATGCTGCTTCAGAACATCAACAGCCATAGGACCTTCCTGAAGGACAAATAGGAGTGGCAGCTGTATCTGAGCATGTGACCCCTGATCTCCAATGGGAGATCTTGCACTGGGCACGCTCAGATGAAGCAACAAAGGACTTAGTCCTAAAGATGTCTGCTCGCCGCTGACCAGTACTGGCCACAATAGCAGAACCCGAAGAGGCAGCAGCAAGTCTCTGTACAGTATTAGACCGGGCGAGACTGTTATGAATGTTTTAGAAATGAATTCTGAGCAGAAGCTCTCTCTGGTGGTTACAAACGGTACTGAACCATTCAATGAGGATTGGCAATCAGGAATCATGGACTGGCTGGATATAAGAGAGGTTTCCTCCCTTGGTTGCCGGTGATCAATTGTTCTTGTCTCAACGTTGTTTCCTGGTTCACTTGGAAGCTTGCTGAGTCTTGCCTCTTCTCCTGCTCTCAGATAAGATATTTTCTGTTTTTTGTTTTTGTGCTTGGCATTTGCAATTTTCTCTGCATTTCTGTGAGGTTGGCCAGGTTCCCCTCCTCGGGGAGCTTGGGCGCCTCTCGGTTCCTCTGGAGCCACTGTTGTTTGTTCATTTGCCTTTTCCAGTTTTTTCTGTGGCTTCGGCTTAGTTTTGTTACACCAGAGAACTAATTTAGGTGGTAGAGGTCGTGTGATCTCAGGTGTTTTTGCAATTAGTAGCGTTGGCTTTTTTTAGGTTTTTTTTGGATTACAGTAAGTATCCTTCCTATCCTTTTCTGTCCAGGCAGATTGGGCCCCAGCGTTTGCTCATACTATTTTCTGTCTGTGTCTGTATTTCCTCTTGTCTAACCGCCATTACATGTTTGGGGGCTTCCTATGTTTTTTGGGGATCTGCTCCGGGGCAGATAGCTTTCCTCTTTCTATCTTTAGGTGTAGTTAGCCTCTCAGGCTGTGACGAGGCGTCTAAGACCAACGTAGGAACGCTCCACGGCTGCCTTTAGTTGTGGTGGTTAGTCAGGGTACTGCAATCCAGTAGATTCCCAACCTCTCTGGTGTATTGCCGTTTTTGCCTGCTCTCCTCAGCTACCAAAACATAACACGAGATGCTGGGACCGACGTCTTTGCTGAGCAGGCTCCACTGAGCCCGAGATGGATGGGGGACCGCAGCAAGACTGGTTCGAGACTCCCCTTGTGCAGTAGCTGGAACTCAAACCCTAACGGATACCTTTTAATGGCTAACTGTAAAGATGGTAACAAATTGCAAGCTTTCGAGACTACTCAGGTCTCTTCATCAGGCAAAATTAAAAGTCCTTACACTGGCTGCCCATTCAATATAGGATCCAATTCAAAGTACTGGTTCTCACCCACAAAGCTCTCCACAGTGCAGCACCCCCCCTACATCTCCTCCCTCATTTCTATCTATCGGCCTAACTGACTGCTGCGCTGTGCAAACGGCTTTCGACTAACCTCTGCACTAATCCGTACTTCCCACTCCCGACTCCAAGACTTCTCCCGCACTGCGCCAATCCTCTGAAATGCTCTACCCAAGAAATTAGGACTATCCACAATTTGCATGGTTTCAGGCGCCCCCTCAAAACATATTTGTTCAGAGCGGCCTATCACATTCACTAATCAAAGTAATTCTATGTGTAAGTGTATACAGTACAGACCAAAAGTTTGGACATACCTTCTCATTCAAAGATTTTTCTGTATTTTCATGACTATGAAAATTGTAGAATCACACTGAAGGCATCAAATCTATGAATTAACACATGTGGAATTATACATTACACTTTACAAAAAAGTGTGAAACAACTGAAAATATGTCTTATATTCTAGGTTCTTCAAAGTAGCCACCTTTTGCTTTGATTACTGCTTTGCACGCAGAAAAGGTGAACGGCTGGACTCTACATGCCTAGTTCCCACCGTGAAGCATGGAGAAGGTGATGTGATGGTGTGGGGGTGCTTTGCTGGTGACACTGTTGGGGATTTATTCAAAATTGAAGCGGTGAGCGGTCCAGCTCACCCCAAACCATCTCGATTGGGTTCAGGTCTCGTGACTGTGGAGGCCAGGACATCTGGAGTAGCACTCCATCACTCTCCTTCTTGGTCAAATAGCCCTTACACAGTCTGGAGGTGTGTTTGGGGTAATTGTCCTATTGAAAAATAAATGATGGTCCAACTAAACGCAAACCGGATGGAATAGCATGCTGCTGCAAGATGCTGTGGTAGCCATTCTGGTTCACTATGCCTTCAATTTTGAATAAATCCCCAACAGTGTCACCAGCAAAGCACGCCCACACCATCACACCACCTCCTCCATGCTTCACGGTGGGATCCAGGCATGTAGTGTCCATCCGTTCACTTTTTCTGCATGGAAAGCAGTAATCAAAGCAAAAGGTGGCTACTTTGAAGAACCTAGAATATAAGACATATTTTCAGTTGTTTCACACTTTTTTGTAAAGTGTAATGTATAATTCCACATGTGTTAATTCATAGTTTTGATGCCTTCAGTGTGATTCTACAATTTTCATAGCCATGAAAATACAGAAAAATCTTTGAATGAGAAGGTGTGTCCAAACTTTTGGTCTGTACTGTATGTGTAGCCCATTCACTATCTCCATCCATCCCTCACTCCCTCAAGTTGGCTGGACCATCATTGTAAATGCACCATTGTATATACACACCTGTACTTTGTAACTCCCCCACCTCATTGTAGATTGTAAGCTCTCACGAGCAGGGGCGGCTTATTTTGCTTTAATTATTGTATTGTTAACATTGTTACTTATGACTTGTGTTTTGAAACTGTTAAACTGTAAAGCGCTGCGGAATATGTTGGCACTATATAAAGATTATTATTATTATTATTATTATTCGTGAGTCAGTGCTCTATACAACTCGAGCTTCTGGCTGCACGTTTCCCCAAGGATCGGGCACAAGTGGGTTTTGTAATATCTCTCCAGTCGGGCAGAGCGTTGGAGTGGGCCACGCCGCTGTGGGAGCGTGACGACCGTGTGGTGCGGAGTGCTCCTCATTTTCTGGAGGCTCTAAAAAAGGTCATTCTAGGACCCCAGGTCACCCACGATGCGGCGCTCCAACTGCTGGCAAGTTCAAAGGGTTCGTCCTGGGTCAGCTATTTTGCTATCCAATTTCGGACTCTGGCCTCGGAGTTAGACTGGCCAGATAAAGTCTTCATTCCCGTGTTTTGGAGAGGACTGGCGGGCCATGTGAAAGACGCCTTGGCTACCAGGGAGATTCCCGCCACACTGGAGAAGCTTATCGCCATATCTACTCGCATCGACCTCCGTTTTCACGAGCGGAGGTTGGAGCGGTCCCAGTGTAGGCAGAGGTTCCGGCTGGCTCCCACCTTCGCCAGACCTCTAGAATCTTGCAGTCAGGCATCAGACTCCCATGAGGCCATGGAGGTTTCTCGAGCGGGACCTAAGTACCGGGCCGCTCGAGTACCCGTGGTTTGTAACATCTGTCAGCAGTTAGGACATTATGCCAACAAATGTTCACAGCTGTCGGGAAAACTGTTGCGTCTAGTGACTCTGGGAGGAGGTTCACTAGACACAGCGGCATTTTCCACCAAGTTGTCCTTCAAGGGGACAATTACTGTAGGCCCATCCACTCTCACTGCCGAGCTCTGTGTGGATTCTGGAGCCGAGGGGAATTTCATGTCCTCTGTCTTTGCTCTCTGCCACACTATACCTCAGGTGATGCTTGCCAAACCGGTGAGCGAGTAGTGAATGGATCGACTCTGCCATCACAAATCACCCACCAGACTATCCCTCTCACTTTATCTATGTCCCCTTCCCATCAGGAGAGTATTTCCTTTCTTGTCCTGCCCGAGGGAATAGACAAGGTTTTGCTGGGAATACCTTGGCTCCGTCACCACTCTCCCCATATTGAGTGGTCCTCTGGGAGAATACTGGGTTGGGGTGATTCATGTAGAGGCAGGTGTGTCAGGGAGTGCGTTCAGGTCACCACCACAGAGATACCCGTAGACCTTACTCCTCTTCCCCAGTGTTATTGGTCATATGCAGACGTTTTATCCAAGAAGGCTGCTGAGACTCTTTCCGCCTCATCGCCCCTACGACTGTCCTATTGATCTCATGCCTGGAGCAGAACCTCCTCGGGGAAGAGTGTATCCCCTCTCGCTTCCTGAGACGGAGGCCATGTCCCAGTATATTCAGTAGAATCTGGCAAGAGGGTTCATTAGGAAGTCGGTGTTACCAGCAGGGGCTGGGTTCTTCTTTGTGCAGAAGAAGAATGGAGAATTACGTCCGTGTATTGACTACAGGGGTCTTAACGCCATCATTGTCAAGAATAAGTACCCGTTGCCCCTAATCTCTGAGCTCTTTGATAGGCTCCGGGGAGCAAAGGTATTTACTAAGCTAGATCTACGTGGTGCCTATAACCTAATTCGCATCCGTGAAGGGGACGAGTGGAAGACAGCTTTTAATACCAGGGATGGGCATTATGAATACCTGGTGTAATGCTCCCGCTGTTTTCCAAGACTTTGTCAATGACATCTTCCGGGATATGATCTCCACCTCTGTAGTAGTCTATCTGGATGATATTCTCATCTTTTCACCAGATATAGACTCTCACCGGAGGGATGTCAACAAAGTCTTCGACCTCTTACGGGCAAACTCCCTCTATGCCAAGCTGGAGAAATGTGTGTTTGAGCAGGAGTCTTAACCTTTCCTGGGCTATATCATCTCTGCCCAGGTATTGGCTATGGATCCTGCCAAACTACAGGCTGTAATGGACTGGCTAGAACCTCATTCTCTTAAAGCGGTGCAGCGCTTTATGGAGTTCATTAATTATTATCGCCAGTTCATTCCCCATTTCTCGACTTTGGTAGTTCCCTTGGTAGCCCTCACCAAGAAGGGAGCAAAACCCGAGTTGTGGTCTGAGGAGGTCTCCAAGGCGTTCTCTTCCATCAAGTTGCATTTTGCCAGTGCTCCCATATTACATCGCCCCGATGTTGATATGCCGTTTATTTTTTAGGTGGACGCCTCTTCTGTTGGTGCTGGAGCAGTCCTTTATCAAAAGGATGCTCAAGGTTGGAAGCATCCTTGCTTCTTCTTTTCTAAGACCTTTACACCAGCAGAGAGGAATTATTCCATCAGGGACAGGAAGTTGCTGGCTATGAAGTTGGCCTTCTCTGAGTGGAGCCATCTTCTGGAGGGGGCTCGTTTTTCCTTCCAAATCTTCACTGACCACAAAAACTTGGTATATCTGCAAACGGCTCAGCGGCTAAATTCTCGCCAGGCCAGATGGTCCCTATTCTTCTCTCGGTTCCACTTCACCCTCCATTTTCTCTCCGGTGAGAAGAATATTCGGGCCGACACTCTCTCTCGCTCCTTAGTGTCATCAGAGGAGGAGGATGAGGAGCCTCGGCTTATTGTCCCCGAAGAGAGCCTGAGAATGGTAGCCCCAGTTTCGCTAGAGTCTGTGCCTCCGGGCAAGATTTTTGTGCCCACTAATTTGCGACCGGAGGTACTCTCTTGGGCACACTCGTCCAGGGTGGGTGGACACTTTGGGGCAAAGAGGACAACTGAATTATTGGTGAGGACACATATGGTCCGTGACGTCAGGGAATATGTTCCGGCGTGTGTCTCCTGCGCCAAGAACAAGTCCCCTTGACAACGGCCAGCTGGGTTACTTTTCCCTTTGCCGGTGGCAGACAGGCCCTGGGAGATGGTCGGGATGGACTTTGTGGTGGGCTTACCCAAGTCTCGGGGTTGCACCATCATTTGGGTGATCACCGACCACTTCTCCAAAATGGTGCACTTGGTGCCGCTACCACGGTTACCTTCTGCATGTGCCTTGGCAGCATTATTTATTAGACACATCTTCCTTCTACACGGTATGCCAGACAAGATTGTCAGCGATCGAGGTCCCCAATTTGCGTCTCGGTTTTGGAGAGAACTGTGTCGTCTACTCTGCATTGAGTTAAACCTCTCCTCTGCATATCATCCCGAGACGAATGGGTTGGTAGAGAGGGCCAACCAGACCTCGGTCACATACTTGCGACATTTTATCTCTGCCAGGCAGGATGACTGGGCATCCTTGCTCTCGTGGGCGGAGTTCACGCTAAACAATGCTGTGGCTGACTCCACCGGACAGACCCCATTCCTCTTAAAGTACGACCAACATCCGCGGGTCCCGGTGCCCATGCCCGTGGCTTCCGCCGACTCCAGGGTGGCAGACTGGGCTGTGGAGGCACGGGACATATGGGACCACACCCAGGATGCCATTCAGGCTTCCAATGAGAGGATGAGGTCTTCTGCCGATGCCCATTGGCGTCCCGCTCCGACATTTGCTCCTGGCGACCTAGTGTGGCTCTCCGCCCAAAACATCAGGCTGCGGGTGGAGTCCACTAAGTTGGCACCCCGCTATTTGGGTCCCTTCAAGGTCCTCGAGCAGGTGCCCTGTGGTTTACCGTTTAGCCCTTCCGCCTCGCCTTGGTATCTCCGACACCTTCCATGTGTCCTTCCTAAAACCCATGGTCATCTCCCGGTTGCCTGAGTCATCTGCTGGGATGTTGGGTTCATCTACGATCACGAGGTTTATGCCATTGTAGGGTGCAAGGTGGTACGGGGCAAAAAAATGTTTTTGGGTAGATTGGAGGGGTTATGGGCCTGAGGATAGGTCCTGGGAGCCTGCCGAGCATATTCATGCTCCGCAGCTCATTGCTGCCTTTGAATGTAGCGAGGCCCAAAGAAGGGGGGCCCTAGGAGGGGGGGTAATGTTAGGGGTCGAGTTCCCGCTTCTGCACAAGGGGAATCTCGAACCATCCCTGCTGCGGTCTCCAATCAGTCTCCGGCTGCAGTGGACTCTGTTCAGCAGAGACGTCGGTCCCAGCGTCTCGCCCAGTCTAATATTGTGCAGAGGATTACTGCTGCCTCACTAGATTCTGCTATTATAGCCAGTACTGGTCAGCGGCAAGCAGACGTCTTTGGGACTAAGTCCTGCGTTTCTCCATCTGAGCATGCCCAGGGCAAGATCTCCCATTGGAGATCAGGGGTCACATGCTTGGTTACAGCAGCGACTCCCATTGGTCCACCAGTAAGGTCCTGAAATGGCCTGTGTTCTGGAACAGTTTCTCATTGGTCCTTTTCTGGAAAGTCCTCTAGCTGCTGCTATAAAAGGTGTGCATGGCGCTAGTATCAATTGTGTTATGTGCTTTGCGCCAGTGTGATCATGCATGCATGTGGTTAGGGCTCGGCTGAAATAAGCCCCTAGAATACCAGCACCACCGGTGAGGAGATTTGTATGCACGTGTTCAGGGCCTGGCTGAAATAAGCCCCTAGAAAACCGGCTTCGCTGGTGAGGAGTTGCATGTTTGCGTTGCTGACTGCATGACCACGGACTGCTATCCGCACAGCAGTTATCTGTGTATCCCTGTGGTGTTAACAGGACACAGTCTCTATCTCTGCGTCTCTACCTCAGCGACTCTGTGGTGTAACAGAGTTCGCTTATACCGCCATATAGTGCCACAGCATCTATGTTTGCGACTCTGTGAAGTAACAGAGTTCGCTTATACCGCCATCTTACTAGCAGCAGGCTCTGCCTGCACGGTGGACTCCTGGCTGCGAACGCACCTATTATTTATATTTATTTGGTGCGTTCCGCCAACCCTAACACAGTGGGCCCATATGACTCTATTGCTGTGGCCTCTCTTCACACAGGATGCATCTGGGAGGCACTGGGCAGCCCGCCTGATCTAAAAGTATGGGCGTTTGTAATAGGCTGTAAGCCGGATGCTCTGCATTACTTTTGTGAATTATGCCGCAAACAGATTGGAACGTTTTCTGTGTGCACTAGTATACTGAACAATCACACCCTCCATGGCTTGGTAGGCTGAGAGTGATTGTTATTTTGGTGTTGCTGCACTTGTGTTGTTGCCATAACTAGTTGGGTCCACTGTACCCTGATAGTGCAATTGTTTTGAGCCATAGGCAGGTAAGTATCTCTGTCTCTTTTCTCAGTGATTTTCTAATGGTTTTTGGAGGATTTTTTTCTCAAAAAATCCTTTAGTGTCAGTGACTTTTTGATTTTTAGCGTTAAGACTTGCAAAAAGTAAGGATCCGTGAAGTGGATTGCAAGCTTACGTATTGTGGCCATAATATCAACTAATACCTTACATATTTTGATATGTTTTTGTGCACTTTATCTATTTTTCAGGGTGCAGTGGGCCCATATGGCTCTGTTGCTGTGGCCTCTGTTCACACAGGATGCATCTGGGAGGCACTGGGCAGCCCGCCTGATCTAAAAGTATGGGCGTTTGTAATAGGCTGTAAGCCGGATGCTCTGCATTACTTGTGTGAATTATGCCGCAGACAGATTGGAACTTTTTCTGTGTGCACTAGTATACTGAACAATCACCCCCTCCATGGCTGGGTAGGCTGAGAGTGATTGTTATTTTGGTATTGCTGCACCTATGTTGTTGCCATAATTAGTTGGGTCCACTGTACCCTGATAGTGCAATTGTTTTGAGCCATAGGCAGGTAAGCATCTCTGCCTCTTTTCTCAGTGATTTTCTAATGTTTTTTGGAGGATTTTTTTCTCAAAAAAATCCTTTTAGTGTCAGTGATTTTTTCAGTATGGATTAGAACAGAATATAAAAAGCAGAAAAAGGGTACTGTATCAGAAGCGTACAGCTGTATACAATGTAGGGGTAATTGTAAACTTCCATATATATTTCCGGAGTTACACACAGACGCTCACAGGCTCAGTATGGATTAGACCAGAATATAAAAAGCAGAAAAAGGGTACTGTATCATAAACGTACAGCTGTATGCAGTGTAGGGGACATTGTAAATCTCCATATATATTTCCGGAGTCACACACAGATGCTCACTTAGTATGGATTAGACCAGAATATAAAAAGCAGAAAAAGGGTACTGTTTCACTTGCGTACAGCTGTATACAGTGTAGGGGAAATAGTAAATCTCCGTATATATTTCCGGAGTCACACACAGACGCTCACTCAGTATGGATTAGAACAGAATCTAAAAAGCATAAAAACGGTACTATATCAGAAGTGTACAGCTGTATGCAGTGTAGGGGTAATTGTAAATCTCCGGATATATTTCCGGAGTCACACACAGATACTCACAGGCTCAGTATGGATTAGACCAGAATATAAAAAGCAGAAAAAGGGTACTGTATCAGAAGCGTACAGCTGTAAACAGTGTAGGGGAAATTGTAAATCTCCGTATATATTTCCGGAGTCACACACAGACGCTCACTCAGTATGGATTAGACCAGAATATAAAAAGCAGAAAAAAGGTACTGCTTCAGAAGCGTACAGCTGTGTACAGTGTAGGGGAAATTGTAAATCTCCGTATATATTTCCGGAGTCACATATAGACGCTCACAGGCTCAGTATGGATTAGACCAGAATATAAAAAGCAGAAAAAGTGTACGGTATCAGAAGCGTATAGCTGTATACAGTGTAGGGGTAATTGTAAATCTGTCACGCGGTCTTATGATATGTGTACGATGTCAGTAAACTATTCTTAAAAGAACAACACTCTATACAACATATAGATTAGCAACATCAGCATGTAAATAAATATACCTGACACGATATCCGTTGAACTCAGGGTTAATCTTGAGGACTTGATACACTGTCACAGGAAAGAGGAGGACCGGGGGTCTAACCTGACCCTAAACTGGGGTCCTAACTAATCCCTCACCTTGGAGGTACTGATAATGGTTCAGAGGTCCAAGTCTCCAGCCTAACCCTGTCTCCTATCAGTCCCTGAACCCTGTAATCAGTCCTAAGAAGGATTCTGATTACCACCAAAGGGATATGGGCTGATCTCTGCTAAATACACAGATTAGACATATAAGACAGACTGGAGAAAACACAGACTTGCATACACACTCAAACACAGAAGGAACATAAATGATCTGGGATATTAAACTCTAAGCAAGGTGAGCTTAAAACAACTAAGGAGCTCTTTAACTTAAGTCTATACAGATACAATCCTATCTGTGGTCTGCATGAAGAATTTCACTGGCAACTCCCAACACAGACAACCAGAGATTTAAAGGAAACCAATCAACAAATAATTAATTGCAGCCGGAAGAAACTGCACCCAGTCCCAGAACTGAGCACAGACAGAATTAACTCCCTAACTGCCAAACACAAAGAAACAGCAACTCAGCTGTGAGAAGTCAGAATGTGCAACCGCGACGATCTTCGTGGCGATGCACACATGACAGTACCCCCCCTTCTACGAGGGGCCTCCGGACCCTCAGGGCCAGGTTTGCCCGGGTGAGTTCTGTGGAAGGTCCGCACCAAACGATCTGCGTTAATGTCAGACGCAGGAACCCACGTCCTCTCCTCTGGACCATACCCCTTCCAATGCACCAAGTACTGAAGGGACCGGCGATTCAGACGTGAGTCAATGATCTTTGACACTTGAAACTCCAAGTTACCATTGACCACCACTGGAGGAGGAGGTAGAGGTGATGGTATGACTGGTGCCACGTACCTCTTAAGTAATGACTTGTGGAACACATTATGAATTTTAAACGTAGGAGGGAGGTCCAGACGAAATGCCACAGGATTAATTATGGAACTGATCCTGTACGGCCCGATGAATCTGGGGCCCAGCTTCCAGGAGGGAACTTTAAGTTTTATATTCCTGGTAGACAACCATACCAGATCGTTCACATTAAGATCTGGACCAGAAACTCTCCTCCTATCAGCCATACGTTTATAACGGTTCCCCATAGCACTCAGATTATTCAATACACCTCTCCACACTGAAGCAAGTGACGACGAGAAACGCTCCTCCTCAGGAACCCCAGAAGGGCCCCCCCCATTGAATGTACAAAACTGGGGATGAAAACCATATGCCCCAAAAAACGGGGACTTACCAGTGGACTCGCTCCGCCTGTTGTTAAGAGCGAACTCTGCCAGAGGCAAGAAAGAAGACCAGTCCTCCTGGTTCTCTGAAACAAAACACCGAAGATAAGTCTCTAGGCTTTGATTCAGACGCTCTGTCTGACCATTGGTCTGCGGATGAAAAGCCGAGGAAAATGACAATTGCATCCCCCGACGTAAACAAAATGCCCTCCAAAACTTGGACACAAACTGAGACCCCCTATCTGACACCACATCAGAAGGCAACCCATGAAGTCTCACAATCTCCCCAATGAACACCTGCGCCAGAGTTTTAGCATTAGGGAGGGCAGGAAGAGCAATGAAATGTGCCATCTTACTGAACCTGTCAACAACCACCAGTATGACAGTCTTCCCTGACGACTGAGGAAGGTCCGTGATGAAGTCCATAGACAAATGAGTCCATGGACGCTCCGGAAGTTTCAAGGGTAAGAGGGTCCCAGACGGACGGGTATGAGGGGTCTTAGAGCGAGCACAAACCCCACAGGACGCGACAAAAGTTAAAACATCTTTATTAACGTTAGGCCACCAAAACCGGCGAGAAAGGAGATCTAAAGTAGCCTTACTCCCTGGATGTCCTGCTAAAGCAGAATTATGATGTGCCTCAATAACCTTTTGTCTCAACTGATTTGGGACAAACAGTCTCCCTGGAGGTCCTGCAGGGGCGTCCCCCTGAGCCTCTAACACCTCCTCCTCAAGCTCAGAACATACAGCCGACACTACCACCCCCTCCTGAAGGATAGGAATCGGGTCATCCATTTTCCCGGCCCCTGGGAAACTGCGAGACAAGGCATCCGCCTTAACATTCTTAGATCCAGGGCGATAAGTGACAACAAAATTAAACCTGGTAAAAAACAACGACCATCGAGCTTGTCTGGAATTCAGACGCGTAGCAGATTCCAAATACAGCAGGTTCTTGTGATCAGTAATGACGGTGACCGGGTGGACTGCCCCCTCCAAAAAGTGACGCCATTCTTCAAAAGCCAACTTAATGGCCAAAAGTTCCCTATTGCCGATATCATAATTCCTTTCGGCGGACGACAATTTTTTAGAAAAGAAAGCGCACGGATGCCATTTACCAGGGGACGGACCCTGGGACAATATTGCACCCACCCCTACGTCAGACGCGTCCACCTCCACAACGAACGGCTGTGATGCATCTGGTTGGATGAGAACGGGTGCCGAAGCAAAACATTTTTTCAAAGAGGAAAAAGCTTGGCAAGCTTTGTCCGACCATTTAGAAAAATCCGTCCCTTTTCTTGTCATATCAGTGAGAGGTTTGACAACAGATGATAAATTACAAATAAATTTCCGGTAGTAGTTAGCAAACCCCAGAAAACGCTGCAGAGCCTTAAGATCCTCTGGCTGATCCCATTCAAGCACTGCTCTCACCTTTTCAGGGTCCATACGGAAACCGGAGGCTGACACCAAGAAACCCAAAAACTGAAGTTCCTGTACGGCGAATACACACTTTTCCAGTTTGGCGTATAGTTTATTGTCTCGCAAGATCTGCAACACCTGTCTCACATGCTCCTGGTGAGACACAAGATCTGGTGAGTAAATTAAAATGTCATCCAAATATACGACCACAAACAGCCCCACCAGATGACGAAAAATGTCATTAACAAAATGTTGGAATACTGCTGGTGCAGTAGTCAGACCAAAAGGCATGACAAGGTTCTCATAATGTCCCTCCGGCGTGTTAAACGCCGTTTTCCACTCATCCCCCTCTTTTATCCTAATCAGATTATACGCCCCCCTGAGATCCAATTTAGAGAACCATTTGGCGCCAACAATTTGATTGAAGAGATCAGGAATCAGAGGGAGTGGATACGGATCTCGAACAGTAATCCGATTAAGTTCGCGGAAATCCAAGCAAGGGCGTAGGCCTCCATCTTTTTTCTTCACAAAGAAGAACCCCGCGGCTACTGGGGAAGATGAAGGTCTAATATGCCCTTTGGCCAGACTTTCAGAAATATAATCTTTCATAGCCTGCCTCTCAGGACCAGAAAGATTATACAACCTAGCTTTAGGCAACTTAGCATCAGGAAGTAAATTAATAGAGCAGTCATACACGCGATGAGGAGGCAACTCCTGACACCCCTCCTCAGAGAACACATCCCCAAAGTCCTCCAAAAAAGGAGGCAAAGTACTAGGCACGACCGCACTGATGACTGTGTTCATGCAGTTACTTTTGCAAAACTCCCCCCATTGGCTTATATCTCTGGACTGCCAATTAATCACAGGGTTATGTTTAACCAACCAAGGAAGTCCCAACACAATAGGAGTAGGTAGACCCTCCAACACATAACAAGATAATAGTTCCCTATGTATTGCCCCTACCCGAAGGTCAATGTTATGAACCTCATGAACAAAGCTACCTTGGCCGAGAGGCCTGGCGTCAATGGAGAATATAGGGATCGGTTTGACCAATACACTCAGATGCATACCTTGAGCCTGAGCAAACTGAGCGTCAACCAGATTAGCCCCGGACCCACTATCAAGAAGAACAGAAAATCTCTCCACTCTCGTACCAACCACCACCTCCACTGGTACAAGGAACTGAGAAGAACTAGCGGACGAAATACATACTCCCAGGTTGTCGTCCACCACACAACCTGGGATTAACAGTTTTCCGGCGACTTTTTGCTCAACAAGGCACGGGATGGACATCCCCCAACAAAATGTCCCTCTTTCCCGCAGAAGAAACACCTTCTAGTCCTGCGGCGTACCGCCAATCCCCTCCTACGAAATGATGTCCCTCCCAACTGCATAGGCTCCTCCGAACAGACAAGGGGAACCTCAACATAAGGGACTTTAGTAGTAGGTGGAGTAACAACAGGGGGCGGAGTTACCTCGCACCTCTCCCGGAGCCGTCTATCAGTACGGATAGCTAGGGCCATAGCAGCCTCCAGTGATGGAGGAGAATCATACTGAGCCAAAACGTCCTTTAATTTGTCAGAAAGCCCATGACAAAACTGGCTCCTAAGAGCTGGGTCATTCCACTGAGTATCTGTGGCCCATCTACGGAACTCAGAAGCAAATTCCTCCGCCGGACGATCTCCCTGCTGTATCTTACGTAATTTTGTCTCAGCAAGAGAGACCCGATCTGGGTCATCATATACCAAACCCAGGGCAGTAAAAAATCGATCTACTGACTGTAGAGCCGGGGATCCCGGAGGAAGGGAGAAGGCCCAGGATTGAGGGTCCCCTTGTAGGAGCGAGATAACAATTCCCACTCTCTGCTCTTCACTCCCTGATGATCGAGGCCGAAGCCGAAAATACAATTTACATGCTTCCCTGAAGGTAAAAAATTTGTCTCGCCCACCAGTGAACCTGTCCGGGAGAGCTACTTTAGGTTCAAATCTGGTTTTCTCCGAGGGAGACAAAACTTTGGACTTAATGTCCGTCAGCTCCATGGATAATCCCTGCAACTGCAGAGCCAGCTGGGCTACTGGATCCATGGCAACTGGGAATAATTTTATGGGCCAGTGAAAATGTCACGCGGTCTTATGATATGTGTACGATGTCAGTAAACTATTCTTAAAAGAACAACACTCTATACAACATATAGATTAGCAACATCAGCATGTAAATATAGAATAGATTTACCTGACACGATATCCGTTGAACTCAGGGTTAATCTTGAGGACTTGATACACTGTCACAGGAAAGAGGAGGACCGGGGGTCTAACCTGACCCTAAACTGGGGTCCTAACTAATCCCTCACCTTGGAGGTACTGATAATGGTTCAGAGGTCCAAGTCTCCAGCCTAACCCTGTCTCCTATCAGTCCCTGAACCCTGTAATCAGTCCTAAGAAGGATTCTGATTACCACCAAAGGGATATGGGCTGATCTCTGCTAAATACACAGATTAGACATATAAGACAGACTGGAGAAAACACAGACTTGCATACACACTCAAACACAGAAGGAACATAAATGATCTGGGATATTAAACTCTAAGCAAGGTGAGCTTAAAACAACTAAGGAGCTCTTTAACTTAAGTCTATACAGATACAATCCTATCTGTGGTCTGCATGAAGAATTTCACTGGCAACTCCCAACACAGACAACCAGAGATTTAAAGGAAACCAATCAACAAATAATTAATTGCAGCCGGAAGAAACTGCACCCAGTCCCAGAACTGAGCACAGACAGAATTAACTCCCTAACTGCCAAACACAAAGAAACAGCAACTCAGCTGTGAGAAGTCAGAATGTGCAACCGCGACGATCTTCGTGGCGATGCACACATGACAAAATCTCCATATATATTTCCGGAGTCGCACACAGACTCTCTCTCAGTATGGATTTGACCAGAATACAAAAGGCAGAAAAAAGGTACTGTATCAGAAGATACCAGGTGTATATAGTGTAGGGGAAAATTTCAATCTCCATAAATATTTCCAGAGTCAGACACAGATAGTCAGCATGAATTTGTCCGTGATACCAGCCAGTACACGGTAATGTGTGAGGAGCGTACAGCTCTATACTGTGTGGGAAAAAATGAACACTCGATAACTGTGCAGAAAAAAAGAATAAAAGTATTAGTGCTGTATAAAAAGCAGTCTGCACAGCAGTGTACACACAGCAATACAGCTAGCAGGCAGCATAATAACCAGCGCTGCTGCACACAAGAAAATCCTCATCTGTCACTGCACACTAACTGTACAGCACAATTGCTATCAGCACAAGCACAGAAGATCTTCTCTTTCCAGCCCTAACTCTCTCCCTACTGATAAACAGCGTCAGCAACCTCTCCCTACTGTTAAGATCGGCAGAAGTAAAATGGAGGTCGGCGGTCAGGGATTTTATAGACACTATGACGCCACCCAAAGCAAGCCAATCACTGCAATGCCCTTCTCTAAGATGGTGGTGGACGCTGCACATGTCATCTCATTGCCCACAGTGTACGTCCTTGCTCATTGGCTGAAAAAAGGCACCTGAAAGCATTATGGAAAAAAACCAACTTTGGCACTCGTTTGCCGACTGCATGGCCGACTGCACTCTATGGTCGGGTTTCTGTCGACGAAACCCGACTTTGGCGAAAGTCGGCAACTTATGAATCTGACTGACCTGTTTCGCTCAACTCTAGATATAATCACTGGACCCTCCAGAATAAATCTGACAACACTAAGAACTTGGAGTCTGAGCCCAACAAACTTTGCATATAAAATAATATGCAATTTATTAAATATGGCAATACATACATACAAATATACACTAGATCGGCAGAAGTAAAATGGAGGTCGGCGGTCAGGGCTTTTATAGACACTATGACGCCACCCAACGCAAGCCAATCACTGCAATGCCCTTCTCTAAGATGGTGGTGGACGCTGCCCATGTCATCTCTTTGCCCACAGTGTACGTCCTTGCTCATTGGCTGAAAAAAGGAGCCTGCAAGCATTATGGGAAAACCGACTTTGGCGCTCGGGTCGACGACCGCATGGCCGACTTCACGCTATGGTCGAGTTTCGCTTGGCGAAACCCGACTTTGGCGAAAGTCGGCGACTTATGAATCTGACCGACCTGTTTTGCTCAACTCTACTTAGTAGTATCCACTGCGGCCGAAGCTGAGTGGGAGACTGCAGAAGATGACACAGCTTGGGATCTACCCTGTGCAGTGGGAGAATCCTGGCGCCTAACACTCCATTTCACTGTTTCTGCTGTCTGTTACCCTAGTTCAAAACACTATTTTGGGGTAAAAATTTTAAAAATACAGGTCACATATTGAACAGTGTGATATCTGTCATACATCTCATCTCTCTGTGGGCTACAAATTTGGCATTACAGGCCTACATTCACCTTTTTTTTGCATTGTGTTACCCTAGTTCTATATGCTATTTTGCTGTAAAAAAAACAAAAATACAGGCCACATATTTAACAGTGTGTTATCTCCATCAAACGCCTCATCTATCTGTGGCATCTATCCTGGTAACTTATACTTTGCTATTCTTTAAACAATTGCCATTTCTTTGTGCTCTGGTGATATAGATATTATTTTTTTCTATATTTCACTTGTTTACTTGGTTGTAGGAAATGCAATAATGCTGAGTGTACACCTTATTCACCAGTTTAAGGGCTTGCTGTGTAACTGCATTTTGTTTTGAACTGGATAACAGCATGCATATATCAGCCATTTAGTATTATATTTGTTTCATGCTAATAGGATATATTTATTAAGAGACTTGACTGTGAAGGATTTTTTTTGAGTATTTTACTCCTTTGGACCTGGACCCTAATCCTCTATGTAAGCATCTTGTTTGTGATTTTTAAATGTTTTTTACATTGTTTTGTATGGTGTTTTGTTTACTAGAGTTGAGCGAAACAGGTGGGTCAATTTAAAAAAAACACCGACTTTCGCCAAAGTCGGGTTTCGCCGAGCGAAAGCCGACCATAGTGTGAGGTCGGTCACGTGTTCGGCGACCATTGCGCCCAAGTCGGTTTCCCCATAATACTTTAAGGGCCTTTTCTCGGCCAAAGAGCAAGGACGCAGACTGTGGGCAACGCGATGACATGGGCAGCGGCCAGCAGCATCTTAGAGAAGGGCATTGCAGTGATTGGCTGGCTTTGTGTGGCGTCACAGTGCATATAAAATCCCTCACCGCCGGCGTCATTTTACTTCTGCCGATCTTAGTGTAGGGAGAGGTTGCTGCCGCTGGTTCTCAGCTGGGAGAGCATTAGGCAGGCCCAAAAAAAAAAAATCGGTGCTTGTGCTGATAGCGATTAGCTGTACAGTGACTGTGCAGTGACAGGGGAGGATTTTGGTGTGTGCAGCAACGCTGGTTCTAAGGCTGCCTACCAGTGACAGGGTAGAAATTGCTTGTGTGGAGCAACAGAGCTGATTATTAGGCTGCCTGTCAGTGACATTGGAGGAATTTCTAGTGTGCAGCAGCAGAGCTGATTATTAGGCTGCCTGCTAGCTGTATTGCTGTGTGTACCCTGCAGAGCAGACTGCTTTTTAACACAGCACCTACACAGCACTAATACTTTAATTTTTGTTCTGCACAGTTACCGAGCATTCATTTTTTCCCACACCGTATAGAGCTGTATGCTACTCACACTACCGCGTACCGGCTGGTATCACGGACTAATACATGCTGACTATCTGTGTGTGACTCCTGAAATATGTACGGAAATTTACAATTCCCCCAACATTGTATACAGCTGTACCCTATTGATAGAGGACACTTTTCTGATTTTCATATTCTGGTGTTATCCAGACTGGGCCTCTGACTGTGTGTGTTGCTCCTGAAATATATACGGAGATTTACAATTCCCCCAACACTGTATACAGCTGTAAGCTACTGATAGAGTACACTTTTTCTGATTTTCATATTCTGGTGTTATCCATACTGGGCCTGTGACTGTGTGTCTTACTGCTGAAATATAAACGGAGATTTACAATTCCCCCAACACTGTATACAGCTGTAAGCTACTGATAGAGTACACTTTTTCTCATTTTCATATTCTGGTGTTATCCAGACTGGGCCTGTGACCGTGTGTCTTTCTGCTGAAATATATACAGAGATTGACAATTCCCCCAACACTGTGTAGAGCTGTACGCTACTGATAGAGTACACTTTTTCTGATTTTTATATTCTGGTGTTATGCAGACTGGGCCTCTAACTGTGTGTGTGGCTCCTGAAATATATACGGAGATTTACAATTCCCCCAACGCTGTATACAGCTGTACGCTACTGACAGAGTACACTTTTTCTCATTTTCATATTCTGGTGTTATCCAGACTGGGCCTGTGACCGTGTGTTTTACTGCTGAAATATAAACGGAGATTTACAATTCCCCCAACACTGTATACAGCTGTAAGCTACGGATAGAGTACACTTTTTCTCATTTTCATATTGTGGTGTTATCCAGACTGGGCCTGTGACCGTGTGTCTTTCTGCTGAAATATATACAGAGATTGACAATTCCCCCAACACTGTGTACAGCTGTATGCTACTGATAGAGTATACTTTTTCTCATTTTCATATTCTGGTGTTATCCAGACTGGGCCTGTGACCGTGTGTCTTACTGCTGAAATATATACAGAGATTGACAATTCCCCCAATAATAATAATAATAACAATAATAATCTTTATTTATTTAGCGCAATCATATTCCGCAGCGCTTTACAGTTTAACAGTTTCAAACACAAGTCATAAGTAACAACGTTAACAATACAATAATTAAAGCAAAATAAGACGACCCTGCTCGTGAGAGCTTACAATCTACAATGAAGTGGGGGAGATACAAAGTACAGGTGTGTATATACAATGGTGCATTTTCAATGATGGTCCAGCCATCTTGAGGGAGTGAGGGATGGATGGAGATAGTGAATGGGCTACACAGGCACACTTACACATAGAATGACTTTGATTAGTGAATGTGATAGGCCGCTCTGAACAGATGTGTTTTGAGGGAGCGCCTGAAACCATGCAAATTATGGATAGTCCTAATTTCTTGGGGTAGAGCTTTCCAGAGGATTGGCGCAGCGCTGGAGAAGTCTTGGAGTCGGGAGTGGGAGGTACGGATTAGTGCAGAGGTTAGTCGAAAGTCGTTTGCAGAGCGCAGCGGTCGGTTAGGCCGATAGATAGAAATGAGGGAGGAGATGGAGGGGGGTGCTGCACTGTGGAGAGCTTTGTGGGTGAGAACCAGTACTTTGAATTGGATCCTATAATGAATGGGCAGCCAGTGTAAGGACTGACGAAGAACGGATGCGTCCGAGTACCGATTAGCCAGATGGATGACCCTGGCTGCTGCATTAAGGATGGACTGGAGAGGGGATAGTCGAGTAATGGGGAGGCCAAGTAATAGAGCGTTGCAGTAGTCCAGGCGGGAGTGGATCAATGCTACAGTGAGGGTTTTCGTTGTTTCCATGGTGAGAAAAGGGCAGATTCTAGAGATGTTCTTTAGGTGTAGGAGGCAAGAGCGGGCAAGAGATTGTATATGGGAGGTGAAGGAAAGATTGGTGTCAAACATAACACCCAGACAGCGAGCCTGCTGCCGGGGTGTTATTATGGTGCTGCCCACGGAGAGGGAAATGTCATATTTAGGGAGGTTAGTAGATGGCGGGATCAGAATAAGTTCAGTTTTGGAGAGGTTAAGTTTCAGATAGAGAGCGGACATGATGTTGGAGACTGCAGACAGACAGTCGGTGGTGTTCTGTAGCACAGCGGGGGTAAGGTCGGGGGATGACGTGTATAGTTGTGTGTCATCAGCATAAAAATGGTACTGAAAGCTAAATCTGCTGATGGTCTGTCCAATTGGGGCCGTGTAGAGAGAGAAGAGAAGGGGGCCAAGGACTGAGCCCTGGGGAACACCGATAGTGAGAGGAAGAGGAGATGATGTTGAGCCAGAGAACGAAACACTGAAGGAGCGGTCAGAAAGATAGGAAGAGAACCAGGAGAGAGCAGTGTCCTTAATACCTAGTGACTGGAGCCTAGACAGTAGGAGACGGTGGTCAACCGTGTCGAAAGCTGCAGAAAGGTCGAGAAGAATGAGCAGAGAGTGGTCACTGTTACGTTTTGCTGTCAGAAGGTCATTGGTCACTTTGATGAGTGCAGTTTCAGTCAAATGTAGAGGTCGGAAGCCGGACTGTGAAGGGTCTAGGAGGAAGTGAGTGGAGAGGTAACGGGTAAGGCGGGAGTAGACTAGGCGCTCCAAAAGTTTAGAGATGAAGGGGAGATTGGAGACCGGTCCGTAGCTGTTTGTGCAGGAAGGGTCGGGAGCGGGTTTCTTTAGTAGTAGAGTAATGATGGAGTGTTTGAAGGAGGATGGGAAGATGCCAGAGGAGAGTGAGAGATTAAAGATTGTAGTTAGGTGAGTTGTGACAACTGGAGAGAGAGACTGGATGAGTTGTGAGGGAATGGGGTCGGTAGTGCATGTAGTCGGACGAGAGGAAGAGAGGAGCCTGGAGACTTCTTCTTCTGTGATGGGATCAAATGTGGAAAGTGAGCCAGGGGAAATGCAGGGAGGGATGGGAGTCACAGCACTTGGTGGTTGAGAGCAGATTTCCTGACGGATAGTATCTATTTTTTCTATAAAGTGGGAGGCCAGGTCGTCAGCACAAATGTCTGTGATAGGGGCTTGTGCTTTTGACCTGAGGAGGAGTGAAAAGTGTCAAAAAGTTTCTTGGGGTTGTTGGCTAGTGAGGAGATCAGGGTGGTGAAGTAGGTCTGTTTGGCGAGGTGAAGGGCAGCATTATAAGTTCTTAACATGAATTTAAAGTGGATGAAGTCTTCTGGTGTGCGGGTTTTTCTCCAAAGGCGTTCAGCACTCCTAGAGCATCGCTGAAGAAGTCGAGTTTGCAATGTGAGCCAGGGCTGTTTTACTGTGTGTTTGGAAGTTCTGAGGGTGAGCGGTGCTACTTGGTCAAGGGTGCAGGTCAAGGGTGTTACCATCCTTGTGTGTCTCAGAGGTTAAAAGCTGTGAGAGGCCTAGAGAAGTGGTTAGTGATAGAAGCTGAGATGCAGATGTGGAAGTAGGACTGTTAATGGGGATGTTGAAGTCTCCAAGGATAAGGGTTGGTAGTTCTGAGGACATGAAGTGCGGCAGCCAGGCTGAGAAGTGGTCAAGGAACTGGGTGGGCGAGCCTGGGGGCCGATATATAACCGCTACTCTGAGGGAGAGGGGACGGAAGAGCCTGATGGTGTGGACCTCAAAAGAAGGGAATGAGAGTGATGGAATTGGGGGGATGACCTGGAAAGTGCATTGTGGGGACAGGAGTATGCCGACTCCACCACCATGTCTGTTTGTGGGTCTCGGGGAATGGGAGAACTGTAAGCCACCATAGGAAATGGCAGCAGGGGAGACCGTGTCAGAATCCTGAATCCAGGTTTCAGTGAGGGCCAACAGATGAAGAGAGTTGTTCAGAAAGTAGTTGTGCAGGAAGGATAGTTTGTTGCATGCAGACCATGGATTCCAGAGGGCACAATTGAAAGAAGGAGATGAGGGAGTGCAAGTAATATTAATAAGATTATTATGGTTTCGATATGAGGTAGGGTAGGGATTGAGGTTGGGGGATGGTGGACCAGGGTTGGGGGAGATGTCCTCTGAAATCATTAGGAGTAGGAAGATAAAGAGCAGGTAGTTGTTGGAGTTGTAAGTAGGTTTTTTCTGTGATGTGTTTGGGCAAGATGGGCAGAGGTTTCTCAGGAAGGTGAGGAGAGCATGGGAGTTGTACTTGGGAGAGGGAAGTATGGAGGGGCTGATGTGTATGAGTCGTGATGAAGGCGGGATGGGGCGGTGAATGTGGATGGCAACGGAACACAAGGAGGATAGAGGTAAAGTACATAATTAAAAAGAAAGTAAAGTGTGGGCTACCTGATTCCAGCCCTGATTAACTGCCATGGATACTGCCGTTTACACGATGCTTATCTTTTGTGATGCTTTACTTTCTGTGATGCGTGCGCCCCCTCACTGCGTGCGCCCCTTAAGGCTGGGTCTCACATAGCGATACACCAGCGATCCCGACAACGATCAGGATCGCTGGTGTATCGCTACATTATCACTGCTGAGCTGCCAAACAGGCAGCTCAGGCAGCGATCAGTACAAGCGACACTGCGGGTAATATTGCTTAGTTACCCGCAGTGTACCTTGGATACCAGCGCCCTGATGAAGGGAGCTGGTAACCAAGGTACACATCGGGTTTCCAGGCGCTGCGCGGTGCCTGGAAACCCGCTGTGTACCTTGGCTACCAGCTCCCTGTTTCAGGGAGCTGGTAGCCAAGGAACACAGCGGGTTTCTAGGCACAGCCCCGCGCCTGGAAACCCGCTGTGTACCTTGGTTACCAGCGGATCGCTGGTCTCCCGCCTGTCACACGCAGCGATGCGTGCCTGTCAGCGGGAGACCAGCGATCAAAAAAATGTCCTGGCCTTTCAGTGACGATCAGCGATACCCGGCAGGGGGCTGATCGTCGCTGAATGTCACACACAGCGATATCGCTGGTGAGCTCGCTGCTGCGTCACAAAACTAGTGACTCCGCAGCGATCTCGCTAGCGATATCGCTATGTGAGACGGGGGCTTTAGACTACTCCTAAATATATAGCCCACACTACAGAGTAAAGGTACTGCCACACTAAACAATCCCGCTAGCGATCACGATAACGACGCATACTAATGCGATCGCTAGCGGGATTGTTTCTATATCGCTAAGTGCGGCCACATTTAGCGATATAGTTAACGACGCTATCGCCGTTAGCGATCTTCTTAACGACTTTAGCGGTACAAAAGTACCGCTAAATCGCTAAGAAAAGGTGCCACACTAGCGATATATACTTACCCAGCGGGAGCGCCGACGAGAAAATAGGGTCCGGAACGATTCCAGCGACGAGCGAGATCACAGCAGGAAGCTCGTCGCTGGCAGATGCCGCACTGAACAACATCGCTAACGGGATCGCTAAATAGTGACGTTTTTTAGCGATCCCATTAGCGATATTGTTCAGTGTGGCATACCCTTTAGGAGAGTGGGATTGTGGGAGCTGCTTTGGGATAATTTGGCAGCTGGGGCCAGCACACCAGGGGGTGGTTAGATCATCAAAGGCAACATGGCAACATCTGTATGCTTTAGCACCTTCCACCTGATAAGATCTAGAGAGGCCCAAGTCACAGGATATGAAGCAGTAAGTATTTTAAACACAGTAAAAAAATGAATTATACCAAAGCATTACCAGGCACATTAAACTATGTTGCAAGATGGTAAGGTAGTGGTTGACAGCAAGCAAAAGTATGGCGTGCAAACCATTAATATATAGTGCGGCATACAAGACAGATAGCAGAGGTGGGGATTGTATCATTCAACTGTTTGCTTCCAATGAATGCATTGCATACCATTAATATATAGTGCGGCATACAAGACTGTGCCCCAACACTGTATACAGCTGTACGCTACTGATAGAATACACTTTTTCTGATTTTCATATTCTGGTGTTATGCAGACTGGGCCTCTAACTGTGTGTGTTGCTCCTGAAATATATACGGAGATTTACAATTCCCCCAACACTGTATAGAGCTGTACACTACTGATAGAGCACACTTTTTCTCATTTTCATATTCTGGTATTATCCAGACTGGGCCTGTGACCGTGTGTCTTACTGCTGAAATATATACAGAGATTGACAATTCCCCCAACAGTGTATACAGCTGTACGCTACTGATAGAGTACACTTTTTCTCATTTTCATATTCTGGTGTTATCCAGACTGGGCCTGTGACCGTGTGTCTTACTGCTGAAATATATACAGAGATTGACAATTCCCCCAACACTGTATACAGCTGTACGCTACTGATAGAGTGCACTTTTCTGATTTTCATATTCTGGTGTTATCCAGACTGGGCCTCTGATTGTGTGTGTGTTGCTCCTGAAATATATACTGAGATTTACAATTCCCCCAACACTGTATACAGCTGTAAGCTTCGGATACTGTACACTTTTTTGGTTTTTATACTCTAGTGTAATTTATACTGACCCTGTGAGAGTCTGTGTCTGTTACTCCGCAAATATATATGGAGATTAAAATTTTTCACCTTCATCGTATACAGCTGTACGCTTTTGATACTGTACCATATATCTGCTGTTATTTTGGGTACATTTACACAAACATGAGGAAGTATGGTGGAAGAGGTCGCGGACGTGGTTGTGGGGGACCACCTGCTACTGATGGTGGTGGTGGTGCATCTGCTGGTAGTGCCAAAAGCACAATAGCACCTAAGGCAGGAGGTGTTGAGCCTGCCTCATCGTCTGGCTCCAGAAGGCCTGGAAGGCTCCCTTTCCTGGGAGTAGGTAAATCGCTGTTAAAGCCGGAGCATCAGGTACAGGTTTTGTCTTACACTGCCGAAACAGCCTCCAGCTCTATCTCCTCCTCTTCTGAAGTTTCAAAAGCTCCAAGCACTGAGTGGTCAGTGCAGGCTTCTGGTCAGGAACAACCCCTTTCATTGTGACCTTCACTCCCACCAAAAGTGAAGGATGCGGCAGCCCACACTTCAGATTACTCCATGGAGCTCTTTTCACATACCATGCCTGGGTTATCAAGTCAAATCCTGAATTCCCCAGTCCAACATGAATCTGACATGGAGTGCACTGATGCACAGCTACTGCTAGATGAATGTATTGGTACATGCACCACAGCACTACATTGCCCTCGCAGTGTACTGAGCCAGAATGTGACCCTGATGAATCTCAGGTGCCCCTCCGCATACTCTACCACCATACACGGTGACACAGTGGAAGGTGCAGATGAAATTTAAAAGGAGGTGATGTATGACCCAGTTGTTCACCCGGATTGGCATCCAGTGGGGGAAGAGGGTGCCACTGGCAATAGTTCAGAAGAGGAAAAGGATCCGCAGCAGGTATCGACTTTTCAGCTGGGGTTATCTGGCAGGCCCGTATCACTCCAAAAAGGTGTTAAAAAAAACAAAAGAGTTGCAGGACAGCTTGGCCAGATGGTGAAATTAGCACAGCATGTAAGCCCTGAAAATTTATACCATCGAGAGTGTGGCACTTTTTTGACCAAAATCCTATTGATGAGGCAAAGGTTATCCATAAAAAGTGCAGAAGGACCTTTAGCCGAGGGAAAAATCTCAGAAATTTGAATACCAGTTACATGCTTAGACATTTACTGAACATGCACTTGCAAGCGTGGACGGACTAAAAAACCTCAGGTAGAACATGTGCACCGGCTCCGACTGAATTTAGCCAGCAACGCTCTATCGCTTCCCCCCCTGTAAGCCCACCGGTTAGCACACCACCAGCAAGAAATGTTGAGGTGTCGTCGCAAGGCCAAAGCAGTCAGGGAATCACAATGTTTTTGCAACGAAAGACTGCATCTAGGCCATCACCACCACCTCCACCTCCATCACCATCATCAACCCCCTCTCAGTCCGTCATGTCCATCGATAGTTCCCCCATATGCAGCTCTCAAGTCCAGCTCACCCTAGCAGACACTCTGAGTAGGACAAGAAAGTACTCATCCTCTCATCCGCGTACACTGGCTTTGAATGCCTGCATTGCCAACCTGATCTCATAAGAGATGATGCCCTTCCGTTTGGTTGAAAGTGCAGCATTTCGAGAGCTCATGGCCTACGCTATCCCACGCTATGATCTACCCAGTCGCCACTTCCTTTCTAGAAAAGCCATTCCTGCCCTCCACCTGCATGTGAAAGACCGAATTGTCCATGCAATCAAACAATCAGTGAGTGGAAAGGTGCACCTCACAACATATGCATGGGCCAGTAGGCATGGCCAGGGCCGTTACGTGTCCATCACTGCGCACTGGGTTAATGTGGTGGATGCAGGGTCCACAGGGGACAGCGGCGGTGGGACAGTGCTGCCTAGCCCACGGTATAGGCAACAGTTGGCTGAAGGTGTTCGACCCTCCTCCAGAAGCGAAAGCTCGTCAACAGAGCGCAGTCGCACGAGCACTCCATCCGCAACTGACAGTGTTGCACACGAGGTGTCCAACTATCGAACAGCTAGTGGTAAACATCAGCAGGCTGTTTTAAAAATTATGTCTTTAGGCGACAACAGACACACCATGGAGGTACTGGCCGACTACTTTCAGCGAGAAACTGAGTCATGGCTGGGCAGTCTACATCTTGAGCCAGGCAAGGTAGTCAGTGATAACGAACGTAATTTTGTGGCGGCCATAGCCCTGGCAAAACTCAGAAACATACCTTTCCTGGCTCACACCTTGAACATGGTTGTGCAGTGCTTCTTAAATAATTATCCTGAGTTAACAGCCCTGCTCCATAAGGTGCGAAGATTCCAGTCGCATGCAGAGGCTGCAGCGATCACTCCACCTCCCCAAGCACCGCCTAATCATAGACATTGCAACAAAGTGGAACTCCACCATGCACATGGTTGAGAGGATGTGCGAACAGAGGCAGGCTGTAATGCATTTGTGGGAGGATACACGGGCAGGCAGTTTGAGGGCAGACATGGAGTTGTTGGGTGTGCAGTGGTCAAAGCTGAAAGACCTCTGTAAAGTCCTTCAGTGTTTTGAGGAATGCACATGGCTGGTAAGCGCAGACGACACCATCATAAGCATGAGCATCCCACTTATGCGTCTGCTCATGCAAACTTTGACGCACATTAAGGATCAGGCTTCTGCAGCGGTGGAGGAGGAGGAGGAAGAGGAAGCCTTGATGACTGTCCTGGACGAGGTGGAGGAAGAAGAGGAAGAGGAGGAGGAGGAGGTGGGGTGATTATTTTGGGGAGGAGGATGCTTCTCAGGGGGCAAGAGAAAATGTTGGGTTGCCAAATTCCGGTCCAGGGTTTGTGCGTGACTGGAGGGATGTGGATTTGGCAGAAAGTGCTCCTCCACCCACCACTGGCAGTGCATCACTGACACCTGGAACATTGGCCCACATGTGTGATTATGCCTTGCGGATCCTAAAAAGGGACCCCGGCATTGCCAAAATGATGAAGGATGATGACTACTGGTAAGCCAGCACCCTCGATCCACGCTATAAAGGCAATCTACAGAACATAATGCCACAGGAGAACCTAGAGCTAATATTGGCCAGGAAACAAGCAACTCTGGTAAACCGTTTGTTAGAGGCATTCCCAGCAAACAGCAGCGGTGCAGGTTCTACCACGAGCCGTACTGGGACAAATGGAAGAGGTGTTCGAGGTGCACACAGCCAAAGTGGCGTTGGAGACAGGGGTTTCATGACCATGTTGTGGACTGATTTCTCCAGGACAACTCACACGCCTGGTAATCAGGAATCTATAGCACCAGACAGGAGACAACAGTTGTCAACTATGGTTACAAATTACTTCTCCTCCCCTATCGATGTTCGATGTTCTCCCTCACTGGTCATTCCCCTTTGACTACTGGGCCTGTAAACTGGACACCTGACCTGAATTGGCACAATATGCCTTACAGGAGCTTGCTTGCCCTGCTGGTAGTGTGCTATCAGAAAGAGTCTTCAGTGCTGTTGGATCAATACTGACAGAAAGAAGGACCCGTCTGTGGACACAAAATGTTGATGATCTAACCTTCATTAAAATGAACCATGCATGGGTTTCAAAGAATTTTGTCCCACCTTCCCCTGATGACACATAGGTTGCTAGCAAAATGGCTCGCTTTGTCCTACTCTTCCTCTGACTTCTCCAATTTCTCCATTTGCAGCTGCTGAACGTCCAGCCTACACCTGAACATATGCCATTTTTGCCACCTCCCTATCTGGGCTGTCCCCCCCGGGCCGGGGTCACCACCTGGCGCACCCTGCCACGTGCCACTATACTATATATAACTTGTGTCTGGTGATACAGTACCCCTTTTTCATCTTTTTATATTATTCTGTAATCCATACTGAGCATGAGAGCGTCTTTGTCTGCCTCCTGACATATATACAGAGATTTTGAATATTTTCACTATACTACCTTGTATCTGGTGATACAGTACCCCTTTTTCTTCTTATTATATTCTTGGGTAATCCAGACTGAGCCTGAGAGCGTCAGTGGCTGCCTCCTGAAATATAAACGGAGATTTAGAATATTTTCACTATACTACCTTGTATCTGGTGATACCCCTTTTTTGGCCTCCTCTTCCTCGGACTTCTCCAATTAATCCATTTGCAGCTGCTTTACCTCCACTATACACCTCAACATATGCAATTTTTGCCACCTACCTTTCTGGGCAGCTCCACCCCCTCCTCCACCCACAAACTTTTTATATTATTGTGTAATACATACTGAGCCTGAGAGCATCAGTGGCTGCCTCCTGAAATATATACTGATATTTAGAATATTTTCCCCATATATATATATATACATGTTATCTGTTGATACAGTACCCCTTTTTCTTCTTGTTATATTCTTGTGTAATCCATACTGAGCCTGCAAGCGTCATTGTCTGCCTCCTGAATTATATACGGAGATTTATAATATTTTAACTATACTATCTTTACCTTGTATCTGGTGAAACAGTACCTTTTTATATTATTGTGTAATACATACTGACCCTGAGAGCGTCACTGTCTGCCTCCTGAAATATATACAGATATTTAGAATGTTTTGACTATACTATATATACCTTGTATCTGCTGATACAGTAAACTTTTTCAGCTTTTCAAATTGTGGTCTAATCCATACTGAGCCTGTGAGCGTCTGTCTGGTACTCCGTAATTATATACGGAGATTTACAATGCCCCCTAGACTGTATCCAGCTGTACGCTTCTGATACAGTCCCCTTTTTGCCATAAAGTCCTCCACCACCCACCACTCTAAGTGCATCATTGACACCTATAACATTGGCCCACATGTGTGATTATTTCTTGCGAATCTTTTTATATTCTTGTGTAATCCATACTGAGCCTTTGAGTGTCAGTCTGCCTCCTGAAATATATACGATGAATTATAATATTTTCAGTATACTATATATACCTTGCATCTGCTGATACAGTACCCTTTTTCAGCTTTTCAAATTGTGGTCTAATCCATACTGAGCCTGTGAGCGTCTGTCTGGTACTCCGTAAACATGTACAGAGATTTGGAATGCCCCCTAGACTGTATCCAGCTGTACGCTTCTGATACAGTCCCCTTTTTTGCCATAAAGTCCTCCTCCACCCACCACTCTAAGTGCATCATTGACACCTGGAACATTGGCCCACATGTGTGATTATTTCTTGTGGATCTTTTTATATTCTTGTGTAATCCATACTGATCCTTTGATCTTTAGTCTTCCTCCTGAAATATATACAATGAATTATAATATTTTCACTATGCTATATATACCTTGTATCTGCTAATACGGTACCCTTTTTCAGCTTTTCAAATTGTGGTCTAATCCATACTGAGCCTGTGAGCGTCTGTCTGGTACTCCGTAAATATATACAGATATTTACAATGCCCCCTAGACTGTATCCAGCTGTACGCTTCTGATACAGTCCTTTTTTTGCCATAAAGTCCTCCTCCACCCACCACTCTAAGTGAATCATTGACACCTGGAACATTGGCCCACATGTGTGATTATTTCTTGCGGATCTTTTTATATTCTTGTTTAATCCATACTGATCCTTTGATCGTTAGTATTCCTCCTGAAATATATACAATGAATTATAATATTTTCACTATGCTATATATACCTTCTATCTGCTGATATGGTACCCTTTTTCAGCTTTTCAAATTGTGGTCTAATCCATACTGAGCCTGTGAGCGTCTGTCTGGTACTCCGTAAATATATACAGATATTTACAATGCCCCCTAGACTGTATCCAGCTGTACGCTTCTGATACAGTCCTTTTTTTGCCATAAAGTCCTCCTCCACCCACCACTCTAAGTGCATCATTGACACCTGGAACATTGGCCCACATGTGTGATTATTTCTTGCGGATCTTTTTATATTCTTGTGTAATCCATGCTGAGCCTTTGAGCGTCAGTCTGCCTCCTGAAATATATATGAAAAATTATAATATTTTCACTATACTATATATACCTTGCTTCTGCTGATACAGTACCCTTTTTCAGCTTTTCAAATTGTGGTCTAATCCATGCTGAGCCTGTGAGCGTCTCTGGTACTCTGTAATATATACGGAGATTTACAATGCCCCCTAGACTGTATCTAGCTTTACGCTTGTGATACAGTACCCTTTTTGCCATAAAGTCCTCCTCCACCCACCACTCTTAGTGCATCATTGACACCTGGAACATTGGCCCACATGTGTGATTATTTCTTGCCGATCTTTGTATATTCTTGTGTAATCCATACTGAGCCTTTGAGCATCAGTCTGCCTCCAGAAATATATACGACGAATTATAATATTTTCACTATACTATATATACCTTGTATCTGCTGATACAGTACCCTTTTCAGCTTTTCAAATTGTGGTCTAATCCATGCTGAGCCTGTGAGCGTCTGTCTGGTACTCCATAAATATATACGGAGATTTACAATGCCCCCTAGACTGTATCCAGCTGTACGCTAGTGATACAGTACCCTTTTTGCCATAAAGTCCTCCTCCACCCACCACTCTAAGTGCATCATTGACACCTGGAACATTGGCCCACATGTGTGATTATTTCTTGCGGATCTTTTTATATTCTTGTGTAATCCATACTGAGCCTGTGAGCGTCAGAGTGTACCTCATGAATTATATACGAAGAATTAGAACATTTTCACTATATAGTCATGGCCAAAAGTTTTGAGAATGACACAAATATTATATTTTCACATGATCTGCTGCCCTCTGGTTTTTATGTGTGTTTGACAGATGTTTTTATCACAGACAGAAATATAATAATTGCAAACATATGAGTAACAAAAGCTTATATTGACAGTTAGAATGAGTTAATGCAGCAAGTCAATATTTGCAGTGTTGACCCTTCTTCTTCAGGACCTCTGCAATTCTCCCTGGCATGCTCTCAATCAACTTCTGGACCAAATCCTGACTGATAGCAGTCCATTCTTGCACAATCAATGCTTTCATTTTATCAGAATTTTTAGGTTTTTGTTTGTCCACCCGTCTCTTGATGATTGACCACAAGTTCTCAATGGGATTAAGATCTGGGGAGTTTCCAGGCCATGGACCCAACATCTCTATGTTTTGTTCCCTGAGCCATCTAGTTATCACCTTTGCTTTATGGCAAGGTGCTCCATCATGCTGGAAAAGGCATTGTTGATCGCCAAACTGGTCTTGGAGGGTTGGGAGAAGTTGCTCTTGGAGGACATTCTGGTACCATTCTTTATTCATGGCTGTGTTTTTAGGTAAGACTGTGAGAGAGCCGATTCCCTTGGCTGAGAAGCAACCCCACACATGAATGGTTTCAGGATGCTTAACAGTTGGCATGAGACAAGACTGGTGGTAGCGCTCACCTTGTCTTCTCCGAATTAGGCGTTTTCCTGATGTCCCAAACAATCGAAAAGGGGATTCATCAGAGAAAATAACTTTACCCCAGTCCTCAGCAGTCCACTGCCTGTACCTTTTGCAGAATATCAGTCTGTCCATGATGGTTTTTCTGGAGAGAAGTGGCTTCTTTGCTGCCCTCCTTGAGACCAGGCCTTGCTCCAAGAGTCTCCGCCTCACAGTGCGTGCAGATGCACTCACACCTGCCTGCTGCCATTCCTGAGCAAGCTCTGTACTGCTGGTAGCCCGATCCCGCAGCTGAAACACTTTTAAGAGACGGTCCTGGCGCTTGCTGGTCTTTCTTGGGCGCCCTGGAGCCTTTTTGGCAACAATGGAACCTCTCTCCTTGAAGTTCTTGATGATGCGATAGATTGTTGACTGAGGTGCAATCTTTCTAGCTGCGATACTCTTCCCTGTTAGGCCATTTTTGTGCATTGCAATGATGACTGCACGTGTTTCTTTAGAGATAACCATGGTTAACAGAAGAGAAACAATGATGCCAAGCACCAGCCTCCTTTTAAAGTGTCCAGTGGTGTCATTCTTACTTAATCATAACAGATTGATCTCCAGCCATGTCCTCATCAACACCCACACCTGTATTGATGGAGCAATCACTGAAAAGAGGTTAGCTGGTCCTTTTAAGGCAGGGCTGCAATGATGTTGAAATGTGTTTTGGGGATAAAGTTCATTTTCTAGCCAAATATTGACTTTGCAAGTAATTGCTGTGAAGCTGATCACTCTTTATAACATTCTGGAGTATATGCAAATTGCCATTAGAAAAAGTGAAGCAGTAGACTTTGTAAAAATTAATATTTGTGTCATTCTCAAAACTTTTGGCCATGACTGTACTACATATACCTTGCATCTGCTGATACAGTACCCTTTTTCAGCTTGTTATATTCTTGTGTAATCCATACTGAGCCTGTGAGCTTCATTGCCTGACTCCTGAAATATATACGAAGATTTAGAATATTTTCACTATACTATATATACCTTGTATCTGGTGAAACAGTACCCTTTTTAGGCTTTTTATATTATTGTGTAATACACACTATGCCTGAGAGCGTCAGTGGCTGCCTCCTGAAATATATACAGAGATTTAGAATGTTTTGACGATACTATATATACAAGGTATCTGCTGATACAGTCCCCCTTTTTCTTATTATATTCTTGAGTAATCCAGACTGAGCCTGTGAGCGTCAGAGTGTACCTCATGAATTATATACAGAGATTTATCATATTTTCATTATACTAAATATACCTTGTATCTGGTGAAACAGTTTTTATATTATTGTGTAATACATACTGAGCCTGAGAGCATCACTGGCTGCCTCCTGAAATATATACTGAGATTTAGAATATTTTCCCCATACTATATATACATGGTATCTGCTGAAACAGTACCCCTTTTTCTTCTTATTATATTCTAGTGTAATCCATACTGAGCCTGAGAGCGTCAGTGTCTGCCTACTGAAATATATGCGGAAATTTACAATATTTTGAGCATACTACAGTCAGGGCCAGAAATATTTGGACAGTGACACAATTTTCGCGAGTTGGGCTCAGCATGCCACCACATTGGATTTGAAATGAAACCTCTACAACAGAATTCAAGTGCAGATTGTAACGTTTAATTTGAAGGGTTGAACAAAAATATGTGTTAGAAAATGTAGGAATTGTACACATTTCTTTACAAACACTCCACATTTTAGGAGGTCAAAAGTAATTGGACAAATAAACATAACCCAAACAAAATATTTTTATTTTCAATATTTTGTGGTGAATCCTTTGGAGGCAATCACTGCCTTAAGTCTGGAACCCATGGACATCACCAAACGCTGGGTTTCCTCCTTCTTAATGCTTTGCCAGGACTTTACAGCCGCAGCCTTCAGGTCTTGCTTGTTTGTGGGTCTTTCCCTCTTAAGTCTGGATTTGAGCAAGTGAAATGCATGCTCAATTGGGTTAAGATCTGGTGATTGACTTGGCCATTGAAGAATGTTCCACTTTTTTGCACTCATGAACTCCTGTGTAGCTTTGGCTGTATGCTTGGGGTCATTATCCATCTGTACTATGAAGCGCCGTCCAATCAAGTTTGCAGCATTTGGCTGAATCTGGGCTGAAAGTATATCCCGGTACACTTCAGAATTCATCCGGCTACTCTTGTCTGCTGTTATGTCATCAATAAACACAAGTGACCCAGTGCCATTGAAAGCCATGCATGCCCATGCCATCACGTTGCCTCCACCATGTTTTACAGAGGATGTGGTGTGCCTTGGATCATGTGCCGTTCCCTTTCTTCTCCAAACTGTTGGCTTCCCATCGTTCTGGTACAGGTTGATCTTTGTCTCATCTGTCCATAGAATACTTTTCCAGAACTGAGCTGGCTTCTGGAGGTGTTTTTCAGCAAATTTAACTCTGGCCTGTCTATTTTTGGAATTGATGAATGGTTTGCATCTAGATGTGAACCCTTTGTATTTACTTTCATGGAGTCTTCTCTTTACTGTTGACTTAGTGACAGATACACCTACTTCACTGAGAGTGTTCTGGACTTCAGTTGATGTTGTGAACGGGTTCTTCTTCACCAAAGAAAGTATGCGGCGATCAGCCACCACTGTTGTCATCCGTGGACGCCCAGGCTTTTTTGAGTTCCCAAGCTCACCAGTCAATTCCTTTTTTCTCAGAATGTACCCGACTGTTGATTTTGCGACTCCAAGCATGTCTGCTATCTCTCTGATGGATTTGTTCTTTTTTTTCTGCCTCAGGATGTTCTGCTTCACCTCAATTGAGAGTTCCTTTGACCGCATGTTGTCTGGTCACAGCAACAGCTTCCAAATGCAAAACCACACACCTCGAATCCACCACAGACCTTTTCACTACTTCATTGATTACAGGTTAACGAGGGAGATGCCTTCAGAGTTAATTGCAGCCCTTAGAGTCCATTGTCCAATTACTTTTGGTCCCTTGAAAAAGAGGAGGCTATGCATTACAGAGCTATGATTCCTAAACCCTTTCTCCGATTTGGATGTGGAAACTCTCATATTACAGATGGGAGTGTGCACTTTCAGCCCATATTATATATATAATTGTATTTCTGAACATGTTATTGTAAACAGCTAAAATAACAACACTTGTGTCACTGTCCAAATATTTCTGGCCCTGACTGTATATATACATGGTATCTGGTGATACAGTACCCCTTTTTATTATTATTATTATTTTCTTGTGTAATCCATACTGAGCCTGAGAGCGCCAGTGTCTGCCTCCTGAAATATGTACGGAGATTTATTATATTTTCAATATACTATAAATACCTGGTATCTGGTGATACAGTACCCCTTTTTCTTCTTATTATATTCTGGTGTGATCCATAATGAGCCTGTGAGAGTCTGTCTTTTACTTTTGAAATATATACGGCGATTTACAATGACCCCTAGACTGTATACAGCTGGACGCTTGTGATACAGTACCCTTTTTGCCAGAAAGTACTCCTCCGCCCATCACTCTATGTGCATCATTGACACCTTGAACATTGGCCCACATGTGTGATTATTTCTTGCGGATCTGCTTTTTATGTTCTTGTCTACAGTCATGGCCAAAAGTTTTGAGAATGACACAAATATTATATTTTCACATGATCTGCTGCCCTCTGGTTTTTATGTGTGTTTTGACAGATGTTTTTATCACAGACAGAAATATAATTGCAAACATATGAGTAACAAAAGCTTATATTGACAGTTAGAATGAGTTAATGCAGCAAGTCAATATTTGCAGTGTTGACCGTTCTTCAGGACCTCTGCAATTCTCCCTGGCATGCTCTCAATCAACTTCTGGACCAAATCCTGACTGATAGCAGTCCATTCTTGCACAATCAATGCTTTCATTTTGTCAGAATTTTTAGGTTTTTGTTTGTCCACCCGTCTCTTGATGATTGACCACAAGTTCTCAATGGGATTAAGATCTGGGGAGTTTCCAGGCCATGGACCCAAAATCTCTATGTTCCCTGAGCCATTTAGTTATCACCTTTGCTTTATGGCAAGGTGCTCCATCATGCTGGAAAAGGCATTGTTGATCGCCAAACTGGTCTTGGAGGGTTGGGAGAAGTTGCTCTTGGAGGACATTCTGGTACCATTCTTTATTCATGGCTGTGTTTTTAGGCAAGACTGTGAGAGAGCCGATTCCCTTGGCTGAGAAGCAACCCCACACATGAATGGTTTCAGGATGCTTAACAGTTGGCATGAGACAAGACTGGTGGTAGCGCTCACCTTGTCTTCTCCGAATGAGGCGTTTTTCTGATGTCCCAAACAATCGAAAAGGGGATTGATCAGAGAAAATAACTTTACCCCAGTCCTCAGCAGTCCACTGCCTGTACCTTTTGCAGAATATCAGTCTGTCCATGATGTTTTTTCTGGAGAGAAGTGGCTTCTTTGCTGCTCTCCTTGAGACCAGGCCTTGCTCCAAGAGTCTCCGCCTCACAGTGCGTGCAGATGCACTCACACCTGCCTGCTGCCATTCCTGAGCAAGCTCTGCACTGCTGGTAGCCCGATCCCGCAGCTGAAACACTTTTAAGAGACGGTCCTGGCGCTTGCTGGTCTTTCTTGGGCGCCCTGAAGCCTTTTTAGCAACAATGGAACCTCTCTCCTTGAAGTTCTTGATGATGCGATAGATTGTTGACTGAGGTGCAATCTTTCTAGCTGCGATACTCTTCCCTGTTAGGCCATTTTTGTGCATTGCAATGATGACTTTACGTGTTTCTTTAGAGATAACCATGGTTAACAGAAGAGAAACAATGATGCCAAGCACCAGACTCCTATTAAAGTGTCCAGTGGTGTCATTCTTACTTAATCATGACAGATTGATCTCCAGCCATGTCCTCATCAACACCCACACCTGTGTTAATGGAGCAATCACTGAAAAGAGGTTAGCTGGTCCTTTTAAGGCAGGGCTGCAATGAAGTTGAAATGTGTTTTGGGGATAAAGTTCATTTTCTAGCCAAATATTGACTTTGCAAGTAATTGCTGTTAAGCTGATCACTCTTTATAACATTCTGGAGTATATGCAAATTGCCATTAGAAAAAGTGAAGCAGTAGACTTTGTAAAAATTAATATTTGTGTCATTCTCAAAACTTTTGGCCTTGACTGTAATCCATACTGAGCCTGTGAGCTTCTTTGTCTGCCTCCTGAATTATATGCGGAGATTGGCAATATTTTAACCATACTATATATACATGGTATCTGGTCATACAGTACCCCTTTTTCATCTTTTCATATTATTGGGTAATCCATACTGAGCCTGAGAGCGTCAGTGTCTGCCTCATGTAATATGTACGGAGATTTTTAATATTTTCAATATACTATATATACCTGGTATCTGGTGAAACAGTACCATTTTTCATCTTTTTATATTATTGCGTAATCCATACTGAGCTTGTGAGCATCGGTGTCTGCCTCCTACAATATATACTGAGATTTATAATAATTGGACTATAGTATATATACCTGGTATCTGCTGATACAGTACCCATTTCACTTCTTATTATATTCTTGCGTAATCCAGACTGAGCCTGTGAGCGTCAGAGTCTGACTCCTGAAATATATACGGATATTTATTACATTTTCACTATACTATATATACCTTGTATCTGGTGATACAGTACCCTTTTTCATCTTTTTATATTATTGTGTAATCCATACTGAGCCTGTGAGCGTACGAGTCTGCCTCCAGAAATATATACGGAGATTTATTATATTTTCACTATACTATATATACCTTGTACCTGGTGATACACTACCTCTTTAAAAAAAGCATAAGTTGTTTGCGTCCTGAAATATATACGGAGATTTAGAATATTTTCACTAAACAGGAGCTTGCTTGCCCTGAAAATAGTGTGCTATCATAAAGAGTCTTCTGGCTCAAGAAGGCCTGGAAGGCTCCCTTTACTGGGAGTAGGTAAACTGCTTTTAAAGCGGGAGCATCAGGAATAGATTTTGGCTTACATTGCCAAAACAGCCTCCATCTCTATAGCCTCTTCTTCTGAAGTTTCAAAAATTGCAAGGACTGAGTCATCAGTGCAGGCTCCTGGCCAGGAACAACACCTGAACAAGAACAGTGCTTGAACCATAGGATTCTCTTGGTCGCCCAAAATGCCTAAATAATCGCGGCTGTTAATTCTTCCATGAAGGCCCTGTGGATCTCCCCGAAATAGCACCCCAGATAATCACAGAACCTCCGCCATGTTTTACGGTTAGGAAAAGGCAGTCTGGATGAAATGCTTCTTTCGGCTGTCTAAAAACGTACACTCGTCCGGAGGTCTAAAATAGGGTAAACGATGATTCGTCTGAGAATATCACATGTTTCCACTGCTCGACGGACCAATTCTGGAGGTTTCTACACCACTGTAAACGCTTGGAAACATTAGTCATTAAGAGGAGCGGTATTCGAATTGCAGCTCTTCCATGGAATCCAGATTTGTTCAGCTCCCGACCAACAGTTTTTTGAGCTCAGCAGTGATTTTCTAAGCAGTGGTCTTGCGATCCTCTCTCACAATTTGCTTTAGAGTCCGACTGTCTCTCTCAGTCAACTTCGACTTTCGGCCGGACCTGTTATTTGCTGCGGAAATGTTTCCTTCTCTTTCAAACGCAGTCATTACTTTCCAGACAGTACCTCTTGACACACCAAGCATTCGGGCACTTTTGGTTACACTAGCGCCGCCGAAACGAGCACCAACAATTTGGCCTCTTTGAAAATCCGAGATGTCTGCCATTGGTATCAGGTTCTCATCAATGTTCTTACAATTCTGGCAAACAAACAGTTAATTTACATACACATATCACATAACACAAATAATCAATTACAAAACATTACCATATGTCACGGTTTGCATGTTTATAACATGTTCGAAGATTATGATGACAAAACGTTAGATGTTTCCATTATTTTGTCCAACCCCTGTAATTGAAGAGGAGGTGATGGATGACCCAGTTGTTGACACGGATTGGCATCAATTGGGGGAAGAGGGTGCCACTGCCAATAGCTCAGAAGAGGAGAAGGATCCCCAGCAGGCATCGACATCGCAGCAGCGGTTATCTGGCAGGCCCTTAGCAGTCCAAAAACGTGATAAAAAAAAAAGAATTGCAGGACAGCTTGGCCAGATGATCAAATTAGCCCAGCGTGCAAGCCCTGAAAATTTATACCATTGTAGGAAGAGTCCAGTGTGGCACTTTTTTTTACTTAAATCCTGTTGATGAGACAAAGGTTATCTGGAAGCAGTGCGGAAGGGGCTTTAGCTGAGGGAAAAATCTCAGAAATTTGAGTACCAGTTGCATGCTTAGACATTTAAAGAACATGCACTTGCAAGTGTGGACGAACTACAAAACCTACAAATCCCCCCCAGGGCCGGCATCAGAACCTGGCGCACCCTGGCAAGTGCCGGTTCCCTGAGCATGTGGGGGGGCGACTCTTGGGCGACGGCACTGGCACAGGGCCCCTCATAGTACAAAAATATATGTCTCTGATGGTGAGAGGGCCCACTCGCCGTCAGACACACCGGCGTAGTATTAGGGGCCTTGTGCCTGTGCCGTCGGCCAAGAGTCGGCCCCCCCTGCTTGCTCAGGGCCTCAGCACTTGCAATACTTACCTCTCCATGCTCCACCACTGTGACGTCTTGCGCGTTTCCTGACAGTGACATTCAGGTTAGAGAGCGCGATGACGTCACGTCTGTGCGCCCTCTGCCTGAACAGTCACAGTGCAGAGAGCTGGAAGATGGCGACGCTGAGGAGTCCAGAGTAGAGCAGTGCCCAGGGAGGAGAGGTATTTTATTTTTTTAATATTTGGAGCAATATATGGGGAGCATTATACACTGGAGAATTATATGTGGGGCCCATCATACACTTGAGCATCATAGATAGGGCCCATTATACACTGGAGCATTATATGTGGGGCACATCATATACTAGAGCATCATATGGGGTTCATTTTTTATGGGGCATCACATGGAGCCCATTATATATGGAGCATTATACATGGGGACCATTATATTTGGAGCATTATATGGGGCTCATCATACACTGGAGCATCATATATGGGGCCCATCATATACTAGAGTATCATATGGGGTTCATTTTTTATGGGGCATCACATGGAGCCCATTATATATGGAGCATTAAATATGGGGACAATTATTTTTGGAGCAATATATGGGGCTCATCATACACTGGAGCATCATATATGGGGCCCATCATATACTAGAGCATCATATGGGGTTCTTTTTTATGGGGCATCACATAGAGCCCATTATATATGGAGCATTATACATGGGGACCATTATATTTGGAGCATTATATGGGCTCATCATACACTGGAGCATCATATATGGGGCCCATCATATACTAGAGCATCATATTGGTTTCATTTTTTATGGGGCATCACATGGAGCACATTATATTTGGAGCATTATACATGGGGACCATTATATTTGGAGCATTATATGGGGCTCATCATACACTGAAGCATCATATATGGGGCCCATCATATACTAGAGCATCATATGATGTTCATTTTTTATGGGGCATCACTTGGAGCCCATTATATATGGAGCATTATATATGGGGACCATTATATTTGGAGCATTATATGGGGCTCATCATACACTGGAGCATCATATATGGGGCCCATCATATACTAGAGCATCATGTGTGGTTCATTATTTATGGGGCATCATATAGGGCCCTTTATATATGGAGCATCATATGGAGCACATATGGGGCCTATTCTGTATGGAGCATTATATGGAACCCATTCTGTATGGTGCCCATAATACTGTATGGAGGACTATACTGTCCGTTTTTTGAGATATTGTAGAATTTACAATAGATATCACTCATGTAATGTAAGAAGTGAAGTATTTGGCATTGTACTATACCTATATTTCTCTGCTGTATGGGAGCATCATGAATTGTGGTATGTCTTAAAGTGGCCCACTGAGACTCTTTTGCCCGGGGCCCATGAAAACCTGGAGCCATCCCTGCCCCCCCCACAACTTTAGCCAAATAACCCCCAGTTTTCAATGCGTTACTATTATTATAAAATAAATTAAGGTTGACAAGCTTAATAAGAATTGATGTTGTTGGCATTGAAATGGGCACTGTAGGTGTGTTTTCTGTCCTCCACTCCCTGCAGACTTTTCTTCCCCATTGACTTGCATTGGGGTAGGTTCGAGTTTCAGTCGGACCTTCGACTTTTCCCGATAGTCGGCTGATTTCTTTCGACCTTTGGGAAAGTCGGGTAGTCAGAAACCCGACTCGACCCTCCCGGAGGCAAAGTCGCTCATCTCTATCTGCCACATCTGACTCCAGAACTTTATTGCACTTTTATACAGTTGCTATGGAAAGTATTCAGACTCCTTTAAATATTTCACTCTTTGTTTCATTGCAGCCATTTGGTAAATTCAAAAAAGTTCATTTTTTTCTCATTAATGTACACTTTGCACCCTTGACTGAAAAAAACAGAAATGTAGAAATTTTTGCAAATTTATTAAAAAAGAAAAACTGAAATATCACATCGTCATAAGTATTCAGACCCTTTGCTCAGACACTCATATTCAAGTCACATGCTGTCCATTTTCTTGTGGTCCTCCTTGAGATGGTTCTACTCCTTCATTGGAGTCCAGCTGGGTTTAATTAAACTGATAGGACTTGATTTATAGAGGCACACACCTGTCTATATAAGACCTCACAGCTCACAGTGCATGTCAGGCAAAATGAGAATCTTGAGGTCAAAAGAACTGGCCAAGGAGCTCAGAGGCAGAATTGTGGCAAGGCACAGATCTGTTCAAGGTTACAGAAGAATTTCTGCAGTACTCAAGGTTCCCAAGAGCACAGTGGCCTCCATAATCATTAAATGGAAGAAGTTTGGAACCACCAGAAGTCTTCCTAGACCTGGCCATCCAGACAAACTGAGCAATCATGGGAGAGGAGCCTTGGTGAGAGAGGTAACGGAGAACCCCAAGATCATTGTGGCTGAGCCCCACAGATGCAGTAGGGAGATGGAAGAAAGTTCCACAAAGTCAACTCTCACTGCAGCCCTCCACCAGTCAGGCCTTTATGGCAGAGTGGCCCGACGGAAGCCTCTCCTCAGTGCCAGACATATGAAAGCCCACATAGAGTTTGCTAAAAAAACACAAGAAGGAGTCCCAGACTATGAAAAATAAGATTCTCTGGTCTGATAAGATGAAGATAGACCTTTTTGGTGACAATTCTAAGCAGTATGTGTGTAGAAAACTAGGCACTGCTCATCACCTGCCCAATACAATCCCAACAGTTAAACATGGTGGTGGCAGCATCATGCTATGGGTGTGTTCTTCAGCTGCAGGGACAGGACGACTGGTTGCAATTGAAGAAAATATGAATGCGGCCAAGTACAGACATATCCTGGATGAAAACCTCTTCCAGAGTGCTCTGGACCTCAGACTTGGCCGAAGATTTACCTTTCAACAAGTCAATGACCCTAATCACACAGCTAAAATAACAAAGGAGTGGCTTCAAAACAACTCTGTGACCATTCTTGACTGGCCCAGCCAGAGACCTGACCTAAACCCAAATGAGTATCTCAGGAGAGACTTGAAAATGGCTGACCACCAACGTTCACTATCTAACCTGACAGAACTGGAGAGGATCTGCAAGGAAGAATGGCAGAGGATCCGCAAATCCAGGTGTGAAAAACTTGTTGCATCATTCCCAAGAAGACTCATGGCTGTACTAGCTCAAAATGGAGCTTCTACTCTATACTGAGCAAAGGGTCTGAATACTTATATCCATGTGATATTTCAGTTTTTCTTTTTTAATAAATTTGCAAAAATTTCTACATTTTTGTCTTTTTTTCAGTCAATATGGGGTGTAGTGTGTACATTAATAAGAAAAAAATGAACTTTTTTGAATTTACCAATTGGCTGCAATGAAACAAAGAGTGAAAAATGTAAAAGGGTCTGAATATTTTCCATATCCACTGTATATGTTACTAGAGACTTACTATGTTAGCTGACATGTTTGCCTCAAGAAGTGCAACGTAGGAGACCAGGTCTCAAAATAAATTCAGACCTTTGTATTTACTTATCGATCCTTGCGGCAGTCTTAGAAATCAATGAGGAGAGGAGGGCATGTACTTTTCTCCCCTGCAGCTTATGACTGATAAACCTCATGAAGGGGAAGAAGAACACCTTCAGAGACAAATCTCTGATAACACTCAGTTGAATTTTGCGTAAATTATAAACTAAACCTTACAAGTTAATGCTGTATCTCCGCAATGGAGAGGAGGCATTAAAAAATAACTACCAAAATGAAACTATGTGCATATTTTGAAATGTTTTTATTTGTATTGTCTAGATTTTTGAATGTGAAACTTAATAGATTTACATTGTCCAAATTTAGGAACTGCAACCAATCATTTTTCGTGCCTTTACTTTTTATTAATTACATTAAAAAAGATGTATGTTTTACTCAGCTCTGCAGCTACTTCCAGGATTTGGCAATTTTAACATCCTCAAATTGGTAATAGGTCCTCTTTAAAGGATGTAAGCCCTCTGTTAAGTTGTGCTTTCCCCAAGCAAGTTTTAACCTTCATGACAAGGACAAATTTTACATTTAAATTTTCTGTCCAATGTCAATTTATGTGGTAATAACTCTGGAAAGCTTCAACGGATCCTAGTGATTCTGAGACTTGTGTCTCGGGACATATTGTACTACATGATAGTGGTAAAGTTTCGATATGACTTGCATTTATTTGTCCAAATATCGCAAATTTGGCTACATTTTGGAAATTCCGAAATTTTTTACGTTTTAGTTATGTCCTTATGTCCTTAAACCAAAAAGTTATTTTACACAAAATAGTTAATAAATAACAGTTATCGCATGGTTACTTTACATCTGCATCATTTTTTTACCTTTTTTTTAGTTCGGGAGTTAGGAGAGTTAAAAGTTGACTAACGATTTCTAATTTTTTCAACAAAATTTAAAAAACCATTTGAGGTGACTTTGGAGGGCCTATGTGATAGAAAATACTCCAAAGTGATACCATTGTGAAAACAGCACCCTTAAACATTCTCAAAGCCACATTCAAAAAGTTTATTAACGTTTCAGGTGCTTCACAGGAATTAATGCAATATGGAAGGAAAAAATAAACATTTTACTTTTTTTTCAAAATTTTTTAACTTTAACCCCAAGTTTTTTATTTTCACAGGAGTAACAAGAGAAAAAGGATTCCAAAATAAGTTGTGCAATTTCTCCTTAGTGCGCCAATACCTGATAAGGGGGAAACTATTGTTTGGGTGCATAGCATGGTTTGGAAGGGAAGGGGTACCGTTTAACTGTTTCAATTCAAAAATGGCTGTAATCGAGAGCGGACCTGTTTGGAGAGCTGCTGATGTGTCTAAACAGTGGCAATTCCCCACAAGTGACTGAATTTTGGAAACTAGACCCCTCAAGGAATATATTTAGATGTGAGGTGAGCACCTTGAAAAAAACCCAGGTTATTTACAAAAGTTTACAATGTAGAGCCGTGAAAATAAAAAAAATCACATTTTCCCCCCAAAAATGTTCTAAAAGCCCCGATCATTTTATTTTCACAAGGTAACAGGAGAAAATGGACCCCTAAATTTGTTGCACTGATGCCCCATTTGTAAGGAAAGACTACTGTTTGGGCGCATGGCAGGGCTCGGAAGGGAAGGAGCACCGTTTGACTTTTTGAACGCAGAAATGTCTGGTTTCGAGAGTGAATGCATTTAGAGAGCTACTGATGTGCCTAAACAGTGGAAAAAAGCCACAAGTGACCTCATTTTGGAAACTAGACCCTTCAAGGAATGTATTTAAATATATGGTGTGCATCTTGAACCCCCGTGTGCTTCACATAAATTTATAACGTAGAGTTGCGAAAATAAAAACTACCATTTTTCCCACAAAAATGTTTGAATAGCACCAATTTTTTTTCACAAGGGTAATTGGAGAAAATAGATTCTAAAATTTGTAGTGCACATAAATAACCCATGTGCAGGATGTCACCTGAGATATCACACTGCTGCCATCACGTGTGACGAACTCACACCTCATCAAACAGCCTGATGTCACTATTATGTCAGCGAGATCACATGGTTTGGTCTTCTCACTCGCACCAACATGACGTTCCGCTCCCCCTGGAGACACGTAAGGTCAGTTTGGCGCTGTTTTACACACATCCCCTATCCACACAGATCCAGGAAGACACGGAGAGTGAGAGGATGTGATCCAGTCACTGAGGTGGCACCATACTCGCTCACAACCCTGACAGGCTGAGATGCCTCTTTCACTAGCACCAGTGAAACAGAGCACTGCCAGCCTTATAGGACTGCCACCAGTTCCTTGTTAGATATAAGTCCAGTCCGTTAACAGGATTATATCGAACCAGAAACCAGATCTGGTAGCATGGGACTTTAATCAGAGAAACGGATGTGTGGGTTCGTGGATCGGAATTAAAGAGCAGCCCAAGGATAAATTATAATATAAGTATATAATGTATATAAATATTATATATTTAATCGCCTTAAGGGCTCACTAGACAATACACTATATACACAATGGTTACACATATACAATGGTCAAATATGCAAATACAGATAGTGGTAGGACAAAAGATATAAGCAGAAATATATGTCAATTACCTGCTGATGTTAAAGCATGGGTGCTCTGGGCCACAGGGGGCATGGGCTTCCAGCAGTCTTCTTGGTCACCTCTCAGGACATTACTCGACATGGTCCCCACTTCTGAAGGAGACCGCATATATCACAGATAGATGGACCACTTAGCTGTACACTAGCCTTTATCCCCTTTTGGGTAACTCCGATTCTGCCCTCCTGGCTGAACCTAAATCCCCTCTCCTTGCCTCTGGGGCTGAAAACTCAAAAATCTATGAAAGATCATAACTCCTTTCTGGATGGTCCTAGGGCAGTGGTTCTAGCGCCATTGAATCCAACCTGGCCCCTGCTACGTGTTAAGACCAAACACAGCTTTGCTATCTGGTTTCTACTGGTTATTTTGGGTATTTTCCATTCGGCTGGGTGCTAGACTGGGTCGAGACCCAGCCGGGCACTCGCCAAGTTCTGGGGATCTCGGAAATATAACCAATGTGTGGCCAGGACAAATGGTAAGTCTATATTATCCTTATAAAATCATAGCTAACTCAACAAAGTTGTTAGACCTTTTGTTCTGCTTTGAGCTGAATCAAGGCGTGAGATCTATCACTCACAGGCTTGACCGCCCCTGCTGAGCTAGCTGCACACTGAAGGTGGTTTTATAATCCCATGCCAGATAGGATACAAACATTTGGCATGAAATTATATCTCCAATATTCTTCACACGTCCCACTTTAGAGGGCAGTAGTGGGCAGCACTTTCCGGTGTTCCCACATGAACCCGTCCCGCAACCTCCCCTTGTCTCGTTAACCCATCAGCATTACCATCTGATGGCCCTTCATGTGGCGAATGGCAAAGTGGTACTGCTAGATCGCAAGGCTCTAGCGTATCAACCTCCCATTTGTTCCGAATACAGTGTGTAACCAGTTGAGGCAATTGTGGTCGGTTTCCACTGTGACTAACATTAATCGATTATAAAGAGGACTTAAAAAATGTGTAGCATAAATTCCCCTTTTCCATTGTGAATTGTCGTCCGTCCAAGTATGGCTGCAGATGCTGAAGTACCCTCACAATTGCCAGACATTTCTTCTCCATCATGGAGTAGGCTACCTCCCTTGTCAGAAGCTTCTGGTTCAGGTACAAAATGAGGTGTTCTTTTCTCGATCAGGCTGGGCACAGCACCGAAGCCAAAGTCTCTGGCCTGAGTCTGCACTACAAATGGGCCCTCTCTCAGTTGTTTGCTCAATCAACTGCAGAGAGCAGCTTCTTCTTGGAGAGCTCTGTCAGGGCCTAACAGGATACTATAGTGAGGGATGAACCTCCTATAGTACCTGACGGTGCAAGGAAAGACATCACTGTTTTTAGTTTTGGAGGTGGGCCAGGATGCGATGGCATCCACCTTCCCAGGCTCTGGCTTTAGAGCCCACCGCCTACCCAGTGTAGTGGACATCACTTAAATCCAGCTGGTACTTTTACTGCTTAATGGTGAAACCAGCCCGGTGGATCTGCCTGAGATCCTGCGCTAGATGCTCTAGGTGATCTTCCCAGATGGAACTGAAGATGGCAATGTCGTCCAGGTACGCAGCCATGTACCATTCAAGTCCCTTGAGCAGCATGTTGACCACCTGTTAAAAGTGGCAGGGGCATTCTTCATGCCAAATGGCATCACTATGGACTCGTACAGTTTGAATGGGGTGATAAAGGTAGAGAGTTCTCATGCCTCACGGGTCAGAGGAATCTGCTAATATCCCCGGCTCAGATCAATGATAGTCAGGTACTTGGCCCCAGCCAACTGATTGAGCAGATCATTGGGTACACATCTGTGACCGTGACAATGTTGAGCTCTTCAAATACGGGCAGAGTTGGGAATTAGGCTTTCGCCTTCCCCACCCTCTGACAAGTGTTGCATGAATGGCAGTCGGTAACCACATTGGCCCCCATCATGGACAAGTAGAAATGTTGGGTTAGTCTGGTCTTTGTCTTCCACAAAATCCACAGTTCCACAAAATCTGCTCAGTCGCGATGAGCTCCCTCCACTGCTGGATGAAGGTGAGCGCCAATACTGTTGTCCATTGGTCGACTGCTCTCAGCAAGACCCACATGTAATCAGCCCAGCTGTCTGCAGGACCCTGCTGCATACTTTGGAGATTCTTCTGGTACGTCTCAGTGGGCAAGTTCTACTATCAGACCAGAGCCTGCTTGATATCCTCATAACTCAGGGTGGTCTCATAGTGCAGGTACCCAAAGATTTCCAGGGCCCTTTCCCTGAGGCAAGGGGACCCACTCAGGCAGATGGTACTGATGGCAAGTTTTATCAAATGCCAGGAAAGAAAGTGTCCAAGTCCCCTCCTTTGTCAAGCAGGGGGAAGTCCTCCACCCATAGCTTTGGGACACAGATCTCAGGTGATTTGGGCCTGGCTAGGGTCTGCAGCTGTAGCTGGAGTTAAGCATTTGTCACAGGTGCTCACGCTTGGCTTCCTTGTGATGATCTGCCACTGCTGTGATGTCTAATAGGAGGCCTTGTCTCCTTCCTTGAGCCTGGCCAGGGCAGCTTGCAGCAGTGTTCCCGATCTTGCCTGGCTGCGGGAATGGGCAGGGAGTTAGTGGCCCACTTCAGGACTGACAACCGGTGATTGTCTCCTAGAGGAGCTTGAGCTGGACCCGCCCTCTAGTTTCTACTGGCTGTTTAATTTATCTTCATACTCCTTGGTGCTAGGACTGTTAGAGACCCAGCCAGGTACTTGCCAAGTTCTGGGGATCTCGGAAATATATCCAGTGTATGGCCAGGACATACGGTAAGTCCATATTCTCCTTATGAAATCATAGCTGACTCAGCAAAGCAGTTAGACTACATGGTTTGGATCCACATGATGGTGTAAGATCTGTCACCTCATAGCCGATGCTGATCTAGCTGCACACTGAAGGGAGTTATATAATCCCATGTCAGATAGAATACAAACAATTGGCATGAAATTATATGTCTAATAATTCTTCACACCCTATATGTGGAGGAAAACTACTATTTGGGCCTACAACAGGGCTCAAAAAGGAATGTGCACCATTTGACTTTTTAAGCATAAAATTGTCTGGAATAATTAGCGGACGCCAATGCACCATGTCACGTTTTGAAAGCCCCTAAATTTTCCAAACAGGGGAAACCACTCACAGATTACCTCATTTTGGAAACCCCACACCTCAAGGAACTTATCTAAATGTATGGTGAACACTTTGAATCCCCAGGTGCTTCACAGAATTTTATAACATTCATGTGTGGAAATAAAAAAAATAAAAAATTCCACACAAAATATTCTTATAGCCCCAATTTTTTTTATTTTCACAAGGGTAACAGGAGAAATTGCACCATGCAATTTGTTGTGCAATTTCTCCTGAGTAAGCTGATATGTGCTGGAAAACTACTGTTTAGACACATAACAGGGCATACTGGAGTTCATATGTTGCTGGAATGGTTTGAGGGTGCCATGTCACAAGAGCCCCTGAGGTGCCATAAAAGTGGAAACCCCCATAAGTGACATCATTTTACAAACTACACCTCTGAACAAATTAATCTAGTGGTGTATTGAGCATGTTGATACCATATGTGAATCACATAAATGTATAACATTGGGTGGTGTAGAAGGAATTGGCTAAATTTTTACTTTTAAAATGTTGTTTCAGCCCCAATTTTTTTATTTTTTTAAGGGCTAATAAGAAAAAATGGACCTCTCAGCTTAATGTCCAATTTCTTCTGAGAGCGCCAATATCCTACATGTATTTGGGAATGACTTTTGAGGCACAGTGCAAAGCTCAGAATGGAAAGTGCACCATATTATAGTGCAGATTTTACTGTTATGGTTTGCCGGTGCCATGACTCACTAGAAAAGCCCCTGAGGTGCTAGAACAGCAGAATCCCCCATAAATTACCTCATTTTACAAATTAAAAATCTCAATGAATTCATTTAGGAATGCAGTGATCATATGAACACCACGAGTGTCACAGAATTTTATACCATTGGGCAGTGAAGAAAAAATAATTATATTTTTACCACAAAAAATTAGTTTTAGCCTCAGATTTTACATTTTCACATGGGGAAATGGTAAAAATGGCACTAAACTTTGTCACACAATTTCTGCTGAATGTGGAAATACCTCATATGTGACTGTATAGTATTGCTTAGTCACACGGCGAGACTTGGGAGGGATGGAGCTCTAGTTGCCTCCTGGTGCACAGATTTTCCTAGAATAGTTTGCAGACTCCATATGCAGAGCCCCTATGTGCTAAAAGACCCCATTTTGAAAATTGTACACCTTAGGGAATTTATCTATAGATTTAGTGATGATTTAACTCCATGGGTGTTTTCCATATGCTAGCAGCAGTGCATGTTGCTGAGTGGAAATTGCAAATCTGCTATTGTAGTTCTTGTATTCTGAAGTGCCCATATATTGTAGTTTCCAGTATATTACAGTTCACAGTACATTGTGCGCAGCTCATGCTTATGGAGACGTGCATCCATAAATTAGGTGGACATTCATCGCTATAGAAATGCCAAAACATGTGGATGTCAAATGTGGTTTAGGCACACTGGGTTGCTCAGAAGGGAGAATGGCATTTGGATTTGTGAATGCAGAATTCCTTGAATTTCTTTTAGGGGAGAGAGGGGCCATAGTGCTTTTCCAGAGCATTTGTACTACCTGTAACGTGAAAGCCATGGAATATTCATCTTCTACGCTGAGCAGTTACATTGGAGTGTACTTCTAAAATCTCTAAATGACATGATTCAGATGAAACTCCAGAGGAATCCATTCACTATAATGAGGAAGCAAAGGTACTCTGGTCTTCATCTGGTCTCTGGCCTCTTTTTAGCAGCGTTGTTCTTTTCAGAAAACTGTGGCAGACCATGCCTTTATGCATGCCTAAAAAGCAGGGGCGGATTAAGAACATGATGGGCCTGGAGCTGAAGGGGCGGGCATAGGGCGGGGCAAGGGGTGGGGCCAAACATGGCAGCGGGCGGCAGCATGAGTCATCACCACAGCCGAGACATCGGCGCGGCCGGCTGGGCCGCGGATGGGCCTATCCAGAGGCGTAGCTAGGGTTTCGGTTTAGGGGGGGCGAAACATCTGAGTGGGCCCCTAACCAGAGAACCTCAGCAAATGACCGCGCTGTTGCCAAAATTAATCTATATATAAAAAGACCAATACTGATATCACCGCCATATGGTCAGTGGTACATAACACCAGTCCTACAGAACATATAAGAGATCATAGCAGAGTTACAGATAATGACTTACCGCTGACGTTCTTTCTGATGGAATTGTTCACTTTTCATGTCTTTTCCATCTGGCCCAGACCGACATGACGACTTCTCCAGCCAGGACTCAACTACAGAGAATACAACAAAGACACGTTTCACTTCTCATATTGTCAGCACCGTCACGATCACCAATTGGACTATTCTCAACCTGCACAAACTCCTCATCCTGCTGATACCCCAATACTGAGCCTCTGCTGCCGTATGTATCCCTATTACTGCACCTGATACCCCAATACTGAGCCGCTGCTGTCGTATGTGTCCCTATTACTACACTTGGTACCCCAATACTGAGCCGCTGCTGCCCTATGTGTCCCTATTACTGCACCTACTGTGTGGTTCTGTGTGACCTCTAAATTCTAAAGCACCCTCTATAATATAGTAATGCCAGGTGCATGGGCCCTAGAAAACAGTGCCCACATGTTGTCCCCTAGAATGTAATAATGCCCTGTGTGTGCCCCTTTGACAGTCACAGTAACCAGAGTTCCCCTATAACAATAAGTACCCACTTTACACTTAATGTCCCGAGTCTCCCTCCTGTACAGCTCCCCTATACACAGTATGATGCCCCCTCACTGGATATATACTGACCCCTTAATATCCCCAAACTATTTAATGGCTCCAACACTGTATGATGGCCCCGCCACTGTAATCTCCACACTGTATGATGGCCCCCTAGATAGCCTCCATATAGCATAATACACCAGATAATCCTCAATATAGTATAATGCACCCCCATAGACAGCCTATGTATTGTAATGCACCCCCATAAGCAGCCTCTGTAATATAATGCACCCCAACAGACAGCCTCTATATTGTAATGCACTCCCCATAGGCAGTCTTATTTATAATGCACCCCATAGGCAGTCTTATTTATAATGCACCCCATAGGCAGTCTTATTTATAATGCACCCCATAAGCAGCCTTATTTATAATGCACCCCATAGGCAGTCTTATTTATAATGTACCCCATAGGCAGTCTTATTTATAATGTACCCCATAGGCAGCCTTACTTATAATGCACCCCATATGCAGCCTTACTTATAATGCACCCCATATGCAGCCTTACTTATAATGCACCCCATATGCAGCCTTACTTATAATGCACCCCATATGCAGCCTTACTTATAATGCACCCCATATGCAGCCGTACTTATAATGCACCCCATATGCAGCCTTACTTATAATGCACCCCATATGCAGCCGTACTTATAATGCACCCCATATGCAGCCGTACTTATAATGCACCCCATATGCAGCTGTACTTATAATGCACCCCATATGCAGCCGTACTTATAATGCACCCCATATGCAGCTGTACTTATAATGCACCCCATATGCAGCCTTACTTATAATGCACCCCCATATCCAGCCGTACTTATAATGCACCCCATATGCAGCCTTACTTATAATGCATCCCCTTTACAAAAATAATAAATCCAGTACTCACCTTTCTTGCTCCCGGCTCCTGCGCTGCTCACTGCTCTGAGTGCTCTCCCTCTCAGAGTCTGACTGCCGGCGCCGGGCAGTGACGTCATCGCGCCCGCTGTCAGACGCTGAGAGGGGGATTATGGGAGAGAAGGAGCGCTCGCTCCTTCTCTCTCAATGCGGTCAGCTGTATTGGCTGGATGCCGATACAGCTGACCCTCCGATGACGGGCGGGGGGCCCACTGCTGGCACCGGGCCCCCCACCGCCTGCTCAGGGGCCCCATAGCGGCCGGGCGGCAGAGCAGGGAGATTGATTCTCCCTGCTCTGCCGCAGAAAGTAACTGTGTCGGCATGCTGTGCACGCCGATACAGTTACAGTAGCGTAGCTACTGGGCCTATCTCTAACAAGGGGCCTGGAGCTGCAGCTCCATCAGCCCCTACGTTAATCCGGCCCTGCTAAAAAGATGGACACTGCCGGATCACAGGCCAGAAGGCATCCACAGTGCCTCCATCTGCCTCATTATTGGGAATCTTCCGCCGGGGGTTCTCTCTGAATCATGTATTTCAGAGATTTACATGGAAACCCTGGTGTAAGCACTTAGCACAGAGTGCGGTATAAATGTCAGCCGAGCCTTATTGAGATGTTTGGGAGACAGAATGAACAAGAATTGGTTTTATTTATTTTTTACGCCGTTCTTTGTGTGGTTTAAGTTATTAGATGAGTTTATTCTTTGGATCGGTGTGATTACAGAGATACCAGATTTATACAGTTTTTTTATGTTTGGCAGCTGTCACACACTAATCTGCAGAATTTTCTAGGAAAGAAGATGTTCTAGAAGAATTCCTACAATCAACAGATGCAGATATATAAAAATACAAGCATGAACTCACAAATTGAGAACGATATACCTTAATAATGTCTCTCAGTGTGAATTCAGACAATTACTATGTTATATATATTCAGGATTTGTTAAAGTGCTATATACTGTACATACACTGCTCAAAAAAATAAAGGGAACACTTAAACAACAGAATACAACTCCAAGTAAATCAAACTTCTATGAAATCAAACTGTCCACTTAGGAAGCAACACTGATTGACAATCAATTTCACATGCTGTTGGGCAAATGGAATAGATAACAGATGGAAATTATTGGCAATTATCAAGATACACTCAATAAAGGAGTGGTTCTGCAAGTGGGGACCACAGACAACATCTCAGTACCAATGCTTTCTGGCTCATGTTTTGGTCACTTTTGAATATTCGTTGTGCTTTCACACTCATGGTAGCATGAGACGGACTCTACCACCCACACAAGTAGCTCAGGTAGTGCAGCTCATCCAGGATGGCACATCAATGCGAGCTCTGGCAAGAAGGTTTGCTGTGTCTGTTAGTGTAGTGTCCAGAGGCTGGAGGCGCTACCAGGAGACAGGCCAGTACACCTTGAGACATGGAGGGGGGCGTATGAGGGCAACAACCCAGCCGCAGGACTGCTACCTCTGCTTTTGTGCAAGGAGGAACAGGAGGAGCACTGCCAGAGCCCTGCAAAATGACCTCCAGCAGGACATATATGTGCATGTGTCTGCACAAATGGTTAGAAACTGACTCCATGAGGATGGTCTGAGTGCCCGACATCCACAGATGGGGGTTGTGCTTACAGCCCAACGCCATGCATGACACTTGGCATTTGCCACAAAACACCAGGATTGGCAAATTCGATACTGGCGCTCTGTGTTCTTCACATATGAAAGCAGGTTCACACTGAGCACATGTGACAGATATGACAGTGTCTGGAGATGTTGTGGAGAATGATCTGCTGCCTGCAACATCCTTCAGCATGACCGGTTTGGCAGTGGGTCAGTAATGGTGTGGGGTGGCATTTCTTTGGAGGGCCACACAGCCCTCCATGTGCTCACCAGAGGTAGCCTGACTGCCATTAGGTACCGAGATGAGATCCTCAGACCCCTTGTGAGACTATATGCTGGTGCGGTTGGCCCTGGGTTCCTCCCAATGCAGGACAATGCCAGACCTCATGAGGCTGGAGTGTGTCAGCAGTTCATGCAAGATGAAGGCATTGAAGCTATGGACTGGCTCACCTGTTCCCCAGACCTGAATCCAATTGAGCACATCTGGGACATCATGTCTCGCTCCATCCACCAACATCACGTTGCACCACAGACTGTCCAGGAGTTGGCGGATGTTCAGGTCTGGGAGGAGATCCCTCAGGAGACCATCCGCTGCCTCATCAGGAGCGTTGTACAGTAGGGAGGTCATACAGGCACATGGAGGTCACACACACTACTGAGCATCATTTTGACTTGTTTTAAGGACATTACATTCCACTTTAATTTTTGGTGTGACTCCAAATCCAGGCCTCCATTGGTTAATAAATTTGATTTCCATTGATGATTTTGGTGTGATTTTGTTGTCAGCACATACAACTTTGTACAGAACAAAGGATTCAATGAAAATATTTCATTCACTCAGATCTAGGATGTGTTATTTGAGTGTTCCCTTTATTTTTTTGGCAGTGTATGTATATATATATATATATATATATATATATATATATATATATATATATACATATATATATATTTATCCTCTATGGAAATATTCCTAAAATAATCAAATGAAGATATATATGTATAAATGCATTAAGCAAAGATACAATAACATCTTTTTGTATGACTTCAAATCATTGCTGTGTCATATACATTCAGGATTCATTATCCCAGGTAATATCACAATTAATGGAACTATACAACCCTGTTCTATCCACTAGGCTGTTTCTGCCTAGCAGAGAAGTTTGGCACACTATTATGCAAGATTTTTCACCCCTGCTCCATGGTGGTTCACCCTTACTTGCGTATTACTCCCTTGATGCTAGTGTAGATAACATTCTAATCTAGATGGAGTAATCCTATTCTTATAATAGTGCAAGCACACCCCATATAGAAAGTATTAAAGACTAGTGTTGAGCGATACTGCTCGATATCTAAAAATATCGGATCGGAATGGTATCGCCGATATCACTAAATATCGTCGATATCCGATTCCGATACCGGAAGTCCCATGTAAGTCTATGGGAACAAAATATCGCAACTAAAAAAAACACTTTCTTTCGTTGTAAACACAAAATATACACACATAGAATACATATATATATATACATGTCATTGTGACATATATACAGGTCCTTCTCAAAAAATTAGCATATAGTGCTAAATTTCATTATTTTCCATAATGTAATGATTACAATTAAACTTTCATATATTTTAGATTCATTACACACCAACTGAAATTTGTCAGGTTTTTTATTGTTTTAATACTGATGATTTTGGCATACAACTCCTGATAACCCAAAAAACCTGTCTCAAAAAATTAGCATATCAAGAAAAGGTTCTCTAAACGACCTATTACCCTAATCTTCTGAATCAACTAATTAACTCTAAACACATGCAAAAGATTCCTGAGGCTTTTAAAAACTCCCTGCCTGGTTCATTACTCAAAACCCCCATCATGGGTAAGACTAGCGACCTGACTGATGTCAAGAAGGCCATCATTGACACACTCAAGCAAGAGGGTAAGACCCAGAAAGAAATTTCTCAACAAATAGGCTGTTCCCAGAGTGCTGTATCAAGGCACCTCAATGGGAAGTCTGTTGGTGTCACGCTGTCTAATGATATGTATACAATGTCAGTAAACTATTAATACAGGAACAACACTCTATACAACAACTAGTATAGCAACATCAGCATGTAAGTATAGAATAGATTTACCTGACACGATATCTGCTGAACTCAGGGTTAATCTTGAGGACTTGATGAGCTGAAACAGGAAAGAGGTGGACCGGGATCTAACCTGACCCTAAACTGGGGTCCTAACTAATCCCTCACCTTGGAGGTACTGATAATGGTTCAGAGGTCCAAGTCTCCAACCTAACCCTGTCTCCTATCAGCCCTGAACCCTGTAATCAGTCCTAAGAAGGATCCTGACTACCACCAAGGGATATGGGCTGATCTCAGCTAAATACACAGATTAGACATATAAGACAGACAGGATAACACACGCTTGCATACACACTCAAACACCAAAGGAACATAAATGGTCTGGGAAATAAACTCTAACCAAGTTGAGCTTAGAACAACTAAGGAGCTCACAACTAAAGTCTATACAGATTCATTCCTATCTGTGGTCTGCATGAAGGTTTCACTGGCAACTCCCCAAGCAGACAGCCAGGAATTTAAAGGAAACCAATCAACAAATAATCAATTGCAGCCGGGAGAAACTGCACCCAGTCCCAGCACCGAGCACAGACAGAATTAACTCCCTAGCTGCCAAACACAAAGAAACAGCAGCTCAGCTGTGAGAAGTCAAAATGTGCAACCGCGACGATCTTCGTGGCAATGCACACATGACAGTACCCCCCCTTCTACGAGGGGCCTCTGGACCCTCAGGGCCAGGCCTGCCGGGGTGAGTTCTGTGGAAGGTCCGAACCAAACGATCTGCGTTAACATCAGACGCAGGGACCCACGTCCTCTCCTCCGGACCATACCCCTTCCAATGCACCAAGTACTGAAGGGTCCGGCGATTCAGACGTGAGTCAATGATCTTTGATACTTGAAATTCCAAGTTACCATTGACCAACACAGGAGGAGGAGGTAGAGGTGACGGTATGACTGGTGCCACATACCTTTTAAGTAATGACTTGTGGAACACATTATGAATTTTAAACGTAGGAGGGAGGTCCAGACGAAATGCCACAGGATTAATTATGGAACTGATCCTGTACGGCCCGATGAATCTGGGACCCAGTTTCCAGGAGGGCACTTTAAGTTTTATATTCCTGGTAGACAACCATACCAGATCGTTCACATTCAGATCTGGACCAGAAACTCTCCTCCTATCAGCCATACGTTTGTAACGGTTCCCCATCGCACTCAGATTATTCAATACACCTCTCCACACAGAAGCAAGTGACGACGAGAAACGCTCCTCCTCAGGAACCCCAGAAGGGCCCCCCCCATTGAAAGTACAAAACTGGGGATGGAAACCATATGCCCCAAAAAACGGGGACTTACCAGTGGACTCGCTCCGCCTGTTGTTAAGAGCGAACTCTGCCAGAGGCAAGAAAGAAGACCAGTCCTCTTGGTTCTCTGAGACAAAACACCGGAGATATGTCTCTAAGCTCTGATTCAGACGCTCTGTCTGACCATTGGTCTGCGGATGAAAAGCCGAGGAAAATGACAATTGCATCCCCCGACGTAAACAAAATGCCCTCCAAAATTTGGACACAAACTGAGACCCCCTATCTGACACCACATCAGAAGGCAACCCATGAAGTCTAACGATCTCCCTAATGAACACCTGCGCCAGAGTTTTAGCATTAGGGAGTGCAGGAAGAGCAACGAAATGTGCCATCTTACTGAACCTGTCAACAACCACCAGTATGACAGTATTCCCTGACGACGGAGGAAGGTCCGTAATGAAGTCCATAGATAAATGAGTCCATGGACGCTCCGGAAGTTTCAAGGGTAAAAGAGTCCCAGACGGATGGGTATGAGGGGTTTTAGAGCGAGCACACACCCTACATGACGCGACAAAAGTTATAACATCTTTATTAGCATTAGGCCACCAAAACCGGCGAGAAAGGAGATCTAAAGTAGCCTTACTCCCTGGATGTCCTGCTAAAGCAGAATTATGATGTGCCTCAATAACCTTTTGTCTCAACAGATTTGGGACAAACAGTCTCCCTGGAGGTCCTGCAGGGGCGTCCCCCTGAGCCTCTAACACCTCCTACTCAAGCTCAGAAAATACAGCCGACACTACCACCCCCTCCTGAAGGATAGGACTCGGGTCATCCGTTTTCCCGGCCCCTGGGAAACTGCGAGACAAGGCATCAGCCTTTACATTCTTAGACCCCGGGCGATAAGTGACGACAAAATTAAACCTGGTAAAAAACAACGACCATCGAGCTTGTCTGGAATTCAGACGCTTAGCGGATTCTAAATACAGCAGGTTCTTGTGATCAGTAATAACGGTAACCGGGTGGACTGCCCCTCCAAAAAGTGACGCCATTCTTCAAAAGCTAACTTAATGGCCAAAAGTTCCCTATTGCCGATATCATAATTCCTTTCGGCGGACGACAATTTCTTAGAAAAGAAAGCGCACGGATGCCATTTACCAGGGACGGACCCTGGGACAATATAGCACCCACCCCTACATCAGACGCATCCACCTCCACAATGAACGGCTGAGATGCATCTGGTTGGATGAGAACGGGTGCCGAAGCAAAACATTTCTTCAAGGAGGAAAAGGCTTGGCAAGCTTTGTCCGACCATTTAGAAAAATCCGTCCCTTTTCTTGTCATGTCAGTGAGAGGTTTGACGACAGATGAGAAATTACAAATAAATTTCCGGTAGTAGTTAGCAAACCCCAAAAAACGCTGCAGAGCCTTAAGATCCCCTGGCTGATCCCATTCAAGCACTGCTCTCACCTTTTCAGGGTCCATACGGAAACCGGAGGCTGACACCAAAAAACCCAAAAACTGAAGTTCCTGTACGGCAAATACACACTTCTCCAGTTTGGCGTATAATTTATTGTCTCGCAAGATCTGCAACACCTGTCTCACATGCTCCTGATGAGACACAAGATCTGGCGAGTAAATTAAAATGTCGTCCAAATATACAACCACAAACAGCCCCACAAGGTGACGAAAAATGTCATTAACAAAATGTTGGAATACTGCTGGTGCAGTAGTCAGACCAAAAGGCATGACTAGGTTCTCATAATGTCCCTCCGGCGTGTTAAACGCCGTTTTCCACTCATCCCCCTCTTTTATCCTAATCAGATTATACGCCCCCCTGAGATCCAATTTAGAGAACCATTTGGCGCCAACAATTTGATTGAAGAGATCAGGAATAAGAGGGAGTGGATACGGATCTCGAACAGTAATCCGATTAAGTTCGCGGAAATCCAAGCAAGGCCTCCATCTTTCTTCTTCACAAAGAAGAACCCCGCGGCTACTGGGGAAGATGAAGGTCTAATATGCCCTTTGGCCAGACTTTCAGAAATGTAATCTTTCATAGCCTGCCTCTCAGGACTAGAAAGATTATACAACCTAGCTTTAGGCAACTTAGCATCAGGAAGGAGATTAATAGAGCAGTCATACACGCGATGAGGAGGCAACTCCTGACACCCCTCCTCAGAGAAAACATCCCCAAAATCCTCCAAAAAAGGAGGCAATGTACTAGGCACGACCGCACTGATGACTGTGTTCATGCAGTTGCTTTTACAAAACTCACCCCATTGGCTTATTTCTCTGGACTGCCAATTAATCACAGGGTTATGTTTAACCAACCAAGGAAGTCCCAACACAATGGGAGTAGGTAGACCCTCCAACACATAACAAGATAATTGTTCCCTATGTATTGCCCCTACCCGAAGGTCAATGTTATGAACCTCATGAACAAAGCTACCTTGGCCGAGAGGCCTGGCGTCAATGGAGAATATAGGGATCGGTTTGACCAATACACTCAGATGCATACCTTGAGCCTGAGCAAACTGAGCGTCAACCAGGTTAGCCCCGGAACCACTATCAAGAAGAACAGACAATTTCTCCACTCTCGTACCAACTACCACCTCCACTGGTACAAGGAACTGAGAAGAACTGGCGGATGAAATACATACTCCCAGGTTGTCGTCCACCACACAACCTGGGATTAACAGTTTTCCGGCGACTTTTGGCTCAACAAGGCACGGGATGGACATTATCCAACAAAATGTCCCTCTTTCCCGCAGAAAAAACATCTTCTAGTCCTGCGGCATACCGCCAATCCCCTCCTACGAAATGATGTCCCTCCCAACTGCATAGGCTCATCCGAACAGACAAGGGGAACCTCAACATAAGGGACTTTAGTGGTAGGTGGAGAAACAACAGGGAGTGGGGTTACCTCACCCCTCTCCCGAAGCCGTCTATCAGTACGGATAGCTAAGGCCATAGCAGCCTCCAGTGAATGAGGAGACTCATACTGAGCCAAAACGTCTTTTAATTTATCAGAAAGCCCATGACAAAACTGGCTCCTAAGAGCTGGGTCATTCCACTGAGTATCTGTGGCCCATCTACGAAACTCAGAAGCAAATTCCTCTGCCGGACGATCTCCCTGCTGTATCTTACGTAATTTTGTCTCAGCAAGAGAGACCCGATCTGGGTCATCATATACCAATCCCAGGGCAGTAAAAAATTGATCTACAGACTGTAGAGCCGGGGATCCCGGAGGAAGGGAAAATGCCCAGGATTGAGGGTCCCCTTGCAGAAGTGAGATAACAATTCCCACTCTCTGCTCATCACTCCCTGATGATCGAGGCCGAAGCCGAAAATACAATTTACATGCCTCCCGGAAGGTGAAAAATTTGTCTCGCCCACCAGTGAACCTGTCCGGGAGAGCTACTTTAGGTTCAACTCTGGTTTGCTCCAGGGGAGACAAAACTTTGGACTTAATGTCCGTCAGCTCCATGGATAATCCCTGCAACTGCAGAGCCAGCTGGGCTACTGGATCCATGGTAACTGGAGATAATTTTTATGGCCAGTGAAAATGTCACGCTGTCTAATGATATGTATACAATGTCAGTAAACTATTAATACAGGAACAACACTCTATACAACAACTAGTATAGCAACATCAGCATGTAAGTATAGAATAGATTTACCTGACACGATATCTGCTGAACTCAGGGTTAATCTTGAGGACTTGATGAGCTGAAACAGGAAAGAGGTGGACCGGGATCTAACCTGACCCTAAACTGGGGTCCTAACTAATCCCTCACCTTGGAGGTACTGATAATGGTTCAGAGGTCCAAGTCTCCAACCTAACCCTGTCTCCTATCAGACCCTGAACCCTGTAATCAGTCCTAAGAAGGATCCTGACTACCACCAAGGGGATATGGGCTGATCTCAGCTAAATACACAGATTAGACATATAAGACAGACAGGATAACACACGCTTGCATACACACTCAAACACCAAAGGAACATAAATGGTCTGGGAAATAAACTCTAACCAAGTTGAGCTTAGAACAACTAAGGAGCTCACAACTAAAGTCTATACAGATTCATTCCTATCTGTGGTCTGCATGAAGGTTTCACTGGCAACTCCCCAAGCAGACAGCCAGGAATTTAAAGGAAACCAATCAACAAATAATCAATTGCAGCCGGGAGAAACTGCACCCAGTCCCAGCACCGAGCACAGACAGAATTAACTCCCTAGCTGCCAAACACAAAGAAACAGCAGCTCAGCTGTGAGAAGTCAAAATGTGCAACCGCGACGATCTTCGTGGCAATGCACACATGACAGTTGGAAGGAAACAATGTGGCAGAAAACGCTGTACAACGAGAAGAGGTGACCGGACCCTGAGGAAGATTGTGGAGAAGGACCGATTCCAGACCTTGGGGGACATGAGGAAGCAGTGGACTGAGTCTGGTGTAGAAACATCCAGAGCCACCGTGCACAGGCGTGTGCAGGAAATGGGCTACAGGTGCCGCATTCCCCAGGTAAAGCCACTTTTGAACCATAAACAGCGGCAGAAGCGCCTGACCTGGGCTACAGAGAAGCAGCACTGGACTGTTGCTAAGTGGTCCCAAGTACTTTTTTCTGATGAAAGCAAATTTTGCATGTCATTCGGAAATCAAGGTGCCAGAGTCTGGAGGAAGACTGGGGAGAAGGAAATGCCAAAATGCCTGAAGTCCAGTGTCAAGTACCCACAGTCAGTGATGGTGTGGGGTGCCATGTCAGCTGCTGGTGTTGGTCCACTGTGTTTCATCAAGGGCAGATTTTGGAGCACTTCATGCTTCCATCGGCTGAAATGCTTTATGGAGATGAAGATTTCATTTTTCACCTGCTGACAGTGCCAAAACCACTGGTAAATGGTTTACTGACCATGGTATTACTGTGCTCAATTGGCCTGCCAACTCTCCTGACCTGAACCCCATAGAGAATCTGTGGGATATTGTGAAGAGAAAGTTGAGAGACGCAAGACCCAACACTCTGGATGAGCTTAAGGCTGCTATCGAAGCATCCTGGGCCTCCATAACACCTCAGCAGTGTCACAGGCTGATTGCCTCCATGCCACGCCACATTGAAGCAGTCATTTCTGCAAAAGGATTCCCGACCAAGTATTGAGTGCATAACTGAACTTTATTATTTGATGGTTTTTTTGTTTGTTTTTAAAAAACACTTTTATTTTATTGGACAGTTGAAATATGTTAATTTTTTGAGACAGGTTTTTTGGGTTATCAGGAGTTGTATGCCAAAATCATCAGTATTAAAACAATAAAAAACCTGACAAATTTCAGTTGGTGTGTAATGAATCTAAAATATATGAAAGTTTAATTGTAATCATTACATTATGGAAAATAATGAAATTTAGCACTATATGCTAATTTTTTGAGAAGGACCTGTATATATATACATATATTTATAGTTTATACACTTCTACATAGTAAAATAGACTCTGATTCAATTGCCGGGTAAAGCCGTGACATACCCCATAGAAGTCGACGGGCTCGGTGCCGAGTACCCCCAAAACCTCTGGCTCTGTGCGACTCAACTTGGGCGTCACGAACATGATTCTGTAGCTCGCTATAAGCGAGTCCTGTGTGCCTGAATTGAACTGGTTTTGTGCTTGAGAATTGCTAAAATCATCAGAGAATGTATTTGCCATTTTTCCGCCATATCTGCGTCACGACGAGGCACTGGTGAAGAAGAAGGGCGTGCTCTTCGTGGGTGTACACTCACTCAGTGGCGCGAAAACGATGGCCGACCACTCTAAATGGTACTGCAATGTAAGATCGTGCCCCACAGCTCTTGAGTTCCGCCTCCTCATCCTCCTCAGTGTGCGGAAACTAACACGAAGGTCCCGCCTCACTACAAAAGAGGGGCCCTCTCCAGATGCTAATGACACATGTGACTTGGCAGAGATGGCTAATGGACACGAGCAGAAGTGTGAAGGGATGGAGCAGTCAGAGCTCTCCCCCCACGGAAGCGACCCGATCGCCACGGAACCACCGTTGGGCACCCGGCCTGGAATCCCTCCTACGCTGCAAGAAGCGGAGGATACCCTAAGAGGCCTGGCCCGGCACCGGGAGGAGGTCGCCAGGATGGAAGCCAGCTGGCGTGCCCTAAAACTAAACTTGGAGCGGCGCCAATCCCTCTTACCTGAAGTGTCTGTACCGGAAGGTGAGGCACCCGTTCTAGTAGAGGAGTCCGTGTGGGCATCCCAGCCCTTGCAATGTGATCCGGTTGACGTTGTCGCAGTGGAGGCACCCGTTCCTGCAAAAAATGCTGCACCGGCAGCACCCCAGATCCCGCTGTCTGCCCCCGTCGCTGAGACAGAAGAAGCGACACCCGTCCTCATGGAGGAGGCCGCGCAGGCACCAGAGGTCTACCTGTCTGTACCGGAGCCCCGACTGTCATCTGTTCCAGAGCCGTCTGCTTCCTCCGCAGGTGAGCGCCGCCAGGACTGTCGGGCGCCAGGAGAGCTGCCGCAAACCGGACATCGTAAGCTGCAGTTTGATGGTGGAGACATGGAGATGCTGGTGGAGGAGAATTACAACCGGCGTCAGGAGGAAGAGTGTAGACGTCGGAGAGAGAAGCCGAGCGACAAAGGGAGCAGCGCGAATCCCAGAAGCTTCGCCAACGTCACATCGAGAAGGACCGGGCAGATAAGGACCGGATGAGAAAAGATAAAGGAACCCTGAGGGAGCCGCGGCGTAAGGGTGCAGTACGGAGCTTTAAATTGAAAGCTGGTTGGGGCTTCATCCAGGAGCCTGGACTTTATTTAGAAGTGTTTGTGACCCGGCGGGACGTGGAGACTCACCTCCCAGAAGGACACCCGGGGAGGGATCTGTTGCCAGGAGACTTGGTAACTTACACCCGACACTGGGGTTACAATGGATGGTATGCCCTAAATGTCACCAGGTGCGACCCCTGGTCCCCAGAGTGTCAGGAACCTGTGAGACCCTCGGAGCCTTCAGCCTCCCACATCCAGGCCTCTGCACAAGTGCCCACCCCACGCCGTAAATCTCCCCAGCCTCCCTCAGTGGTCTCCTCAGCAGCCCCAGCTATGGACATGATAATGATAGCTGGCCTGTACCCGGCGCCTGTTAGGCCCCCTGGGGTTCGTTCAGTCCGGGACATAGGGGTCCAGACCCGGAGGGAGATGAAAGAGGTGGCCACACAGACACAGATAGCGGGTCACGACTTGACTGTACAGGCCACACGATGTCATCAGGTCCTGGTGGTCCTTGGTGTCTCGGATGTTTGGCAAGCATCAGAAGAGTACCAGGTGGTACCTGGAACACCCCTGCCAAAGAATTATAAATAACCCGGACAGGGTCCCTGTATGTAAATAGTTAAATTGTTGATGTACCTGGATGGGTGAATGTTCATAAAAAAGTTTTTTAATTTAATAAAAAAAACCACACAGTTTTCATTACTTTTATTACAGTCTCATCCTGCGACGCCATCGATCTCCTGTAAAAAAATGAAAAAAAAAACCAGCAGTATACCACCTGTCCGACGCAGTCCATAGTAACGAGTGTCCCACGACGATCCAGCTCTGCTACATCAGAATGACGACAGAGGCAGGCAGGCAGAGCCTGTCATCCCGGCGCAGCACAGCTGATTAACTGCTTCCCCGGCAGTGACGTCATCGGACTGGTTTACGGCCGGGATTACCCTGCAGTCACTGCAATTATCGCGAAAAAACTGCATGTGACCGCCAGAGAGAAGATAATGGCGGCCATCAAGCAGTCCAGGACGTGACCGCCGGAGATCTTCTGCCAGGTAAGTGCCGCTGACTCCTGACAGACCCGACCGACGGACACTCACAGTGACAGTGACAAATCCGATTCCGGTATCCGATATGACGAAAATATCGGTACTCGGAATCGAAAGCCCGATACAGCGAATATCGGCCGATACCCGATATTTGCAGTATCGTATCGCTCAACACTATTAAAGACTTATCATTTAGTTGTTCTGCTATGATGGCAGTCTCTACATCTCATGCCTCAACGTATTTCTCCATGTGCAGGATCATCAGGAGGCCAGGTACAAAGGTAGTGACAAATAATAGATGCAGGATGATGGTATGCCCTTTGTAATATCAAAACTAGTTTTTGCATCACCCTATTTTGAGAGCTACACACGTGGTCAAAATTGTTGCTCCCCCTCGTTTAATGACAGAAAAACCCACAATGGTCACAGAAATAACTTGAATCTGACAAAAGTAATGATAAATAAAAAATCTATGAAAATGAACAAATGAAAGTTAGACATTGCTTTTCAACCATGCTTCCACAGAATTTAAAAAAAATAAAACTCATAAAATAGGCCTGGACAGAAATGATGGTACCCCTAAAAATGATGTGACAAAAGGGACATGTTAAATCAAGGTGTGTCCACTAATTAGCCTCACAGGTGTCTACAATCTTGGAATCAGTGAGTGGTCTGTATAGAGGGCTACAGATACTCACTGTGTTGTTTGGTGACATGGTGTGCATCAAACTCAATATGGACCAGAGGCAGCGAAGGAAAGCGTTGTCTCAGGAGATTAGAAAGAAAATTATAGACAAACATGTTAAAGGTAAAAGTTATAAGACCATCTCCAACCAGCTTGATGTTCCTGTGACTACAGTTTCACAAATTATTCAGAAATTTAAGCTCCATGGGACTGTAGCCAACCTCCCTGGACGTGGCTGCTGGAGGAAAATTGATGACAAATCAAAGAGACAGATAATACGAATGGTAACAAAAGAGCCCAGAAAAGCTTCTAAACAAATTAAAGGTGAACTTCAAGCTCAAGGAACATCAGTGTCAGATCGCACCATCTGTCGTTGTATGAGACAAAGTGGGCTTCATGGGAGACGACCAATGAGGACGCCATTGTTGAAAAAAAAATCATAAAAAAACCTGGAATTTGCTAAACTACATGTTCACAAGCCACAAAGCGTCTGGGAGAATGTCCTATGGAAAGAAGACACAAAAATGGAACTTTTTGGCAAGGCACATCAGCTTTATGTTCACAGAAGGAAAAATAAAGCATATCAAGAAAAGAACATTGTCCCTACTGTGAAACATGGAGGAGGCTCTGTTATGTTCTGGGGCTACTTTGCTGCATCTGACGCAGGGTGTCTAGAATTTGTGCAGGGTACAATGAAATATCAAGACTATCAAGGGATTCTAGAAAGAAATGTGCTTCCCAGTGTCAGAAAGATTGGTCTCAGTCGCAGGTAATGGGTGTTGTGAATGGACTTGAAATGAGTTCTGAGCAGAGGCTCCCTCTGGTGGTTACAAACGGTACTGGACTGTCCAGTGAAGATTGTGAGGAGTGGGAATCAGGTGTTACTGACTGGTCTTATATAAGGGAGTCGCCTTCCCATCAGGGTTGCCGGTGATCAATTGTTCTGGTCTCAATCCTTGAGTCCTGTTTCCTTTGTAGCCTGCTGTGTCGTGTCTGCATCTCCTGCTAACAGATAAGACATTTTCTTCTTTTTGTTTTTGTGCTTGATTTTTGCATTTTTGTCCTGCACTTCTGTGGGGGCCTTCAGGGTCCCCTCCGGGGGCTTTTGCCCTCTCAGTTTAGTTCAGCCACTGATGTTTGTACTTTTGCTTTTTCCAGTTTTTTCAGTGGCTGCTGTTTTGATTTTGTTACACCAGAGAACTAATTTAGGTGGTAGAGGTCGTGTGATCTCAGGTGATTTTGAAATTAGTAGAGTTGGTGCTTTTCAGGGTTTTTTGGGATTGCAGTAAGTGCCCTTCCTATCCTTTTCTATTTAGGTAGTTTGGGCCCCAGCGTTTGCTCATGCTATTTTCTGTCTGTGTCAGTATTTCTTCTTGTCTAACCACCATTACATGTTTGGGGGCTTTCTATGTTCTTTGGGGATCTGCTCCGGGGCAGATAGATTTCCTCTTTCTATCTTTAGGTGTAGTTAGTTTCTCAGGCTGTGACGAGGCGTCTAGGACCAACGTAGGAACGCTCCACGGCTGCCTCTAGTTGTGGTGGTTAGTCAGGGTACTGCAATCTCATAGATTCCAACTGCTCTGGTGTATTGCCTTTTTTGCCTGCACTCCTCAGCTACCAAAACATAACAGTATCACCGGCCGAAAAATTGAAAATTGTATGGTACTCACAGAAGGGAAAAAATATTGTGAAAGAAAAAAGGTTGTCAGAGTTGTCAGAGATATTTTTCTGTTTGTTGCATTTTTTTTTTCCCTCTGTATCTCTGGGTGCTGGGGAGGATTTTTTTTTTTCTCTCAATGGAGTTTGCACAGTTGTCTGGCCGTGTGGATCAGCTTGCCACTGAGGTTCGGAGTATTGCTACCTATCTTGCTAGGTTGCCTGTTGTGGAACCTAGGATTCCCATGCCAGATTTGTTTTTGGGGGATCGAGCCAAGTTTCTGAATTTCAAAAGTAATTGTAAATTGTTTTTTGCCTTAAAATCTAAGTCCTCAGGGAACGCAGCGCAGCAGGTTCAAATTGTCATCTCTCTCCTGCGCGGCGATCCTCAGGATTGGGCTTTTTCCCTGACACCTGGGGATCCTGTTTTGAGTGATGTTGATGCATTTTTTCAGGCTTTGGGGTTATTGTACGATGAGCCTAATGTCACTGATCAAGCTGAAAAAGCCTTGTTGGCATTAAATCAGGGTCTTGATGACACTGAGTTATACTGTCAGAGATTCCGTAGGTGGGCAGTCCTGACCAAATGGAATGACGACGCTTTGGCAGCCCTTTTTCGGAAGGGTCTGTCAGATAATGTAAAGGATGTTATGGTGGGATTCCCTGTCCCCTCTGGTCTCAATGATTCTATGTCATTAGCGATTCAAATTGACAGACGTTTGCGTGAGCGGAGAAGTATGCGTGGAATAGTGTTGCCTTGTGAACCTGCTTCTGAATCCATGCAGTGTGATAGAGTGGTTTGTGGGGCACAGCGTCATGAGTTTCGAAAGCGCAATGGGTTATGTTTCTACTGTGGTGATGCCTCTCATGCTATTTCAGTCTGCCCTAAGCGGGGAAGACGTTTTGCACGCTCAGTTGTCTTGGGTAGTGTTCAGACTAAGTTTTTATTAACTGTTACTCTGATATGCTCTCTGTCTTCATTTTCTGCTCAGGCTTTCGTTGATTCGGGAGCAGCTATTAACCTGATGGATTTTGATTTTGCTAAACGTTGTGGGTTTCCCTTGATACCCCTACGGAAGTCTATTCCCCTACTGGGGATCGATTCTACCCCTTTGGCTGAGAATAAACCTCAGTTCTCTACTCAGGTGATAATGAGGGTTGAACCTGATCATCAGGAGAGCTGCAAATTTTTGGTTCTGTATAATCTGCATGACATTATCGTACTGGGTTTCCCTTGGTTACAGTCTCATAATCCTGTTTTGGATTGGAAATCTGTGTCTGTAACCAGTTGGGGCTGCCAATGTGTTAATACCAACACTCCTGTTTTTTCTGCCTCCCCCAGGCTCAGGATGTTCCTGACTTTTTGATTGATTTTTCTGATGTGTTTAGCGAAAGTAAATCTGCATCCTTGCCTCCCCATAGGAGCTATGACTGCGCTATTGAATTAGTGCCTGGTAGTAAATTCCCTAAAGGTCGCCTTTTTAACTTGTCTGTACCTGAACATGACGCTATGCGGTCTTATATCAAGGAGTCATTGGAGAAGGGTCATATCAGACCATCCTCTTCACCCTTAGGTGCCGGTTTTTTCTTTGTGGCTAAAAAGGATGGTTCATTAAGGCCGTGTATTGATTATCGTCTTTTGAACAATATTACTGAAATATCAATATCCGTTACCCTTGATTTCTGACCTGTTTTCCAGGGTGAAAAATGCTACTTGGTTTACCAAGCTTGACCTCAGGGGGGCATATAACCTTATTCGCATTAAGTACGGGATGAATGGAAGACGGCATTTAATACCCCTGAGGGGCATTTTGAGTACCTTGTGAGGACCAACGTAGGAACGCTCCACGGCTGCCTCTAGTTGTGGTGGTTAGTCAGGGTACTGCAATCTCATAGATTCCAACTGCTCTGGTGTATTGCCTTTTTTGCCTGCACTCCTCAGCTACCGAAACATAACAAATGGGTCTTGCATCAGGATAATGACCCAAAACACACAGCTAAAAACACCCAAGAATGACTAAGAGGAAAACATTGGACTATTCTGAAGTGGCCTTCTATGAGCCCTGACCTAAATCCTATTGAGCATTTTTTCAAAGAGCTGAAACATGCCATCTGGAAAAGACAACCTTCAAACATGAGACAACTGGAGCATTTTGCTCTTGAGGAGTGGGTCAAAATACCTGTTGAGAGGTGCAGAAGTCTTATTGACAGTTACAGGAATTGTTTGATGACAGTGATTGCCTCAAAAGGTTGTGCAACAAAATATTAAATTAAAGGTACCATCATTCCTCTCCAGGCCTACTTCATGAGTTTTATTTTTTTTAATTCTGTGGAAGCATGGTTGAAAAGCAATGTCTGACTTTCATTTGTTCATTTTCATAGATTTTTGATTTATTATTACTTTTGTCAGACTGAAGTTATTTCTGTCACCATTATGGGTTTTTCTGTCATTAAACGAGGGGTACCAACAATTTTGACCACGTGTGTATAATTTTTCCATATTTCGTCCCACAGAGTCATATTTGGGCTTGTGTTTTGTGAGACGAGTTGACATTTATTGGCACCATTTTGGGCCACATTACATTTTTTGATTGCTTTTTATTCCAATTTTTAGTGGCAGAATGAGCAAAAACCAGAAATCGTTTTATTTATGCCATTTTGCATGTAGTAAATTTGATAAATCAGCTTTATTTTTTGGGCCAGTATGATTAAGGTGCTACCACATTTTTATAATTTTTTTTATGTTTTGGAGCTTTTAACAATAAAAACTATTTTACAGAAAAAAAATATTATTTTTGCATTGCTGTATTCTGAGATCTTTAACTTTTTTTTACTTTTTTATTTTTCTGTTATTATTATTATTATTATACATTTATATAGCGCCATTTATTTCATGGCGCTTTACATATGAAAAGGGAAAATATAGACAGGTACAAAATAACATGTGCGAGACAAGGGACACACAAGTACAGAAGGAGAGAGGACCCTGCCCGTGAGGGCTCACAGTCTACAGGATCATTGATGGTCATTTACGGCAGCTTGTTTTTTGCAGGACAAGATAAAGTTTTGAGATATAGCATTTTTTTTACATGTGTATTTTTGATCGCATTTTGTTCCACTTTTTGTTCTGTGGTACGATGAAAAATAGTTTTTGGCCTCTATTCTTTTTTTTCGGCGTTCACTGAAGAGATCAACTAGTGTGACAGTTTTAAAGGTTGGGTCATTCCAGCCGCGATGATACCAAATATGTGTACTTTTTTTTTTAAATCATCTATGAGTATAGTGACTATTTTTTGCCTCACTTGCATTCTGCACAAAATTGTTGTTACAGAGTGAAAATTGCAAATTTGCCAGTTTAGTGCCCTATATAGTGCCCGGCTTGTGCTTCTGGAGATTAGTCCGCATTATTAAAAGGGTAGCCCAGGACCTAACAATTGAAGACTAGAGTTGAGCGATACTTTCTGATATCCAAAAGTACCGGAATCGGAATGGTATCGCCGATACCATTAAAATATCGGCGATACCCGATACCGATACCGGAAGTCCCATGTAAGTCTATGGGAACAAAATATCGGAATTAAAAAAAAAACATTCTTGCCTTGTTGGTTAATTGTACATGAAGGAAAACAACAAAGAGTAATGTAGAATGTATTGGGGGAGGTTGAGGAGACATTAAAGGCATACATGTTTAACCCAATCCAATGGAATAGCATTAAAATTTTTTTTTTGGAAATACGTTTGGATTGACTAACAAATTGACAATGTTGTTAACCTTTTTTCTATTTTGGCAAATATGTATGTTTCACAACTTCCATGCTCTTCACCTTTTTAACTTTTGACACACTTTCTCCTTCATAATCTTCAGCAGCATCATCTTTGTCATAAAATTATTCTTCATCTTCACCTTCTTTATCTTCTTCGTAAACTTCTTGTTATTCATCTTTTTGTTAACATTACTCATATTGTTCTTATTAAACTATTATTCTTCTTCATATTCTACATTTTCATCTTCTTCCTCTTCATCTTCTTCATCATATTCTTATTTGTGACAGAGATTCCTGTACTTGTAATCTGTCAAAGTATGAATTTTTCATCCTTCCGTTCTTGCTGTCACAAAAGATTTAAATTACAACAGTATTTGTCCGTGTTCAGTTTAGCCTGCAGCAGCAGGCAGTTTCCAGGGGCACCACGAGGAGGAACGGACTCACCCCCATACACTGCTTAGTCTTCTTCTGCTTAGAATTTAGAGCATATGTTTTGCTCTTCATTTTGGTCTTATACTTCATGTTCTTCTGCTTTTTGATCTTCTGCTTATTGTTCTTCTGTCTCTTGTTCTGTATCTTGTAGTTTGTCGTAACCTTATTTTTCCTGTTGGTGATCTTCTTCTGGGTAATCTTATATTTCTTCTTTGTGATGGTGTTCAGGCTGGTTGGCTTGATGCTTGTCGTCCTTGGGGTCGTCATCTTCTTCGGGGTGGTCTTTAGGGTCGTCTAACTTCCGAGAACCAGTTGACGTTACTGGAACCCGGACGGGTAGCATAAGGTACAAGAGCCAATGCAAGTAACGAGGACCAGCTGACTGTGCTGGAACCCGGAGGGGCAGCAGAAGGAAAAGAGCCAATGGCACAACCGAGGACCAGCTGACGTTACTGGGACACGGTTACTAAGCAGGAGGTACCTGTGCTCCAAAGCACTACCAAGGACCAGCAGACGTTGCTGGAACTCGGATACTGAGATGGAGGCACCTAGGCCAAAGGCACTGTGGAGAACCAGCTGACGGTACTGGAACGCGGACGGGTACCATAAGGCACCCATGAAAATGTAAGTTGACAGGCCGCAAGCCGTCTGCAGTTACCGAATCACACAGTCCTACAGTGGGTGCTTGTCCTATTTTCACAACGGAAAGAGCCTTTATTTACATATCCCACAGCAAAACCAAAGGAATCACCCCAAATGAGGCACATAAGTCGGGGATAACCGGAATGCAACTGACAGGACAACTTCAGGTAATTTACGTTGACACTGCCGGAAACACTGTCGTGCTGTAACCAGGGTGGCAGAGTCGCCCCGTGAAATTTTATTTCCGAGCAACAACGGGCGGTGTGGGCCCAGGGATAAAGGGGGAGGACGGGGGTGGAGGCAGCATGATTTTTTTGTGTACCACAGAGGGGAACAGCTGCCATTACTAAAAACCCCGTAACGCAGGGAGAAGGTTGATGTGCTAACAGCACTTACAGGCAACAACGGGTGGTTTGGGGGCCCAGGGTCCAATGCACGACTCTTTTGCTTCCCCCTCCTCTCAGGACACAGCACTTTTGAGCAACCTCTGTCTCTTCACCCCTGCCAAATTGCCCCGTCAGTCAGAAGTTTGTCAGGAGCCAGCTGAGTCTCTGCTTTGTTTCTCAGAAACTGTTGGTTGAAACAGGGGCCCCCCCAAGCGCATTCTGGAATGTAAGAAAGGGGGGATCAGTGAGCGCAAAAACCGTGCTCTTGAATTGAAAGGCGGTTTAGACGTGCCGATGGTCAGAACACCCCAGAACGATCTGTGATGATGGGAAATAGGTGCCGTTTTTGTTGAGCATGGTGGGGGCCAACCACCCAAAAGCAGCAGTGTTGTAAAAAGTTAGTGGAGATGTGAGGTCCAAAAACCCAACTTTGGGGGTGGGGGCAGGGAAGGTGTGGTGCAGCTTGAGAAGCGATTTCCCCAACGGAAAACAGGGGGGGAAATTAGGCTGCATAAATCTGTTGCCTGTCCTCCAATTTTGGCACCTTTCGGTTTCTTTCCAAAAGTCTAAACGGACCTCCCCGGACTTCATGCGTGGTCCCTTTTTTTACACACGAGATGATATTTGCTTGTCAAATGCAAGCGTGTAATAAAAAAAAAAAAAAGGGGTAAAGTGTGTAACCTCAAATATGTCTAAAAAGTGCGTAGGGGAAAAAAACTTGTTGATTACAAAGAAACCCCCTGAGGTACAGTTATAGAGAATACAAAAGTTTAACTGCATTGTCAGGTTAAATTTGAAATTTTTTTGCACACTTGTTTAAAAAGAAAAAAGCTATGGAGACCTGACTTTTGGGGG
>JARQOD010000006.1:139186863-139241992 GCA_033576555.1 Oophaga sylvatica
ATTACGTTCAATGGGAGAAAATTTTCGAGAGAAAAAGGCACAAGGGTTACTTTTAGAGGTCTCTGGATCTCTTTGGGACAAAACGGCACCTGCCCCAATTTCAGAGGCATCAACCTCCACCTGAAATGGCAGAGAAACATCAGGCTGCCGTAGAACAGGAGCAGAAGTGAATCTCTGCTTAAGTTCCTGAAACGCAGAGACTGCCTCAGGAGGCCAATTCACCACATCAGAACCCTTCTTGGTCAAATCAGTTAATGGTTTAACAATAACAGAGAAATTACCAATAAATTTACGATAAAAATTGGCAAAACCCAAGAATCTTTGAAGAGCCTTTAAAGAAGTAGGTTGGACCCAATCACAGATAGCCTGAACTTTGACCGGGTCCATTTCAATAACAGATGGGGACAAAATGAAACCCAGAAATGAGATCCTCTGAACGCCAAAAAGACACTTTGATCCCTTCACATACAGAGCATTCTCTCTCAAAATCTGGAACACAGTCCGAACATGTTTTACATGAGAGTCCCAGTCATTGGAAAAAAACAAGATATCATCCAAATAAACAATCAGAAATTTATCCACAAAATCCCTGAAAATGTCATTCATGAAGGACTGGAAGACAGAAAGAGCATTAGTGAGCCCAAAGGGCATCACAAGGTACTCAAAATGCCCTTCAGGGGTATTAAATGCCGTCTTCCATTCATCCCCGTGCTTAATGCGAATAAGGTTATATGCCCCCCTGAGGTCAAGCTTGGTAAACCAAGAAGCGTTTTTCACCCTGGAAAACAGATCAGAGATCAAGGGTAACGGATATTGATATTTCACAGTAATATTGTTCAAGAGACGATAATCAATACACGACATTAATGAACCATCCTTTTTGGCCACAAAGAAAAAACCGGCACCTAAGGGTGAAGAGGATGGTCTGATATGACCCTTCTCCAATGACTCCTTGATATAAGACCGCATAGCGTCATGTTCAGGTACAGACAAGTTAAAAAGGCGACCTTTAGGGAATTTACTACCAGGCACTAATTCAATAGCGCAGTCATAGCTCCTATGGGGAGGTCAGGATGCAGATTCACTTTCGCTAAACACATCAGAAAAATCAATCAAAAAGTCAGGAACATCCTGAGCCTGGGGGGAGGCAGAAAAAACAGGAGTGTTGGTATTAACACATTGACAGCCCCAACTGGTAACAGACACAGATTTCCAATCCAAAACAGGATTATGAGACTGTAACCAAGGGAAACCCAGTACGATAATGTCATGCAGAATATACAGAACCAAAAATTTGCAACTCTCCTGATGATCAGGTTCTACCCTCATTATCACCTGAGTAGAGAACTGAGGTTTATTCTCAGCCAAAGGGGTAGAATCGATCCCCAGTAGGGGAATAGACTTCCGTAGGGGTATCAAGGGAAACCCACAACGTTTAGCAAAATCAAAATCCATCAGGTTAATAGCTGCTCCAGAATCAACAAAAGCCTGAGCAGAAAATGAGGACAGAGAGCATATCAGGGTAACAGTTAACAAAAACTTAGTCTGAACACTACCCAAGACAACTGAGCGAGCAAAACTTCTTCCCCGCTTAGGGCAGACAGAAATAGCATGAGAGGCATCACCACAGTAGAAACATAACCCATTGCGCTTTCGAAATTCATGACGCTGTGCCCCAGAAACCACTCTATCACACTGCATGGATTCAGAAGCATGTTCACAAGGCAACATTATTCCACGCATACTTCTCCGCTCACGCAAACGTCTGTCAATTTGAATCGCTAATGACATAGAATCATTGAGACCAGAGGGAACAAGGAATCCCACCATAACATCCTTTACATTATCTGACAGTCCCTTCCGAAAAAGAGCTGCCAAAGCGTCGTCATTCCATTTGGTCAGGACTGCCCACCTACGGAATCTCTGACAGTATAACTCAGCATCCTCAAGCCCCTGACTTAATGCCAACAAAGTTTTTTCAGCTTGATCAGTGACATTAGGCTCATCGTACAATAACCCCAAAGCCTGAAAAAACGCATCAACATCACTCAAAACAGGATCCCCAGGTGTCAGGGAAAAAGCCCAATCCTGAGGGTCGCCGCGCAGGAGAGAGATGACAATTTGAACCTGCTGCGCTGCGTTCCCTGAGGACTTAGATTTTAAGGCAAAAAACAATTTACAGTTATTTTTGAAATTCAGAAACTTAGCTCGATCCCCTAAAAACAAATCTACATAGTAACATAGTAACATAGTTATTAAGGTTGAAGGAAGACTTTAAGTCCATCTAGTTCAACCCATATCCTATCCTAACCTGCCCTAACATGTTGATCCAGAGGAAGGCAAAAAAAACCCAAGTGGCAAACAGTAAGCTTCACATTGGGGAAAAAAATTCCTTCCCGACTCCACATATGGCAATCAGACTAGCTCCCTGGATCAACGCTGTATCTAGGAAACTAGTGAATATAGCCTGTAATATTATACTTTTCAAGAAAGGCATCCAGTCCCCTCTTAAATTTTAGTAAGGAATCACTCATTACAACATTAGACGGCAGAGAGTTCCATAGTCTCACTGCTCTTACAGTAAAGAATCTGCATCTGTGATTATGACTAAACCTTCTTTCCTCCAGACGTAGAGGATGCCCCCTCGTCCCCGTCACAGGTCTAAGAGTAAAAAGATCATTAGAAAGGTCTTTGTACTGTCCCCTCATATATTTGTACATTGTAATAAGATCACCCCTAAGCCTTCGTTTTTCCAAACTAAATAACCCCAAGTGTAATAACCTGTCTTGGTATTGCAGACCCCCCAGTTCTCTAATAACCTTGGTCGCTCTTCTCTGCACCCGCTCCAGTTCAGCTATGTCTTTCTTATACACCGGAGACCAGAACTGCACACAGTATTCTAAGTGTGGTCGCACCAGTGACTTGTATAGAGGTAAAATTATGTTCTCCTCATGAGCATCTATGCCTCGTCTAATGCATCCCATTATTTTATTTGCCTTGGCAGCAGCTGCCTGACATTGGCCACTAAATTTGAGTTTGTCGTCCACCCATACACCCAAGTCTTTTTCAGTGACAGTTTTGCCCAGTGTTTTACAATTAAGCACATAATTATACATCTTATTTGTTCTACCCAAGTGCATGACCTTACATTTATCCCCATTAAAGCTCATTTGCCATTTATCAGCCCAAGCTTCTAGTTTACATAAATCCTCCTGTAATATAAAATTATCCTCCTCTGTATTTATTACCCTGCAGAGTTTAGTGTCATCTGCAAATATTGAAATACTACTCTGTATGCCCCCTACAAGGTCATTAATAAATATGTTAAAGAGAAGCGGCCCCAATACTGACCCCTGTGGTACCCCACTGCTAACCGTGACCCAGTCCGAGTGTGCTCCATTAATAACCACCCTTTGTTTCCTATCCATGAGCCAGTTCTTAACCCACTTACACATATTTTCCCCTATCCCCATTGTTCTCATTTTATGTATCAACCTTTTGTGTGGCACTGTATCAAAAGCTTTTGAGAAGTCCATGAACACCACGTCCACTGCATTCCCTTGGTCCAGTCCTGAACTTACCCCTTCATAAAAGCTTATCAATTAGTCTGACAAGAACGGTCCCACGTAAACCCATGCTGATACTGTGTCATGAGGTTATTCAGCTTCAGATACTCCAAAATAGTATCCCTTAAAAAACCCTCCAGGATTTTACCCACAGTAGATGTTAAGCTCACTGGCCTATAATTTCCAGGTTCAGTTTTTGCCCCCTTTTTGAATATTGGCACCACATTTGCTATACGCCAGTCCTGTGGTACAGACCCAGTTATTATGGAATCTTTAAAGATTAAAAATAATGGTCTATCTATAACTGTACTTAATTCCTGCAGTACTCGGGGGTGTATCCCATCCGGACCCGGGATTTGTCAACTTTAGTGATTTTTAGACGCCGCCGTACTTCCTGCTGGGTTAAGCATGTGACATTTAATGGAGAAATTTTTTTTATCTCTGATCATGTTATCTGTCATGGGATTTTCTTGTGTAAATACAGTTGAAAAAAAGTCATTTAGCATATTGGCTTTTTCCTCATCCTCATCCACCATTTCACCCAGACTATTTTTAAGGGGACCAACACTATCATTTTTTAGTTTCTTGCTATTTATGTAGTTAAAGAATATTTTGGGATTATTTTTACTTTCTCTGGCAATGAGTCTCTCTGCCTCAATCTTTGCTGTCTTGATTTGCTTTTTACAGAATTTATTCAGTCTTCTGTATTTATTTAATGCCTCTTCACTACCTACTTGCTTTAATTCCCTAAACGCTTTCTTTTTGTCCCTTATTGCGCCCCTTACAGCTCTATTTAGCCATAGTGGTTTCCTCCTAATTCTAGCATGTATATTCCCATAGGGTATATACTGTGCACAGGTCCTATTCAGGATACTAATAAACGTCTCCCATTTTCTTTGTGTATTTTTATGTCTCAGGATATCGTCCCAGTTTATTGCACCAAGATCATCTCCCATCCGTTGGAAATTTGCCTTCCTGAAGTTTAGTGTCCTTGTAACCCCTCGACTACACATCTTATTAAAGGATACATGAAAGCTTATTATTTTGTGATCACTATTACCCAAGTGACCCCCAACCCTTATATTTGATATGCGGTCTGGCCTGTTGGTTAATATTAGGTCTAGCAGTGCCCCCCCCTCTTGTTGGGTCCTGAACTAGTTGTGAAAGGTAATTGTCTCTCATAGTTGCCAAAAACTTATTACCTTTGCTAGAACTGCAGGTTTCTGTTCCCCAATGTATTTCAGGGTAGTTGAAGTCCCCCATAATAATGACTTCTCCTTGAGTTGCTGCTTCATCTATTTGCTTTACGAGGATATTCTCTGTTGCTTCCATTATTTTAGGAGACTTATAACAAACCCCTATCAATAATTTATTATTTTTCCCCCCTCCCCTAATCTCCACCCACAGAGACTCTACATCTTCATTAGATTCACAGATATCACGCAGGATGGGTTTTAAGGATGATTTTACATATAAACACACACCCCCACCTCGCTTATTTTTACGGTCATTTCTAAACAGACTATAGCCCTGTAAATTAACCGCCCAGTCATGGCTCTCATCCAGCCAAGTCTCAGATATCCCCACCATGTCATAATTATGTTCCAACAAAATTAATTCTAATTCCGCCATTTTGTTGGTGAGGCTTCTAGCATTAGTATACATGCACTTTATGTATCTCTCTGAACCTCTATTCTATGGGTATGGGAATCCTAGGTTCCACAACAGGCAACCTAGCAAGATAGGTAGCAATACTCCGAACTTCAGTGGCAAGCTGATCCACACGGCCAGACAACTGTGCAAACTCCATTGAGAGAAAAAAAAAAAAAATCCTCCTCAGCACCCAGAGATACAGAGGGAAAAAAAAAATGCAACAAACAGAAAAAAAAAAATCTCTGACAACTCTGACAACTCTGACAACTTTTTTCTTTCACAATATTTTTCCCTTCTGTGAGTACCATATAATTTTCAGTTTAGGCCGGTGATACTGTTATGATTTGGTAGCTGAGGAGAGCAGGCAAAAAAGGAAATACACCAGAGCAGTTGGAAACTATGAGATTGCAGTACCCTGACTAACCACCACAACTAGAGGCAGCCGTGGAGCGTTCCTACGTTGGTCCTAGACGCCTCGTCACAGCCTGAGAAACTAACTACACCTAAAGATAGAAAGAGGAAAGCTATCTGCCCCGGAGCAGATCCCCAAAGAACATAGAAAGCCCCCAAACATGTAATGGCGGTTAGACAAGAAGAAATACTGACACAGACAGAAAATAGTATGAGCAAACGTTGGGGCCCAAACTTACTAAATAGAAAAGGATAGGAAGGGCACTTACTGCAATCCCAAAAAACCCTGAAAAGTACCAACTCTACTAATTTCAAAAACACCTGAGATCACACGACCTCTACCACCTAAATTAGTTCTCTGGTGTAACCAAAAACAAAACTGCAGCCACTGAAAAAACTGGAAAAAGCAAATGTACAAACATCAGTGGCTGAACTGAACTGAGAGGCAAAAGCCCCCAGAGGGGACCCTGAAGGCCCCCACAGAAGTGCAGGACAAAATGCAAAAATCAAGCACAAAAAACAAAAAGAAGAAAATGTCTTATCTGTTAGCAGGAGATTCAGACACGACACAGCAGGCTACCAAGGAAACAGGAATCAAGGATTGAGACCAGAACAATTGATCACCGGCATCCCTGATGGGAAGGTGACTCCCTTATATAAGACCAGTCAGTAACACCTGATTCCCAATCCTCACAATCTTCACTGGACAGTCCAGTACCGTTTGTAACCACCAGAGGGAGCTTCTGCTCAGAACTCATTTCCAGCCTATTCACAACACATCAGATAATAAAACTGAAATGCTGGTAAAGGAAAAACCACATGTAATAAATAAAGTGCTGAGAAACTTACTTGAATCCAGTGTATGGCGACACGTGACAAAAAACATAAACCCAACTCCTCATGAGATGACAGAAGTAACGGAGCGCGTGTGGATGTACACAAGTGCCGGGTGGGCGATCAAGCAGGGGAGCGTCCTCCCCATAGATCAGTTACCTCCCGCACTGCAGTGCGTGCTGGAGTCAGAGTAGAGCGGCTTGCTGCAGACTCAAAGCGCCGTAAGTGAGGACAGGGTAAATTGGAGGTGGGGATGGAAGGGCGGGTGACGTCACCACAGGATAGGGGCCGAGGAGGATTACTTACTTCTTACATTACATGAGTAAGATCTATTGTAAATTCTACAATAGCTCAGAAACAAAACAGCATAGTCATACATGCAGTATTATGGGCACCACATAGTGCTCCATACAGAATAATGATCCCCAAATATTACGCCATATGGTTCTATGGGCACCACATAGTGTTCCATTCAGAATAATGTGCACCATATATTGCTCCATACAGTATAATAGGCCCCATGTATTGCTCCATACAGTATATTGAGCCACATACATTGCTCCATACAAAATAATGAGCCTCATATATTGCCCCATACAGTATTATGGGTACCACACAGTGGTGTTCTATACAGAATAATGGGCCCCATATATTGTTCCATACATAATTGGCCCCACATAATGTTGCATACAGTATATGATGCCCCATATAATGCTCATGTATATGATGGACCTCATATATTGCTCCAAACAGAATGGGCACCATATAATGCTCCATATATAATGGGCCCCATATAATGCTCCACATAAAATGTTCCCCATAAGATGCTTCATCTATAATGGGCCCGATATGATGCTCCATATGTAATTGGACCCATATGATGCACCATATATATTGGGCCCCATAAGATGCCCCATATGATGCTCCATATATAATAGGCCCATATGATGCTCCATATGTAATGGACCCATTATGATGCTCCAGATATGATGGGTCCCATATATGATGCTCCAGTGTGTCATGAGCCCCATATAATGCTCCATATATAATCGGCCAAATATATGATGCTCCAGTGTGTGATGGGCCTCATATAATGCTTCATATATAAAGGGCCCCATAAGATGGTCTCCATATATAGCTTCAATCATAAAAAAAAAAAAAAAAACTCATCTCTCTTCACTGGCCGCTGCTCTGCTGCGGATTCCTCTATGACAGTGTCTTTCGGCTGACATTAACCCCACAAATATTACACCATTTGGCACCACACAAGGGCAAGTGGGAAGAGCCTGGCAAAGTGCCAGCATTGGTGAATCTAATAGTTATGCCTTTTCTGGGGCGGCTACTGGCTGTAAAGTTCCTATTAGCGCTGGCGAACTGCCAAGGCTGAACACTCCGTGGGGAAGCCCGGGGTTAGATGCTGCGGGGAAAGCTCAGACAAACGGGACCTGAGCAGTGCAGTGAGAGAGGACGCTGAGGGAAGTAGGGAGTAGAGATGAGCGGTGTTCGAAGCGAACTGTTCGCCAATTTCAAATTCGAGCTGTTTTGGGCGGTGTTCGAGCCGTTCGATGAACCCGAACGATTTTTAAAAAATCCGTCTGTTCGAGGTTATGTTCGATAACTGTTCGTGCACCTAAATCGTCACTGGATTTTTTCACAGTAATGCTGAGAATCACTGTTAATACACAGTTTGAGTGTACATCGGGGTGGGGGGAGGGACATGGGATGGATCTCTGCAGAAATAATGAAGATCTCCATTTTTTTTCTCTTTCCCGCATTTCCAGTGGGCGGTGCAGTGTGTCAGCCTATCAGCAGCGCACACAGAGCGACGTGCTTTTTTTCACACAAGCAAGGGCATGTGTCATTGGCAGTGTATGTCACATGTCCTTGCCCTATAAGACCCAGCCATTTTCCCCTTCGCCACCATTTTCTCACTGCTGCAGCTCGGTGTTAGATGGCACTGCTGCTGCTGTGAGCGCTATATTGTCACTGTGAAACTGCGAATTGCAAACGATTTTTCTGTTAGACAGGAAGGTTTAGGGAGTAGGGAGGGACTAGCTTGTAATTGCAGCCCTTTTGAGGGTTAGGTTACAGCAGTTCCTAGCACTTTTAGCAGGCAGGTCTGTGCTCTATATAGACAGATAGGTCAACTTGGGAGTAGTAATTATTTGTAATTGCAACCCTTTTGAGGGCTAGGTTACATCAGTTCCAATCACTTTTTGCCAGCTCCACCAGCGTTGAAATACTCATAATTTTTGGCTGCATCTTGCCTGTAATATAATTGTGGGCATAGTAGCAGTCTGTGGTACTCATTGTATTAGGCCATTTATACAAAGCTCCACCAGCCTTAAAAAATTAAAAAAATTCTATCTGCATCTTGCCTGGACAATAATTTTGGGCATAGTAGCAGTGTGTGGTACTCATTCTATTAGGCCATCTATACAAAGCTCCACCAGCCTTAAAAAAAAAAATTCTATCTGCATCTTGCCTGGACAATAATTTTGGGCATAGTAGCAGTCTGTGGTACTCATTCTATTAGGCCATCTATACAAAGGTCCAGCAGCGTTGAAATACTCAGCATAGTAGCAGTCTGTGGTACTCATTGTATTAGGCCATCTATACAAAGCTCCACCAGCGTTAAAAAAAAAAGAATTTTTATCTGCATCTCGCCTGGACAATAATTTTGGGCATAGTAGCAGTATGTGGTACTCATTCTATTAGGCCATCTATACAAAGCTCCACCAGCGTTCAAATACTAAGAATTTTTGCAGCCATCGTTTTTTGTGCAAACAACTCCAGAGTTGTCAATTAGGTAACCACCAAAATGAGTGGCAAAAGGCCTGCTGCTGGTGGAAAGGGGAATAGGCATGTTGTTAAAGGCAAAAATATTGTGTCCGTGGGGTATGTGTTAAAGTAACAGTAACATCTGCAGAACAAAGACCATCTTTCAGCCAAACTAAGATGTCTACTTCTTTTAGTGGACAATGTGGTACGATCCCTTTCTTACGGGCACGCCCATCTCTACAAATTCCAGATGAGGCACAAAAAAAAAGGTGCTTCAACAGATATCAAGTGCTCCTTTAAGTCGGCTCTCCACCTCAACTTCAACATCACAAAAACTCCAGTCCTCAGAGGTCGTCTCCACAGCTTCTGTAAATCCAGACGAGGAAATGATCTGCACTGATGCCCAGAATGTTTATGAGTCGGATCCAGGACCAGATGGAGAAGGTTCTGAGAATAATGTAGACCCTCGTTCCCAAACTGTAACTCCTGTTGGAGGAGAGAATGAGGAAGATGATGATGAGACTCAAATACCTGATTTGAGTGACAACTTGAGTTTTGTGTCGGGGCAGGAAGAGGTTGGCTATGAGGACGACGGGTGTGAGAACACACAGGGTGATGATGACGAGGTTGCAGATCCCACTTACTGTCAACCCACAGTCTGACAGTCGATGAGGTCAGCAGAGGAGGTGGAGGAGGATTTGAGTGACGACGAGGTCAGGGTGCGCCTTCCTGGACAGAGACGTAGTACTGGAAGCACGTCACCAACTGCATCCTCAACCACAACTCTGCCTCTGACCACAAGTCAAGGTGGCTCTTCAGGTCACATGGGTTCTAAGCGTTGCATAGCCTGGGCATTTTTTCAGATCGATAAGGATGACCCAACTCGTGTTATCTGTAACATTTGTGACCAAAAGCTAAGTAGAGGCCAAAAAATCCATAGTTTGAGTGTCATGGGTGTATCGCCACGAGGATCGTCGCGATTACACACTCTGACTTCTCACAGCTGAGTTGCTGTTTCTTTGTGTTTGGTAATGAGGGAGTTAATTTTACCTAGCTCTTTGCTAAGACTAGGTCCAGCCTCGCCCGGCTGCTTTTGATTATGTTCTAATTAGATTCCTTCATATACCTGCCAGTCTGCTTGTTAGATGCCGGTGAAAGCATTCATGTAGTCTAGCAGACTGGATCGGTTCTGAGAATACTTAAGCTAAGAGCTCCTTAGTTGTTTTTACTCTTACAGCTTATAGTTTATCTCTGAGACCTTAGGTGTTCCTACTGTGTGTGAGTGTTGTATGTAAGACTTTATTTACTTTATTTCTTGTCTTTCTTGTATGTCTTTCTGTTCATTAACCGTTACCTGTTCATTCCCTTTGGTGGTAATCAGGGTCCTTCTTAGGACTAGATTACAGTTGGCAGGGATTGATAGGAGACAGGGTTTACGCTGGTGGCCTGGACCTCTGTACCTTTAACAGTACCTCCAGGTAGATGGATTAGTTAGGACCCCAGTTTAGGGTCAGCATAGACCCCGGTCACCCTCTAGCCGGAGACAGCGTATAACGGATTCCGTATTGACCCACTGGACATTCTGTCAGGTAATTCTATGTTATCATATATCTATGCGCATGTTATATAGTATGTTGCCCTTTTGATATAGATTACTGACATCACATATATATATCTGCTATACAGCGTGACATTGAGTACTTCATGCATGAACCGTCACATGGATATGAAGCATAAGTTGCAGTGGCAAGCTCACTGTGCTACAATGCGGCCTAGCGGGCCGGCCCAACCACCGTCTGCCCTATCTTGTGCATCCGCAACCGCGGCCTCTTCATCCTCTGTGACTGGGGGGACAGCAGTCAGACCTGTTTTGAGACTCAGACCTGGCACCTCTTTACCAGCAACAGCCAGTTAGATTGGCAGGTCATCAGTTCATTTGGAAGTGGAAACATCAGCTGGTGTTGAGCGCTCTCCTACATCGAGAGCACCACCTTTGGATCAAGGCAACCTAACTTTTGCGCCTGCATCTTCCCTACAGACCGTCAGTTGTCCAGGGACACCCTGCTCAACCCCGTCTATGCACAACAGCCAGTCCTCGGTCCCTCAGATGTGGACAAGTAAAAGACCATTTCCTCCTATCCATGAGAAAGCTAAGAGGTTGAATTTCGCCATCTGCAAGCTCTTGGCTACAGAAATGATGCCTTTCCGCCTTGTGGACACAGAGGATTTTCGAGACCTTATGTCCGTCGCAGTGCCCCAGTACCAGATGCCAAATCGGTACTACTTCTTAAAGAAAGGTGTGCCTGCGCTCCACCAGCATGTCGCACACAACATCACCATTTCTTTGAGAAACTCCGTGTGTGACAGGGTGCATTTCACCACAGACACTTGGAGGAGTAGGCATGGACAGGGGCGTTACATGTCGCTGACTGGACACTGGGTAACTATGGTGACAGCAGGACAAGGGGCTGCTGTCCAAGTCTTGCCGTCCCCACGAGTTGTGCGTCAATCCTCTTTATCTTGAAGTTCCTCCACTGATTCTGCCTCCTCAACCTCCTCTCGGTCCTCCACTTGCACCCAAAGCCTGTCTGGTCATGCCACGGGCTTTCTAACTGCGCAGAAGGGATCCTGCACACCTCCTTGCTATGCTGGCAGAAGGGCTCAACGTAATCAGGTGGTTTTTACGTTGAAATGTCTGGGAAATGTGAGTCACACAGCTGAGGAGTTGTGGTCAGCTCTGGAGAACCAGTTTCATTAATGGTTGTCTCCACTGGACCTGCAACCAGGGAAGGTCGTGTGCGACAATGGCGAAAACCTGGGTGCGGCCTTATGCTGGGGCAATGTCACACACGTGCCTTGTATGGCTACATGGCCTTCTGCAGAGGGCACGGTCGCTGTGTGATCACTTCCGCCGTTCGCATCCCGCAGCTCAGCAACTTACATCTCTACAGAAGTCGTTGGGCCTGCCACTTCACCGGCTAAAATGCGATGTGCCAACATGGTGGAATTCAACTCTGCACATGTTGCAGCGACTGTGGCAGCACTGACAAGCCCTGGTGCAATACGTTCTGAATTATAGCCTGGGCCAATGAGATCCAGAGGTGGGGCAAATCACGCTGGAGGAGTGGTCTCAGATCAGGACCTATGCACCCTTCTGCACAGTTTTGAAATGACCACGAAGAAGTTTATTGCTGACGATGCCATTATCAGCATGACTATTCCGGTGATTTACATGCTGGAGCAGATGTTAAACAGAATTCGGAGTCAGGTGGTGGAACAAGAGGAGGTGGAGGAAGTAGAGGAGGAGGAGTTGTATGCGGAAGGGCTAACATCTGCAAGGTCCAGACGGTCGGCAGCACCAAGGTGGATGGCATGGGAGGGTGGTGGAGAGGGATTAACCAGGGCGCATGGTAGCAGCCAAACTAGTGAGGAAGGTGCAGGAGCCCATGAAGAAGTGGAGGACGAACTGGCGATGGGCATGGAAGACTCATCAGATGAGGGAGACCTTGATCACATTTCTGTTGTGCGAGGTTGGGGGGAGAGGGCAGAGGAAGAAAGCATGATTCGTACCTCGCCACCAACACAACAGGGACTTGGTGCTCCTGGATGCGCAAGACACATGAGTGCCTTCTTGCTGCACTACCTGCAACATGACCCTCGAATTGTCAGAATTCGAAATAAACCTGACTACTGAGTAGCCACACTGTTAGATCCCCGGTACAAAAGTAAATTTGCCAAAATAATTCCTGCCATAGAAAGGGATTCATGCATGCAGGAGTATCAGCAGAGACTGTTGCAGAATCTTACATGTACTTTTCCACAAAACACCAGTGGTGCACGTAGTGAATCTCACAGTTCTAACTTGCCAACCGTGGGACTGTCGAGTCTTCAGCACTCAAACCGTAACAGAAACACAGTATCTGCTGGTGTTAACAGCAATTTTGCGGACTCCTTTCACCAGTTTTTTAGCCCATCCTTTGCAAGGCCACAGGAGACAAGAAGTCAGACACATAGTCAGCGCCTAGAGACGATGATACAGGAGTATCTCCAACTGAACATCGAAGCCATGACTGTGTCACTGGACCCTTGCTCTTTTTGGGCTTCTAATCAGGATAAATGGCCGGAGCTCGCCACTCACGCCTTGGAGATCTTGTCATGCCCCGCAGCCAGCGTTCTCTCTGAACGTGTGTTCAACGCTGCTGGTGGTGTGCTGACAGATAAGCGCACGCAGCTGTCCACTGAGAATGTAGACAGACTCACATTCATAAAGATGAACAAATCATGGATCCGCAAGGACTTTTCTACCCCTGTGTCATCCTGGGGAGAGTAAAAGCTTGAGGATTTGGTAAAATCACCTCACCAACTGTTTTAAGCTTTCAAATTGCTAATAATTTTTAGCTGCATCGAGGCCGGAAAACAATTTTGGGCCTGTAGCAGTGTGTGTTACTCATTCTATTAGGCCATCTATACTAAGCTCCACCAGCTTTCAAATTAATAATAATTTTTGTTCTCTCTGAACGTGTGTTCAGCGCTGATGGTGGTGTGCTGAGTCTGACAGATAAGCGCACGCGGCTGTCCACTGAGAATGTAGACAGACTCACGTTCATAAAGAAGAACAAATCATGGATCCGCAAGGACTTTTCTACCCCTGTGTCATCCTGGGGAGAGTAAAAGCTTGAGGATTTGGTAAAATCACCTCACCAACCGTTTTAAGCAACTCAGGGGCAATTGATGCTACTTTAAGTGGTGTCTGTGCCCCAAATTTTTGGAAAAAATGGAGACTCTTTTTGGAGTCCCCTTGCTGTGTTTTACGTGACGTTGGCATCGTCAATTGCAGGTGGGTTGGGTCTTTCCCCACCCACCTTTTTACCTTAAGAAGCTACATACACTTTGGCTTGGGGTAACACAGATGGTTGAGTGTGAAGACTAGAGCTGTTTACTCATACTATAGCCTGGGAATCAGAGGTCTGCTCCAAAGCTTGAGTGTCTGCTAGTCAGCGGAGTAGCCACCGGCTGTAGATCTAATTACAAATTTTTAACTGCATCTAACCCAGACAATAATTTTGGGCCTAATAGCAGTGTCTGCTAGTCAGCGGAGTAGCCACCGGCTGTAGATCTAATTATACATTTTTAACTGCATCTAACCCAGACAATAATTTTGGGCCTAGTTGCAGTGTCTGCTAGTCAGCGGAGTAGCCACCGGCTGTAGATCTAATTACAAATTTTTAACTGCATCTAGCCCAGACAATAATTTTGGGCCTAGTAGCAGTGTCGGCTAGTCAGCGGATTAACCCAGCTGTTAAGCAAGCTACACCACCTGTAGTTTGGACACTTAATTTTTTCAAAGGAAATGCTTCGGGCCCCCGGGACAATCAGTGAAGAGCATCGGGGAGGTACCCCAAGGCACAGGGGCTGGGACTGGCGGTAGGACGCCTTGGGGTGGACAGCCAAGCTTGATCCTTATAAAAACTTTTTAACTGCAGCAGCTTTACTGGACTCTACTGGAGCTGGAATTACCGCGGCTGCTGGCATGAGACTTGCCCTCCAATAGATCCTTGTAAAAGGATTTAAAGTGTACTCATTCAAATTAGAGAGACAATTTAAATTAAAAAGATTAGACCTGCCTCCACCGCAGGGGGGCTCGCTCGACCCACCAGCGGACAGGCACCAGTATTGGGAGAGGAGGCTGGCCATCAGGGTCCACCGCAGCTCTGGCACAAACCCGGTGACACGCAGGTCGCACGGGCAGGAACAGACTGGCCGTGTCGGCTTTGCACTTTTTTGGTTTTAGAAGGCCATGACATGCCTATATCTGTGTCTCCCCCTCCTTTTACTCCTCCACCTCTTTTCTTTTCGCATAACTATATGTACTTGTCACTTTTCCATGTGTTAGTTGTGTCTTCTGAGCAATTTGTCAGATTTTGAACACCTTTGAAATGTTTTCTATGTGTTTTCTATGTGTTTCTATGTGTTTTGGTTTGCCTGCCATTGGTTTTAACGGTGTTCGATGGTGTTCGACGAACAGTTCGTCGAACAGTTCGTCGAACACACGGCTGTTCGGCGAACCGAACCAAACTCGAACACTACGGGGATGGCTCATCACTAGTAGGGAGCAGAAGGACCTACGATCTTGTGACCACAGGGGCCGGGGCTTAAGGTCCTGCTGCTGGAGATGCGAGTAGGATGCTACAGGGACCCTGGAGCAGGGGAAAGTGGGCCACTGGACACCAGGGAAAGGACAGGGAATAAGAGGGAGACAAAATCCAAGACAAGCTGAGGTCAGTAAACGAGAGAGCTAATGCGGTACACAAGGGGCAGGCAGAGGGTAGTCAGACCCTAGCTCAAGGTCATACACAGAGATGTCAGCATAGTATAGGAGGGACGAGCAGAACACTAAACGGGGACATAACCAGATCAAAACCAGACAAGCATACAGTAGCACAGACACACAGCACAGGCACAACAGGGTCACAAACACTCGGCCAATGGTCTAAGTACCCAATGAGGAATGACCCCACAATGAGGCTCTAAGAAGCCTCCCAGAATCCCAGAATGAGGCCGTCCAGATTAACCTCTGACCTACGTCATCCCACAAACTAAGCAGATCATGACATTGGCTGATATTTTTAGTCTAGGGAGGGCCAATATCCATAGCTTCTTTCCAATCTGCAGTCTGCTTTAGATAATCTGGCTGTCAAAAATGGGGTAAACCTGATATTTTTTAAAATTATTTCTATTGATAATTTAAAAAAACAGCATGGGACCCCTCTATTTTTGATAACAAGACAATGTGAAGCTGACATCTGGGGCTGCAGTCTGCATTTGTCAGCTTTATCTGCACTAGTTAGCAAAAATAGAAGGATCCCCCTCTGCATTTTTTTCTTTTATTTATTGCACAGGTGCAGGCTGGTGAATACTCTTATCGTCATAAGCCTGCTCTTACTGCTATCAGCGAGATCAGGTGTACGATATTGAGAGTAGTACTCTCACCAGCCAACGCCTGTAACCAGTGGTAACCTTTTTAACATCGGTAAAAGCTGATGGGTCACATGCTGCGCTCTGATCAGCAGTAACGAACTTGTTGCCTCTCAGAGCTGGTGTTTCTCGCTCTGCCATATAGATGACAGAGTGGGAAACACCAGATGTTCAAGCCCCCCATTCATTTGAATGGGGTCTGTGTTGGGGTTTGCTTTTGGGCACCATTCTGGCACCAAGCTCATCTTTTTTTAAATATTTGGCAGATTCCAATGGACCCAAACATTCACTGGTCCGCTCATCTATAAATATAATGCAAAAATTATTATTTTAGTTAAAAAGTAATTTTTTTGTGCAAAAGTAGTAAAATTATATAAATTGGTTATCCTTTTAATCGTATTGACCCATACTGTAAGACTGCATAATTATTTATGCCATAGTATGGAAAACACCATAAGAACGAAGTATGAAAAACAATACCAAAATTGCTTATTTTTGATTGCACAGCCTAACAATAAAAGAAATAAAAGTTATCAAAAAACATAAACTCAAAAATGATCCAACAATGACACCATTAACATGTGCAGCTTGTCCCACAAAAATAAGCCCTTAGCAAACTGCTGAGCTGCGGTAACTTTGGTGAGATCCCTACTAGAACTGTGAGCCGTGAGCGCTCATGGTGATAGCGGGGATCTCACCGCAGCTCAGCCGGGCTGGGAACGGAGCCTCAGTGACCAAAGGTAACGTCTATGACGTCACAGCTGGTCACTGATGCTGCGTTCCCAGCAGCTCATTCACCAGTGGTTCTCAGCCTGGACGGTCGCATCTTGGCTTCGTCCATGTTGAAAACTACTTATCCCCCAGATTACGGCGTTGGACATAACGACCGACAGGTGAGAGACATTGTTATTTTTTGTTTTTGGTTTATCACAGGAGAACGATGGCTTTGATGGAATAGGCGTAAGGTGAGTGTAACTGTGTTTACTATTTTTCAATAAAAATTGAAAAGTGTGTTTTGTTTTATTTCTTTTAAAATACTTTATTCTGGCTATGTCTTTATTTACCATACAACTATAGCATTCGTAATGGATAGGTGTCTCATAGACACCTCTCCATTAATAAGAGGTGGGCTTGAAGTCACCTAACAATACTAAGGTGACATCAACCCAACAAATATGAAGCCCTCTTGCCACTGCTACAGGGCAAGTGGGAAGAGCCAGTCAAAGCGCAGAATTGGTGTATCTAATAAATGTGCCTTTTCTGTCCCCCCATTTTTGACAACCAGCCTTGCTAAAGCTCACAGCTGGGGATGGTATTCTCAGGGGAACCCACGCCATTTTTTCCATTTATTTATTTATAGTGCAGGCGGCAGCTTGATAAATACCCCCATCAGCCACTCCTGCTGTTACTGTTATTAGAAGCAGCAAGAGTAGGCTGATGGGAGTAATAGTCACATCAGCCGCCGCCTGCTGTCTCTTTTATCACTTAAACGTAACGCTCATCATTCTCCCTGCTCATGCTGATCGCCAGCAGAGCAGGGAGAATGATGATAGCCATGTTCAGTACCTGGAGCCGGGGAACAGCATTTACTGTAACGCTTCTTCACCGGCGGCGATGCATAGTAACATAGTTATTAAGGTTGAAGGAAGCCTTTAGGTCCATCTAGTTCAACCCATATCCTATCCTAACCTGCCCTAACATGTTGATCCAGAGGAAGGCAAAAAAAACCCAAAGTGGAAAACAGTAAGCTTCACATTGGGGAAAAAAATTCCTTCCCGACTCCACATACGGCAATCAGACTAGCTCCCTGGATCAACGCAATATCTAGGAAACTAGTGGATATAGCCTGTAATATTATACTTTTCAAGAAAGGCATCCAGTCCCTTCTTAAAATTTAGTAGGGAATCACTCATTGCAACATTAGGCGGCAGAGAGTTCCATAGTCTCACTGCTCTTACAGTAAATAATCTCCATCTGTGATTATGACTAAACCTTCTTTCCTCCAGACGTAGAGGATGCCCCTTGTCACCGTCACAGGTCTAAGAGTAAAAAGATCATTAGAAAGGTCTTTGTACTGTCCCCTCATATATTTATACATTGTAATAAGATCACCCCTAAGCCTTCGTTTTTCCAATCTAAATAACCCCAAGTGTAATAACCTGTCTTGGTATTGCAGACCCCCAGATCTCTAATAACCTTGGTCGCTCTTCTCTGCACCCGCTCCAGTTCAGCTATGTCTTTCTTATAGACCGGAGACCAGAACTGTACACAGTATTCTAAGTGTGGTCGCACCAGTGACTTGTATAGAGGTAAAATTATGTTCTCCTCATGAGCAGCTATGCCTCTTTTAATGCATCCCATTATTTTATTTGCCTTGGCAGCAGCTGCCTGGCATTGGCCACTAAATGTGAGTTTGTCATCCACACATACACCCAGCTCTTTTTCAGTGACAGTTTTGCCCAGTGTTTTACAATTAAGCACATAATTATACATCTTGTTTGTTCTACCCAAGTGCATGACCTTACATTTATCCCCATTAAAGCCCATTTGCCATTTATTAGCCCAAGCTTCTAGTTTACATAAATCCTCCTGTAAAATAAAATTGTCCTCCTCTGTATTTATTACCCTGCAGAGTTTAGTGTCACCTGCAAATATTGAAATACTACTATGTATGCCCCCTACAAGGTCATTAATAAATATGTTAAAGAGAAGCGGCCCCAATACTGACCCCTGTGGTACCCCACTGCTAACCGTGACCTGTCTGAGTGTGCTTCATTAATAACCACCCTTTGTTTCCTATCCATGAGCCAGTTCTTAACCCACTTACACATATTTTCCCTATCCCCATTGTTCTCATTTTATGTATCAACCTTTTGTGTGGCACCGTATCAAAAGCTTTTGAGAAGTCCATGAACACCACGTCCACTGCGTTCCCTTGGTCCAGTCCGGAACTTACCTCTTCATAAAAGCTTATCAGATTAGTCTGACAAGAACGGTCCCTCGTAAACCCATGCTGATACTGTGTCATGAGGTTATTCAGCCTCAGATACTCCAATATAGTATCCCTTAAAAAACCCTCCAGGATTTTACCCACAGTAGATGTTAAGCTCACTGACCTATAATTTCCAGGTTCAGTTTTTGTCCCCTTTTTGAATATTGGCACTGAGTCACCCGCCAGGGCTGTGGGGTACTCGGCACCGAGCCCGTCAACTTCTATGGGGGATGTCACGGCGGCCACGTCTCGGTCCATGGCCTTGGGCTCTCACAAAAAAGGGGATATTTACAGGGGATTAGTGTTCGTATAGTGATTCATGACGCCACCTATAGTGTCTGGCCAGGGTGACCAGCGCTGCTATGCAGGTGCTCTGGAAGGGATGATGTTGTGCAGCTAGATGGTAAACCTCCTACAGGTGAGGCTGTGTCCTTCCAGGGCAGGTAAATGTGGTAATGAAGGAATGGTGCTTGTGGATGTAGCAGAGAGGACTGTGTGACGCTGGAATAACCAGGGAGACAGTCCAAGTGCAGTTTCAAGGTTTACTCACAGTCTTTGGCCACAAGACAGATGCCCGCCTGGCACTGCGTCCTCCGGGAGAGTGGTCCAGCAACCCCCAGGTAGATTGGTCGCACTTCCCAGGACTCCCTCTCAGTATGTTCCTTTCTGGCCTTCACTCTCTGTGCTCTTTACTCCTTTCTACTTCCTAGCACCTCACCATACAGTACTTTGGATCAGAAGCTGCTGGCCTGTTGGGAAACAGATCAATGCTGTACGTCCTTGGTCCTATACAGCTGCCTTCCAGTGGATGCTGTTGGTGGTGGTGGCAATGACCCATAAAGTGATCACCACCGTCGGCTTATTAGCAGGGCGTGAAGCTTTCCCACTAGTCTAGGGGCCGTTCCCTGATTGACTTGGTCCTTCCTTCTTCAGGATGGGGGCCACGGATGGATAAACCAACGTCCGTGCCTTTTCGGACCCTTTCGCTGACTCTAGCAGTTTCTCCCTGAGGAGAACTTAGATGGAGACTCAGTCAGAGACTGGCTGCTCTCTATTCTCTCACGCAGCCTAAGTCCTGCTGCTAACTCCACCCACCCATATCTACACCCTTTGCTAACCAGGCTGAGTCAGACCAACCTCCCGAAGGGTACGTCCGTATGCTCAGCTGGCATGTTGTGTTGGATGCAGGTGTGGAGTCCTAGGGGTGCTTCCTCCTTACCTGAGAGTCAGGTGCAACACCTCTGTGGCGACTGAACCCTCAGGGGCGCCACAGCACCACATTTGCTATACGCCAGTCCTGTGGTACAGACCCCATTATTATGGAATCTTAAAAGATTAAAAATAATGGTCTATCTATGACTGTACTTGATTCCTGCAGTACTTGGGGGTGTATCCCATCCGGGCCTGGGGATTTGTCAATTTTAGTGATTTTTAGACGCCGCCGTACTTCCTGCTGGGTTAAGCAGGTGACATTTAATGGAGAAATTTTTTTTATCACTGATCATGTTATCTGTCATGGGATTTTCTTGTGTAAATACAGTTGAAAAAAAGTCATTTAGCATATTGGCTTTTTCCTCATCCTCATCCACAATTTCACCCAGACTATTTTTAAGGGGACCAACACTATCATTTTTTAGTTTCTTGCTATTTATGTAGTTAAAGAATATTTTGGGATTATTTTTACTTTCTCTGGCAATGAGTCTCTCTGCCTCCATCTTTGCTGTCTTGATTTGCTTTTTACAGAATTTATTCAATCTTCTGTATATATTTAACGCCTCATCACTACCTACTTGCTTTAATTCCCTAAACGCTTTCTTTTTGTCACTTATTACGCCCCTTACAGCTCTATTTAGCCATAGTGGTTTCCTCTTAATTCTAGCATGTTTATTCCCATAGGGTATATACTGTGCACAGGTCCTATTCAGGATGCTAATAAACGTCTCCCATTTTCTTTGTGTATTTTTATGTCTCAGTATATCATCCCAGTTTATTGCACTATGATCATCTCTCATCCATTGGAAATTTGCCTTCCTAAAGTTTAGTGTCCTTGCAACCCCTCGACTACACATCTTATTAAAGGATACATGAAAGCTTATTATTTTGTGATCACATTTACCCAAGTGACCCCCAACCCTTATATTTGATATGTGGTCTGGCCTGTTGGTTAATATTAGGTCTAGCAGTGCCCCCCTCTTGTTGGGTCCTGAACTAGTTGTGAAAGGTAGGTAAGTTTCTGTTCCTCAATGTATTTCAGGGTAGTTGAAGTCCCCCATAATAATGACTTTTTGAGTCGCTGCTTCATCTATTTGCTTTATGAGGATATTCTCTGTTGCTTCCATTATTTTAGGAGACTTATAACAAACCCCTATCAGTAATTTATTATTTTTCCCCCCTCCCCTAATCTTCACCCACAGAGACTCTACATCTTCATTAGATTCACAGATATCACGCAGGATGGGTTTTAAGGATGATTTTACATATGAACACACACCCCCACCTCGCTTATTTTTACGGTAATTTCTAAACAGACTATAGCCCTGTAAATTAACCGCCCAGTCGTGGCTCTCATCCAGCCAAGTCTCAGATATCCCCACCATGTCATAATTATGACATCCATGTGTGTTATGCATGTGGACAGTGCATGTATGCGGGACATTTTGTGACCCATGCTGACATTAAAAACGGACATGTCAGTGTATTTTGCCTATGGACACACAGTCCATGGAAACACACTGACATGTGCAAAGACTCGTTCACTTGAATAGGCAAATAGCGCTCCATTCCTCCCGAGTCTCTCCGTATGGCTAATCCACATATGAGGTATTGCCACGTTCAGTAGAAATTGTGGGACAAACTTTGGTGACATTTTTACCCACTTCTTGTGTGAAAATATAAAATCTTTGACTAAAACAAAATTTTGGTGGTAAAAATGTAATTATTTTGTCTTCACTGCCCAATGGTATAAAATTCTGTGGCACACCCATTGTGTTAATATGATCACTGCACCCCTAGATGAATTCATTGAGAGGTGTATTTCATAAAATGGGGTCATTTAAGGGGTTTCTGCTGTTCTGGCACCTCATGGGCTTTCCCAGTTGGTCATGGCACCTGCAAACCACAAGAGTTAAATCTGGGTCTCCTTGCCTTCTGAGCTTTGCAATGCGCCTGAAAAATATTTCTCGATTACATGTAGGGTATTGGCACACTCAGGAAAAAATAGACCTCAGTTTGATGTAAAAAAAATTTGTATTAACCCTTATAAAAATTTAAAATTTGTAGCTAAAACATTTTAGTAGTACAAATTTAATTTTATCTTCCTTCACGGCTCAGTGCAATAAAATTCTGTGAGGCATGTGTGGTATTAATATCATCACTGCACCCCAAGATGAATTCATTAGGGAGTGCAGTTTGTTAATTGAGTTCACGTATAGGAGTTTTCTGTTGTTCTGGCACCTCAGGGGCTCTGCCAATGTGACATGGCAACCCTCAAACCATTCCAGCAAAATCTGAACTCCAATTTGGCGCCTCTTCCCTTCTGAGCTTTGCACTGTGCCTCGAAAGTAGTATTCCCCTACATATGGGGTATCGGCATACTCAAGAGAATTTGCACAACAACTTTTGGGGTCCAATTTCTACTGTTACCCTTGGTAAAATAAAAGAATTGGGGGGTCAAAAGATAATTTTTGTGGAAAAAATATGATTTTTTATTTTCACGGCTCTACATTATAAACTTCTGTGAAGCATTTGGGGGTTCAAAGTGCTCACCACACATCTAGATAAGTTCGTTGGAGGTCTCATTTCCAAAATTGTATCACTTGTGGGGGGTTTCCAATGATTAGGCACATCAAGGCCTTTCCAAACGTGAGATGGTGTCTGATCTTAATTCCAGCCAATTTTGCACTGAAAAAGTAAAACGCAACTCCTTCCCTTCCGAGCTCTGCATGCGCCCAAACAGTGTTTTACCCTCACATATGGGGTATCAGCATACTCAGGACAAATTTCACAACAACTTTTCAGGTCCAATTTCTCCTATTACTCTTGTTAAAATAAAAAAAAATTGGATATGAAATAAATTTTTTATTAAACATTACAAAAATTCCTGTGAAGCACCTGAAGGGTTAATAAACTTCTTGATTGTGGTTTTGAGCACTTTGAGGGATGCAGTTTTTAGAATGGTGTAACTTTTGTGTGTCTTCTATCATATAGAGCCCTTCAAATGTGATGTGGTCCCTAAAAATAAAATGGTGTTGTAAAAATGAGAAATCGCTGTTCAAATTTAAACCCTTATAACTTCCTAACAAAAAATTTTGGTTCCAAAATTGTGCTGATGTAAAGTAGACATGGGAAATGTTACTTATTAAACATTTTAAGTGACATATCTCTGTGATTTAAGGGCATGAAAATTCAAAGTTGGAAAATTGCAAAATTTTCAAAATTTTTGCCAAATTTCCATTTTTTTTCACAAATAAACACAAGCCATATCAAAGAAATGTTACCACTATGATGAAGTATAATATGTCATGAGAAAACATTCTCAGAATCACTGGAATGCATTGAAGCAATCCAGAGTTATTACCTCATAAAGGGACAGTGGTCAGAATTGTAAAATATGGCCCGGTCATTAACGTGCAAACCTCCCTAAAGGGGTTAACTATCAAGAAAACAACTGTAGAATTGCTGTTTTTTTCTACATCTCTAAAGAAAAGAGTTATTGAAAGTTAAGTAATAACATTTATGTTGCCCCAAATAATGCCACTGACAAATGCAACTTTTTTACAAAAAACAACCCCTTATGTGTCTACATTGACAAAAAAAGTAAAAATACTAAGAATCCTTTATTGAGACCATGAAAAAATAAAAAAAATAGATATTGAGTGCTAAAGGCCCAAAATGGTTATATTCTTATGGGGTTAAAATAAATGGTTAGTAAGTACAGTATGTACATTCTAGAGGATATATATCATGAAAAAGGCATACACTAACTAACAAAAATGAGGTCTGACAGAGCACAAAGTGACTCCACCTACTTTATTAAAGTCAATGGCCCCATCACCTAAAACCCAATTTTCAGGGCTTTCATCTGACATAGCCTCTGTCGTGTGCCAAAAACAAGACATGAACATAGCCTATAAAATTCAACAAGTGTACAAATGTGGAACAAAAGTAAAATTTGTAAAACTCATAAATATATATGATGAATTAAATTACTATATAATAAATCAACAATTCTTTTAAGGGAAATATAATGTTATTCAGAAACTATCAAATATATATGTATTACATTGTATTAAGGCCAATAAATCTGTTGACAAAGAAGAAATAGTAATATATAAAGTTTTCTAGCTGAAAATAGTTCCCATATGCAGGAATGGACATATTTCCTTTCTTACTGGATGACGTTTTTTCCTTTTCTGTTGCGTTACCTAATTTAGTCACATATTTTACTTTGTGGGTTTGAATACGGATAGTAGTATTTTACAAATTTATTTCAAGGAGGTAAATATATAGATTTTTAGCATAAATCTAACTTAACTATTAATTTAGAATAAGGGTGTGTTTCCACCATCAGTATTCCGTCAGTAATTGCTGCGTGTTTGATGCTGTGCGCTGGTGCAGCGTCAAACACGCAGCGTCCAGATGTTACAGCATAGTGGAGGGGATTTCAAGAAATCCTGTCTCCATTATGCTTAAAAATACGCAGGCGGCAGACCTGCGTTAACGGACATGCTGCGCGTCTTTTTAAATCGCAGCATGTCCTTTTCCCTTGCGGCGACGCTCCGTCGCCGCAAGGGAAATAACACAGGCCTATGTAGCGCTGCGGTGATTCCGGATGTCCGGATGTGTGCAATGAGCACATCCGGATTCACAGCGCGTTCACAAGGGGGCGGGGCTTTGGGCGGAGCTGACTTTCCGCTCCGTCCAAAGCGCTGTGTTTCCTGACGGTGGTAACACAGCCTTAAACTAACATTGCAAGCTATTCTCAAAATACAATGCCTTGAATGCAGATGAATAATTATACAAAGTTCTTAAAGATTAACCACTCAGATTTCTTACATTTTTGCTTTAGTAAAAACTTTTTTTTGCAATAAAATAACGATTCTGAAGCATATACTCTTATAGTCCATGTAGTGGAGTTCTCCTAATATTCCGTCGAGAAATTGACAACTGGTTGTTATCAGTAGGCATATTTAGACATACAGGCTAATCAGTGCACTGCCTCCTGTATATTGACACAACTCTTTGTTTCATCCCAGCTCAGTTGGATTCATACAGTTTGAATCATTTTAATATGGGAAGCTGTGTTATGTGATTTACAGTGTGACCACCAGTTCAGTACATCATTTCTTGTGTACACAGGAAGTCAGTCACTGATTTAGATGACATCAGCAAATCAAATTCTTCTTGGCAGTTTTCAAACCCCTCCTTATCCAGTTCCACTTCCCTATTCTTTTGAATGTTCTCTCCACATCTCTCAAAATACTTTTCGGGGGGCATATATAAGCCAGCAGGGTATGCTAGATGAGTATTTACAACGATTAGCTACAAAGTTATTAAACTGTCATTAGATAATAAATGCAGTGATGACACTCTGCTCCCTCTGCAAAGCAAGAGGCAATATGCATTAGAGCAGCGGTCCCCAACCTGTAGCTCAGGAGCCACATGTGGCTCGTGGTCCCATGAGTTGTGACTTGCGGGTGTCTGCCAGCTTGGTGCATCAGATCCAGGACTATCAAACAGGTATGAAGAGAACATCTCAAATTGGTGAATTTGTGAATAGAACTGCACAGAAGAGAAGATCTGGATGCACATGCACTGGTCTTGGGGGTTTAGAAATAATTTAAGTATGGTACGCTGGTAACATGATGATACTACGTGTGAGAGTAGGTGCTTCAATCTGGGTGTGACAGTGTGTCGGGAGTACTTGATGGAAGAATGCTGAATAGGGGTATTGTGGGAACTCCTGGATCTTGGTATTCTGCTTCAGGGGTGATTTCTGTGGAAAAGTTTTGGTTGTCATTATTCCCCTAATGGGAGCTTTGGTTGCCACTACTCTGAGGGGTGCGGGAGCTGAATCTGGCTCAACCCCTTCTTAGAGCTGAATGTGGCTCTCAGGGTCAGAAAGGTTGGGGACCACTGCATTAGAGGAATATCAGAAGAAAAAGGATTTCAGTAGCAAGCAAACCAAAACTGGTACATCAACTAAAACAGCAAAGTAAAAGGTAAATACAAGATACAGTATATTTGTTTTCAAGAATAACCTTTGCTGTAATAAATAGTCAAACAATAATGGAGTACTGCTTTAATATATATTACTAACAGAAATTACAGAGAAAAAAACAGACAAAATACTTTTCAGAATTGCTGTTTGATGGATAATTCAACTACTCATTAAAACAGACATGTGCTGACAGGTCCTCTGTAATGACTGATAATTAGAGATGATCTTTGAAATTAAAATTCTTCAACTTAACCGATTTTTACCCAAAAATTTAATTTGTGGCAAATTTGAGTAAATCTCAATGCCGGAAGGCTTGTAATTGTTCAGAAAATACATGTGGGGGAGAGAAGAGAGCCCAGCTAACCATGAGAGCTTACACTTTATAGGCAAGAGATAGAGAAGACACTGTTGACAATAAGAGCTTACACTCTATTTGAGAGAGGACACTGCTGACCATAAGAGCTTACAATCTACAGAAGAGAGAAAGAGAGGACTCCACCAACCTTACAAGCTTAAACTCTGCAGGAGAGAGTAAAGACTCCACTAACTCTAACAGCTTACACTCTTCAGAAGAGAGGGGACTCGACTGATCATAAGAGCTTACACACTACAGGATAGAAGTGACACTGCTGACCATACTAGCTTACACTTTATAGGAGAGAGAGGGCCCTGCTGACCATAAGAGCTTACATTCTACAGGAAAAGGAAATGGGACCCCGCTGACCATAAGAGCTTACTCTCTACAGAATAGAGAGAGGGGACTCTACTGATTATAAGAGCTTACACACTACAAGAAAAAGAAAGGGCACACCAATAACCATACTAGCAAACACTCTACAAGATAGAAAGAGGCCCCTTCTGACATTAAGAGCTTACACTCTACATGAGAGAAAGAATCTTGCTAGTAATGAGAGTTTACACACTACAGAAGAGAGAGAGAGAGAGGACCCTGATGACCATAAGAGCTTACACTCTACAGAAGATAGAGAGGACCCTGCTTACCATGAAAGCTTACACTCAACAAAAGTGAGAGAGGGGACCCCACTGACCATACTAGCTCACAATCTACAGGAGAGAGGACCCCACTGACCATAAGAGCTTACACACTACAGGAGAGAGGATCCCACTGATGATACTAACATACACTGTACAAGGGATAAAGAGAGCCCTGCTGACCAAAAGAGTTACACTTTATAGGCAAGAGTTAGAGTTTACAATAAACTCTTACACTCTACATGAGAGATGACCTTGCTGACCATGATAGCTTACAATCTACAGTAGAGAGAGGACCATGCTGACTGTAAGAGCTTACATTCTACAAGAGAGAGAGAGGGCCACAGGAGAGAGGACCCTGCTGATCATAAGAGCTTATACTCTACGAGAGAGAGAGAGAGAGAGAGAGAGGGGACCATGCTGACCATATGAGCTTAGATTCTACAGAACAGAAAGAGAACCCAGCTGACCATAAGGTGGACACAGGGAACAATAGCCCTGTGAGCCTGACTTCTATACCAGGAAAGATTTTTTAACAAGTGATTAAACAACATGTATGTAAGTACTTGTATGAGAATGAAATGATTAACTAGAGCCAGCATGGGTTTGTAACTAATAAGTCATGTCAGACTAAGTTAATTTCCTTTTACGACAGAATCACTCACTGGGTGGTTAAGGGAAATGCTATAGATATAGTATATCTTGACTTCACCAAAGCATTTGACAAAGTATCTCATATCATCCTTATTGAAAAATTGAGCAAAGGAGTGTACAAAGCCACTGTTAGGTGGATTCATAACTGGCTTAGATCCAAAGAATGGTCATAAATGGCTGCACATCCAGTTGGAAGAATGGATCAAATGGGGTAAAACAGGGCTTTGTCCTGGGCTCTGTGTTCTTCAACATCTTTATCAATGATTTAGAAGAAGGAATTGAGGGTAAACTGATTAAATTTGCTGATGACTCAAAGCTAGGAGGGATAGCTAATACTAGAGAAGAGAGAGGATTCAAAAAGATATAAATAAACTGGAGCAGTGGACAGTAACTAACAGACTGTTGTTTAACAGGGAGAAATGAAGAGTCCTACATCTGGACAAGAAAAATGAAAAGGCATATAAAAAATGAGATGAATAGTGCTAAGCAACAGCACATGTGAAATACACTTGGGTAAACTAATAGATCACAGACTGAACATGAGACAGCAGGGTAATGCAGCAGCAAAAAAGCAAACACAATTCTGAGTTGCATTAACAAAAGCATACAGTCTAGATTACGTGAAGTAATTATCTTCCTCTACTCCACTTTGGTCAGACCTTATTTGGAATACTGTGTCCAGTTCTGGCCACCACATTTTAACACCTTCACGAGCAGAGGTATTTTCAGTTTTGCATTTTCGTTTTTTGCTCCCCTTCTTCCCAGAGCCAACAATTTTTATTTTTCCATCAATATGGCCATATGAGTGCAATTCCACAGATTTTTTTTAATTTTTACTATGTTCACTAAATACTAAAACTGAGCTGCCATTATGATTCACCAGGTCATTACAAGTTCATAGATGCCAAACATGTCTAGGTCTATTTTTATTTAAGTAGTAAAAAAAATATCCAAAGTAAGGTAAAAAAAAAAATGGTGCCATTTTCCGAGACCTGTAGCGTCTCCATTTTTTGGGATCTGGGACTGGGTAAGGGCTTATTTCTTGTGAGTCGAGCTGCCGTTTTTATTGATACCACTTTGATGTAGATACGATCTTTTGATCGCTTACTATTGCATTTTATTGCTATGCAGCAGCGACAAAAAAACGTAATTCTGACGTTTTGAATTTTTTTTTTGTTACGCCATTTAGCGATTGGATTAATTATTTTTTTATATTGATAGTGCGATTCTGAATGCACCCATACCAATTTTTTTTTATTGTTTTTTTAATGGGGCAAAAGGGCGGTGATTTGAACTTTTATATTTTTTGTATTTTTTTTATATTTTTAAAAACTTTTTTTTACCTTTTGCATTCTTCAATTGTCTCTATGAGAGACTATAAGCTACACTACTTTACTTTAATCCCCCCTGCTACACACAGGCAATGATCAGATTGCCTGTGTGTAGCAGAAATGCTCACTTGCTATGAGCAGCGACCATCGGGTGGGACTTAAAGCAATTCAGCAATGACAACCATGCCGACCCACCCCAATGGGAGGGACTTAACTCACGCTTACCAGAAGCGCGTCGTAAATGCTGCTATAAGAAATTGACAGCGGCATTCAACTAGTTTACAGCCGCAGGTGGATTGCGATTCCACCCGCGGCTGTTGCGGGCACATGTCAGCTGTATATCAGCTGACATGTGCCCAGAAAGGTGCAAACTCAGCGCTGGAGCCCGCACCAAGCAGGGGGAGTCCGACAGCGGCATACTATAATGCCCGATATTGGACAGGGGTTAAAAAAGACATGAACAAAGTGGAGCAAGTTCACAGACGAGTGATCAGAATGGTGACTGGTTTGCAAACAATGTCCTATGAGTAACGGTTGGAGGATTTGGGAATGTTTGGCTTGCAAAAAAGAAGACTGAGAGGAGACTTAATAACTGTGTACATGTATCTCAAGGGCTGTATCACTCTACAGGGATTAGCTTTATTCTCATTTGGAAAGACTAGATACAATGTGATGAAACTGAACAGGAAGAGGCACAGATTAGATATTCCAAAAAACTTTTTGACAGCGAGAGTGATCAAAAAGTGGAAAAGGCTGCCACGAGAGGTGGTGAGTTCACTTTCAATGGAAGTCTTCAAATTGAGACTGGACAGACATTTGTCTGTAAAAATTAAGTGAATCCTGCATTAAGCAGGGGGTTAGACCAGATGACCCACAAGGTCCCTTTCAACTCTACCATTCTATGATTCCATAATTCTATGATTCTATGACCCCGCTGACCATACTGGATACAATCTACTGGAGAAAGAGAGGAACCCGTTGACCATAAGAGATTACACTCAACTATGCAGAAGAAAGAAAGAGGACAATGGTGATCATAAGAGCTTGATATCTATAGGAGAGAAAGAGAGAAAAAGAGGACCTTGCTGATTAGACCAAATAAAATGATAAGGAATCTTACTAAAGTTGATGGACACATGGCAAATCTTATACTTACTATGTAGCTACATAATCTGATATATTCTATTATGTAATATATGCCTATATTTATGCACAGATTGACTATATTAATTTTAAATCAACTAGTACTCCAGAAATCTTTGCGGATAGCAAGCTGGTGCGTTTCTTTTTCTCATCAGTTGTAAAACTGAATCCTAGAACCCCATAAGTTGTTGTAACTCATGCTCTGACACATCATAATGGCAGATTGCCTGGGTTATTCAAACAAAGTATTCAAAAATAAATATCTAAATAAAATGCAAATGAACAATTAATGTACATATAAATTGAGTCATACTATAATACATATATGCTAGGAGACCAGCACAAACCACAATATATTATTAAATAAGACTTTAGCATATCTGTTGTGTGCAAAATAACAATCTATGCCAACTGCTCAGTCTTTTTCTGTGTAGTTATTTGAGTTTAAAAGAGTTTTACAGGACTTTAATATTGATTACCTACCATTAGTATAGGTCAATTACATCAGATCATTGGTGTGCCCTGTGGCGCTGCTACAATCAGTTGGTTGAAGGGGCCTCTGATAGTGAGTCAAGTCTCCCACTGATCCGATATTAATAACTTAACCTATTATTTATTTATATTTATTATTTCTGAAGTACAGATATAGTATGTAAATAAGAGCCTTTGTACAGCTTATTTCCCTACCTTGGGTCATTAGTTATGAACATAACAATTCATTGAAATAGAAAATATACATGAGAAATAATGAAAATTAAGGAAACATTCACACACAGCAGATTCACTGCATAGTTCATTCTGAAAAATAGCAACAATGCTCATAATAACAATACTATGAATAGCTTAAAACAATTACAACTTATACATGAATTCACCTCTAAATGAAGAAATGGCCAAAATGAGGCCATTTTATGGAATAATGTGTTTTATAAACAGATACTGTTTATTAACGTAAAGACATTGACCTTTAAATCATAAATCCGGTGCTGTGTATATAGAAAACACATTTCTAAGACATACGCACCGTGCATTTTGTTTACAGTAGAAGTTCACACTGTTTATGCGACAGCAATGCCCAGTATAAATGGAGCACAGTTCCACTAGAATGGACTGAGTGTTCTCAGTGTACTCTTATTTGGGCAGAACATTTCATTTGGCATAACTTGGTGGCCTTTCCTGAAGTACTGGACTGGGCAAGCACTGAGTATGTCTATTCAGCTCACCTCGGTGGAACAGAATATAAACAGTAGATACACCCTAGTGAGAAAAGAGGTGCAATTCCCATGTAAACAGAGAAACTAGTATTTAGTTCTGGTCAATGATGCTTATTGTGTGAAGCAGCTCAGCTGACACATATATGCTCACACGTTTTATTGCTCATACATACTATATTGTAGCTCCTCAAGATGCATATTAACCAATGTGCATTAAAAATGCTGAACTATGACTGTGCTCTGTCTAAATTTGCGTAGCCTATGTTAATAGAGTGTCTTTAAGTGTTCATTAATTTAACTTAGGGTAATTCTATTTCCTACTTCAATATTTATGTCCTCAATTAACCACTTTCCATTACTTTTTCTCTCTAGAAATTTGCTTAATTAAAGAGTTATAAGTCTGTGGTAACAGAACGGAGAGACAACTTATAAGGCTTATTTTTATAACAAACCACAATATGATTTCCCATGACTCATATCCTAATTTCCACATTCAAAAAGAATACCAGGTTAGTCCTCATCTGATTATAGACTTCATTGTATTATTCTATATTTCTATCAATTAAGATCTTATCCTGCTATTCAACACAAGACAAATTGTTCTTAGCATGAAATTTGTGATAGTAAATCTCTTACTAGCTTATTATTTGCAGTAATGACAGGTTTAATCATGCAATCTTCAGTGTTATCCAGATAATTACAAATTATGATAATTAATTTTTAATATTTTTCTTGCTAATACAAATGATTCAGAAATATTAGAGATAAAGGTTAGAGATGAAAAAAAGCAATTCAAGAAAAAAAATATATCTCTTATACGGTTCGTGGAAAAAAGCACGATTTTGAAACATTCCTAAAAAAGGTGTGTTTCACATTTTCAAAATTGTTCTTTAATTTAAGAAAATATTTCTATATCAATAAATTAAAGTTTTATTTTTCCTAAATGTGAGAATTTCAAGCTGTTATCAGTTTAATTAATTTAACAGTTTTGGTGTGCACTGTGCTGAAATTGAACAAAAATAATTGTACAGTATTTGTTCCACGTTATCTAAAGTAGTAGGTGGGTATGTTCAATTTAGAGGGGGCATAATCTCCTAATAAATACCTAAAAAGACAGGAAATGACATATTTTCTGCCATCAAATTCATTTTCTATTTTAGTAGCGTGACCAAGGTGCTCTCAATTTATTAAAACGATTGCACCTCTCAATAAATTTGGCAGATTTTTCATAATAGAAGTATTGTTTAAAAGTAGCATTTGAAATGACAAATTTAATAAAGGCGCCTAATATAGGTACAATTATGTAATTTGCATAAGTCTATCCTGTAAATATAATGTATATATAGTTAATTAAGAAATATATAATCTTTAATTCACCTAGCTTGGCAATATTTTGAATAGTATTGATAACAGTCCGTTTAGACAGGGAAAATGAAATTACATTATAACATTTATTGGTGAATACTGGACCTTCCCTAACACTAGAACTTTCATGGCCAAATGTTTAAGTTTTGTTAGCAGTTAAACAAGCACCAGAGAAATACTTAATCTTCTTATACAACTGTTTAGGACAGCTATCTTTTTCAAAGAAAATTTTTAAAATTGAATATGGAATAATACTTGAATTTAGCATTATAGTGTTTCAGAGGTCTCCTAATAGCGCATTATGGAGCCAACCCACAATACACTTGAATAATGTCTCTGGATAGCATTTGTAAAAAATAGATGAAACAATGAGCAACAATTTTTTGTAACCATCACAACACAGTGAAAATTTTCAACTATGTTATTTTTCTTTTTTTCCCTTCAATTGTTTCTTTACTTTTTTTAATCTTGCTTTCAAAATACAGAACACTCATTGAATGCCATTTTTCATTTCACAAATACAGGGTGATAATTAGGTCCTACACAGAAAAATTGGGGACCATGTCTGCTGTCCAAAATTTTGCAACATGTATTTTTAGGGCTACTTTCCAGCTTAACTGTTCTGACCCTAATCTGATAGGATTAGCACAAAATGGATCCATCACACTTTCAAAACAATTAGTCCTCATTTGTAAGATAATAAGGCTGCATTTCTAAAAAAAATTAAAAACATTTTTAACTTTTTTCTTCATTTGTTATTGAAGTGGTAATTATCATTTTTGTATTTATTTTTTTTTAAATGATCACAAACAATCTTCCTCATAGCAAATTTTGCAAAGAACACTAAAGATCAAAAATCACCAGGGCAAGCTGAAGCCTTCAAACACAAAAAGTCTAAGTGAAATAGAACTGTTACTGTAGGAACTAAAATTTGTCTACTTGGCACAAATTTTCTATCAGTCATTCAGCTCATAAAATCATAATTGCCCTTCTTGCTGATTTAAATTAATGTAAATTGATGATTTTAGCGTTTATACAGTTGAAGCACTATTAGTGGACTAAGAATAGATTACTTTGCAGAAGCCAAGGCTAATAAACAGCTCTGAAATTGCTCTTAATATTATAAGCCACTGTCTAGATTATTGTTATTTCTGTATAACGTCATGCAATCAAAGTGCCAAACAGTTCTTCATATAACTGTCTCTAGAAAAAAAAGGCAACAACGATTAGACCAGAACCTGGTTTAGACATACCAATAGGTGCGGTCAACCATTTCAAAGACTCCTTTGGATCTTATTACTGATATAGTGTAGTATGTCACTTAATATTTACCAAGTTTGGCAAATTTTAGTTTGGGTTGGATATTTGAGTATGTATATTGGCTGCAACTTAGGTCTTCATGGCTATGATGAAGACATGTAATGAAATAGTCACGCCTAACGGTAAGATAGAGTAATGGGATGTGGCTGTTGGCTAGTCTTGTCTTTAATTCCATAAATGTTAAGTTCTTATTCATTTTAATCCTTCTTAGACAATAATTCATCCATTATCTGGCGGAATAAAGGAATGTTCTTATGCATAATGTAGAATACAGTTATGAACCTATGAGGATATTCTTTGGACAATGAATTAAGGACTCTATCTAGTTTACTGTATTTTTGGATATAAAAGTTTTACATTTTCAGGAAAGTGAGACCTAAATGCTGTAAATATCTACTATATAATTGTCTTATCCCGTCTGTCCGTCTGTCGGTCTGTCGGTCTGTCTGTCCAGGAAATCCCGCGTCGCTCATTGGTCCGGCAGCGGCCAATCAACGCCGCGGGATTTCACAAAAAAAATTGCGGCCGTTAGCAGCTCATCTGCGGGACGGAGGTCAGCGGCGCCGTCGGTCAAGGTCCTTCTGCTGCTAGCGGCCGGGAGATGAGCGCCTCGCGCCGGTCATCTCACCGCTGCCTCGCCGCTGACCTCCGTCCCGCAGACACGTGTGACCAACTTTTTACTATTGATGCCGCTTATGTCGCATCAATAGTAAAAAGATCTAGCGTAAAAATAATAATAAAAATAATAAATAATTATATTCTCACCTTCCGGCGGCCCTCTCAGCTTTCCCGCCTCTCAGCGACGCTCCTGGCCAATCCCGTTCCCAGGCGTCCTTTGCAACAATCACCCCGATGACATAGCATCACGCGAGACCGCTACGTCATCTGGGGTGATTCTCGCAATGCATTACTGGGAACGGGATTGGCCGGGAGCGTCGCTAAGAGGCGGAAAAGCTGCTGGGGCCGCCAGAAAGTGAGAATATCACTATTTTTTATTTTAATTATTGTTTTTACATGGCTATGGTACCCAGGACCTGGAGGAGAGTCTCCTGTCCTCCAGACCCTGGGTACCATCCGCACATAAACCGCTTACTTTGCGCATGGTGGGCACAGCCACATGCGGAAAGTAATCGGTTCAATGCATTCCTATGGCGGCGGAATCGCTGAGGTTCCGCAAAAAAGAATGAGCTTGCTGCGGATTCTCCCGCGATGTGATTCCGCCGCGGAAAAACCCGCAGCATGTGCACAGCATTGCGGAATCCCATAGGCCATAATGAGTTGTATTGTGTAAGTGGTTTTGCCGCGGTTTCGCGGCAAAAACCGCTAGGAATCCGCAACGTGTGCACAGGCCCGGATACTTCTGCTGCGAGCGCCTGCTCATGTCCCGGGTTCTCGCAGCGGAAGTACCCGCACAGGCAGCGGCGCTCTCCGGTCCTCACAATACAATTCGATGATTGGTCGCGGTCTTTCACCGCGACCAATCAACGATCTTGCCACTAAACTTAAACACCGCTGTGTCGGCCGCATACATATTCTAGAATACCCGATGCATTAGAATCGGGCCACCATCTAGTCTAAAATAACAAACAGAGCAGGTACTCACTCTCCCGAGGTCCAGCTCCAGCTCCCCAATGCTGCACGGCTTTCAGTGTGTTGGCTGAAGTGGCAACTTCACGCTCACTGTATGTATCATCACTGTAATCAATGACTGAGCTCAGTGGCTGCGATGTGGTAGATGGCATAAGCTGCTAAGCTCAATGAATGAAGAAAATAAGGCTTTTCCTAGTGAAAGGGGAATAAACAGGAGCACTATCTAAGCGTAGTGATACATTGCTCAATAAGACAGATGAGAGATGATATGTACAGTGGTGGCCAAAAGTATTGGCACCCCTGTAATTCTGTCAGATAATACTCGGTGTCTTCCTGAAAATGATTGCAATCACAAATTATTTGCTATTTTTATCTTCATTTAATTTGCTTGCAAGGAAAAAAACGCAAAGAGAATGAAGCAAAAATCAAATCCTTGATCATTTCACACAAAACTCCAAAACTCCAAAACTGGGCCAGACAAAAGTATTGGCACCCTCAGCCTAATACTTGGTTGCACAACCTTTAGCCAAAATAACTGCGAACAACCGCTTCCGGTAACCACCAATGAGTTTCTTACAATGCTCTGCTGGAATTGTAGACCATTCTTCTTTGGCAAACTGCTCCAGGTCCCTGATATTTGAAGGGTGCCTTCTCCAAACTGCCATTTTGAGATCTCTCTACAGGTGTTCTATGGGATTCAGGTCTGGACTCATTGCTGGCCACCTTAGAAGTCTCCAGTGATTTCTCTCAAACCATTTTATAGTGCTTTTGGAAGTGTGTTTTGGGTCATTGTCCTGCTGGAAGACCCATGACCTCTGAGGGAGACCCAGCTTTCTCACACTGGGCCCTACATTATGCTGCAAAATTTGTTGGTAGTCTTCAGACTTCATAATGCCATGCACACGGTCAAGCAGTCCAGTGCCTGAGGCAGCAAAGCAACCACCCCAAAACATCAGGGAACCTCCGCCATGTTTGACTGTAGGGACCGGGTTCTTTTCTTTGAATGCCTCTTTTTTTTTCCTGTCCACTCTATGTTGATGGTTTTTCCCAAAAAGCTCGACTTTTGTCTCATCTGACCAGAGAACATTCTTCCAAAACGTTTTAGACTTTCTCAGGTAAGTTTTGGTAAACTCCAGCCTGGCTTTTTATGTCTGGGGGTAAGAAGTGGGGTCTTCCTGGGTATCCTACCATACAGTCCCTTTTCATTCAGACGCCGACGGATAGTACGGGTTGACACTGTTGTACCCTCGGACTGCAGGGCAGCTTGAACTTGTTTGGATGTTAGTCGAGGTTCTTTATCCACCATCCACACAATCTTGCGTTGAAATCTCTCATCAATTTTTCTTTTCCTTCCACATCTAGGGAGGTTAGCCATAGTGCCATGGGCTTTAAACTTCTTGATGACACTGTGCACCGAAGACACAGGAACATTCAGGTCTTTGGAGATGGACTTGTAGCCTTGAGATTGCTCATGCTTCCTCACAATTTGGTTTCTCAAGTCCTCAGACAGTTCTTTGGTCTTCTTTCTTTTCTCCATGCTCAATGTGGTACACACAAGGACACAGGACAGAGGTTGAGTCAACTTTAATCCATGTTAACTGGCTGCAAGTGTCATTTAGTTATTGCCAACACCGGTTAGGTGCCACAGGTAAGTTACAGGTGCTGGTGATTACACGAATTAGAGAAGCATCACATGATTTTTCAAACAGTGCCAATACTTTTGTCCACCCCCTTTTTTAGGTTTGTTGTGGAATTATATCCAATTTGGCTTTAGGTAAATTATTTTTGTGTTTTTTCATTGAAGACAAATTAAATGCAGATAATAATACCAAAGAATTTGCAATCATTTTCAGGAAGAAACTGAGTATTATGTGACAGAATTGCAGGGGTGACAATACTTTTGGCCACCACTGTATGTGCTCACCTGATAACTAGAGATGAGCGAATATTTCAATATTCGGTTTGGATTGTGATAGCCTATTTTGCAATATTCACGAAGACAAAAAAACCTTTAACAAAGAAACCTTTACCAAAGAGTCCACTAGAGCTTGTGCAAGGCTTGCACAATGACGCTACCCCAAGTGGAATTTGGATAAAGCTAAAAATACTGTAACCAAATGAGATCGCAACAGCTTATTAGTGAACAAACATAAAATCAACCAAAATATTATTACCCATAATTTTTGGGTTAAGTTTACTACACAGTATAGTTCAAAATACAACAAAATAATTGCAATTATCAGAAAGTATTTACCCATGCTTAATCAGGATGACAAGCTAAAAAACATTTAGAAAAACAATGTCCGTTTTATAGCTAAAAAAGCACCCACTTTGGGTTCAAATTTGTCCCCGAGTCTTTTTCAAAGCAAATCAAATACTAGCAAAGAGCATAAAAATTGGTTAGATATAAAGGGTTTTTTCAATTGTGGAGCATCGAAATGCAAAGCCTGTGAATTCACATGTAAAACTGATAGGCTTCAATCTACTTATAATTTGGCCACATTTTCCATCAAAGATTACACTGTGTGCAGAATTATTAGGCAAACGAGTATTTTTGATCACATCATCCTTTTTATACATGTTGTCCTACTCCAAGCTGTATAGGCTTGAAAGCAAACTGCCAATTATGTAAATCAGGTGATTTGCATCTCTGTAATGAGGAGGGGTGTAGTCTAATGACATCAACACCCTATATAAAGTGTGCTTAATTATTAGGCAACTTCCTTTCCTTTGGCAAAATGGGTCAGAAGAGAGATTTGACGGATTCTGAAAAGTCAAAAATTGTGAGATGTCTTGCAGAGGGATGCAGCAGTCTTGAAATTGCCAAACTTTTGAAGTGTGATCACTGAAGATGCCATTTACCACCAGTTTTGCCATATTTCAGAGCTGCAACGTTACTGGAGTATCAAAAAGCACAAGGTGTGCCATACTCAGGGACATGGCCAAGGTAAGGAAGGCTGAAAAATGACCACCTTTGAACAAGAAACATAAGATAAAATGTCAAGACTGGTACAAGAAATATGTTAAGACTGATTTTCTAAGGTTTTATGGACTGATGAAATGAGAGTGACTCTTGATGGGCCAGATGGATGGGTCCGAGGCTGGATCAGTAAAGGGCAGAGAGCTCCACTCCGACTCAGACGCCAGCAAGGTGGAGGTGGGGTACTGGTATGGGCTGGTATAATCAAAAATGAACTTGTGGGACCTTTTCGGGTTGAGGATGGAATGAAGCTCAACTCCCAGACCTACTGCCAGTTTCTGGAAGACACCTTCTTCAAGCAGTGGTACAGGAAGAAGTCGGTATCGTTCAAGAAAAACATGATTTTAATGCAAGACAATGCTCCATCACGTGCATCCAAATACTCCACAGCGTGGCTGCCCAGTAAAGGTCTAAAAGAAGAAAAAATAATGACATGGCCCCCTTGTTCACCTAATCTGAACCCCATAGAGAACCTGTGGTCCCTCATAAAATGTGAGATCTACAGGGAGGGAAAACATTACACCTCTCGGAACAGTGTCTGGGAGGCTGTGGTGGCTGCTGCATGTTGAACGTAAACAGGGCAAGCAACTGACAGAATCTATGGATGGAAGGCTTTTGAGTGTCATCGTAAAGAAAGGTGGCTATGTTGGTCACTGATTTTTTTTTTTTTGAATGTCAGAAATGTTTATTTCTAAATTTTGTGTTGTTATATTGGTTTACCTGGTGAAAATAAACAAGTGAGATGTTTATACATTTGGTTTTTATTAAGTTGCCTAATATTTCTGCACAGTAATAGTTACCTGCACAAACAGATATCCTCCTAAGATAGCCAAATCTAAAAAAAAAACCACTCCAACTTCCAAAAATATTAAGCTTTGATATTTATAAGTCTTTTGGGTTGATTGACAACATAGTTGTTCAATAATAAAAAGAACTATCTATGAACCCGTTCTATACCCGGGTGGCAAGCATTTTTATAGGTATATGGTCTCCCATGCTGGTATGTGCTGTCCCCCTCCTATCCTAGAGTGCATGGTACCCCTCATCCCTATCCTGATATGTATGGTGCCCTCACCCCCTCCCAAATCTGGTATGCATGGCATCCCATTTCTCATCCTGGTATGCATGGACCCTCATCCCCCAATCCTGGTATGCATGGTACCCCCTCATCCCTATCCTGGTATGCATGGTACCTGCTCATCCATATCCTGGTATTCATGGTTCCCTCACCTCCCAATTCTGTTATGCATTTTCCCCTTACCCCCAATTCCGGTATGCACGGTCCCCTCACCCCCAATCCTGGAATGCATGGTCCCTTCACCCCCCAATTCTGGTATGAATGGTCCCCTCACCCCAATTCTGGTATGCATGGTCCCCCCTCATTCCTATCGTTGGATGTATGGTACCCTTCACCCCCAAATCCTGGTATGCATGGTCCTTTCATCCCCAATCCTGGTATACATGGCACCCCTTACCTCCCAATTCTGGTAGGCATGGTCCCCTCACCCCCCAATCCTGGTGTGCATGGTACCCCTCCATCCTGGTATGCATGTTACCCCTCATCCCCCAATCCTGGTATTCATGGCCCCCTGACCCCCCAATCGTGTTATGCATTGTCCTCTCACTCCCATCCTGGTATGCATGGTCCCCTCGCCCCCTTTCTGATATGCATGGTCCCCTCACTCCCAATCCTGTTATGTATGGTCCCCTCACCCTCCAATCCTGGTATGCATGGTTCCCTCACCCCCAATCCTGGTATGCATGGTCCCCTCACCCCTCAATGCTTGTATGCATGGTCCCCCCTCATCCATATCGTAGGATGTATGGTACCCCTCACACTCAATCCTGGTATGCATGGTCCCCTCATCCCCAATCCTGGTATACATGGCACCCCTCACCCACCTATCCTGGTATGCATGTTACCCCTCATCCCCCCATTCCTGGTATGCATGGTCCCCTCACCCCCCTATGCTGGTATGCATGGTCCCCTCACCCCCTATCCTGACATGCATGGTCCCCGGTCCCCTCTCCCCCCTATCCTGGTATGCATGGTTCTCTCACCCCCCTATCCTGGTATGCATGGTCTCCTCACCCCCAATCATGGAATGCATGGTCACCTCACCCCCAAATCCTGATATGAATGGTCCCATCACCACCCCAATCCTGATATGCATGGTCCTCTCATCCCTAAACCTGATGTGCATGGTCCCCTCACCCCCCAATCCTGATGTACATGGTCCCCTCACCCCCACCCTGATGTGCATGCTTGCTTCACCCCCTAAACCTGATGTGCATGGTCACCTCACCCCCCAATCCTGATGTGCATGGTCCCCTCAACCCCACCCTGATGTGCATGCTTGCTTCACCCCCCAATCCTGATGTGCATGGTCCCCTCACCCCCAATCCTGATGTGCATGGTCCCCTCACCCCCAATCCTGGTGTGCATGGTCCCCTCACCCCCAATCCTGATGTGCATGGTCCTCTCACCCCCCAATCCTGATGTGCATGGTCCCCTCACCCCCCAATCCTGATGTGCATGGTCCCCTCACCTCCCAATCCTGATGTGCATGGTCCCTCACCCCCCAACCCTGATGTGCATGGTCCCCTCACCCCCAACCCTGATGTGCATGGTCCCCTCACCCCCCAATCCTGATGTGCATGGTCCCTCACCCCCCCAATCCTGATGTGCATGGTCCCTCACCCCCCAATCCTGATATGCATGGTCCCTCACCCCCAATCCTGATGTGCATGGTCTCTCACCCCCCCATCCTGATATGCATGGTCCCCTCACCCCTCAATCCTGATATGCATGGTCCCTCACCCCCAATCCTGATGTGCATGGCCCCTCACCCCCCCAATCCTGATGTGCATTGCATTGTCCCCTCACCCCCAATCCTGATGTGCATGGCCCCTCCCCCCCTATCCTGATATGCATGGTCCTCTCTCCCCCCAATCCTGATGTGCATGGTCCCCTCACCCCCCAATCCTGGTGTGCATGGTCCCCTCACCCTGTATGTCCCCCCAATCCTGATGTGCATGGTCCTCTCACCCCCCAAAACTGATGTGCATTGTCCCCTCACTCCCCAATCCTGATGTGCATGGTCCCCTCGCCCCCCTATCCTGATATGCATGGTCCTCTCACCCCCCAATCCTGATGTGCATGGTCCCCTCACCCCCCAATCCTGGTGTGCATGGTCCCCTCACTCCCCAATCCTGATGTGCATGGTCCTCTCACCCCCCAATCCTGATGTGCATGGTCCCCTCACCCCAATCCTGATGTGCATGGTCCCCCCACCCCTAATCCTGGTGTGCATGGTCCCCTCACCCCCAATCCTGATGTGCATGGTCCTCTCACCCCCAATCCTGATGTGCATGGTCCCCTCACCCCCCAATCCTGATGTGCATGGTCCCCTCACCTCCCAATCCTGATGTGCATGGTCCCCTCACCCTCCAATGCTTGTGTGCATGGTCCCCTCACCCCCAATCCTGATGTACATGGTCCCCTCACCCCCCAATCCTGGTGTGCATGGTCCCCTCACCCCCCAATCCTGATGTGCATGGTCCCCTCACCCACCAATCCTGGTGTGCATGGTCCCCTCACCCCCCAATCCTGATGTACGTGGTCCCCTCACCCCCAATCCTGGTGTGCATGGTCCCCTCACCCCCCAATCCTGATGTGCATGGTCCCCTCACCCACCAATCCTGGTGTGCATGGTCCTCTCACCCCCCAATCCTGATGTGCATGGTCCCCTCACCCCCAATACTGATGTGCATGGTCCCCTCACCCCCCCAATCCTGATATGCATGGTCCTCTCACCCCCCCAATCCTGATGTGCATGGTCCCCTCACCCCTCAATCCTGATGTGCATGGTCCCCTCACCCCCCCAATCCTGATATGCATGGTCCTCTCACCCCCCAATCCTGATGTGCATGGTCCCCTCACCCCCTAATCCTGATGTGCATTGTCCCCTCACCACCCAATCCTGATGTGCATGGCCCCCTCGCCCCCCTATCCTGATATGCATGGTCCTCTCATCCCCCAATACTGATGTGCATTGTCCTCTCACCCCCCAATCCTGATGTGCATGGTCCCCTCACCCCTCAACCCTGATGTGCATGGTCACTTCACCCCCAATCCTGATATGCATGGTCCCCTCACCGCTATTAAACTGCACACATACCGCAAAAAAAAAACATTTATACTGAACTTTCTTCCCTGTGCTCCAGCGCTGCTCCGTTCTGCTGGACGCCGGGGGAGGAGAGTACGTGCATACTCATACCGCGCGGTCCGGCGCCATATTGCTGAAGACACACTGTAAATGTGTCTTCAGCAAAATGGCGCCGAATAGCGCTATTGGGGGCATAATCTAGAGCATATGGGGCATAATCTGTGGAACATATGGGGGCATAATCTGGAGCACATGGGGCATAATCTGGAGCACATGGGGCATAATCTGGAGCATATGAGGGCATAATCTGTGGAGCATCTGGGGCATAATCAGGGGAGCATATGGGCATAATTTGTGCAGCATATGGGGGCATAATCTGTGCAGCATATGGGGCATAATCTGTGCAGCATATGGGGGCATAATCTGTGCAGCATATGGGGGCATAATCTGTGCAGCATATGGAGGCATACTCTGTGCATCATATGGGGGCATAATCTGTGGAACATATGGGGGCATAATCTGTGGAGCATATGGGGGCATAATCTGTGGAACATATGGGGCATAATCAGGGGAGCATATGGGCATAATCTGTGCAGCATATGGGCATAATCTGTGCAGCATATGGGGCATAATCTGTGCAGCATATGGGGCATAATCTGTGCAGCATATGGGCATAATCTGTGGAACATATGTAGGCATAATCTGTGCAGCATATGGGGCATAATCTGTGCAGCATATGGGGCATAATCTGTGCAGTATATGGGGGCATAATCTGTGGAGCATATGGGGGCATAATCTGTGGATCATACGGGGGCATAATCTGTGCAGTTTATGGGGGCCTAATCTATGGAGCATATGGGGGCATAATCATTTTTCACCCTAGGCTTATACGCGAGTCAATAAGTTTTCCCAGTTTTTTGTGGCAAAATTAGGGGGGTCGGCTTATACACGAGTCGGCTTATACATGAGTATATACGGTAATAGTTATATTTTAGCTGTTCCAAGCTGTCGCTGGATCCTTGTTTCCTTTTCTCATCTATATGTGTTTGCTCAAACTGGGTCCGTGTGAGGCGTTGGCTGGCAGCAAAGAGTCTATGCACAGATCGCAGTAAACTGACTACACCCCATTTTTCACTTCATAGAGTAGTAATAGTGTATTTGGGACCAACACCTCTTCCACTACAGCAAACCCAACATATGGAGAGACCCAATCAAGAGTGTTCACATTTCAAACAATTGGTGGCAGACACCACCAAAGTGTCACCAATTTCACCACAGTAGAAATAATATAATAGGGATCGACACATCTTCCACTATAGCCAACCCAGCAGATGGACAGGTGATTTGCATCTCTGTAATGAGGAGGGGTGTAGTCTAATGACATCAACACCCTATATAAAGTGTGCTTAATTATTAGGCAACTTCCTTTCCTTTGGCAAAATGGGTCAGAAGAGAGATTTGACGGATTCTGAAAAGTCAAAAATTGTGAGATGTCTTGCAGAGGGATGCAGCAGTCTTGAAATTGCCAAACTTTTGAAGTGTGATCACTGAAGATGCCATTTACCACCAGTTTTGCCATATTTCAGAGCTGCAACGTTACTGGAGTATCAAAAAGCACAAGGTGTGCCATACTCAGGGACATGGCCAAGGTAAGGAAGGCTGAAAAATGACCACCTTTGAACAAGAAACATAAGATAAAATGTCAAGACTGGTACAAGAAATATGTTAAGACTGATTTTCTAAGGTTTTATGGACTGATGAAATGAGAGTGACTCTTGATGGGCCAGATGGATGGGTCCGAGGCTGGATCAGTAAAGGGCAGAGAGCTCCACTCCGACTCAGACGCCAGCAAGGTGGAGGTGGGGTACTAGTATGGGCTGGTATCATCAAAAATGAACTTGTGGGACCTTTTCGGGTTGAGGATGGAGTGAAGCTCAACTCCCAGACCTACTGCCAGTTTCTGGAAGACACCTTCTTCAAGCAGTGGTACAGGAAGAAGTCGGTATCGTTCAAGAAAAACATGATTTTAATGCAAGACAATGCTCCATCACGTGCATCCAAATACTCCACAGCGTGGCTGCCCAGTAAAGGTCTAAAAGAAGAAAAAATAATGACATGGCCCCCTTGTTCACCTAATCTGAACCCCATAGAGAACCTGTGGTCCCTCATAAAATGTGAGATCTACAGGGAGGGAAAACATTACACCTCTCGGAACAGTGTCTGGGAGGCTGTGGTGGCTGCTGCATGTTGATCGTAAACAGGGCAAGCAACTGACAGAATCTATGGATGGAAGGCTTTTGAGTGTCATCGTAAAGAAAGGTGGCTATGTTGGTCACTGATTTTTTTTTTTTTAAATGTCAGAAATGTTTATTTCTAAATTTTGTGTTGTTATATTGGTTTACCTGGTGAAAATAAACAAGTGAGATGTTTATACATTTGGTTTTTATTAAGTTGCCTAATATTTCTGCACAGTAATAGTTACCTCACCTGCACAAACAGATATCCTCCTAAGATAGCCAAATCTAAAAAAAAAACCCTCTCCAACTTCCAAAAATATTAAGCTTTGATATTTATAAGTCTTTTGGGTTGATTGACAACATAGTTGTTGTTCAATAATAAAAGAAACTATCTATGAACCCGTTCTATACCCGGGTGGCAAGCATTTTTATAGGTATATGGTCTCCCATGCTGGTATGTGCTGCCCCTCTCCTATCCTAGAGTGCATGGTACCCTCATCCCTATCCTGATATGTATGGTGCCCTCACCCCCTCCCAAATCTGGTATGCATGGCATCCCATTTCTCATCCTGGTATGCATGGACCCTCATCCCCCAATCCTGGTATGCATGGTACCCCCTCATCCCTATCCTGGTATGCATGGTACCTGCTCATCCATATCCTGGTATTCATGGTTCCCTCACCTCCCAATTCTGTTATGCATTTTCCCCTTACCCCCCAATTCCGGTATGCACGGTCCCCTCACCCCCCAATCCTGGAATGCATGGTCCCTTCACCCCCAATTCTGGTATGAATGGTCCCCTCACCCCCAATTCTGGTATGCATGGTCCCCCCTCATTCCTATCGTTGGATGTATGGTACCCTTCACCCCCCAATCCTGGTATGCATGGTCCTTTCATCCCCAATCCTGGTATACATGGCACCCCTTACCTCCCAATTCTGGTAGGCATGGTCCCCTCACCCCCCAATCCTGGTGTGCATGGTACCCCTCCATCCTGGTATGCATGTTACCCCTCATACCCCAATCCTGGTATTCATGGCCCCCTGACCCCCCAATCGTGGTATGCATTGTCCTCTCACCCCCATCCTGGTATGCATGGTCCCCTCGCCCCCTTTCTGATATGCATGGTCCCCTCACTCCCAATCCTGATATGTATGGTCCCCTCACCCTCCAATCCTGGTATGCATGGTCCCCTCACCCCCCAATTCTGGTATGCATGGTCCCCTCACCCCTCAATGCTTGTATGCATGGTCCCCCCTCATCCATATCATAGGATGTATGGTACCCCTCACACTCAATCCTGGTATGCATGGTCCCCTCATCCCCAATCCTGGTATACATGGCACCCCTCACCCACTTATCCTGGTATGCATGTTACCCCTCATCCCCCCATTCCTGGTATGCATGGTCCCCTCACCCCCCTATGCTGGTATGCATGGTCCCCTCACCCCCTATCCTGACATGCATGGTCCCGGTCCCCTCTCCCCCCTATCCTGGTATGCATGGTTCTCTCACCCCCCTATCCTGGTATGCATGGTCTCCTCACCCCAATCATGGAATGCATGGTCACCTCACCCCCCAATCCTGATATGAATGGTCCCATCACCACCCCAATCCTGATATGCATGGTCCTCTCATCCCCTAAACCTGATGTGCATGGTCCCCTCACCCCCCAATCCTGATGTACATGGTCCCCTCACCCCACCCTGATGTGCATGCTTGCTTCACCCCCTAAACCTGATGTGCATGGTCCCCTCACCCCCCAATCCTGATGTGCATGGTCCCCTCACCCCCACCCTGATGTGCATGCTTGCTTCACCCCCCAATCCTGATGTGCATGGTCCCCTCACCCCCCAATCCTGATGTGCATGGTCCCCTCACCCCCAATCCTGGTGTGCATGGTCCCCTCACCCCCAATCCTGATGTGCATGGTCCTCTCACCCCCCAATCCTGATGTGCATGGTCCCCTCACCCCCCAATCCTGATGTGCATGGTCCCCTCACCTCCCATTCCTGATGTGCATGGTCCTCTCACCCCCCAACCCTGATGTGCATGGTCCCCTCACCTCCCAATCCTGATGTGCATGGTCCCCTCACCCCCCAATCCTGATATGCATGGTCCTCTCACCCCCAAACCTGATGTGCATGGTCCCCTCACCCTCCAATCGTGATATGCATGGTCCCCTCACCCCCCAACCCTGATGTGCATGGTCCTCTCACCCCCCAGTCCTGATGTGCATGGTCCCTCACCCCCAATCCTGATGTGCATAGTCCCCTCACCCCCAACCTTGACATGTATGGTCCTCTCACCCCTCCACCCTGATGTGCATGGTCCCTTCACCCCCAACCCTGATGTGCATGGTCCCTCACCCCCCAATCCTGATGTGCATGATCCCCTCACCCCCAATCCTGATGTGCATGGTCCCCTCACCCCCAATCCTTATGTGCATGGTCCTCTCACCCCCCAATCCTGATGAGCATTGTCCCCTCACCCCCCAATCCTGATGTGCATGGTCCCGTCACCCCTCAATCCTGGTGTGCATGGTCCCCTCAGCCCCCAATCCTGATGTGCATGGTCCTCTCACCCCCAATCCTGATGTGCATGGTCCCCTCACTCCCCAATCCTGATGTGAATGGTCCAATCACCCACCAATCCTGGTGTGCATGGTCCCTCACCCCCCAATCCTGATGTGCATGGTCCTCTCACCCCAAATCCTGATGTACCTGGTCCCCTCACCCTCCAATCCTGATGAGCATGGTCCCCTCACCCCCCAATTCCTGATGTGCATGGTCCCCTCACCCCCAATGTTGGTGTGCATGGTTCCCTCACCCCCCAATCCTGATGTGCATGGTCCCTCACTCCCAAATCCTGATGTGCATGGTCCAATCACCCACCAATCCTGGTGTGCATGGTCCCCCCCCCCAATCCTGATGTGCATGGTCTTCTCACCCCCAAATCCTGATGTACATGGTCCCCTCACCCTCCAATCCTGATGTGCATGGTCCCCTCACCCCACAATCCTGATGTGCATGGTCCCCTCACCCCCAATCTTGGTGTGCATGGTTCCCTCACCCCCCAATCCTGATGTGCATGGTCCCCTCACCCCCAAATCCTGGTGTGCATGGTCTCCTCACCCCCCTAATCCTGATGTGCATGGTCCCCTCACCCCCAATCCTGGTGTGCATGGTCCCTTCACCCCCCAATCCTGATGTGCATGGTCCTCTCACCCCAAATCCTGATGAGCATTGTCACCTCACCCCCCAATTCTGATGTGCATGGTCCCCTCACCCCCCCAATCCTGATATGCATGGTCCTCTCACCCCGCAAATCCTGATGTGCACGGTCCCCTCACCCCCAATCCTGATGTGCATGGTCACCTCACCCCCCAATCCTGTATGCATGGTCCCCTCACCCCCCAACCCTGATGTGCATGGTCCCCTCACCCCCCAACCCTGATGTGCATGGTCCCCTCACCCCCCAATCCTGATGTGCATGGTCCCCTCACCCCCCAATCCTGATGTGCATGGTACCCTCACCCCCCAATCCTGATATGCATGGTCCCTCACCCCCAATCCTTATGTGCATGGTTCTCTCACCCCCCAATCCTGATATGCATGGTCCCCTCACCCTCAATCCTGATATGCATGGTCCTCTCACTCCCCAATCCTGATGTGCATGGCCCCTCACCCCCCAATCCTGATGTGCATTGCATTGTCCCCTCACGCCCCAATCCTGATGTGCATGGCCCCCTCGCCCCCCTATCCTGATATGCATGGTCCTCTCTCCCCCAATCCTGATGTGCATGGTCCCCTCACCCCCAATCCTGGTGTGCATGGTCCCCTCACTCCCCAATCCTGATGTGCATGGTCCTCTCACCCCCAATCCTGATGTGCATGGTCCCCTCACCCCCCAATCCTGATGTGCATGGTCCCCCCACCCCAATCCTGGTGTGCATGGTCCCCTCACCCCCCAATCCTGATGTGCATAGTCCTCTCACCCCCCAATCCTGATGTGCATGGTCCCCTCACCCCCCAATCCTGATGTGCATGGTCCCCTCACCTCCCAATCCTGATGTGCATGGTCCCCTCACCCTCCAATGCTTGTGTGCATGGTCCCCTCACCCCCCAATCCTAATGTACATGGTCCCCTCACCCCCCAATCCTGGTGTGCATGGTCCCCTCACCCCCAATCCTGATGTGCATGGTCCCCTCACCCACCAATCCTGGTGTGCATGGTCCCCTCACCCCCCAATCCTGATGTACATGGTCCCCTCACCCCCCAATCCTGGTGTGCATGGTCCCCGCACCCCCCAATCCTGATGTGCATGGTCCCCTCACCCACCAATCCTGGTGTGCATGGTCCCCTCACCCCCCAATCCTGATGTGCATGGTCCTCTCACCCCCAATGCTGATGTGCATGGTCCCCTCACCCCCAATACTGATGTGCATGGTCCCCTCACCCCCCCAATCCTGATATGCATGGTCCTCTCACCCCCCCAATCCTGATGTGCATGGTCCCCTCACCCCTCAATCCTGATGTGCATGGTCCCCTCACCCCCCCAATCCTGATATGCATGGTCCTCTCACCCCTCAATCCTGATGTGCATGGTCCCCTCACCCCTAATCATGATGTGCATTGTCCCCTCACCACCCAATCCTGATGTGCATGGCCCCCTTGTTCACCTAATCTGAACCCCATAGAGAACCTGTGGTCCCTCATAAAATGTGAGATCTACAGGGAGGGAAAACATTACACCTCTCGGAACAGTGTCTGGGAGGCTGTGGTGGCTGCTGCATGTTGATCGTAAACAGGGCAAGCAACTGACAGAATCTATGGATGGAAGGCTTTTGAGTGTCATCGTAAAGAAAGGTGGCTATGTTGGTCACTGATTTTTTTTTTTTAAATGTCAGAAATGTTTATTTCTAAATTTTGTGTTGTTATATTGGTTTACCTGGTGAAAATAAACAAGTGAGATGTTTATACATTTGGTTTTTATTAAGTTGCCTAATATTTCTGCACAGTAATAGTTACCTCACCTGCACAAACAGATATCCTCCTAAGATAGCCAAATCTAAAAAAAAAACCCTCTCCAACTTCCAAAAATATTAAGCTTTGATATTTATAAGTCTTTTGGGTTGATTGACAACATAGTTGTTGTTCAATAATAAAAAGAACTATCTATGAACCCGTTCTATACCCGGGTGGCAAGCATTTTTATAGGTATATGGTCTCCCATGCTGGTATGTGCTGCCCCTCTCCTATCCTAGAGTGCATGGTACCCCTCATCCCTATCCTGATATGTATGGTGCCCTCACCCCCTCCCAAATCTGGTATGCATGGCATCCCATTTCTCATCCTGGTATGCATGGACCCTCATCCCCCAATCCTGGTATGCATGGTACCCCCTCATCCCTATCCTGGTATGCATGGTACCTGCTCATCCATATCCTGGTATTCATGGTTCCCTCACCTCCCAATTCTGTTATGCATTTCCCCTTACCCCCCAATTCCGGTATGCACGGTCCCCTCACCCCCCAATCCTGGAATGCATGGTCCCTTCACCCCCAATTCTGGTATGAATGGTCCCCTCACCCCCAATTCTGGTATGCATGGTCCCCCCTCATTCCTATCGTTGGATGTATGGTACCCTTCACCCCCCAATCCTGGTATGCATGGTCCTTTCATCCCCAATCCTGGTATACATGGCACCCCTTACCTCCCAATTCTGGTAGGCATGGTCCCCTCACCCCCCAATCCTGGTGTGCATGGTACCCCTCCATCCTGGTATGCATGTTACCCCTCATACCCCAATCCTGGTATTCATGGCCCCCTGACCCCCCAATAGTGGTATGCATTGTCCTCTCACCCCCATCCTGGTATGCATGGTCCCCTCGCCCCCTTTCTGATATTCATGGTCCCCTCACTCCCAATCCTGATATGTATGGTCCCCTCACCCTCCAATCCTGGTATGCATGGTCCCCTCACCCCCCATTCTGGTATGCATGGTCCCTCACTCCTCAATGCTTGTATGCATTGTCCCCCCTCATCCATATCATAGGATGTATGGTACCCCTCACACTCAATCCTGGTATGCATGGTCCCCTCATCCCCAATCCTGGTATACATGGCACCCCTCACCCACTTATCCTGGTATGCATGTTACCCCTCATCCCCCCATTCCTGGTATGCATGGTCCCCTCACCCCCCTATGCTGGTATGCATGGTCCCCTCACCCCCTATCCTGACATGCATGGTCCCCGGTCCCCTCTCCCCCCTATCCTGGTATGCATGGTTCTCTCACCCCCCTATCCTGGTATGCATGGTCTCCTCACCCCCAATCATGGAATGCATGGTCACCTCACCCCCCAATCCTGATATGAATGGTCCCATCACCACCCCAATCCTGATATGCATGGTCCTCTCATCCCCTAAACCTGATGTGCATGGTCCCCTCACCCCCCAATCCTGATGTACATGGTCCCCTCACCCCCACCCTGATGTGCATGCTTGCTTCACCCCCTAAACCTGATGTGCATGGTCCCCTCACCCCCCAATCCTGATGTGCATGGTCCCCTCACCCCCACCCTGATGTGCATGCTTGCTTCACCCCCAATCCTGATGTGCATGGTCCCCTCACCCCCCAATCCTGATGTGCATGGTCCCTCACCCCCAATCCTGGTGTGCATGGTCCCCTCACCCCCCAATCCTGATGTGCATGGTCCTCTCACCCCCCAATCCTGATGTGCATGGTCCCCTCACCCCCCAATCCTGATGTGCATGGTCCCCCCATCCTCTTCCCCCCAACCTGATGTGCATGGTCTCCCCCCCCCTCACCCCCAACCCTGATGTTGCATGGTCCCCTCACCTCCCAATCCTGATGTGCATGGTCCCTCACCCCCAATCCTGATATGCATGGTCCTCTACCCCCAAACCTGATGTGCATGGCCCTACCCCCCAAACCTGATGTGCATGGTCCTCTCATCCCCCAATCCTGATGTGCATGGTCCCCTCACCCCCCAATCTGGTGTGCATGGTCCCTCACCCCCCATCCTGATGTGCATTGGTCCTCTCACCCCAAATCCTGATGTGCATGGTCCTCACCCCCAATCCTGATGGCATGTCCCCTCACCCCCAATCCTGATGTGCATGGTCCTCTCACCCCGCCAATCCGATGTGCAGTCCCCTACCCCCCAATCCTGATGTGCATGGTCACCTCACCCCCCCAATCTGATATGCATGGTCCCCTACCCCCCAACCTGATGTGATGGTCCCTCCCACCCTCCAATCTTCCTGTGTGCTGGTCCTCTCACCCCAATCTGATGTCATGTCCCCCCCCCCCAATCTGGCATGTGAATGGTCCCTCACCCAATCCGAATACTGGCCCCCCCCAAAAGTGCATGGTCTTCCCCAATCTATTGCAGCCCTCACTCAATCTGAACATGGGTTTCCCCCCTTTATGCATGGTCACCCCATGGGCATCACCCTCACGCAAAATTTTATGGCCCCCATCTGTAGCATTGGTCCCTTCCCAATCGATGGCATCCCCTCACAATCTGGGGGTGCATGGTTTTCCCAATCTAGGCGGCTATCCCCCAATCCTGATGTGCATGGTCCCCTCACCCAAACTATGGCATTCCCCCCCAATCTGGTGTGCATTTGGGCCCCTCACCCCCCAATTGGGCATGATCTTGTGCCCTGGTCCCTCCCCCTCATGGACCTACCTCCAAATGGCATGAATCTGTGCATGGTCCCTCACCCAAACATTTCTGGAAAAAAGTGCATGGGCCCCCCACCCCCCAATCCTGATTGCATGGTCCCCCCCCCTTTTTTTCCCCCCCCCCCAATTTCCCGATGTCATGGTCCCCTCACCCCCCAAACCTTTTATGGGCCCCCCCCCTTTTTTGGTTTCCCCCCCTTTTACCCCCCCCCAATCCTGATTGCATGGGCCTTCCCCCCTTTTTACCCCCCCCCCAATCTGATGTGCATGGTCCCCCCCCCCTCCAAACCCCCCCCCCAAACCTGATTTTTGGGCCCCCCCCCCTTGTCCCCCCCCCCTTTTTACCCCACCCCCCTCCTGATGTGGGCCCCCCCCCCCCTGGGGCCCCCCCCCCTTTTTCCCCCCCCCTATCCTGATATGCATGGTCTCTCATCCCCAATCTGATGTGCATTTTTCCCTTTACCCCCCAATCCAGATGTGCATGGTCCCCCCACCCCCCCCTGATGTGTATGGTCACTTCACCCCAAACCTGATATGCATGCCCCTCACCGCTATTAAAATGCACACATACCGCAAAAAAAAAAATTTTACTCAACTTTCTTCCCTGGTCCTGCGCTGCTCCCTTCTGCTGGACGCCGGGGGGGGGAGATACGTGCTGCTCATACCGCGCGGTCCGGCGCCTATTGTGAAAACACACGTAAATGTGTCTTTAGCAAAATGGTCCAATGGCCCATTGGGGCAAATCTAGGCTTGGGCATAATTGTGGAACATATGGGGGGATAAAATGAAGCCATGGGGGATAAACTGGAGCTTTTGGGGTAATCTGTGGAGAATGGGGGGAAATCAGGGAGCATATGGGCATAATCTGGCGCATATGGGGGATAAAGGGAGATATGGGGCATAAATTTTGCGCATATGGGGGCATAACTGTGCGTATGGGGCTAATCTTGCAGATAGGGGGGTAAATTTTGCAGCATATGGGGGGATAAACTGTGAGCATTGGGGCATACTCTGTGCATCAAGGGGGCAAAATTTTGGGAAAATATGGGGGGATAATCTGTGGCTTGGGGGATAATCTGTGGAAAAATATGGGGGATAATCAGGGGGGATATGGGCAAATTGTGCAGCAAGGGGGCAAATCTGTGCGCATAGGGGGCTAATTTGCAGATTGGGGATAATCGGGCATATGGGATAATCGGGAAAAGTAGGCATATTTTTGCGATATGGGGGTTAAAACTGTGCGCTTGGGGGATAATCTGGCATATATGGGGGGGTAATTGGGGATATGGGGGCTTCTGGCCTATGGGCATATTGGCGTTTGGGGGATAAACGTGGATCATACGGGGGATTTGTCAGTTTTGGGGGCCTAATCTAGGGCATAGGGGGGATAATCTTTTTCACCCTAGGTTTTCGCGAGTAATAGTTTTTCCCTTTTTGTGGAAAATTGGGGGGGGATAAAGGTCGGTTATCGGGAATACGGGTTTTTTTTAAAATTTGCTGCCCAACTGTGCTGGCCGTTTCCCTTTTTTTCTATATGTGTTTGTCAACTGGGTCCCTTGAGGGTTGGTGGAGAAAAGTCTATGCAAGATCGCGAAAAATGACACCCCCTTTTTTTATTCTAGGTTTAAAAGTGTATTTTGGGGCAAAACCTCTTCCCTGCAAACCCCCTATGGAGGCCCAAAACAGGAGTGTTCACATTTTTAAAAATTTTTGGGGGGACACCAAAGTGTCACCAATTTCCCCAGTAAAAATTAAATAGGGGGTGAAAATCTTTCCCCTATCCAACCCACGATGGGCACCCAAAGAGGAGTTTTTTACAGTTCCCAAAATTATTGGGAACACACCGATGGCATCAAATTTTTTCCCCGTTTAAAATGTTAATAGGGGCCCACACTATGATGACGAATTTTCGTTCTATTCATTATCATTGTGTTAATTTCATTAATATAGGGTTATAATGGAGAGGTGTATTTGATGCCCCTCC
>JARQOD010000006.1:139242092-139287092 GCA_033576555.1 Oophaga sylvatica
GAGGTAATTCTTGACACCCTTCCTCTGAAAACACATCCTCAAAGTCCTCCAGAAAAGGAGGTAAGGTTCTAGGCACGACCGCACCGATGACCGTGTTCATGCAGTTATTATTGCAAAATTCACCCCACTGGCTTATCTCTCTGGATTGCCAATTAATAACAGGGTTATGTTTAGTTAACCAAGGAAGTCCCAACACAATAGGAGTGGGAAGGCCCTCCAACACATAACAAGACAATAGTTCTTTATGTATTGCCCCCACTCGAAGGTCTATGTTATGCACGGCTTGCACAAAGCTACCTTGACCGAGAGTCCTGGCGTCAATAGAGAATATAGGGATAGGTTTGGCCAATACACTCAGTTGCATACCTTGCACCTGGGCAAACCGAGCGTCCACCAGATTAGCCGCGGCCCCACTATCCAGAAGAACAGAAATCCTTTCAGTTCTCGTACCTACCACCACCTCCGCTGGTACGAGAAACTGAGACGGACTTGGGGACGAAATACATACTCCCAGATTGTCGTCTACCACACAACCTGGGATCAACAGTTTTCCGGCAACTCCTTGCTCAGCAAAGTACGGGATGGACACCCCCCAACAAAATGTCCCTTTCTCCCGCAGAAGTAACACTTTCCTGTCTTGCGGCGCACCGCCGATCCCCTCCCTCGAAACGATGTCCCTCCTAACTGCATAGGCTCCTCAGAACAAACCAGGGGAACCTCATTATAAGGGACTATAGTAGAAGGTGGAGTCATCACAGGGGGCGGAGTTACCTCGCACCTCTCCCGAAGCCGTCTATCAATGCGAATAGCAAGGGCCATAGCGACCTCCAGTGACGGGGGAGAATCATACTGAGCCAACACATCTTTTAATTTGTCAGATAATCCTTGACAAAACTGGCTCCTAAGAGCTGGGTCATTCCACTGAGTATCTGTGGCCCATCTACGGAACTCAGAAGAAAATTCCTCCGCCGGACGATCTCCCTGCTGTATCTTACTGTCATGGGTGCATCGCCACGAAGATCGTCGCGATTGCACATTCTGACTTCTCACAGCTGAGCTGCTGTTTCTTTGTGTTTGGTAATGAGAGAGTTAATTTTACCTAGCTCTTTGCTAAGACTAGGTCCAGCCTCGCCCGGCTGCTTTTGATTATGTTCTAATTAGTTTCCTTTATATTCCTGCCAGTCTGGGTGTTAGACGCCGGTGAAAGCATTCATGTAGTCTAGCAGACTGGAGCGGTTCTGAGAATACTTAAGCTAAGAGCTCCTTAGTTGTTTTTACTCTTATAGCTTATAGTTTATCTCTGAGACCTTAGGTGTTCCTACTGTGTGTGAGTGTTGTATGTAAGACTTTATTTACTTTATTTCTTGTCTTTCTTGTAGATCTTTCTGTTCATTAACCGTTACCTGTTCATTCCCTTTGGTGGTATTCAGGGTCCTTCTTAGGACTAGAATACAGTTGGCAGGGATTGATAGGAGACAGGGTTTACGCTGGTGGCCTGGACCTCTGTACCTTTAACAGTACCTCCAGGTTGAGGGATTAGTTAGGACCCCAGTTTAGGGTCAGCTTAGACCCCGGTCACCCTCTAGCCGGAGACAGCGTATAACGGATTCCGTTTTGACCCACTGGACATTCTGTCAGGTAAATCTATGTTATCATATATCTATGCGCATGTTATATAGTATGTTGCCCTTTTGATATAGATTACTGACATCACATATATATATCTGCTATACAGCGTGACATTTTCACCGGCCACACTAAAGATTCTCCCCAGCTGTCATGGATCCAGTAGCCCAGCTGGCCCGGCAGTTGCAGGGGTTGTCCATGGAATTTGCAGACATTAAGTCCAAGGTTTTGTCCCCCCTGGAGCAAACCAGATCTGAACCTAAGGTTGCTCTCCCGGACAGGTTCACTGGTGGGCGGGACAAATTTTTTACTTTCCGGGAGGCATGTAAACTGTACTTTCGGCTGCGGCCTCGGTCATCTGGGAGTGAAGAGCAGAGGGTGGGAATTGTTATCTCGCTCTTACAAGGGGACCCTCAATCTTGGGCGTTCTCTATTCCTCCAGGCTCCCCAGATCTCCAGTCAGTGGATCGATTTTTTACTGCCCTGGGTCTGGTATATGATGATCCGGATCGAGTCTCCCTTGCTGAAACAAGGTTACGTAAAATACGGCAAGGAAATCGTCCAGCGGAGGAATATTCTTCTGAGTTCCGTAGATGGGCAACAGATACTCAGTGGAATGACCCAGCTCTTAGGAGCCAGTTTTGTCAAGGGTTGTCTGACAAATTAAAAGATTTGTTGGCTCAGTATGATTCTCCTCCATCACTGGAGGCTGCTATGGCCCTCGCTATTCGCATTGATAGACGACTTCGGGGAAGACGCGAGGTAACTCCGCCCCCCGTGATGACTCCACCTACTACTAAAGTCTCTTATACTGAGGTTCCCCTGGTCTGTTCTGAGGAACCCATGCAGTTGGGAGGGACATCATTTTGTAGGAGGGAATCGGCGGTGCGCCGCAAGACTAGAAGGTGTTTCTTTTGCGGGAGAGAGGGACATTTTGTTGGGGGGTGTCCATCCCGGACCTCTTTGAGCCAAGGAGTTAACCTGGGAGTGTGTATTTCGTCCCCAAATCCCTCTCAGTTTCTCGTGCCTGCGGAGGTCGTGATTGGTACTAGAACTGAGAGGATTTCTGTTTTTCTTGATAGTGGGTCCGGGGCTAATCTGGTGGACGCTCGGTTTGCCCAGGTGCATGGTATGCAACTGAGTGTATTGGCCAAACCGGTCCCTATACTCTCTATTGATTCTAGACCTCTTGGTCAAGGTAGCTTGGTACAAGCTGTTTATAACATAGATCTTCGAGTAGGGGCAATACATAAAGAGCAATTGTCTTGTTATGTGTTGGAGGGTCTACCTACTCCTATTGTGTTGGGACTTCCTTGGTTGGCTAAACATAACCCAGTGATTGATTGGCAATCCAGAAAGATAAGCCAGTGGGGTGAATTTTGCAAGAATAACTGCATGAGCACGGTCATCGGTGCGGTTGTGCCTAGGACTTTGCCTCCTTTTCTGGAGGACTTTGGGGAGATGTTCTCAGAGGAGGGGTGTAAAGAGTTACCTCCTCATCGCGCATATGACTGCTCAATAAAGTTGCTTCCTGATGCCTTATCTCGTACTTTCCCAGGGACCGGGAGGATGGATGATCCGGTTCCTATTCCTCAGGAGGGAGTTGTAGTGTCAGCTGTATGCTCTGAGCTTGAGGGGGAGGTATTGGGGGCTCAGGGGGACGCCCCTGTGGGACTTCCAGGGAGACTGATAGTTCCAGATCGGTTAAGACTGAAGGTTACGGAGAACCGTTACAAACGGATGGCTGATAGGGGGAGAGTTTCTGGTCGAGATCTGAAGGTGAACGATCTGGTGTGGTTGTCTACCAGGAATATAAAACTTAAAGTTCCCTCCTGGAGGTTGGGTCCCAGATTCATCGGGCCGTACAGGATCAGTTCCATAATTAATCCTGTGGCATTTCATCTGGACCTCCCTCCTACGTTTAAAAATCATAATGTGTTTCACAAGTCATTACTTAAAAAGTATGTGGCACCAGTCATACCGTCACCTCTACCTCCTCCTTCAGTGGTAGTCAATGATAACGTGGAATTTCATGGGTCGAAAATCATTGACTCACGTCTCAGTCGCCGATCCCCTCAGTACTTAGTTCATTGGAGGGGGTATGGTCCTGAGGAGAGGACGTGGGTCCCTGCGTCTGATGCTAACGCAGATCGATTGGTTCGGACCTTTCACACAACTTACCCGGACAGACCTGGTCATGAGGGTCCAGAGGCCCCTCGTAGAAGGGGGGGTACTGTCATGGGTGCATCGCCACGAAGATCGTCGCGATTGCACATTCTGACTTCTCACAGCTGAGCTGCTGTTTCTTTGTGTTTGGTAATGAGAGAGTTAATTTTACCTAGCTCTTTGCTAAGACTAGGTCCAGCCTCGCCCGGCTGCTTTTGATTATGTTCTAATTAGTTTCCTTTATATTCCTGCCAGTCTGGGTGTTAGACGCCGGTGAAAGCATTCATGTAGTCTAGCAGACTGGAGCGGTTCTGAGAATACTTAAGCTAAGAGCTCCTTAGTTGTTTTTACTCTTATAGCTTATAGTTTATCTCTGAGACCTTAGGTGTTCCTACTGTGTGTGAGTGTTGTATGTAAGACTTTATTTACTTTATTTCTTGTCTTTCTTGTATGTCTTTCTGTTCATTAACCGTTACCTGTTCATTCCCTTTGGTGGTATTCAGGGTCCTTCTTAGGACTAGAATACAGTTGGCAGGGATTGATAGGAGACAGGGTTTACGCTGGTGGCCTGGACCTCTGTACCTTTAACAGTACCTCCAGGTTGAGGGATTAGTTAGGACCCCAGTTTAGGGTCAGCTTAGACCCCGGTCACCCTCTAGCCGGAGACAGCGTATAACGGATTCCGTTTTGACCCACTGGACATTCTGTCAGGTAAATCTATGTTATCATATATCTATGCGCATGTTATATAGTATGTTGCCCTTTTGATATAGATTACTGACATCACATATATATATCTGCTATACAGCGTGACACTTACGTAACTTCATTTCAGCAGGGGAGACCCGATCCGGGTCATCATATACCAGACCCAGGGCTGTAAAAAATCGATCTACTGACTGGAGAGCCGGGGAGTCCGGAGGAAGAGAGAACGCCCAGGATTGAGGGTCCCCTTGTAAGAGCGAGATGACAATTCCCACCCTCTGATCTTCACTCCCCGAAGACCAAGGCCGTAGCCGAAAATATAATTTACATGCCTCCCGGAAGGTAAAAAATTTATCCCGCCCACCAGTGAAACTGTCCGGGAGAGCTACTTTAGGTTCAGATCTGGTTTGCTCCCGGGGGTACAAAACCTTGGACTTAACGTCCGTCAGCTCCATGGACAAACTCTGCAACTGCTGAGCTAACTGGGTTACTGGATCCATGGTAGCTGGGGAGAATCTTTTAGTGTGGTCGGTGAAAATGTCACGACGTATAACAGATATATTCTATGATAGTAACATATATCTAATGTGACATCATTCTATATTTCCTATAATAGAAAATATCAACATGTATACATAGTATCTGCCAGCAATGTCTTACCTGACATAATATCCTATGTATTGTGGGTCTATACTGTGTACGTGTCACGCTGTCTCAGTATAGAGGTGGACCGGGGTCTATGCTGACCCTGAACTGGGGTCCTGACTAGTCCCTCTACCTGGATGTACTGTTAATGGTACAGAGGTCCAGGCCGCCAGCGTAACCCTGTCTCCTGTAGATCCCTGACCACTGTAATCTAGTCCTGAGAAGGACCCTGATTACCACCACAGGGAATGGGCAGGTCACAGCTTACACACAGTCTAAGATAAACAAGACAGACAAGGGGTAAAGAAAACACTGCCTTGCATACAAAACTTCCACTACAGAGGAACACAAAAGGTTAAGGAGATAAACAATAAGCGGGGAGAGGATAAACCACAACAGGCACTCTTAGCTTAAGTCTTCTCAGAAACGATCCGCTCTGCTGGTCTGAATGAATGCTTTCACCGACAACTTCCCCAGCAGACCAGCAGGTATAAGAAGGAAGCTAATTAACAAAACATCAATCGCAGCTGGGCGAGGCTGGTCAGTCCAGCACCGAGAGAGAAAGAATTAACTCCCTCAGTGCCGAAAAACACCCAGCACCAGAAACTCAGCTGTGCGAAGTCAGGGTGTGCAATCGTGACGATCTTCGCCGCGACACACCCGTGACACTTTACTACCGTGGGCTGAGTTTGCACTAAACAATGCTGTGGCTCCACCGGACAGACTCAATACCTCCTAAACTACGGTCAGCATCCGCGAGTTCCGGTGCCTATGCCCGTGTCTTCCGCCGACTCCAGGGTGGCAGACTGGGCTGTGGAGGCACGGGACATTTGGGACCGTACCCAGGACGCCATTCAGGCGTCCAAGGAGAGGATGAGGTCTTCCGCCGACGCACATCGGCGCCCCGTTCTGACATTTGCTCCTGGTGACTTGGTGTGGCTCTCCGCCACGTAACATCAGGCTGTGAGTTGAGTCCACCAAGTTGGCACCCCGCTACCTGGGTCCTTTCAAAGTCCTCGAGCAGGTTAACCCTGTGGTATACCGTTTGGCTCTTCCACCACGCCTTGGTATCTCCGACACCTTTCACATGTCCCTCCTGAAACCCGTGGTCATCTCCCGGTTTTCCGAGTTATCTGCCGGGACATCGGGTTCGTCTACGGACGATCATGAGGTGAATGCCATCGTAGGGTGTAAGGTGGTACGGGGCAAAAAATTTTTATTTGGTGGATTGGAGGGGTTATGGGCCTGAGGATAGGTCCTGGGAGCCTGCCGAGCACGTTCAGGGGTGGAAAGGGTTGGCTAGCCTGTCCCTTTTTTGAGACCACAAAAAATTACTCAACTCACATTATCTGCCAATTTTGTAAAAAGCTACTGATTAGAGGCAAAAAATCCAATGATTTGCCTATTACATACATGAACTGGAACATGCGTGATCAACATGCACAAGTCTGGGAATCTCACTGCCCTTAAATGCAGACTACCGCCCCATTAACCACATCTGCTGCTTCTTTCTCCTCCGTCAACGTGGCAAGTGTTCTCGTACAGTTCTCTGCAGAACCTCCACTTGTTTACCCGCTACAGATGTGGAGAGTGAAAGCACGTTAGCTGTTACGAAGTGGACATGCCTACTGTTTTTTATCAGTCTCAGACACCAAGCATATAATATCTTTCTCAATCCACTCACATTCCAGTTTGTCGTATTCACCCTACCATCTGTCAAACACAGCAGCCAGCCCTCATTTGTGCAGTTGTGGTCACGTAAAATACTGTTTCTTCCTACATAAGCTAAGAGTTTGAACTTCCCCATCTTCAATCTACTAATAATAATAACCTTCCTTTATTTTTATGGCACAAACATATTCTGCAGAGCTTTACAAGTCCACAGTTCATAAAAAACAGTCAAAAGTTACACAGTTGATGATGATCCAACAATTAAATAAAAAATAATGAAGACCCTGCTTGTAAGAGCTTACAATGTACTGTGAGGTGGGGGTGAAACAAAGTACAATGATGGGCCAACCTTCTTGATGAAATGGGGGATAGATAAAGGCTGCATGAGGCTTTTGGGTGTGGTTAAGTTTGATGGCAAATTATGTTCGGAGAAGTAGAGAATAGGCTATATATAAAAAGGTAGCCCCACGAGAAATTCCGACCCTGGGGGGCGCTATACACTTATTTTCAGTGCTGTTAAAAAGCGCCGCTGAGGCATAAGTACCCTTAATTGTCATTAAAAGGCATATCGGCGATAGTTAAGGGGTTAAGATTATTGTACTTTTATTTATTATGTATATCCTTTTCACATAAATGGGGCTAGAACAATAAATGATAATAATACTGCTGTGTGGCTGCCAAAGAAAGGGAGTTGATGAGACCATACAGTGACTGAAGTTTTAAAAAAACTGCGCAATTATAATATTTCTTCTCTATTGGGATTCAGGTACTGTTCCTCAAACATGTTCAACAAACGTCTAATCGTTCAGCAAACCAAACTGAACCGAATCTTGATAGGTTTGTTCATCTCTAGTTAACAACGCTTTGTATGCTTGCTAGAGACATGCAGCTCCATCTTACAACTGCTCCTGACCTGCTCATTTTCTCTCTCTATAAAACCTAGCCAGACTAGGTTTACTTCCTGGCTTTCTGGAGTTGGTGTGCTTAACCCATTAACGACCAAGCCATTTTAGACCAGGCCAATTTTTACAATTCTGACCACTGTCATTTTATGTGCTTATAACTCTGGAACGCTTCAATGGATCTTGGCGATTCTGAGAATGTTTTCTCGTGACATATTGTACTTCATGATAGTGGTAAAATTTCTTCAATATAACTTGTGTTTATTTATGAAAAAAATGCAAATATGGCAAAAATTTTGAAAATTTTGCAATTTTCAAACTTTTAATTTTTATGCCATTAAATCAGAGAGATATGTCACAAAAAATAGTTAATAAATAACATTTCCCACATGTCTACTTTACATCAGCACAATTTTGGAACCAAAATTTTTTTTTGTTAGGAAGTTATAAGTGTTAAAAATTGACCAGCAATTTCTCATTTTTCCAACAAAATTTACAAAACCATTTTTTTAGGGGCCACCTCACATTTGAAGTGAATTTGAGGGGTCAATATGACAGAAAATACCCAAAAGTGACACCATTCTAAAAACTGCACCCCTCAAGGTGTTCAAAGCCACATTCAAGAAGTTTATTAACCCTTTAGGTACTTCACAAGAATTGAAGCAATGTGGAAGGAAAAAATGAACATTTAACTCTTTTTCCCAAAATTTTTCTTTCGACACAATTTTTTTAAATTTTGTCAAGGGTATCAGTAGAAAATGAACCACAATATTTGTTGTACAATTTCTCCTGAGTACACCGATACCCCATGTGTGGGGGTAAACCACTATTTGGGCGCATGGCAGAGCTCGGAAGGGAAGCAGCGCCATTTGACTTTTTTGGCTGGAAATGAGATTGGACGCCATGTCGCATTTGGAGAGTCCCTGTGTGCCTAAACAGTGGAAACCCCCCACAAGTGACCCCATTTTGGAAACTAGACCCCCCCAAGGAACTTATATAAATGTGTTGTGAGAGCTTTGAACCCCCAAAGGCTTCACAGAAGGTTATAATGTAGAGCCGTAAAATTAAAAAATCATATTTTTTCCACAAAAATGATCTTTTCATCCCAATTTTTATTTTACAAAGGATAAAAGGACCCCACAAATTATTGTGCAATTAGTCCTGAGTTCGCTGATACTCCATATGTGGGGGTAAACCACTATTTGGGTGCATGGCAGAGCTCAGAAGGGAAGCAGCGCCATTTGACTTTTTTGGCTGGAATTGAGATTGGACGCCATGTCGCATTTGGAGAGTCCCTGTGTGCCTAAACAGTGGAAACCCCCCACAAGTGACCCCATTTTGGAAACTAGACCCCCAAGGAACTTATCTAGATGTATGGTGAGAGCTTTGAACCCCAAGGGCTTCACAGAAGGTTATAACGTAGAGCTGTAAAATTAAAAAATCATATCTTTTCCACAAAAATGATCTTTCCACCCCCAATTTTTATTTTCCAAAGGGTAACAGGTCCCCAAAAGATATTGTTCAATTTGTCCTGAGTACGCTGATACCCCATATGTGGGGGTAAACCACTATTTTGACGCATGGCAGAGCTCGGAAGGGAAGGAGCGCCTTTTTCAAATGCAGACTTGATGGAATGGTCTGTGGGTGTCATGTCACGTTTGGAGAGCCCCTGATGTGCCTAAACAGTAGAAACCCCCACAAGTGACTCCATTTTGGAAACTAGACCCCCCAAGGAACTTATCTAGATGTGTGATGAGCACTTTCAACCCCCAAGTGCTTCACAGAAGTTTATAACCTAGAGCCGTGAAAATAAAAAATCATATTTTTTTCCACAAAAATAATCTTTTGGCCCCCAAATTTTTATTTTTATAAGAGTAGCATGAGAAATAGGACCCCAAAAGCTATTGTGAAATTTGTCCTGAGTATGCTGATACCCCATATGTGGGGGGAACCACTATTTTGACGCTTGGCAGAGCTCGGAAGGGAAGGAGCACCGTTTTTAAATGCAGACTTTGATGGAATGGTCTGCGGGTGTCATGTCGCGCTTGGAGAGCCCCTGATGTGCCTAAACAGTAGAGACCCCCCACAAATGACCCCATTTTGCAAACCAGACCCCCCAAGGAACTTATGTAGATGTGTGGTCAGCACTTTGAACCCCTAAGGGCTTCACAGAAGTTTATAACGTAGAGCCGTGAAAATAAAAAAATCATATTTTTTTCCACAAATATGACCTTTTTGCCCCAAAATTTTTATTTTTATAAAGGTAACAGGAGAAATAGGACCCCAACAGTTGATGTGCAATTTGTCCTGAGTACGCTGATACCCCATATGTGGAGGGGAACCACTGTGATCGCCTTACTGCGATCTTTGGGAGGCAGAATGAACAAATCCACAAAAGGTGAAGAATTGTTTTTCTTTTTTACGCCGTTCCTCGTGCGGTATTAATGATTAGGCGACTTTATTCCTCGGATCGGTGCGATTACAGCGATACCAGATTTACATACTTTTTTCATGTTTAGCTTCTGTCACACTCTAAAAGATGCTTTTTTTTGGAATAATTTTTTGTAAGAAATTTTTGCATCGCCGTATTTTGAGAGCTATAATTTTTCCATATTTTGGCCGACAGAGTTATCTGTGGGCTTAATTTTTGCAGGACGAGCTGACGTTTTTATTGGCACCATATTCGGGCACATAACGTTTTTTGATCGCTTCCTATTCCGATTTTTGTGGAAGCAGAATGAACAAAAACCAGCAATTCAGGAATTGTTTTTTTTTTTTTTTTTTCCTCCGTTCCGCGTGTGGTAAAATTGATAAAGCAGCTTTATTCTTCGGGTTACAGCGATACCTCATTTATATATTTTTTTATGTTTTGGCGTTTTTTACACAATAAAAAATTTTATAGAAAAAATAATTATTTTTGCATCGCTTTATTCCGCTAGCTATAACTTTTTTATTTTTTCGCTGATGATGCTGTATGGTGGCTTGTTTTTTGCGGGACAAGATGTCGTTTTTAGCAGTACCATGATTATTTATATCTGACTTTTTGATCGCGTGTTATTGCACTTTTTCCAAGCAGTATGATGATACCGCTTGGAAAAAGTATAATTTACTACTTTTTTGTGTTTTTTTTTTTACGGCTTTCACTGAAGGGGTTAACTAGGGTTACACTTTTATAGATGGGATTTTTACGGACGTGGCGATACCAAGCATGTGTATTTTTTTTTTTTTATTACATAAAAATGTGTATTTTTTAGGGGATTTTTTAAAAAATATTTTTAAATATTTTTTTTTACAATTTTTTTTAAAAAATGATTTTTTTTTAACTTGTCCCTTTATGAGACTTTCACTTTTTTTACTTTTTATTGCAGCTACAATGCATTGCAATTCTCCAGCATTGCAATGCATTGTAACTATAGTGAAAGCTGCTGTGACCATGATCACAGCAGCTTTCCGTAGATAGATGACCTGGAGGTTGTCATGACAACCCCCGGGTCATCAAGGCAGAGATCGGGCCCTGCAAATACATTGCAGGGCGCCGATCTGAGGCAGAGGGAGCTCCCGACCCTCTGCCTCCCCCCCTGAGCGCTGCGATCGCGCTCGATCGCAGCAGTCAGGGGGTTAACAGCCAGGGGCGGCGGGGGCGCCGCTCCTGGCTGTCAGTGCAGGAAACTCGGCCATTGCAGCGCCGACTCCTGCACTGATCGCTCTGGAGATGCTGAAATTTCAGTATCTCCTGCGCGATCGCTGCTGTGTTTGGTTAGTCAGATTGACTGACCAATCACAGCGCTGTGGGTGCGGGGACCGACTGCAAAGGTCCCCGCACCGCTTGCCGTGCCTGTCAGCTGTCTGTGACAGCTGTCGGCACTGAACTACCACTGCGTGTTTACACGCAGTGGTAGTTCAAAGGGATGACGTGCACAGTCCGTCAAGGTGCCAAAACTGACACCTTGCCATGATGGACTGTGCACGTCAATGGACATTAAGGGGTTAAGTTCGTAGTTGCAGGTGTAGATTGTTGTATGTTGGTTTTGGATGTATGCTTTATCTATTATCCTATTCCCATTTGGTTTGTACATTCCTATCCTTCCCTTTATTTCTCCCTACCCTTGCTATTTTTAAATGTAAGTTGCTTTTTGTTATCCCTGTTTGTCTTAGGCTGGTTTCACATTAGCGTTTTCGTGCGCAGGGCATCGTGCGCATCCGATCGCATGTGTCATGCGCCCTCATGTTTAACATGGCGGGGCGTTTGCATGCGATCATCAGCGTTTTTGTGCGCATGCGTTATTTCAAGGTGAGCATCTAGGCGCGCCTGTTGCATTTTTGGGTCCACCCAAAGGCATAAAAAAACGCATGCGTTGGCTTTGCGCACGGAATGCGTCAAAACAACGCATTACAAAATATGGGATCGCAGGCGTGCACATGGACATGCGTACGCCAGCGTATGCGTAAAAGATTAAACATGTCTAGACACTGGTTTAAACCACCCCCTACACAAACAAACATTGTTTGGGGGGTTGTGTATATAAAAAGAAGGTGTTGGCACTGGCAGTCCACTACTCTACAGCCTGCTACACAGAAGATTTGCAGCAAGTGGGATAATGTGAGTATAAAACCTAATCTCTGTCTCTCCTTTTTTCTCAATTTATTATGTACTAATGTCTCTTTTTTTATTGCAGCATGTCTTCTGGAGACGAGTACCAGCCGGCCCCTGGTGAACTGGCACAAGTGAATAGTGAAGTGAGTACCTTCCTTCCTACTGATTGGTAAGTATTTGCTGTTGCATATACACATGTGGCAAATTATTTTTTTTTCAGACCTCATCGTCCACGGCAGCGGAGGAAGAGCGGGAGCAGCCAGTGCAAGTGCAGGCAGGGAGACGGCAGGTTAGAATAGACTGACTGATTGTACTCTTTTTTTTCCCCTGACTTTTTTCTTGCCTGTTCTTTTTCTATTCAATCTTGCTTCTATTCTGTCTTCTTTTCTATCTTTTTCATTTCTAAATCTTTCCAAGATTAATGTTTTTCTTTCTTTTCTAGGCTCCACAACGGGATGAAGAACTCGCCCTGGACAATGACGCTGTGATCCAGTTAGTCCAGGAGCGAGTCCCATTGTGGGACAGCCATGATCCACTGCACTGTGACAACGTGGTGATCCGGCGGCTCTGGAATGAGGTGGCCGCAGCGCTGATGGATGGCTGGTACAACGCCTCTGAAAGGGTTCGCAAGGAATTTCGTAAGTATTTCAATGCAGTGTGATGCGGCAGTGACCTTGGCCGGGATTACACAACTGTGTATGATGCTAGTAACTCCTGCGAGTTTCTATCATCACTCACATTTGTGTTATCCCGGCCTACAGTGCATTGACTAATTTTTTTTTCACAGTGAACAAAGTCAGAACCTGTTGGCGCTCGATAAAGGACCGCTTCAACAGGGAACTGAGACAGGAGAACTGGGCTGCCAGTGGTGCTGCAGCAAGAACCTCCACAAAATATCGGTATCATGGGGCGTTGGCCTTCCAAAGGCGGGCCTTGCCACCAGATCATAAGTATTTTGTTGTATTGTGTTGTATTCTGTGTTTTTCTATTCCACAGGAGTTGGCGCTTTGACTACTGTAAATGCATGATACTAATGTTTTTCTTTTCTTTTCACAGCACCTGGAGTAGCACCCTGCAACCTGGTCCTGGAGCGGTCCTTCAGCGAGCTGCCTCGGACCCATCCCAGCCATCCAGCAGTGAAGAAGCACCTTGTGGGTCGGCAACACAGACAGCTGGAGACCAGGAAGCTGGTCCATCAGGTATTCCCCTGTCCCAGGTTTCTGCCACTGGTTTTGCGGGCACTTCCCGCAAAACCCGCAGAAGGCCTCGGACAGGAATCTCATGCCCAAGTTCATTCACTTGAGCTCAGTTTTTCAGAATGGCCTCAATGCGATGAGCCCCAGACTAGAAAGCGGTTTTACCTTCATGGAAACACGCTTCCAGGCTGTCGACTGTCGCCTTGTCGGTCTGGAAGTCGACCTCAACAGACCAGCGCACCATTTCTTCAACCAAATTGAACGGGGCATGGCGGAACACCTTAGTCCTGAGCTCCAGCTGACTGTGATGCAGGCCTGCAACACTGCTTATATTCAGGCTATGCAGCAGAATCAGTACGTGCAGCAGCCAGTGGTGGCATTTCCAACTGTGCCACCACTGACTCGCTTCACCTCATTACTGACTTCTGCTGCATACTACTGCACGGCCACCAGCATTCCAAGCCATGCCGGACACCACTACACCACATCAAGGCCCAGTGCAGCTGGACACTCCCCCGCCACCACCATGCCAAGCGCTGCTCCTGCTTGGACCTCCACCACCTCCACCCCTGCTTGGACCTCCACCCGTGCATGGACCGCCACCACTGAGCAGAAGCTGGGGGACCCACACTCCTTATTCGGGACCACGGACCCTGGCAGGACCTCCAACACCACCAGCATGCCACAGCAGCTTCTGGATCCTGCTAGGCTGTCCACCAGCTCCAGGAGGTCCCCAGCTCCAGGAGATCCCCCAGCTCCAGGAGGTCCAAGAAGGACAGTACGCAGATTGGCCGCAGAAGCCATAAAAGAGGCCACAAAAAACTTTTGTACTCCCTCCCCCTTCACCTCCCACTGTATCTGACCCGCTTTCTTCCCTCACAACTTTCGTCGCCCCTTCCCCTAGAACCCCTTCGTCACCTTCCTTTAGTCATTCCTCGTCCCTCCACACCCCCAAGTTCCCACCATCTTCCCCAAACGTCGCTCCCAGTAATTTATTTGTTTTTTTTCTGTTTTTAAATAAATGTCATTTTGTTTTTCCCCAACTGTTTGGTTTAATTGTGTCTTTTGCCGCCTACGCACACTGCGCTGTACACTTTTCTCCTTCGTCTCATTGGGGGACACAGGACTGTGGGTGTATGCTAGTGCCGCTAGGAGGCTGACACTAAGTAAACATAAAAAAAAGGTTAGCTCCTCCTCCGCCGTATACACCTCAGCACTGGCCGCAGGCAAACCCAGTTATTGCTTAGTGTCTGATGGAGGCACACGTCTGGTTCTTTTTCCAGACCATTTTTTTTTTTTTTTCTTTCCCACGAAGATGAGATAGGGGCGACGGATCCTATTGAAAGGGTCCGATCTCCCCAAACCATCAACGGGCGAGCACGTGGAGTAAAGCCTCCAACGTATCCTCTCCCGCAACGTGGGACATAAATGCCGGACTCAGCCCTGACCACCCTAAGGTATTGAAGCCCTAGGCTGTACAGAGGCAGGAGTTAGTCCGTGCGGCCCCCACTGCACCACCAATGCTAGACTGCGGTGCTGCAAGGTGGCGGACGGTCCCTCTCCTCATCCCCTGAAGGGGTGATGGAGTTAGGGTGCCTGCACCGTCCCTCCATTTTTTGCTGCAAGCCCCCTCTAAAAGACGGGAGACGCTGGACTAATGTCTGGGAGAGCCGCAAGTCCACTGCAGCAAGGAAGACCCACCATTAGAGGTCATGGAGCTGGAGCCTGCACCGTTCCCCATTTTTTTGGTAGAAGACTGCAAGCAGGAGAACCCACCTTCAAAGCTCCGGAGAACAGTGTCGGACGTCAGGTAGCGTCTGGGGCGGTCGAGATTCGGTGGGAGCGGTCCGCTAGGCTGTCTGTGAAACCCCCGGAGAGCGCCATCCCCTCTCTGCGTGTGACGGTCCGCCTGGCTTCTAGGCGGCCGCCGCCAAAAATCTAGCTCCCGGCTTCGGCCGGTGCTAGGCCGCGGGCTGAAATTTAGTCCCCGGCTTCAGCCGGGAACCAAGCCGCATGTCTAATTTTACTCCCGGCGTTTGCCGGAAGATAGGCCGTGCTCCGCCCCCGGCAGCGTCACTTCCGGTGGGCCCGCCCCCTGTTTTTCGGGCGGCCACCGCCAAAAATTTAGGCCGAGGCTTCGGCCGGCGCTAGGCCGCGGCCGGAAATTTAGTCCCCGGCTTCGGCCGGAGACTAGGCCGCGGCCGGAAGTGGCGTCTCCGGCATCTGACGGCGCTAGGCCGCGCCTCTCGACCCCGGCCCCTGTGATCAGCTATATGAGCCACGCCTCCCTGACAGGGAGCGCTCTTTTTGAAAGTCTGGAGCCTTTGCTCTTTTCCTTTTGCGCTGTCAACGCTGCTTAAGGACGTCCGGGGATACAGGACTGGGGTAAGTGCTGCTACCTCCAGCCCGGCTCCACTTCGCTGCGCCCCGCTACCATACCTCCGCATCGTCACAGAGCTCTGAACAGATACAGTATGTCCAGAAGAACTAAGGCTCACACGGTGCTGTATACCGCATGCATTGCCTGTAAATCCCCTTTTCCGCATGCCCAGACTAATCGGGTCTGCGAAGCCTGTGACTCTGAACGGGCTCAGGAGCCCTCACCTATAGCCCAGCCCAGTGCGTCAGGTCCCCCGGAATGGGCCCTGTTTCTGTCTCAATCTGTGGCATCATTAACAAGAGCAATCGAGTCCCTTCAAGCTCCTGATAGGAGCAGGGACAGTGGTTCACCCGTCTTGGCGACGTCTCAGGAACCTCCGGCCTGCAGGGGCCGCGCTCTCACCAGGCAGACGCAGGGGAAGCGAACCCACACTGCGTCGCCTATGCCGTCCAGGGCTTCGGCATCCTTCAGCTCAGCTTCTCGCTCTCCCTCACCTTTAGAGGCAAGTGATCAATATTCGGATTCCGATACTGAAGGGTCCCTCAATTTGGAAGCTCCAGGTTGTCAGGAGACAATTGACAGTCTGATCGAAGCTGTCAATCAATCTCTGGGGGTAGACTATGAATCCACCTTGGCCTCTGGTCATAAGGTGTCTTTCAAACGAGCCAGACAGACCCATAAGGTTTTTGGTGCTCATCCTGAGTTTGAGGAGCTTGTGCAGCGCCACCGAGAAAAACCGGATAAGCGCTTTACAGGACAGAAGGCCCTCAATACCAGGTATCCTTTTGCTCCTGAACTTCTTAAGAAGTGGGCGGAATCCCCAGTGGTCGATCCTCCGGTGTCACGCTTGGCATCTAAGACGCTTCTCTCCCTTCCTGATGGTTCCTCGATTAAGGATCCAACGGATCGTCTGATTGAAAGCCTGGCTCGCTCGGTGTTTGAAGCATCTGGGTCATCTCTCTCTCCTTCCTTTGCAGCGACTTGGGTTGCTAAGGCCATAATTTCCTGGTCGGAGTCTCTGAACAGAGCTCTTCACGGTGTAGAAGTGCCACCTGAGGTTTTGGAGATATCTAATCAGATGGCTCTCGCAGGTGATTTTTTGATCAACGCTTCTATGGATGCGGCAAATTGCGCAGCATTAGCTGCTGCTAATGCGATTGCCATTAGGAGATCCTTGTGGTTGAGGACTTGGCGAGCAGACTCGACTTCAAAGAAGTCACTTACGTCCTTGCCTTATCAAAGCGGTCGTTTATTTGGTGAAAAACTGGATCAGCTTATATCTGATGCGACAGGAGGGAAGAGTTCTTTTTTGCCTCAGCAGAAGGTCAAACAGCCCTTTCGCCGACAGCCTCAGCCTCGCTTTAGAGCCTTTCGCAACCCAGGTTGGGCTGCAACAGCCAGTTCCAGCGGCTCAGGTCGACCTAATCAGGCCAGAGATCGTCAGGCCTCTTACAAGACCAACCCGTTGGGAAGAATGCGGTCTCAACAACCGAAATCTAGAGGGTCTAGGCCCCAAAGATTTTCGGATAAATGACTGGAGGCAGAATCCGGTCGATTCTTCCAGAGTAGGCGGCCGTCTACTCTGGTTTCGTCCCACTTGGCTATCAATTACTCAAGACGAATGGGTCAGAGAATTAGTCACCTCGGGGTACAAGATAGAATTTACCAGCCTTCCCTCAAATCGTTTCTTTCCCTCGCGCCTTCCCAAGGAGGAGTCTCGGGTTCTCGCCTTATTCAAGGCGGTCGAGTCTCTTCGACACAGCGGGGTTGTCGTACCTGTACCAGAGGTCGAAAGAGGTCGGGGGTTTTATTCCAATCTGTTCATTGTACCCAAAAAGGACGGTACCGTAAGGCCCATTCTGGATCTAAAAAGACTGAATCGGTTCGTCAAAATTCGACATTTTCGAATGGAGTCTCTCCGCTCGGTCATTGCTGCCATGGAAAAAGGGGAATTTCTAGCATCAATAGACATCCAGGATGCCTATCTTCACATCCCCATATTTCCCCCTCATCAAAGGTTTCTTCGGTTTGCCATCGGCAAACTTCACTTTCAGTTCGCTGCCTTGCCATTCGGGCTAGCCACAGCTCCCAGAGTGTTCACAAAGGTCATGGCTATTGTTGTATCCATTCTACACTCCAGGGGGATAGTCATCTTGCCTTACCTAGACGACCTTCTCATCAAGGGTCCGTCTTTCCAAACATGCGAGGAAAGTGTCAGCATTACCCTAGACACTCTTGTTCGCCTGGGGTGGCTGGTGAATATGAAGAAGTCATCTCCCGTGCCATCTCGAAAGATCACCTTCTTAGGGATGGATTTCGACACCGCTCAAGGGTTGATAATCCTTCCTCAGGACAAGGCCTTAGTTCTCCGTCAAGAGGTACGGATCCTTCACAAACCGATTCCTCACACCATCCGGTTTTGCATGAGGGTCCTAGGAAGGATGGTGGCAACGATCGAGGCGATTCCATTTGCCCAGTTTCATCTTCGCCCCCTTCAGCATGCACTCTTGGCAGTATGGGACGGGAGCCTTTATTCCCTCAATCTTCGGTGCCATCTGTCCCTGAAGGTCAGACAGACTCTTATGTGGTGGACGAGGAGTTCCACTCTTCAACAGGGCCGTTTGTTTCCTCCGAATATCTGGATGGTAGTCACAACGGATGCCAGCCTGCTCGGATGGGGAGCAGTGTTTCGTCACCACACACAGCCCAGGGGACTTGGTCTCAGCAGGAGTCGATCCTCCCGATAAATATTTTAGAGATCCGAGCTATTTGGCTGGCTCTGAGGCATTTTCACCAGCATCTGGCAGGCCGCCCAGTCCGAATTTAGTCAGACAATGCCACGGCGGTGGCATACATAAACCATCAGGGAGGTACCCGCAGCCGGGCGGCTATGCACGAGGTAAAACAGATTCTGTCCTGGGCAGAGGTAAATCACTCCGTGATTTCAGCAGTCCACATTCCGGGCGAGGAAAACTGGGCAGCGGATTTTCTCAGCCGTCACGGCATAGCTTCAGGGGAATGGTCACTACATCCCGAGATTTTTCAGCAGATATGTCGACGCTGGGGAACCCCAGATGTGGACCTGATGGCTTCCAGGATGAATGCCAAGGTGCCCAACTTCGTCTCCCGGTACCGGGATCCGCAGGCAATTGCGGTGGACGCCCTGGTTCTACCGTGGAATCAATTCCATCTTCCATACTTATTTCCACCAAATGCTCTTCTCCCAAGGGTGATCAGAAAGATCAGGATAGAGGGGGTTCCAGCGATATTAATCGCTCCGGATTGGCCGCGTCGCTCTTGGTACGCGGAGCTGGTACAGTTGCTCGCCGACGCACCCTAGCGACTGCCAGAGCGTGCGGACCTTCTCTCCCAGGGCCCAGTTTACCACCAGAACTCAGCGGTCCTGTGTTTGACGGCCTGGCCGTTGAATCTTGGATCCTGACCAGGGCTGGATTCTCTAAAAAGGTCGCCGCGACGATGGCTAGCGCCCGAAAGCCCGTCTCGGCTCGCATCTACCACGGTACTTGGAAGGTCTTTTTTGCTTGGTGCAGGGAACATGGTTGTTCCCCGCTTAGGTTTTCAATTCCAAACATTCTGTCATTTCTCCAGGCAGGCCTAGATTCAGGTCTAGCGCCAAGTACGCTTAGACGGCAGATATCAGCCTTGTCTGTGCTTTTTCAGCGAAGGATCGCGTCTAATTTTCAGGTTAGGACCTTTATTCAGGGGGTTGTCCATATAGTTCCTCCCTACAAGACTCCTTTAGAGGTTTGGGACCTCAATCTAGTCCTGGGAGTTCTGCAAGAGTCTCCTTTTGAACCTTTGCAGGAGGTTTCTCTGTCGTTTCTTTCCTGGAAAGTGGTGTTTTTGGTAGCCATAACATCCATAAGGCGGGTTTCGGAGCTGGCTGCACTGTCTTGTCGAGCTCCGTACTTGCTTTTCCATCAGGATAAGGTGGTGCTCAGACCTACTCCACCTTTTTTGCCTAAAGTCGTGTCCTCATTTCATATTAATGAGGACATTGTTTTGCCCTCATTTTGCCCAGCTCCGACGCACCGAGTGGAGAAGGCTCTCCATACGCTGGATCTGGTGAGAGCACTCAGGAGATATGTATCTCGGACGGCGTCCTTTCGACAGACGGACACGCTGTTTGTCCTCCCCGAAGGTCGCAGGAAGGGACTCGCTGCCTCTAAATCAACCTTGGCTAGGTGGATTCGGTTAGCCATTCAGGAGGCTTACCGCATCAGAGGCGCGGTGGTTCCTGCAGGGATCAAGGCTCACTCCACCAGAGCGGTGGGTGCCTCCTGGGCCCTTCGGCATCAGGCTTCAGTGGAACAGGTTTGTAAAGCAGCAACCTGGTCCAGTCTGCATACCTTTTCCAAGCATTATAATGTCCATACCCAGGCTTCTGCGGATGCCAGTCTGGGTAGAAGGATTCTTCAGGGCGCGGTTGCGCACATATAAGCAATGCTTGATTATAAATTACACTGTGGAGTCGGTTTCCCACCCAAGGGACTGCTTTGGGACGTCCCACAGTCCTGTGTCCCCCAATGAGACGAAGGAGAAATACGGATTTTTGTGTTACTCACCGTAAATCCTTTTCTCCGAGACGCTCATTGGGGGACACAGCTCCCTCCCTATTAGCCGGATGGCTTCGATTTCTAAGTTAATTTTATTTGCTTGGGTCTATATCAGTAGATTTACTTCTGGATATATTGTACCTGTATTAACATTAATTTATTCTTTAGCCTCCTACTGCTTTTTGCACTAAACTGGGTTTGCCTGCGGCCAGTGCTGAGGTGTATACGGCGGAGGAGGAGCTAACCTTTTTTTTATGTTTACTTAGTGTCAGCCTCCTAGCGGCAGTAGCATACACCCACAGTCCTGTGTCCCCCAATGAGCGTCTCGGAGAAAAGGATTTTACGGTGAGTAACACAAAAATCCGTATTTTGGTTTTGCCACCACATAGCTCCAGTACTGACACATGCTTCTTGTGTCAGTCCTGGAGATATGTGTTGTCAAAAATATAAATATATGACTTGTATTTTCAACACCGGTCTCTTCAGTCTGCTGATCAGACTGAATAGAGGATGGTGTTGAGTGCAAGGCATATCTATTCTCACCTTGCCAGGTATCATAAAGAGTGAATTAAGGATGGTTTGTTTTGACCATCATCATTTCACTCTTTGTGACACAAGGCCAGGGGATTCTAAATATACCTTGGAATGAACTACATCATCTATTCAGTCTGTGGCGAATAGACTGAAGGGATGATGGAGAAAATACACGTCATATCTACAACACCTTGGCCTGGTATCATAACTATTTAGCACACCTGGCCAGGTGACTATACCTATGAGTTGTCATCTGCAGCGTAGCTTCAGTCTGCATTATCTATTGCACGCAGACTGGAGAGATGCTGGAGGTTAACTCATGTGTAATTCACCGACCCAGGTGTCATAAAATTCTGAAGTCAGGAAGCCTTTTTTTTGGCATACTCACTTCAGCACGACACCAGGCCAGGGGATTGTAGAAGTTGTATAAACTTTATCATCTCTCCAGTCTGCATGCATACTGAAGCCACAGTGGAGATAATATTTATACTCATATGGTCAGGTGTCATAAAGAGTGAAGGATGCTAGTGTATCCCAAAATCACTATTTGTAACATCAGGCCAGGTGATAAATATTAGTTGTATTATCTCCACCGTCGCTGCAATCTGCCTTGTTGAACACAGACTGGAGAGATGATGAAGGTCATACAACTTTTCTCTGTAGACTCACCTGGTGTGTAGCCCAGCTGCGCTTGGAGTCACATTTCCCAGGAGGATGCACCAAAGGTAACACCCACAAGTGACCTGATATTCATTCGCAGCTTCACCAATCCCGAGAGCCACCAGAGGGAGCCCTACATAGAGTATATAAGGATGGTGAAGCCACTGCAGAGAGGTCAGATTAGATCAGATCTCGGATGAGATTAGTTGAGATTAGCCTGTGAGCTGAGAGATCAGAACAAGCGTAGTTTGTTGTTGCTGTTACCTCAAAAAGTTGAGAAGCTGTTAGCTCTCTTGGAGTGTGGAGAGTCAGCTCCTAGAAGTGTGCACGGATCAGTAGACGGAAGGTCCTGATAGCTGCTTCAGACAGAGCATTAGAAAGAAGGAAGGAAAGAGAACAACAGTTACAGAAAGAACCTGAAGACTGCAGCTTTGAGCTTAGTTCAATGTGTGGAGGCTAGTACAAGTGGAGAAAGATAGCCACTTCAGCCTGGTCAGAACTGAGTCAACTGAGTGTAGTTTCAGTGAGCAAGCGTGCCGACGCTTCGAGAGCGGTGAAGAGAGAGAAGAATCAGCTATCTACTGCTAGTGTGCTTATGTTAAGGGTCGGAGTAGGACGAAAGGTGAGTAGAAGAGAGTAACGGAGGTTGAAACAGCATTGATAGCTTACCTCTACTCTGAATACCGGACACCGGGTCCGAGCTTGCTAGCATCTACACGACTAGTAGGAGATACCGGAGACCCTGCTGGACTACAGGCTGCAGAGGCCCAGGAGTGCTGATACGTAACCGGGGTCAGGAAGATGGGGGTCTAGCAGGACGCTGCATACAGAGACACTGTTCTATCCAAGAGAAGGCTCCACCACAAAGTCAGCCGGGCGTATACGTGAAGACAGAGTTAGACTTCGTTTCATACAGGTCAGAAACTCACACTACAGGAGTAAGGAGGCCCTACACCTACTCAGTGGGAATACTGGATGTGCATCCTCCACCCTGCCAGCCTCCCGGGATGTGCCTGCCATTCCACCAGTAAAGGTACAGAAAGAGACTTTCGTGTGTGTGTCTGCCTTATTACTCCTGCGGCTGAACTCCCCTTCTCCGTCTTGCACCCCTACACCGCCATCTACCCTGAGGGACCCAGTCTTGCCTGTGGAAGACTTAACACCTTGCTGCCCAGTAACAACCCCTCAGGGGATCCACACAGCAGCGCTGGTCACACTGACCAGGCACCACAGGTGGCGTCACGAATTTCTACAAACCTTTAATTCCCTGTAAATATCCCCCTTTTTAGTGAGCGCCCTGGGCCACGGACCGAGCTGTGTCGCCGTGACATCCCCCATAGAAGTGAACGGGCTCTGTGCCGAGTACCCCACGGCCCTGGCGGGCGACTCACTGGTAAGGAGTCCTAGTAAAGTCAGGATGCACAAAACACAGCATCCTGACTTCACTGGGTCACCTGGGTAGGTGATTATTGTATTGGAGTGTATAAAGACAGAGTGCACTCGGTACAGGTATCAAAACAGGTTTTTTATTTACATACACACAATAAAAATTTTTTAACAACATTTGATCTTGCCATGCCACACATCCCATATCAGATATAAAGTATGCCGCAAATTGGTCCCTCATTTGGCCAACTTCAACTGATGACCTGAGATGGTGCTGAGTGAAATCAGGCAATGGGTTGGCAGCTGGTTCATCTAGTTCAGGGTTCCCCAACTCCAGTGATCAAGGCCCACCAACAGGTCATGTTTTCAGGATTTCCTTAGTATTGTCCAGGTGATTCTTGCATCACCCGGACAAGCAAGAATTCCATCACCTGTGTAATACTAAGGAAATCCTGAAAACATGACCTGTTGGTGGGCCTTGAGGACTGAAGTTGCGGAACACAGATCTGGTTCAAAGTTAGGGCGCTCTTTAGCCATAACAAAATTGTTAAGAACCACTCACTCTTTCACCACCTCATCCACTGTTTCCAGTTTAAGATTAATGGCTGTGCCGAGAATGCGCCATCAGGACACAAGAATCCCAAAGGCTCACGCTACAGTTCTTCGTGCCCTTGGGAGTCTGTAATTAAATATTTTTCTTGTGCGGTCCAAGTCCGGGCTGGAGTAGGGTTTCAGCAAGTTTTGGCACATTTGAAAGGCCTCATCCCCAACCATTACAAATGGCAGTGGCGGACCTTCGGTGTGGGGAAGAAGCCGTGGCAGGGGAAAATTAAAATGGTTGCCATACAATCTACGGCCCATGTCCGAGTTTTTAAAAGTCTGTGAGTCATTGCCCCGGCCAAATGCCCCAATGTCCACCGCAACAAACCGACAGTCTGCATCCGTAATGGCCATGAGTACTGTAGAAAAGTACTTTTTATAGTTATAGTACTCCGATCCACGCTTTGCAGGTTTGGTTATCCTGATGTGTTTCCCATCCACCTCTCCCAAACAGTTGGGGAAATTGCAGACTGTCAAGAATTGTTCAGCTATTTCAATCCACTTTTTCGTGGTGGGTAGGGGCATAAATTCTGGACAGAGAACGTCCCACAAAGCCCAGAAGGTGTCTGCAACTATTGCCGACAAGGTGGAGATTCAAAGCCAGTACTGGAAGTGGAGTGATGATAGAGAAAGAAAAAAATTAATATTTTTGTCTAGGGTTTTGCAAAACACTGACATGAAAAAAATGTAAGTACATGGCATAACAATAACTCTGCAGGCTTTTGTTTAGTACATGGCAGAACAATAATTCTGCAGGCTTTGGATTAGTAAATGGCAGAACAAAAACAATTATGCACGCATTGGTTTTTAAATATTACACACCATAATGTGACCAGGAGCCGTTCCTCAGGAGGAATCGCACGATGGAGCAGTGTGTACTGTCTCCGGATGGCTCCTTCAACACCACCAAGCAAATCCATGGAGCTTTCTTGGGACATCCGGGTATAATCACTAAATTTCACCGGGTTTGGCTGGAGACCGCTGAAGATGGTGTGGTACGCTCCACGGCTCTCCCAGACTTCAATAATCGGATGTCTCCAAAAATGCCGCCACTGCCGTCTTCGCTGTCTCTCTCTCTGCCTTTGCTGCTGGCAAGCAACTGTAAAAGCCAGAGACAGCGCGATGTCAAGATCCAAGTTGAAGCGAAAACTCTTCCAACGCAGATCCATGGTGACACAGGAAACAGCAAAATATGAAGAATTCAGCTGTAACAGGGTCTATATAAAGAATTCCCATGACACTCGCCCACTGGTGTCCCATTGGTGGAGTCTTTTTCAAGGATCTTCCTCCTGTGAAATGTGACACTTAAGAGAACGCATGCGCCTAAAAAATGCAAACGCATGCAAAAACGCATGAAAACGCATACAAACGCTGCTTAAATGTAATGCGTACAATGATGCGTCAAAAAAAGATGTGTTTGCATGCTCTTGCATGCGTTTTTGCAGACGTTTCTATTTACGCACAATGCGCAGTGCACAAAGATGCTAATGTGAAATATTACGTGTTTATACACTAACATACCTGTCCCAGGCCTCCTGGGGGAAGGGGAGGGGACAGCTTAGGACATAAACAGGAGCATTATAAAGTCAGAGACTTGGGCTTCTCTAACTTCATGAGCACCGCCCGGACAGGGATAGTTAGGATCCCAATTCCAGGGACTGTTTGAGGCCCAGTTTACTAACTGAAGACCATGACAGCATGACAGTCGCCTGAGAGTTTTTGACCTAAAGCTAAAACTCAATTGAGGTACAGTAAGTAGTACGTTAATGATCCAAAGCACACAAGCAAGTACATCTTTGAATAGCTTAAAAGAAGAAAACTAAAGTTTCAGAGACGCCACGTCAAAGTTATTACTCAAGTTCCATCAAAATACTATAGTAAGACTCGAAATTGGTAGAACATGCTTGAAAACCCTCCAATGTAAAAGAAAATCTGCAAATAATTGTATATCAAAATTTGTCAACAGCAGTATAAATGGATAGTCTGAAGTAATCACAAATATTTAATTGCAGCTACTACAGCAATAACTTTCTTTACATGTGTGATACATGAAATGGTCATTTAAAAGCTAAATTGTGTCCTTATTTTTGTTGTCTATTATTTTTGTCTTGTTTTTACTACTGAAATTAGCTGAATATACTGTAAAATTTAAATATTCTCAAAATTCAAAAAATTCTTTTTTACATCACTGTTTTTTTTCTTCATAAGTAAAGGGGACCTCCGCATGCCATGTAGCTTAAGCCACAGACTTATTAATTTCCAGTAAGCAGTTTCTTACATATATATTTCATTTTCTGCCGCAATAGTGGCATCTAGTGCTAATTTTCCTTGATCGCTGCAGTACTTTGCTCCCTGATTGACAGGTCACACTTGTCGGAGTGATCTTCGTTAACGTAAAAAAACTTGCGTTTGCACCACCCCCTCTGAGAAGACTGTCTGTGAGAGGGTTGAAGAGAGGTCGCTCAGTTAAGAGTGACCTCCTGTCAATCCGAAGCAAAGAATGGTGGCAGACAGGGATTGCTGCAAAGAGGACAGAGAGTTGTAAATTTAGGCCAACCCCTGTGCACTTGTGGCTCATTGGCAGAAAAATTGAATAAAGGATAATTTTTTAACATAAAGAAGGGTTATAAAAACAAGCGTATGAATTAATTGTGGATTATAGTGACCTAACATAGAAGTATTTGGTTCATAGTAATAAAAACTGCCCCTTAAATTCACTTGACACTTCCTTAACATTTTGGCATAGCAGGTAAAGTATTTACGTCTTCTAATCTTGTAACTAGAGAGCATAACTTTATGGGAGATTAGAAATTGGCCCAAATGTCCCTAAATATCAACTAAAATAAAACAAAATTAAGTTTTAAATAAAAATGAAGACTATAGATAAAACACATCTCTCCTCGGTCACACAATAGAGTGGGGTCTGAGAAAAAATGAAGTATGTGAGAAAGGAAACAATTCTTTTTTTTACACCATGTCATATCTAAGGAGTTCCAGATAATGAACAATAGCTTAAAAGATGACCCATTAGATGAGACAACATGGCTATCAAAAGTATTTTACAAAGCAATAGGGCATATCCTATAGTTCCTCTGACACAGCAGGATTTGTGTATGATTAATATGACTGTCAGAAAAGTTTATCTTAATAAAGTCTGCAGTAGTTTACATTTTAGTTCATTATAAATTGAAGGAGAAAGGAAATTGGATTGCAGGAAAAAGTAATTTTATTAATATTTTAGCTCCTTTTAGTAGAGTGTTAAGGTCCAAATAAATGATTGGTTTGCTACATTTTCAGAAGGATGTGTAAGTTTCTTTTTACAAATTAATGCAACCATTCTTGGATGACACTAACTTGTTATGTATTTTCTTTAAATAATTAATAAAATGTTTATGCAAAAGGATTTTAATTTGCTCTGAGAGTCATAAATTCTAAATTGGAGTTTTCTTATTTCCTGTATCAGACCATGCAATACTAGAAATTTGATTTTGTAACTTGAACCTAAAACTACTGATATTAGCCTCCTCTTCATATACATAGTAATACAAAATCACAAATCTGTATATTCACCACAGTTTCAGAGACATTCTCAAAGTCCATAAATACTGACCTCGTCAGAGCTTATTACAGTTCAAAATTCAAAGACAGCAGTTGAAACATCACACTGAACTCACTACATTTCAGGGCTATGCCACTTTCTCAAGCTAGCAAGAAAATATATACTTCATCTCCTGACTGTTTCGGATCCATCAACTCATCCTTCCTCCATTTGTTCCTCGGCTCCTGCTATTTCACTAACAATATGTCTGGTATCATGAGCACCTTCGACAGCTGTAAGCCACCTTCCCATGGCACCTGCCTGTGCGATGACAGTCAGGAAATTTGAGATATTGCTATCCCTTTGCATCCTCCTCTGCTTACACCTCTTCCTCTGGGACCACCACCTCCTCACGCAGACTATTCAATTTGTACTCCAGCATGTAAATGACCAAAATAGTGATGCTGATGGCTAACCATCTTAGTAGCCATTTCGAAAATGTACAGAAAAGTGCAGGGGTCCTTCATGTGTGCCCATTCAAGCGTGATTTGCACCACTTCCATACTGCATAGGCCCAGGCTATGCAAAAGGACATACTGCATCAATGCTCATCGCTGCTACCATAGTTGATGCAACATGTGCAGAGTGGAATTCCACCATGTCAGAACATCGCTAATAAAACGGTTAACTGGTAGGCCAAAAGAACTCTGTAGCAATGCAAGTCAATGATCTGTGGGGTGCGATCATCAGAAGTGAGTACACAACAACCATGCTTTCTGCCGCAGCGCATCCAGGCCAGGAGAGCAGCGGAGAAATTGCTGTATCATCAGGTTGATTACATGGGCCATGCAAAACACGTGTGTGAGGTTGACCTGGTGTAAGGCCACCACCAGGTTTGAACCGTTATTGCACACTGCCTTCCCTGGCTCCAGGTTCAGTGGAGACAGCCATTGCTGTAACTCGGCCTCGATGGCTGTCCACAACTCTTGAGCTATGTGAATGTGATCTACAAGGCATATTAATTTGAACGCTGCCTGATTGCGGTGAACCATGCCTGTGCAGTATGGAGATGGGGAAGATTGTATCTGCACTATTGTAACATGTGTTTGATTAAGGGAAAAGTTGAGGGCACAAGTGGAGGCCAAAGAAGCAGTGGAGGAAATGTTAGATACAGAGGTTTGTCCTGCAAGCCTTGGGTAGTCAAAGACTTGTGGAGCAGCCTCTTGTCCGCCAGCCCCCACAGCCACCAGTGCCCAGTCAGCGAGATGTAACGCCCCTGGCCATGTTTGCTCATCCAGGTGTCAGTGGTGAAATGCATGCTGGCAGTCATAGATTTTTTTCAGGGAAAGGGTGATGTCTGCGACATGCTACTTTAGTGCAGGCACACTCGCGACCAGTGCTAGGCACAGTCAGAATTGGGGCATAGGATGCAGTGCTCATCATGGTTGCATCACTTTCTGTCTGTGTGGGAAGCTGCAACCTTTTCATCTTCCTCCACCTCCTCTGCTGAGCTACTCAGCTGCAGACTTCTGGGCTCACACCAAGTGGGATCTACAAATTCATTCTCATCCTCTCTGTTCTCACACTCCACATCCTGAGAGTTACCCACCTCCTCTTCTGCCTCTGGTATCTGAGTGTCATCAGAATCACATCCACAACATGGTGGTTAATGTCTTGTTACGAGGTTCTGGATTCTGCTCGGACTCTACTTTGTCTGGTGCCAGATCCAACATTAAAAAATTTGGGGCATATGTGCAGATGCTTTCCTTATCTGGATTCTGTGAACCTTCAGAGAAGACCTCTGGAATAGAATGTGCGAACAGCTGTACAGGATGGCCCATATGTGATTCTCACAGTCATTTGGGCGTTTGAAAATTTCTGATGTGGGGGAAACAAGGGTGATTGGGGTGCAATTTCTAGGGATTGTACTGTGTTAAGGTGGAGGAAGAGGAGGAGAGGCTGCTTGATGCAGCGCTTGCCATCCACTGGAGCCATGTTCTTTCTGAGCCTCCACCACAAGGTGTGCGGCTGCCAAAAAAAGGGAGTGGAGTAGCCTATCCAGTAAAAGGTGTTGTCAGTGGTCTCTGGATAGGATGAGAAGGTGCTTTTTCAGTTGAGCTTTCATTTACATTAGCACCTTACCCACGTACACATCAAATACCAAGCCTATTCCCACTTCCTCCATGGTCTCGCTTTTTCCCATTCATGTTCTATATAGCCTTCCCCTCATGTAACCTGCTGTTTCACAACCTTAGGCCCACAGCTATTAGTCAGCTGTCACTAAATGAACAATAACTATTTATTTTCTTAGCTATTGTGCCTGAACAACATTGTTGTAACTAACGATTTTTAAGTCAAAATCTGGCTTTTTCATTTTTCTGTAAATCACAGTTATATCACAAACGATTTGGATTAGCTAAGTGAGTCTCCTGGTTCCACCCCATTATTAGGCCTAATGATTTTTAAATGGAAATCTGGTCTTCTGATTTGTCACTGAAACACAGTTTTATCACAAACTATTTGGATTAGCTAATTGGATCTCTTGACTGCACCCCAATATTAGTCCTAACAATGTTTTAGTGGAAATCTGGTCTTCTGATTTCTCACTGAAACACAGTTATATCAAAAATAATTTAGATTAGAAAATGGGACCTCTTCGCTGCACCTCAATATTAAGCCAAACGATTTTTAAGTGGAAATCTGACCTTCTGATTTGTCTCTGAAACACAGTTTTATCACAAATAATTTGGATTAGCAAATGGAGCCTCCTGAGACTGCACAATCTAGTTAGATGCTGGAAGATCGATTTCACATAGGACAGGATCCTATTTAGATAATTGACAAGTTCACTTGCAGCACTATCATTAGCAGCTTCTCTGCATTATGACACAGAGAAAATAAGTGCTAGTAAAACAAGATCTTCTCTTTTTATATGGCCAGGGACATGTGACTTTTGCAGCCAATCACAGAAGACCTTGTGTCATGACATTGTCGATGGTTTCTGTGCCCTAATTGGCTGCCGAAATCAACACACATAAAGTTAAGGGGAAAAAGAAAAAAGACTGTGTTAGGGTCTGCGGAACGCACCAAATATATGAGGTAGGGAGGTGCGTTCGCAGCCCGGGGTCCACCGTGCAGGCGTAACCTGCTGCTAGTAAAATGGCGCAAGACGCAAACTCTTATCCCGCAGAGTCGTCAAAATAAACGCCGTAATGCGCTGTGGCAATATGTGCGAACTCTGTTATTTCACAGAGCCACTAGGAGTGTCGCAGCGCTATATGGCGATGTGTGCGAACTCACTAAACACAATTGAGTCGCAAAATAAACACGCTAGGGCGCTATCTAGCGTTGAAAGCGAACCCTGTTACGTCACAGAGCCGCTGAGAAAAAGTTCTGTGTCCTGTCAGGCACCCAGGTACACAGTAAGTGCTAAGTGAACATAGAACGTGATCATGCGCTAACGTCCTCGCGAGAGTCACCCGCAATCTACGGCGTCTGAATGCCAGCCCCTGAATACGGCAATCATACTCCTCACCGGTTATGCCGGTAATCTAGGGCATCTAGGACACCGACCCTGACCAGCTAGCATACCAAACTCCTCACCGATTAAGTCGGTATTCTAGGGGCTTATTTCAGCCGGGGCCCTAACCACACACACGCATAACCACACTGGCGCAAAGCATATAATGGTTGATACTAGCGCATGGCGGCTCAGAATTGCCACTCTTTTATAATAACAGCTACAGGACCTGCCAGAAACAAGGACCAATGAAACCTGTTCCAGAACACCAATAGTCACAGGACCTTCCTGGCAGACCAATAGGAGCTGCTGAAGTACCTGAGCATGTGACCCCTGATCTCCAATGAGAGATCTCACCCTGGGCATGCTCAGAAGGGAAAAACAAGGACTTTGTCCTAAAGACATCTGCTCGCCGCTAACCAGTTCTGGCCACAATAGCAGAGTCTGGAGGAGCAGCAGTAATCTTCTGCACACTGCCAGACTGGGCGAGATGCTGGGACCGACGTCTAAGCTGAGCAGAGTCCACTGCAGCCGGAGACGAATGGGAGACCGCAGCCGAAATGGCTTGAGATTCCCCTTGTGCAGAAGCGGGAACTCGACCCCTAACAGACCGCACTGCACCTCTTAACACTCCCTCCCCTCATCAACACATCCCTCCCACCGTCCCAACACTACATACAGCATAACTATCCTAGCCAAAGTAATAACAAAAGCATTAGCAGAAACGCGATGATTTACCTAACTGTGACCTAATTTTGCCGACTTTGAGTAAAAATGCTCGTGAAAGAGAACACAAAACCGAATGTGCTACGTTCTTGTCAAATTTAAAATTGGCAAACTTTTTTCGAACAAGTTCGCTCATCTCTAGTTGTATGTACCCTAACCTGCTGTTTCACAACCTTAGGCCTGTTTCACACTTCAGTCTTTTGGCGTCAGTCAGAATCCGACATTGTGGCGGATTGGTGGATCCGCCAAAATTAGTGAATAACGGAGTCAACGGATCCGCTGTTTTGGCGGATCCGTTAACGGTTCTGCCAAATTAACGGATCCGTTCACACTGTTACATCCGTTTTTCCATCTGTTTTATCTGCTTTTTGACAGATCCGTTATTCACATGGGAGGATCTCCATCATGATTGGCTACTGGAAACTATACTGTACCATGATTGGCTACTGGGATCTATGTGGAAACTATAAATAGGGTGTTATTACACCATATTAGTTGAAAGGTTGTAGAGCAAGTGGCAGAGATGGAGGTGATTTTGGAGAATATGGCGACGATATGTGCGGATTTTTCATTGGAGGCTAATCGGTTGGCAAGAATTGTTCGGGAGAAGGAAGCCAGACAGCGTATCCTGAGTCGGCAGCATAGTCGTATGTGGATCCATCGATAAATGCAAGGCGCATGACCCGTGGGGTCTATTCCACATTATACATGGAATTGAGGCAAAACTCGGACAAATTCTTTAATTACGTGTGCATGAAAGCTGTCAGTTTTGAGTTTGTGGTGGAAAGGATTGGAGACAGAATAAGGAGACAAGACACTTTCCTTCGTTTTGCAATATCACCAGCAGAGCGTCTGATGGTCACAATTCGGTAATTTTTTTAAAAAAAAATTCTTCCTCCTTTTGCAAACCTATGGCCGGCGTCACACTGATGAGTGTGATGCGAGTAAGTCGCACGACTTTCTCGCATCAACACCCGGCACGGCCGCCCGCTCTCGGACCCGAGTGTGCGGCTGCATGTATTTCTATGCAGCCACACACTCGGGTCCGAGAGCGGGCGGCCGTGCCGGGTGTTGATGCGAGAAAGTCGTGCGACTTACTCGCATCACACTCGCCAGTGTGACGCCGGCCTATAACTGTATGTTGTTGCTGGTGTTTTTAATTAATTATTGTCTTTTCCTTTTTTGCAGATTTCTTGCAACTGGGGAATCCTTTACCTCTTTGCATTACCAGTACCAGCTTGGCATTTCCACAATATCCGGGATTGTGAAAGAGACCTGCCGGGCATTGTGGGATTCTTTGCAGGAGGAATACATCCCAGAGCCAACACAGGAGAGATGGCTGGAGATTGCTGCAAATTTCATGGAAATATGCCAGTTCCCAAACTGTGTTGGTGACGTGGATGGCAAGCATATTAGAGTTGTGAAACCAGCTGGATCCGGATCGGAATTCTTTAATTACAAGAAATTTTTCTGTATTGTACTCATGGCCATTGCTGACGCCAAATGTAAATTTATCGCAGTGGATATCGGTGCCTATGGCCGTTCTAATGACTCACAGGTCTTCAAGATGTCGCCGATGGGACGTCGGTTATATGGAGATACTTTTGAGTTTCCACCTCCAAGACCACTCCCTGGAACCTCTGGCCCTGCATTGCCATTTGTGTGTGTGGGAGATGAGGCCTTTGAGCTCTCACCGCACTTGCTGAAACGCTATGGAAGTCATGGCTTGACACAAAAAAAAAAATATTTAACTATCGTTTGACAAGGGCCCGAAGAGTCGTTGAATGCGCGTTTGGTATTTTAACTGCAAAATGGAGAGTGTTGCTGCCTGCAATAAAACTGCAAACTGAGACTGTTGATGATGTGGTGAAGGCTTGTGTGGTCCTCCACAATTTTGTCATATCCAAAGAACAGGTTTCCGTGGATGATATGTCACACCACCTTGCAGGATTACAGCAATATTAGTTTTCGGAGTACAGGCTCAGTTTCAAGAATGCGGGACAAGTTTACGGACTACTTTATGTCACCGGAAGGAAGAGTTGACTGGCAGTATGACATGGTTTAATTTTTTATTTTATTTGTTTCTACTATCCCATGCTTTTTGTTTTTTATCACACATTGGTATTTTTTTTTTATCTGTACCACAATTTAATTACCTTTTGTACCTTTACCAGTATTTATGTATTATCTGTACCCTAATCTTGGTACCTTTAAACCAAGTTGTGTGCGTGTTACCCTTTTTTTACACTTTATCACTTAAAAAACTAAAAAAAGACAATAAATGTTTTCAACCAAAATAAATTTTATTATACAAAAAACTTGTATTCTTTTTCTTGGATCATACAGGTTTTGAAAAATTTATATATATATATAAATTCACAGAACTATATACAATATATACATAAACAGCAGTATATACATATTTACATATTGGTGTATTGTTAGCAGTATATACATATTTACAGATTAGTGTAGTGCTGGCAGTATGTACATATTTACATATTGGTGTATTGTTGGCAGTATATATATAGCTACAGATTAGTGTAGTGTTAGCAGTATGTACATATTTACAGATTGGTGTACTGTTGGGTGGAGATAGTAGCGGAGGGGCTGACAGGGCGGACCACGTCAATAGTGGGGGATGGAACAGCAGGTTGGGTAGGATCAGAAGTTGAGGGAAAAACATGAGTTTGGGAAGGGAGTTGAGGGGCAGATGAGGTTTGTGGGAGGAACGGTGAAGGTGTTGGTGGGATGGGGTACGGTGAAGTTAAGGGTGAAAACTGAAAGTGGGAACTAAAATACTGTGAGTAATGGAATGAGGAAGGAGTGGTAGGAGGATGGGCGGTAGCTGGATGACCGGCAGCTTGATGGCCGGCAGCTGGATAGCCGGCAGCTGGATAGCCGGCAGCTCGATGGGTGGAAACTGAATGGGTAACAGGTTGAGGTGGGGAAGGTGTAGGAATTTGGTGGGTAGGTGGATGGGATTGGGACATTGCCTGCGCTAGAAAAGTTTTGCAGCCTTGCATCACATGCATCTGCAGGTCAGGAGTTAGATTTTACATGTGCCCGAGTACTGACTGAAAAAAGCAGTGTCTCGGTGATAAGTTTACATCTGACTGCATCCTATCAATTTTACTGCTGAGTTCAAGTATGTTTTTGCTCAACAGACTGAACCCAGCAGTAACTTGATCATTTAAAAGCCTGATCGTGTTTTGAAAGGGTGCATTCAGATGCAAAAAATCAGATGCATAGCTCCTCTGTGGCACTGCCGTCCAGACCAAAAAGGTGTTCTAGGTGTGGCGGCAGTGTCAGCAGGGTAGGGTGAAGGGAACTCCAACACGTCACATGCAGCTTCAAGTGACGAAGTCTGCCCTGCTACTCCAGCGCTGGTGGATGGGGCGGAGGGATCACACAGAAGGGAAGGTGCAGAGGGGTCGGGTCTATCGACGTGGTCCCCGATGGCGGATCCTGAGGGACCGCTCCAGAGGGAACCAACTCAGAAGCAGGCTCCCGAGTGCTGCAGACAGTGCTGTCAAAGAAAACCAAACAAAAAAAATTAATATATTGATATTACATTGCCCTTGCTGAAATAATAAAATAAGGTTAGACACGTAAAACATTTTTGATACATAATGGGGTGTGAAATATTTACCTTCTGCTGACCATCATTGACCGCAGAAACGACAGGGCTCTGGCATATTTATACTTGCTCCTGCGTCCTGCTGATCCACTCGGGCCCTGCATCTCCTTATTGAATTCCCTCTTGAAGCGATCCCTGAGTGACCGCAACCATGTGATAACCCTGTCACCTGGAAAGTAAAAGAAAAAAAACATAGGTTTTAGTATACAACACATTACATTCTGCAACATTCATTAATGAACTGTGAATACTTACGTCCCGAGGTTCGAGTTCCTCCCAGGTCTCCAACACCACGTTACATACTTCCTCCCATAGCCGTCGGGTGATGACTTGGTCAGAATGGCGGCGGTCAGCCATATTCCACAGCGTCTCCGGATCTTGGACCTCTTTGATGAGGGTGTCCACATCAATCCCTCCATCCTCGACATCTGTATCGGGAGCATGCTGTGAAGCCTGTGGAGAAAAAAAAAGAAAAATTTTCAGCAACATGAAGACCCTGGGAGGTCCTTGGAGGAACTCTCCGCCGAGACCTGGATTTTAAAGACTATAAAAAGAAAAAAAAATAATTATGTGCATGGAATGGAGGTATATGTTTTGTGTGTGCTGTGATCAATTAATGTGATGTATGTGACGATCTGTATGTGCAAAACTTACACTCTGCGCGCCCACTCCTGGACTTTCTCCACCCTGCCCGTCTCCTTCTGAAAGCCCCTCTGCTTCAGCTTCCTGTGAAAACAGAATACATGCATATAGGTTTGCAAATAATGTTATCATCTGAGAAAAATAAAAAAATGATTACCTCAGTTCGCCTACGCTGTGGCGGGGGGCTCCCAGGAGAAGACATTACTGCCAACTGTAAATTTGGGCCTGACTAGGTCCTCTTGGGCCTGACTGGGTCCTGAAAATGGCCGAAACGTCGTATTTTATGGTGGCTGAATAAAGACTTGTTATACTTCACCTGGATTGGATGCTGTTCCTATTTTTTCGTTGGACTGTTGTTCATTTGGATCCTTGAACGCCTGAACGTGCATCCGTGCTAACTCCCGAGTGCTGTCAGCTGCTTGAATACTTGTGGGTCCTGAATAGGTCCTGAAAGTAATCTTCAAGTATATTGACACTTGGTTAGCTACTATACAAAGGATGTAACAAGCTTTCAGGCCAATATACTTACACAACTCTAAACTTGGACTGGGTCTGGGTCTCTTGGGCCTGACTAGGTCCTCTTGGGCCTGACTGGGTCCTGAATAGGTCCTGAAAGTAATCTGCAAGTATATTGACACTTGGTTAGCTACTATACAAAGTATGTAACAAGCTTTCAGGCCAATAAACTTACACAACTCTAAACTTGGACTGGGTCTGGGTACTCTTGGGCCTGAATAGGTCCTATTGGGCCTGACTGGGTCCTAATCTGCAAGTATAAAGACAAACCTGTGATACCCAAAAAAAATAAAAAAGATTACTTGCGTGGTTTTCCAACGCCGTCTTTTACATCCTCTTGATACGCAATGCACAAGCTACAGAACCCTCCAACTCCTGTTTCACCCCCACCCCAAAAAAAAAATCTAAACACTAACCCTCCTTCCAACTTTACAAACCTACCTCCCATAACCTTTGTATACACCCCATAACAGCTGTATAAACCCCATAACCTTTGTATACACCTTTGTATTCAGCCCATAACCTTTGTATACACCTTTGTATTCAGCCCATAACCTTTGTATACACCTTTGTATTCAGCCCATAACCTTTGTACACACCTTTGTATTTAGCCCATAACCTTTGTGTAAACCCCACAACCTTTGAAAACACTTTATGAATATTATATCCACATTTTGAAACCAAAACACCTATGTATTCCCTGTGTGGTATACCAATAATAACACAAATAACCTTTGTTTGCAATTATACTACGGATATTTTTTGTAGACAGTTTTTATTGTAAAAATTTTTTTGTAACTTATTTTTTTGGGTGAAGTAGGAGCAACACTGCTCTTTATTTAAAATATAGTTACATTACATTGAAAGAAAAAAAATACACATGCCTTGACACACACACACACACACACACACACACACACACACACACACAAAAATACACTACATTATGAAAACTAAACCAGTTGGAAATATAACTACAGTATGAAACAAAATAAGAATGCAGGACACACACACGCACATGCAAGCACACACATGCATGCACACACACAAAAATACTACTACATTATGAAAACTAAACATGTTGCAAATATAACTACAGTATGAAAGAAAATAACAATGCAGGACACACACACACACACAAAAAAAATACTACTACAGTACATTATGAAAGCTAAACATGTTTGAAATATAACAACAGTATGAAAGAAAATAAGCATTCAGGACACACACACACATGCTACAATCACACATGATGGCATTATACTCACACTGCCTGGCAGTAGTCAGCTGGGCTGGCAACCAATCTCTCTGGCTGGCTAGCAGGATCTTCAAGCTTGCTAGCAGGGTCTTCAGACTTCCTAGCAGGGTCTTTAGGCTTATAGCAGGGTCTTCAGGTTTATAGCAGGGTCTTCTGTCTTGCTGCTTTGTCTTCATGTGTGGCAATGCGGCATACCTGGCTTGTTTATATAGTTTTTGAGCTGTCTGGAAAAGTTGCCGACATTTTGGAGCATGCTCAGTTCAAAACGGCGGATCTGTCGTGTGAATCCGTCAAATGACGGATGGCGGCAGATCCGCCACCCATAGGCGCCCATTATAAAATTATAAAAATAGGTGCCAGCATCCGCCATTTTGACGCAGACAAAAAACATTACAAAGTCCGTTCAATCGAGACAGTGGACGCCAAAAGAGCGGATGCAGCGGACAACCATCCGCCACGATCCGCCACTAATACAAGTCTATGGGAAAACAGCGGATCCGCCAAAAAAAAAAGCGGATCCGCCAAATTAAAAAAAAGGCGGATTTTGACTGACGCCAAAAGACTGAAGTGTGAAAGAGGCCTTAGGCCCACACTTGTCAGTCACCTGTCACTAAATGTACAAACACTGTTTATTTTCTTATATAGTGTGCCTGAGCAGCACTATTATACCTAATGATTTTTAAGTAGAAATATGGCCTTCTAATTTCTCACTGCGACACAGTTTTATCACAAATGATTTGGATTAGCAAATTGAGCCTTCTGGCTAAACCCCATTATTAGGTGTAATGATTTTAAAGTGGAAATGTGGCCTTCTTATTTCTCAGTGCAATATAGTTTTATCACAACCGATTTGGATTAGCAAATTGGGCCTCCTGGCTGAACTTCAACATTAGACCTAACGATTTTTAACTGGAAATCTGGCCTTCTGATTTCTCACTGCAACACAGTTTTATAACAAACAATTTGGATTAGAAAATTGGGCCTCCTGGCTGAGCCCCAATATTAAGCCTAAAGATTTTAACCCCTTCACCCCCAAGGGTGGTTTGCACGTTAATGACCGGGCCAATTTTCACAATTCTGACCACTGTCTCTTTATGAGGTTATAACTCTGGAACGCTTCAACGGATCTTCGCGATTCTGAGATTGTTTTCTCGTGACATATTGTACTTCATGTTAGTGGTAAAATTTCTTCGATATAACGCGTTTATTTTTGAAAAAAACGCAAAAATTTTTAAAATTTTGCAATTTTCAAATTTTGAATTTTTATTCCCTTAAAACAGAGAAATATATCATACAAAATAGTTAAGAAATAACATTTCCCACATGTCTACTTTACATCAGCACAATTTTGGAACCAAAATTTTTTTTTGTTAGGAAGTTATAAGGGTTAAAAGTTGACCAGCGATTTCTCATTTTTACAACAAAATTTACAAAGCCATTTTTTTTAGGGACCACCTCACATTTGAAGTCACTTTGAGGGGTCTATATGGCAGAAAATACCCAAAAGTGACACCATTCTAAAAACTGCACCCCTAAAGGTACTCAAAACCACATTCAAGAAGTTTATTAACCCTTCAGGTGCTACACAGTAACTAAAGCAACGTGGAAGGAAAAAATGAATATTTTACTTTTTAGCCACAAAAATTATCTTTTACAAACTTTTTTTTTATTTTCACAAGGGTAAAAGGAGAAAATGGACAGATAAGGTTGTTATGCAATTTCTCCTGAGTATGCCAATACCCCATATGTGGGGGAAAACCACTGTTTGGGCACACGGCAGAGCTCGTAAGGGAAGGAGCGACGTTTGACTTTTTCAAACTAAAATTGGCTGGAATTTAGATTGGATGCCATGTTGCGTTTGGAGAGCCCCTGATGCGCCTAAACAGTGGAAACCCCCCACAAATGACACCATTTTGGAAACTAGACCCCCTAAGGTACTTATCTAGATCTGTTGTGAGCACTTTGAACCCTCAAGTGTTTCACAAAAGTTTATAAAGCCTGGGTGTGAAAAAAAAAAAAATCAATTTTCCACAAAAATGATTTTTTAGTCCCAAATTTTTGAATTTTCCCAAGGAAATTGGACTCCAAAAGTTGTTGTCCAATTTGTCCTGAGTACGCTGATACCCCATATGTGGGGGGGGGAAACTGTTTGGGCGCACGGCAGGGCTTGGAAAGGAAGTAGTAAAGTTTTGGAATGCAGACGTTAATGGGGGTCATGTTCCGTTTGCAGTGCCCCAGATGAGCCTAAACAGTGGAAACCCCCACAAGTGACCCCATTTTGGAAACTAGATCCCCTAAGGAACTTATCTAGATCTTTGGTGAGCACTTTGAACCCCCAAGTGCTTCACACAAGTTTATAATGCCCGGGCATGAAAATAACAAATCCTATTTTTTTCCCACAAAAATTATCTTTTAGTCACTAATTTTTTATTTTCCCAAGGGTAACAGGAGAAATTGGACCACATAAGTTGTTGTACAATTTGTCGTGAGTACGCTGATACCCCATATGTGGGGGGGAACCACTGTTTGGGCGCACGGCAGAGCTCGGAATGGAAGGAGCACCATTTGACTTTTTCCAACCAAAATTGGCTGGAATTGAGTTTGGATGCCATGTTGCATTTGGAGAGCCCCTGATGTGCCTAAACAGTGTAAACCCCCCACAAATGACCCCATTTGGGAAACTAGACCCCCTAAGGAACTTATCTAGATTTTTGATGAGCAATTTGAACCCCAAAGTGCTTCACACAAGTTTATAACGTAGAGCCGTAAAATTTAAAAATCAAATTTTTTCCACAAAAATGATCTTTTCACCCCAATTTTTATTTTTCCAAGGGTAACAAGACTCCAAAAGTTATTGTGCAATTTGTCCTGAGTGCGCTGATACGCCATATGTGGGGGTAAACCACTGTTTGGGTGCATGGCAGAGTTTGGAAGGGAAGGAGCGCCGTCTGACTTTTTCAACGCAGAATTGGCTGGATGCCATGTCGTGTTTGGAGAGCTCCTGATCTGCCTAAACAGTGGAAACCCCCATAAATGACACCATTTTGGAAACTAGACCACTCAAGGAACTTATCTAGATGTGTGGTGAGAACTTTGAACCCCCAGGTGTTTCACTAAAGTTTATAACTTACAGCCGTAAAATAAAAAATCTTTTTTTTTTTTTTTTTACAAAAATGATTTTTTTCGCCCCCAATATTTTATTTTCACAAGGGTAACAGAAGAAATTGGAACCCAAAATTTGTTGTCCAATTTGTTCTGAGTACACTGATACCCAATATGTGGGCGAAAACTACTGTATGGGCACACGTCGGGGCTCGGAAGGGAAGTAGTGACGTTTTGGATTGCAGACTTTGATGGAATGGTCTGGGGGCGTCATGTCACATTTGGAGAGCCCCTGATGCACCTAAACAGTGGAAACCCCCCACAAGTGACCCCATTTTGGCAAATAGACCCCACAAGGAACTTATCTAGATGTGTGGTGAGCACTTTGAACCCCGAAGTGCTTCACAGAAGTTTATAACGCACAGCCGTAAAAATAAAAAATATTTTTTTTTACAAAAATGATTTTTTCGCCCCCAATATTTTATTTTCACAAGGGTAACAGGAGAAATTGGACCCCAAAAGTTGTTGTCCAATTTGTCCTGAGTACGCTGATACCCAATATGTGGGAGAAAACTACTGTATGGGCGCACGTCAGGGCTCGGAAGGGAAGTAGTGATGTTTTGGATTGCAGACTTTGATGGAATGGTCTGGGTGCGTCATGTCGCATTTGGAGAGCCCCTGATGCGCCTAAACAGTGGAAACCCCCCACAAGTGACCCCATTTTGGAAAATAGACCCCACAAGGAACTTATCTAGATGTGTGGTGAGAACTTTGAACCCCGAAGTGCTTCACAGAAGTTTATAACGCACAGCCGTAAAAAAAAAAAACTTTGATTTTTTTTGCAAAAATTATTTTTTCGCCTCAATATTTTATTTTTACAAGGGTAACAGGAGAAATTGGACCCCAAAAGTTGTTGTCCAATTTGTCCTGAGTACGCTGATACCCAATATGTGGGAGAAAACTACTGTATGGGTACAAGTTGGGGCTCGGAAGGGAAGTAGTGACGTTTTGGATTGCAGACTTTGATGGAATGGTCTGGGGGCGTCATGTCGCATTTGGAGAGCCCCTGATGCGCCTAAACAGTGGAAACCCCACACAAATGACCCCATTTGGGAAACTAGACCCCCTAAGGAACTTATCTAGATTTTTGATGAGCAATTTGAACCCCCAAGTGCTTCACACAAGTTTATAACGTAGAGCCGTAAAATTTAAAAATCATATTTTTTCCACAAAAATGATCTTTTCACCCCAATTTTTATTTTTCCAAGGGTAACAAGACTCCAAAAGTTATTGTGCAATTTGTCCTGAGTGCGCTGATACCCCATATGTGGGGGTAAACCACTGTTTGGGTGCATGGCAGAGTTTGGAAGGGAAGGAGCGCCGTCTGACTTTTTCAACGCAGAATTGGCTGGACGCCATGTCGTGTTTGGAGAGCTCCTGATCTGCCTAAACAGTGGAAACCCCCATAAATGACACCATTTTGGAAACTAGACCCCTCAAGGAACTTATCTAGATGTGTGGTGAGAACTTTGAACCCCCAGGTGTTTCACTAAAGTTTATAACGTACAGCCGTAAAATAAAAAATCTTTTTTTTTTTTTACAAAAATGATTTTTTCGCCCCCAATATTTTATTTTCACAAGGGTAACAGAAGAAATTGGAACCCAAAAGTTGTTGTCCAATTTGTCCTGAGTACACTGATACCCAATATGTGGGCGAAAACTACTGTATGGGCACACGTCGGGGCTCGGAAGGGAAGTAGTGACGTTTTGGATTGCAGACTTTGATGGAATGGTCTGGGGGCGTCATGTCACATTTGGAGAGCCCCTGATGCACCTAAACAGTGGAAACCCCCCACAAGTGACCCCATTTTGGAAAATAGACCCCACAAGGAACTTATCTAGATGTGTGGTGAGCACTTTGAACCCCGAAGTGCTTCACAGAAGTTTATAACGCACAGCCGTAAAAATAAAAAATCTTTTTTTTTTTACAAAAATGATTTTTTCGCCCCAATATTTTATTTTTACAAGGGTAACAGGAGAAATTGGACCCCAAAAGTTGTTGTCCAATTTGTCCTGAGTACGCTGATACCCAATATGTGGGAGAAAACTACTGTATGGGTACACGTTGGGGCTCGGAAGGGAAGTAGTGACGTTTTGGATTGCAGACTTTGATGGAATGGTCTGGGGGCGTCATGTCGAATTTGGAGAGCCCCTGATGCGCCTAAACAGTGGAAATCCCAACAAGTGACCCCATTTTGGAAAATAGACCCCACAAGGAACTTATCTAGGTGTGTGGTGAGCGCTATGAAGCCCCAAGTCCTTCACAGAAGTTTATAATGTACAGCCGTTTAAAAACAAAAAAATATTTTTTTTTTGTACAAAAATGATATTTTCGCCCCCAGTTTTTTATTTTCCCAAGGGTAACAGAAGAAATAGGACAAATTGCACAATAACTCTTGGGGTCCAGAGTACGCTGATTCTCCATATGTGGGGATAAACTACTGTTTGGACGCATGGCAGAGCACAGAAGTGAAGGAGCACCGTTTGACTTTTTCAACGCAGAATTGGCTGGAATTGAGATCAGACGCCATGTCACATTTGGAGAGCCCCTGATGTGCCTAAACAGCGGAAACCCCCCAATTCTAACTCCAACCCTAACCCCAACACACCCCTAACCCTAGTCCCAACCCTAACCACAAACCTAACCCTAACACACCCTAATCCCAACCCTAACCCTAATCCTAACTTTAGCGCCAACCCTAACCCTAACTTTAGCCGCAACCCTAACCCTAAACCCTAATGGGAAAATGGAAATAAATAAATTTTTTTAATTTTATTATTTTTCCCTAACTAAGGGGGTGATAAAGGTGGGTTTGATTTACTATTATAGCGGGTTTTTATGATTGGCAGCTGTCACGCTAAAAGACGCTTTTTATTGCAAAAATAGTTTTTTGCATTGCCACATTTTGAGAGCTATAATTTTTGCATATTTTGGCCAGAGTCATGTGAGGTCTTATTTTTTGCGGTACGAGTTGACGTTTTTATTTGTACCATTTTTGAGCAGGTGACATTTTTTGATCGCTTTTTATTTCGATTTTTGGGAGGTTAGAATGAACAAAATCAGCAATTCATGAATTTCTTTTGGGGAGGCGTTTTTATTGTTCCGCGTGTGGTAAAATTGATAAAGCAGTTTTATTCTTCGGGTCAGTACGATTATGGCGATAACCTCATTTATATCATTTTTTTTGTTTTGGCGCTTTTATAGAATAAAAACAATTTTATATAAAAAATCATTATTTTTGCATCGCTTTATTCTGCGAGCTATAACTTTTTTTATTTTTTCGCTGATGATGCATTTATGGCAGCTCGTTTTTTGCGGGACAAGATGACGTTTTCAGCGGTACCATGTTTATTTATATCGGTCTTTTTGATCGCGTGTTATTCCACTTTTTGTTCGGCGGTTATGATGATTAAAGCATTGATTTTTTGCTTCGTTTTTTTTTTTTTTTAAGGGGTTCACTAAAGGGGTTAACTAGTGGGACAGTTTTATAGGGGGGGGTCGTTACGGACGCGGCGATACCAAATATGTGTACTTTTATTGTTTTGTTTTTTTTATTTACAGGAAGAAATGAATTTATTGGGGAATATTTTTTTTTTTATTTATTTTGGATTTTTTTTTATAACATGTTTATTTTTATTTTTTTAACTTTTTTACTTTGTCCCAGGGTGGGACATCACTGTATTTTATCATATCGCTAGTGTGACAGTGTGCACAGCACTCTGTCACACCAGCGATCGCTCAGGCAGTGCAGCAGGCTTCTCAGTGCCTGCTCTCAGCAGGCACTGAGGAAGCCGCCTCCCTCCAGGACCCCGGCGCCATCTTGGATCCGGGTCCTGGGAGGGAGGAAGCCCTCAGAACAGCGCGATCACATCGCGCTGGTCTGAGGGTCTCAGGGGGGCGCGCAGGGAGCCCACTCCCTGCGCGATGCTTCCCTGTGCCCCAGTACACCGCGATCATGTTTGATCGCGGTGTGCTAGGGGTAATGTGCCGGGAGCGGTCCGTGACCGCTCTGACACACAGTCACGGGTGTCAGCTGTGATAATCAGTGACACCGGCGGCGATTAGCTGCGCTCCCCCTAGGAGCGCAGCTGATCGCTATGACGTACTATCCCGTCCGTGGTCAGATTGTCACGGGTTTTATGGACGGGATAGTACGTCTAATGTCAGAGAGGGGTTAAAGTGGAAATGTGGCCTGATTTCTCATTGCAACACAGTTTTATACCAAACGCTTTGAATTAGCATATATATTTCCTGGCTGAACCCTATGTTAGACCTAACAATTTTTAAGTGGAAATATGGCCTTCTGATTTCTCACTGCAAAAACAGTTTTTGTTCAAATGATTTTGGTTAGCAAA
>JARQOD010000006.1:139294592-139380229 GCA_033576555.1 Oophaga sylvatica
TTCGCGGGCCCCGGGCGAAAGAGTCTCAGTGGGCCCCTTTAACACATACCACAATTCATGATGCTCCGATACGGAGGAGAAATATAGGTATAGCACAATGCCAAATACTTCACTTCTTACATTACATGAGTGATATATATTGAAAATTCTACAATAGCTCAAAAACCAGACAGTATAGTCCTCCATACAGTATTATGGGCACCACATAGTGCGCCATACAGAATGGCCTCCATATAATGTTCCATACAGAAAAGGCCCCATATGTGCTCCATATGATGCTCCATATATAAAGTGTCCTATATGATGCCCCATAAATAATGAACCCCATATGATGCTCTAGTATATGATGGGCCCCATATATGATGCTGCAGTGTATGATGAGCCCCATATAATGCTCCAAATATTATGGTCCCCATATATAATGCTCCATATATAATGGGCTCCATGTGATGCTCCAGTATATAATGGGCCTCATATATGATGTTCCAATGTATAATGGGCCCCATATATGATGCTCTAGTGTATGATGGGCCCCATTTATAATGCTCCACTGTATGATGGACACCATATATAATGCTCCATTGTATAATGGGCCCTATCTATGATGCTCAAGTGTATGATGGGCCCCATATATATATATATATATATATATATAATTCTCCAGTGTATAATGCTCCCCATATATTGCTCCAAACATAAAAAAAAAATTAAATTCCACTCCTCGTTGGGTACTGCTCTACTCTGGACTCCTCAGCGTCGCCATCTTCCAGCTCTCTGCACTTGGACTGTTCACGCAGAGGGCGCAGAGACGTGACATCATCGCGCTCTCTGACCTGAATGTCACTGTCAGGAAACTCGGAAGACGTCACAGCGGTGGAGCAGGGAGAGGTAAATATTGCAAGCGCTGGGGCCCTGACCAACCAGGGGGGCCAACTCGTGGGCAATGGCACTGGCACAAGGCCCCTCATAGTACGCCGATGTCTCTGACGGCGAGTGGGTCCCCCACCATCAGAGACACCAGCGTACTATGAGGGGCACTGTGCCAGTGCCGTTGCCCACGAGTGGGCCCCCCTATCTGCTCAGGGCACCAGCACTTGCCCGGGTGCGCTAGGTGCTGACGCCTGCCCTGGGGGGGGTACAGCCCAGTTAGGGAGGTGGAAAAACTGGCATATGTTGAGGTGTAGGCTGGACGTTGAGCAGCTGCAAATGGAGGAATTGGAGAAGTCGGAGGAAGAGGAGGACAAAGCGAGCCATTTTGCTGGCAACCTATGTGTCATCAGGAGAAGGTGGTACAAAATCCTTTGAAACCCAGGCATGGTTCATTTTAATAAATGTGAGATCACCTACATTTTGGGTCGACAGCCGGGTCCTTCTTTCTGTCATGATTGATCCAGCAGCACTGAAGACTCTTTCTGATAGCACACTACCAGCAGGGCAAGCGAGCTTCTGTAAGGCATATTGTGCCAATTCAGGCCAGGTGTCCAGTTTACAGGCCCAGTAGTCAAACGGGAACGAACTGTGAGGGAGAACATCGATAGGGGAGGAGAGGTAATTTTGAACCATAGTTGACAATGGCTGTCTCCTGTCTGTTGCAATCGATTGAGTATTACCAGTTGTGTGAGCGTTACTCGAGAAATCAGACAAAAACATGGTCATGAAAACCCTGTCTCCAACGCCACTTTGGCTGTGTGCACCACGAACACCTCTTCCATTTGGCCCAGTACGGCTCGTGGTAGAACCTGCACCGCTGCTGTGTGCTGGGAATGCCTCTAACAAACGGTTTACCAGAGTTGCTTGTTTGTTCGCCAATATTAGCTCTAGGTTCTCCTGTGGCATGATGTTCTGTAATTTGCCTTTATAGCGTGGATCAAGGATGCTGTCCAACCAGTAGTCATCATCCTTCATCATTTTGGTAATGCGGGGGTCCCTTTTTAGGATCCGCAAGACATAATCACACATGTGGTCCAATGTTCCTGGTGTCAATGATGCACTGCCAATGGTGGGTGGAGGAGCACTTTCTGACAAATCCACATCACTCCAGTCACGCACAAACCCTGTACCTGACCTTGGCAAGCCAACATTTTTTCTTGACCCTGAGAAGCATCCTCCTCCCCAAAATAATCATCCCCCTCATCCTCCTCTTCCTCCTCTTCGGCTGGAGTCACACACAACGTCTAAAAAATCGGTCCGTTTTAGTCGGTCAATAATCGGATAAAAATTTCATGAACATTGATGCGACTGGCATCCGATTTTTTGTAGTTGATGCGATTTTGTAGCATGTACGCTTACGTTTCACATCTGATTACCCACCGACTACCGATTTTTAGTGGCAGCATAGCAAAATGGACATTTAACGTTTTTGAGGCCTGCAATTAATTTGAATATTGAGCCAGACCCATATTTAAGCGTGGTTTCACTGTTATTACCCTCCCACCGTTGCCGTGGAGTGTTTTGCTTCTTAGTGGTTCCTGTTGTGTTGCTGCTAAGTTAAAAATATGAGTGACAGACTACGTTTTAATACAACTGAGCGTGTGCTGTACTATTGGCTGCTATCCAGAACTTTTGGGGAACCATACCCTGTAGTTGTTTCTCACAGAATCCGCAGAAGAATGTGGGTGCATCCCCTTGTGAAGCAAAGGATCAGCAAAGGCCATTTTGAGCGCCTGTATTCGACACTGCGTAGGAATCCTGACAAGTTTTTTGCCTATTGTCGCATGAGTGTTGTCACCTTTGATATTTTGCTGGACATATTGCGCCCTGGAATCACCTTGCAGAACACCAGGATGCGTCCTTCAATTTGTGCTGAGGAAAGGCTTCTTCTAACATTAAGGTATGTGTGTCAACGATATGTTGATGATGTTTTTCATAATTTACCATCTTTCACATTCTTCTTACTTTGTTCATCTTAACATACTGAAGATCATGGCATTATGAAATTGTATTATTTTCCCTATATGCTTGTGTGTAGCAGTTTTAATGGTTATGAACTCATAACATTAAGAGAATGTGTGAGTATTAGTGTTGAGCGATACTGCTCGATATCTAAAAATATCGGATCGGAATGGTATCGCCGATATCACTAAATATCGTCGATATCCGATTCCGATACCGGAAGTCCCATGTAAGTCTATGGGAACCAAATATCGACATTAAAAAAACCCATTCTTGCCTTGTTGGTTAATTGTACATGAAGGAAAACAACAAAGACTAATGTAGAATGTATTGGGGGAGGTTGAGGAGACAATAAAGGCATACATGTTTAACCCAATGCATTGGAATAGCATTAATATATATTTTTTTTTAAATACGTTTGGATTGACTAACAAATTGACAATGTTGTTAACCTTTTTTCTATTTTGGCAAATATGTATGTTTCACAACTTCCATGCTCTTCACCTTTTTAACTTTTGCCAGTGCCACACTTTCTCCTTCATAATCTTCAGCAGCATCATCTTTCTCATCAAATTATTCTTCATCTTCACCTTCTTAATCTTCTTCTTAAACTTCTTGCTATTCATGTTTTTGTTTACATTACTCATATTGTTATTATTAAACTAATTAATCTTCTTCATATTCAAATTCTTCATCTTCTTCCTCTTCATCTTCTTCATCATATTCTTATTTGTGACAGAGATTCCTGTACTTGTAATCTGTAAAAGTATGAATTGTTCATCCTTCCGTTCTTGCTGTCACAAAAGATTTAAATTACAACAGTATTTGTCCGTGTTCAGTTTAGCCTGCAGCAGCAGGCATTTTCCAGGGGCACCACGAGGAGGAACCGACTCACCCCCATACACTGCTTAGTCTTCTTCTGCTTAGAATTTAGAGCATATATTTTGCTCTTCATTTTGGTCTTATACTTCATGTTCTTCTGCTTTTTGATCTTCTGCTTATTGTTCTTCTGTCTCTTGTTCTGTATCTTGTAGTTTGTCTTAACCTTCTTTGTCCTGTTGGTGATCTTCTTCTGGGTAATCTTTTATTTTTTCTTTGTGATGGTGTTCAGGCTGGTTGGCTTCATGCTCGTCGTCCTTGTTGTCGTCATCTTCTTCTGGGTGGTCTTTAATGTCGTCTAATTTCCGAGAACCAGCTGACGTTACTGGAACCCTGACGGGTATCAGATGGAGCAAGAGACAATGGAAGTAACGAGGACCAGCTGACTGTGCTGGAACCCGGAGGGGCAGCAGAAGGAAAAGAGGCAATGTCACAACCGAGTACCAGCTGACGTTACTGTGACACGGTTACTAAGCAGGAGGTACCTGTGCTCCAAAGCACTACCAAGGACCAGCAGACGTTGGTGGAACTCGGATACGGAGATGGAGGCACCTAGGCCAAAGGCACTGGGGAGAACCAGTTGACGGTACTGGACCCCGGACGGGTAGCAGAAGGAAAAGAGGCAATGTCACAACCGAGTACCAGCTGACGTTACTGTGACACGGTTACTAAGCAGGAGGTACCTGTGCTCCAAAGCACTACCAAGGACCAGCAGACGTTGGTGGAACTCGGATACGGAGATGGAGGCACCTAGGCCAAAGGCATTGGGGAAACCAGTTGACGGTACTGGACCCCGGACGGGTAGCAGAAGGAAAAGAGGCAATGTCACAACCGAGTACCAGCTGACGTTACTGTGACACGGTTACTAAGCAGGAGGTACCTGTGCTCCAAAGCACTACCAAGGACCAGCAGACGTTGGTGGAACTCGGATACGGAGATGGAGGCACCTAGGCCAAAGGCACTGGGGAGAACCAGTTGACGGTACTGGACCCCGGACGGGTAGCAGAACGCACCCATGAAAATGTAAGTTGACAGGACGCAAGCCGTCCGCAGTTACCGAATCACACAGTCCTACAGTGGGTGCTTGTCCTATTGTCACAATGGAAACAGCCTTTATTTACATATCCCACAACACACATAGGAATCACCTAAACTGCAGGCACCATAGAGTCGGCTAACCCGAATTCAACATGACAGCACAACTTATTGGAGGATAATTGATGTTCACACTGCCAGGAAACAGCTGTCGTGCTGTAACCAGGCTGGCCAGGAGTCAGTACCCCTGCCAATTACTTACGAGCAACAAATGGCGGTGTTGTAGCCCAGGGAGTAGAGTTCAGGTGGTAGAAAGATGAACATAACAGGAGACATGGAAAACGTTGCCAAACAGTTATTTAATCTGAAAACGGACAGGCAAATTCAGGTGAGATCCATGCCTTGTTCATTTTCAGAAAAGTAAGCCGGTCTACATTCTCTGAGGATAGTCGCATGCGACGGTCTGTTACTACACCACCTGCAGCACTAAAGACGCGCTCAGATAATACACTGGCAGCAAGGCAAGCCAGCACCTCCAATGCATACTGGCTAAGCTCTGGCCATGTATCCAACTTAGAGACCCAAAATTTGAAAGGGGAAGAGGCATCTGGGAGTACACTTAGAGGGAAAGCCAAGTAGTCTGTCACCATCTTACGGAAACGTTTCTTCCTGGTGACTGGAGCCGTCTCGGATGGTGTAGACCTTGCTGGCGCTGTCACAAAACTTCGCCACATTTGTAACATACAGCTCTTGCCTTGTGCAGAGGCGCTGCTTCTGCTCCCTCTTGTTGTATAGGTGTCTACACTGCCTCGACGCACAGAGCTGCTTTGTAAAGCAGTAGCAGCAGCAGCAGCTCTCTCGGCTGGAATGTACAACAGTATGGATTGCACCAGTGTGTCTTGGTACTCCTGCATTTTACGGTCCCGGTTCACCGGTGTGATGAGGGTTTGTAAGTTGTCCCGGTAGCGAGGGTCTAGGAGGGTGTACACCCAATAACCTGACGTGGTGAGAATGTGGGCGATGCGGCGGTCGTTTCTCAGGCACTGAAGCATGAAATCAACCATGTGCTGCAGACTCCCAACTGGCCAACAAAGGCTGTCCTCTGGAAGAGGCGTCATCTCTGCCTCCTCTGCATCACCCCACCCTCGCTCTACATACTGACTAGAGCGTTGTGTACCTCCCTCTGTAGGGATTTCTTCCTCCTCCATTGACTCCTCCTCCTCATCCTCCTCACAAAGTGAGCCCTGCCCAGCCCTTTGTGAGGAACCACGTTGCGCTGACTGTCCTGAAGGTAATTGAATTTGTGACTCCTCATCCTCCACCTCTTCCAAAACCTCTTCCTTTAGTGCTTTCAGTGATTTCTGAAGCAGGCAGATAAGGGGGACAGTCATGCTGACTAGTGCATCATCTGCACTCGCCATCCGCGTTGAGACATCAAACGCACGCAAAACGTCGCAGATGTCCTTCATAGAGGCCCACTCAGTAGTGGTGAAGTGTGAACGGCGCAAATTGCGAGTTGATTGCGCCTGTTGCAGCTGATACTCCATTACTGCTGGCTGCTGCTCACACAACTACTCCAACATATGTAACGTGGAATTCCACCTGGTGGGTACGTCACATATGATGCGATGTTCAGGAAGGCGAAATCTGACTTGCAGAGCTGCAATGTGCGATCTGGCCATGCTGGAACGTCGCAAGTGAGCGCACTCTAGGCGGACCTTGTGCAGCAGTGCATCAAGATCCGGATAGTCCCTCAAAAAACTCTGCACGACCAAGTTGAGCACATGTGCCAGACATGGTATGTGAGTGAGGTTGCCAAGGCCCAGAGCTGCCACCAGATTTCGGCCATTGTCACACACTACCAAGCCTGGCTGGAGATTAGCTGACAAAAACCACACGTCGCTTTCCTGCTTGATGGCATCCCAGAGCTCCTGCGCTGTGTGGCTTCGATTCCCCATGGAAATTAATTTCAGGACGGCCTGTTGATGTTTGGCCACGGCTGTGCTCATATCGGTCGCAACAGGTAAGCGTTCACGGGTCCATGTGGAGGTATACCGTGACGGCTCGTGCAGCGATGATTCTGAGGAACTGGAGTAGGAGAAGGAATCAATGTGTACAGACTGGATTCCTGCAATCCTTGGAGTTGGCAGAACACGTACAGCGCCACTGGCAAGTTCTGTACCCGGCTCCACAACATTGACCCAATGGGCAGTGAGGGAAAGGTATCGTCCCTGGCCATGGGTACTGGTCCACGCATCGGTGGTCAGGTGGACCCTGCTACTGACGGCGTTTAGTAGCGCATGTTTAATGTTTCCCTCGACATGTTTTTGCAGAGCAGGGACGGCTTGCCTGCTGAAATAAAATCGGCTTGGCACATTATATTGTGGGACTGCCAATGCCATAAAGTTCCTGAAACTGTCAGTCTCCACCAGCCTCAATGACAGCATTTCAAGAGACAGGAGTTTTGCAATGCCAGCATTCAGAGCCTGTGCTCGTGGATGGTTTGCCGAGTATGGCCGTCTTTTATCCCATGCCTGTGGTACCGATGGCTGTTTTGTGGTCTGGGAGTGTGACGATGACTGTGAACTTGCTGCTGTGGGTGGAATAACAGTTTGTCTATGGACAACAGTGACCGAGGTTCTTCCATGGAGATCCTGTGAGGAAGCCGAACCAGGTGTGTGTGAGCTGGAGGTAGACGCTCCAACACGACCTGAAGATGTAGGTGCTGCTGTAGGTTGGCCTACATCTCCAGTGTGTCTTTGTAACTCAGCTACGTGCTTTGTCCGTACATGTTTCCACATATTTGTGGTATTCAGGTTACTGATATTTTTACCTCTTTTAACTTTTTGCTTACACAGCTTGCATTGAACATAGCAAATATCATCTACAAGTCTGTCAAAAAAGGACCACGCAGTGCAAGTCATGGGAGCGCCAATTTTGACATTTCTAAGAGAACTGCTCCCAACAGGTGGCAAACTGGAGGCTACAGGCAAGCGAGTCTGCAGCCTACCTCTCCCTCCTCTTTGTACCGTTGGGACAATCTCTTCCTCAGAGCTGCTCCCACCACCTTCCTGTTGCTCACGCCATGTTGGGTCTCGGACTTCATCATCTCCACTACCCTCTTCCAACACCTGCTGCTGTTGGATGGTCTGGGCAGCACCATGCTCCACAAAACCTGGCACCTGAGTCTCATCATCATCATAAGATGCGTTCTGCGGTGTGCTGTCCATCGGCACTGGCTCACCCGCCTCTTCAGATTGAGAGAGACACAGCTGTTGCGCATCACTGCATACTCCCTCTTCTTCAAATTGCAGAATGCTGCTTGCCTGTGCCCGTGTTTGCGAGCCAACAGATTCTGAGAACAGAAGCAGAGACTCAGCTGGCTCCTGTACAGAACTCTCTGACTGCCTGGGCAATTTGACAGGCGGTGAACAGACAGATGGTTGCTCAACAGTGTTGTGTTCCTGAGAGGAGGTGGAAGGAATTGAAGTCGATGCATTGGCTGCCATCCAACCAACAACGGCTTCAATTTGTTCTTCCCGCAGCAGGGGGGCACGCCGAGCTCCTACCAAAGTGCGCATAAAGGAACGCTCATGGGTAAAACTGGTGGATGCTGTGTCACTGAGGGCAGCAGCAGCCACAGAATCCCCACGTCCTCTCCCTGCTGAAACTCCACGGCCACGACCACGTGCCTTACTCCCTGCCTTCTTCATCTTGGTAGATTGATAAAGAAAGTCAGAAAAGTTATAAGGCCTAAGTGTGGTTATTACGCAGAGACTGAAGTGAACACTGAAACACAACTGTTCACAATCTGTGAAAGGCTACTCCTTTGTCTACTTCTATAGTGTTTGCAACCAATGTATTGAATACGGATGGAAGCGCGTCACACTAATAGATTATATTTATTTTAAATGGAATGGAGCAGAACCAATTGGAGAGAAATGAAAAGGATGAGGCACTGAGACACGCTCAGCAGAGTACAAGCAGCAGTGCTTGAACAAGTAACTGGAGCGTGATGTGCACTCAAAAAATAAAAAACACAGACTGAAGTGAATACTGAAACACAACTGTTCACAATCTGTGAAAGGCTACTCCTTTGTCTACTTCTATAGTGTTTGCAACCAATGTATTGGATACGGATGGAAGCGCGTCACACTAATAGATTATATTTATTTTAAATGGAATGGAGCAGAACCAATTGGAGAGAAATTAATATTATGAGGCACTGAGACACGCTCAGCAGAGTACAAGCAGCAGTGCTTGAACAAGTAACTGGAGCGTGATGTGCACTCAAAAAATAAAAAACACAGACTGAAGTGAACACTGAAACACAACTGTTCACAATCTGTGAAAGGCTACTCCTTTGTCTACTTCTATAGTGTTTGCAACCAATGTATTGGATACGGATGGAAGCGCGTCACACTAATAGATTATATTTATTTTAAATGGAATGGAGCAGAACCAATTGGAGAGAAATGAAAAGGATGAGGCACTGAGACACGCTCAGCAGAGTACAAGCAGCAGTGCTTGAACAAGTAACTGGAGCGTGATGTGCACTCAAAAAATAAAAAACACAGACTGAAGTGAACACTGAAACACAACTGTTCACAATCTGTGAAAGGCTACTCCTTTGTCTACTTCTATAGTGTTTGCAACCAATGTATTGGATACGGATGGAAGCGCGTCACACTAATAGATTATATTTATTTTAAATGGAATGGAGCAGAACCAATTGGAGAGAAATGAAAAGGATGAGGCACTGAGACACGCTCAGCAGAGTACAAGCAGCAGTGCTTGAACAAGTAACTGGAGCGTGATGTGCACTCAAAAAATAAAAAACACAGACTGAAGTGAACACTGAAACACAACTGTTCACAATCTGTGAAAGGCTACTCCTTTGTCTACTTCTATAGTGTTTGCAACCAATGTATTGGATACGGATGGAAGCGCGTCACACTAATAGTTAAATTGCATGGAGCAGCAAGAATTACACTGAAGAAAAAAAAAAGAGTCTGTGAGTGACACGTGCAGATGCCTACAGACAGCGTTGCATGCAGAGCAAGCTGCAGCGTCACCTTCACTCACACACACCTTGCAGAGCTGTTAAAACAACACTGCAGGCAAAAGGAAGCTTTACACAGCGGTTGGTGCTAGCCTGCCTACAGCACAGTACACTAAATCGCAATCTCTAACTGTCCCTCAGAGTCAGCACAGCAGCGTTCTGTCCCTTACTGAATTCACAGCACAGTGACGTTAAAATGGCGGCGGCGCCTTTTATAGTGCATTCTGACATCATTTCAGCATCCAATCACAGCCATGCCATTAGTTAACATGACCGCAGCAGTACAGGATGTGCCCACACTTCTTAGGATTCCTCATTGGCTGACTAAAATCACATTGCCTCTCAAAGAATTATGGGAACTTCCGATTCCGGTATACGATATGTGGAAAATATCAGAACTAAGTATCGAAAGGCCGAAACAGCTAATATCGGCCGATACCCGATACTTGCGGTATCGTATCGCTGAACACTAGTGAGTATACAAATGTCCACTATTTACATTTGTTTAATGTTTTTTGAATATTTTGTTTGTCTGATGTGTACATGTTTGTTGTTGTTTCTGTATTGCAGGTTCCTTTCCACTGGGCTCTCATACGCTGCTCTGCATTTAGAGTTTTTAATTGGAAAATCCACCATTTCCGGAATAGTCAGCTCTACTTGTGGACAAATTTGGTCCAGACTAAATAAAGAAGTGATGCCAGAGCCCAAAATGGAAGATTGGTTGAGGATTTCACATGGATTTCAACAAAACAGTCATTTTCCTCACTGTATTGGAGCCCTGGACGGGAAGCACATACGTGTGCGTAAGCCGCCGAACTCAGGGACCCAATTCTACAATTATAAGCAATATTTTTCTATAGTTTTGTTGGGCTTGGTCGACAGTAACTACCGCTTCATAATTGTAGACATTGGGGCCTATGGAAGGACTGGAGACTCCAGAGTCTTCAATTCTTCCATTATGGGTCGGCGGCTACGCAATAACCAATTGGACTTACCACCACCATGTCAACTTCCACACTCCAATATGGATGCAGTGCCATATGTTGTAGTAGCGGATGAGGCCTTCCAATTAAGTTGTAATGTTATGAGGCCATATCCTCGGCGCAATCTGAACCATCAGAGACGCATCTTTAATTATCGGCTTTCTCGTGCACGACGCCTGGTGGAGTGCACATTTGGTATTCTTACAGCCAAATGGCGTGTCCTACAATCAGCCATTCAGCTAAGTGAATCAAATGTAAATCTTGTAGTGCAAGCATGTGTGGTACTACATAATTTTACAAGAATGCATGAATGCTCATCAGCTGATATGCCTGACCTTCAGTCTGATAATATGACGAGGCCTATGAGACCAGTCATCCATCCTCGTCGTCCCCCTTCTGGTCTGAAAGTGCGTGAATTATTGACAAATTATTTTGTTTCCCCTGGTGGTTCTATTCCTTGGCAAGATGAGGCCATAGGTATGTAGTGTGTTTTATGTGATATCATAACATAAAGTTCCTTTTGATTATTCAATTCATGGTTGACTCTCTTTTTTTGGATAATACTTTCCCATACTTAAGACACTACATAACATATAACAATAAACACAGACAACCAATGTAACTTCACTAATTTTACTCATTAGTGTTTTCTTTTGAAGCCTTTTAAAGGCTGATATATTTTTTGGTAAACAGGACCAACATGTCCAAACAGAATAAAAAAATATGTATAACATTATTAATGTGAAAATACAAAAATATATCACTTAAAAAATAAAAAACAATTCTTACAGCTACAATTTATGGTAGCTTGGTGGTGGTGTTGGTGAGGATGGAGGGGCAGGTTGTGTATTTGCCCTTCCACAATCTGCAACCTGTGTTTGAGAAACAGCTGCTGCAGATCCTACATTAGCAGCTGGGTTACTGGCTGCATCATGAATGCCTTGTGGGTAGGGGTACATAGGGAATTGATGCTCATAGTCATATAGATATGACTGAGCACTAGCAGAGTGACCCCCAATATGCCCATGTCTAACATATCCATGTTGTGGCCAGCCAACAACATTGGGTATGTTAGAGTGGGCATATTGTGCATGGCCACTCTGTCCCATGGTTTGGAGCTGGGAAGCTCCATAGAAAGAATGAGCTGCAGTAGGATGAGGAGGAGGAGTTGGGTTTTGTTGGACACAAGGAGGAGGTGGAGGAGGAGGATGATGATGAGGATGAGGATCAGAGGCTGAAGCAGATTGTGCTGGATTTGGTGCTAACAACCTCACTAAATTTTCAGGACCAACCACCCATCTATGAAGATAATCTAGTAGGTTGGTGGGATCATTAGGAGCTGTTCCAGCTTCCAACACAATCTGCAGTCCATTTCTGATCCTCAGTCTGTGCTGTATTTGAGTAGCCCGGAGGTAAGGGGCCAGACTGCGGCAAAATCCCTCCTCACCATCATCTTTAGTTACACTGGACAAATAGTCCAGAACTCCTCGGTCCACCTGCCTCCTTGACACAGAACCCACTCCTTCTCGTCGCCGCCTACCTCGCCTTGTGAGTTGGGAAGGAGGAGGAGATATTTCTTGAGCCCTATTAGGGCTGCTGCTCAGAGGTAGGTCCTCATTTTCATGATGCTGTGATTGGGAATCCTCAGCTCCTGCAGCTGTTGTTGGTGCTGCTTGGGTGGACCCACATGCTGCTGAGGAAGGGCCTGCCTCCTGTGCTCCATCACCAACGGGGTCAATAAGCACTTCTGAGTCAGACCCCGTCTCCCTCTCAGTTAGGTTTGACTCAGTTCTAGGAATGAAAAAAATGATACAAATTAAAATCAATACAAATTGAAATTTTGCCATAAAAGTGCTTCAACACACATGCACTTACGGTCGCAGATCCAACACTGGCTCAAGGAAGTTCAGTCTATCAAAATAGACGTACTTCCTCTTCTTAGATGCTGAAGCCCCACTCCGATCCCTAATCTGCCTCTCCCTCCGGTAGCAGTCCCGACAACTGCGCCATCGCCTTGTCACATCAGTCACTACAAATTTAAGAAGAGCATAACGGTTATTAGGACTGATATCTATTTATTAAGCCAAACAAAAAAAAATATGCAACACTGAACATTTAAATACTGGTCATGTGTGATGTGATTTACAATATTAAAAGACATCAACATACAACCAGAAGTATCCATGTTATAAGCACTAACATACATTTACAAAAATGCTTGGCCCTTTACAAAACGCCTCAATCAGTTTGAATTTTATGACCAAAACACTACATCTGAGGTGAAGATAAATACAAAATGTTGTAGTCAATAGATGCCGAAGCATCGATGATATTTAAATATACATGGATATTGTTTGCGTACACACACATCAATGTGTACTTCTAAATAGTAAGAGGTCGATAATGCTGGCTTTTAAATAGCATTTAAACACATAAGGCTACATTATTATTTGCTTCAAAAATTTTTAAAAACATTTTGAAAAACCGTTACATGCGGTACTTACTAAGTCGCTCTTGGTCCTCCCTGGATCTCTGGTGATAGTCCGGAAAAATGTGCACACATATTGTTTTCTATGCCGCCTCTTTGCGCGTCCGATTGCTGTAATTGGGATCGTGCTGGTCCCACAATTCAGGCCTCTCCTGCACCAATACAATGAGGAGTTCCACATTGATGAGGGTAGATGCCATGTTTCTGGACTCCGTGTAGGCGTTCTTCCTGTTTTTTTTTAAGATGTGCTTAGCTAATTAGCATGTAAAGGCTTCCTGAGAAATTCAAAGCCAGTTTCCTGTCACCCGGAAAAGTTGTGCGATTTAATCGCAACTCACACGTGCTTTCTGTTTGTAATCCCACTTTTCATCGCTCCCATAGACTTGCATTGGCGATAGTCGACCCACAATCGGTGACAATCGCAGCATGCTGCGATTGCACTCGCACGTTTAAATCGGACCACAAAAAATCGGATGATGGGAGCTACTCCATTGATTAATATTGGTTCGACTGCAATGCGATATTTCATCGCATTCTAGTGGTACGATTTAGTCGCCAGTGTGACTCCAGCCTTCCTCTTCTTCCTCCACCTCGTCCAGGACAGTTCCCTGAGAAGACAATGGCTGACTGTCATCAAGGTTTCCCTCCTCCTCCTCTTCCTCCTCCTCTGCAGACGCCTGATCCTTAATGTGCAAATTTAATGTAGTCCACGGTAGTAAAGAAACATTTCGGTCTTAACAATCAGACCTTCATCAGTCACTAAATAGACAAAATAATAATAATAAAATGAAAATAAACAAAGTATATACAGAAGATATGGTCAGTAGAAGCAGAACTCATTCTCAGAAATGTAGCTTAAGGCTGGGTCTCACATAGCGATACACCAGCGATCCCGACAACGATCAGGATCGCTGGTGTATCGCTATATTATCGCTGCTGAGCTGCCAAACAGGCAGCTCAGGCAGCGATCAGCACAAGGACACTGCGGGTAAACATCGCTAGTTACCCGCAGTGTACCTTGGATACCAGCGCCCTGATGCAGGGCGCTGGTATCCAAGGTACACAGCGGGTTTCCAGGCACAGCCCCGCGCCTGGAAACCCGCTGTGTACCTTGGTTACCAGCGGATCGCTGGTCTCCGCCTGTCACACGCAGAGATGCGTGCCTGTCAGCGGGAGACCAGCGATCAAAAAAATGTCCAGACATTTCAGCGATACCCGGCAGGGGGGCTGATCGTCGCTGAATGCCACACACAGCGATATCGCTGGTGAGCTCGCTGCTGCGTCACAAAACTAGTGACTCAGCAGCGATCTCGCTAGCGATATTGCTATGTGAGACGGGGGCTTTAGGCTCAAAAAATTCTAATACAGAGATCAGACCGGAATAGATAAATTCAATGATGAGACATACCATAATGTACCGGGATAGGGTAATTATGCCCTAATGACCAGAGACGGTAAGTAATGGTGAGGTCTGGTGAAAAAAAGGGAAATGTGGAAATGTGATAAGGACTAGAAGCGGCTCATAGGTGCGGAAATGCGATTACCATACGTTACATACCAGGTAACTTATAAGCAGTAACCCTATACAGGAGTGAGGATTTGAGACCTGTAATGTAACAGTGGCTCAGTACACAATGCTATGAAAAATGTGCATGAAGTTTTGCTAATCGGCTGGTGAGGAACGCTAAGGGCCATACCTGAATGAAGTTGTAAGTTCCGGTCACAGAAAGAGGCAGCTGTGGGTAGGACGCGGCATCCACCGCAAGTCCATGTGTGTAGCTAGCTGGCATCGCAAGTGAGGGGAGGAAAAAGGGAAGGGGCGGGAGTAACCGCTGAATCAGCCAATAGCTGAGTCGGTTGTGAAACCGGAAGTGTCCATGCGGAAGGTGATGGCTGTGCGTGTCACAGAGCAAATGGTGCGTTCCAGGAGTGAAGCCAAGATGTAGCAGAGCCGATAGCGGTGTGCTCGAGTGTGTGAGCACCAGATGATGAGAATAATTGCGGACAGGATGTCTCTTTAGTATAGTCGGCTCTAAAGAGAAGAAAGCGATAAATTAGTAGACAATTATGGCTCAATACAATGAATAAAATTCAAATGGAGATATACATTGTTGAGATGTAATGGGCAGAAGCACAAATATAGAACATAAGATATAAATATGAATATACAGGTCCTTCTCAAAAAATTAGCATATAGTGCTAAATTTCATTATTTTCCATAATGTAATGATTACAATTAAACTTTCATATATTTTAGATTCATTACACACCAACTGAAATTTGTCAGGTCTTTTATTGTTTTAATACTGATGATTTTGGCATACAACTCCTGATAACCCAAAAAACCTGTCTCAAAAAATTAGCATATCAAGAAAAGGTTCTCTAAACGACCTATTACCCTAATCTTCTGAATCAACTAATTAACTCTAAACACATGCAAAAGATTCCTGAGGCTTTTAAAAACTCCCTGCCTGGTTCATTACTCAAAACCCCCATCATGGGTAAGACTAGCGACCTGACTGATGTCAAGAAGGCCATCATTGACACCCTCAAGCAAGAGGGTAAGACCCAGAAAGAAATTTCTCAACAAATAGGCTGTTCCCAGAGTGCTGTATCAAGGCACCTCAATGGGAAGTCTGTTGGAAGGAAACAATGTGGCAGAAAACGCTGTACAACGAGAAGAGGTGACCGGACCCTGAGGAAGATTGTGGAGAAGGACCGATTCAAGACCTTGGGGGACCTGAGGAAGCAGTGGACTGAGTCTGGTGTAGAAACATCCAGAGCCACCGTGCACAGGCGTGTGCAGGAAATGGGCTACAGGTGCCGCATTCCCCAGGTAAAGCCACTTTTGAACCATAAACAGCGGCAGAAGCGCCTGACCTGGGCTACAGAGAAGCAGCACTGGACTGTTGCTAAGTGGTCCCAAGTACTTTTTTCTGATGAAAGCAAATTTTGCATGTCATTCGGAAATCAAGGTGCCAGAGTCTGGAGGAAGACTGGGGAGAAGGAAATGCCAAAATGCCTGAAGTCCAGTGTCAAGTACCCACAGTCAGTGATGGTGTGGGGTGCCATGTCAGCTGCTGGTGTTGGTCCACTGTGTTTCATCAAGGGCAGGGTCAATACAGCTAGCTATCAGGAGATTTTGGAGCACTTCATGCTTCCATCGGCTGAAATGCTTTATGGAGATGAAGATTTAATTTTTCAGCACGACCTGGCACCTGCTCACAGTGCCAAAACCACTGGTAAATGGTTTACTGACCATGGTATTACTGTGCTCAATTGGCCTGCCAACTCTCCTGACCTGAACCCCATAGAGAATCTGTGGGATATTGTGAAGAGAAAGTTGAGAGACGCAAGACCCAACACTCTGGATGAGCTTAAGGCCGCTATCGAAGCATCCTGGCCCTCCATAACACCTCAGCAGTGTCACAGGCTGATTGCCTCCATGCCACGCCGCGTTGAAGCAGTCATTTCTGCAAAAGGATTCCCGACCAAGTATTGAGTGCATAACTGAACTTTATTATTTGATGGTTTTTTGTTTGTTTTTAAAAAACACTTTTATTTTATTGGACGGTTGAAATATGTTAATTTTTTCAGACAGGTTTTTTGGGTTATCAGGAGTTGTATGCCAAAATCATCAGTATTAAAACAATAAAAGACCTGACAAATTTCAGTTGGTGTGTAATGAATCTAAAATATATGAAAGTTTAATTGTAATCATTACATTATGGAAAATAATGAAATTTAGCACTATATGCTAATTTTTTGAGAAGGACCTGTATAAGGGACGGACTCTTATTTGGGCGGCACATACATAACAGATGTTAGGTGGTGGACAAAAAGGTGCCTGCTATTAAAGGTACAAAATAAGATAATATGTACATTCATATATCCCAACAGAGGAGACAACCTATGTGGCCACATAATTCAAGGTATGGTTAAGATGAAATGGTCACATAAGTGAAATAACAGATTCAAACAAAAGATAATAAATCATAGTCACGATTCAAACCCCTGGGTGACATAGTATCCAGGGTGTGGATCCAGTAAGCCTCACGGCGTTTTAATTGCCGTATACGGTCGCCACCCCTCCTAGGTTGTAGAACTTGTTCCAAAATTTGGAATTTGAGCTGAGCAATGGTGTGTCCTGCTGAAATAAAATGATATGGGATTGGGAGGAGTGTGTTTTGACAACTAATGATGGACTTGTGTTTGGAAATGCGATCCTTCGCCGGTTGTGTAGTCTCACCTACGTATATGACAAATGAAGTGTTGCAAGTAAAATAGCCCCGGATTTTAAATGTTTTGCCCGTATAAGGGTGATGGATGGTCTCACCCTTTTGAACATTGGAGCATTGAGTACAGTTGAGACAGGGAAAAGTTCCTACTCCCTGTCGTTGTATAAAGCTTTGTGTGGACCTCTGTTTTGTGGAGCCTAGATCGGCTCTAATTAGAGAATCTCTGAGATTTGGGGTGCGACGAAAGCAGGGAAGAAAAGGTTTACTAAATTCGGAAATTTCCGGATGAGCCTGTTGTTGGCGGGGCCAATGTTGGCGTATAGATTTGTGTAGGATATACGCAAACGGATGGTACGAATGTACAAAGGCAATCCTGCCTGTGTTATCTCGTTTAGTTCTCGTGAGATGAGTAATAGAGGAGTCCAGTATTTTTTGTGGGTAGCCTCTGTCTTGAAATTTATTACTCATCTCTGTTAGACGGGTGTCTAGGGTGGTGGGATCTGAGACAATGCGTCTCACCCGATGGAACTGTGATCTTGGGATAGATCTTTTATAGTTGTAGGGTGGAAGCTGGTATAGTGCAATAGGCCATTTTGGTCAGTTGTGTTATGTTTCGGTAGCTGAGGAGAGCAGGCAAAAACGGCAATACACCAGAGAGATTGGATTGCAGTACCCTGACTAACCACCACAACTAAAGGCAGCCGTGGAGTGTTCCTACGTTGGTCCTAGACGCCTCGTCACAGCCTGAGAGATTAACTACACCTAAAGATAGAAAGAGGAAAGCTATCTGCCCCGGACCAGATCCCCAAAGAACATAGGAAGCCCCCAAACATGTAATGGCGGTTAGACAAGAGGAAATACAGACACAGACAGAAAATAGTATGAGCAAACGCTGGGGCCCAATCTGCCTAGACAGAAAAGGATAGAAAGGATACTCACTGCAATCCAAAAAAACCCTAAAAAATGCCAACGTACTGATTGCAAAAACACCTGAGATCACACGACCTCTACCACCTAAATCAGTTCTCTGGTGTAACAAAACTAAGCCGCAGCCACTGAAAAAACTGGAAAAGGCAAATGAACAAATAACAATGGCTCCAGAGGAACTGAGAGGAGCCCAAGCCCCCGGGGGGGAACCTGGCTAACCTCACAGAAATGCAGAGAAATATGCAAATGGTAAGCACAAAAATAAAAACAGAAAATATCTTATCTGAAAGCAGGAGAAGAGGCAAGACTCAGCAAGCTTCCAAGTGAACCAGGAACCACAGTTGAGACAAGAACAATTGATCACCGGCAACCATGATGGGAGGGAACCTCCCTTATATCAAGCCAGTCTGTGAATCGTGATTGCCAATCCTCATTGAATGGTTCAGTACTGTTTGTAACCACCAGAGGGAACTTCTGCTCAGAATTCATTTCCAAAACATTCACAACACAGTTGGCTTAGTGAAAAGGTCCGTCGATAATCTGCCCTCATGGTCCTTGATAACCATTGTGTCAAGAAAATTGATTCTATGTGGATCATGAGATATGGTAAAACTCAAACCGGGCCATGATGTATTAAGGAACTGATGGAAGTGAAACAAGGACTCGAACGTGCCCCTCCATATGCAGAACACGTCGTCAATGTATCGTTTCCACATGATAACATTGTCTCTGTAGAGGGGACAAGTGTAGATTAGTGTTGAGCGATACTGCCCGATATCCTAAAATATCGGATCGGATTGGATCGGCCTGATACTCAAAAAGTATCGGGTATCGTCGATCTGATACCGGAAACACAATGCAAGTCAATGGGACAGAAATATTGGAACTAAAAAAAACCTTTCTTTCCTTGTAAACACTACATATACACACATAGAATATATATATATATATATATATATATATATATATATACATGTCATTGTGACATATATAATATATATATATATACATATATTTATAGTTCATACACTTATACATAGTAAAATAGCCTCTGATTCAATTGCCGGGCAATGCCGGCTTTCGTGAATACACAGAAGCACCCGACATGAAATGACACATGGTTTACATAGAGTTAACCATGTCTTTTCATGTAGTTTGATATCTGGTTTTCACAAACAATTACATGAGTGTACGTGTGCAAAATTTCACACCTGTAGGGGTTAATTAAAGGTGTAAATTCGTTGTAAAAAAACCGGACTTTTTTGCTACGAATTTACACCTTTAATTAACCCCTACATGTGTCAAATTTTGCACACATACACTCATGTAATTGTTAGTGAAAACAATATATCAAACAACATGAAATGACATGGTTAACTCTATGTAAACCATGTGTCATTTCATGTCGGCTTCTGTATTTTCACAAAAGCCGGCAATTGAATTAGCGGCTATTATACTATGTAGAAGTGTATGAACTATAAATATATATATATATATATATATGTGTCACAAATTCAGTGACATGTATATATATATATTTGAGGTGTAAAATTGTTGAAAAAAAATGCGTGGGCTCCCTCCCTATTTTCTCAACCAGACAGACAAAGCCAGCGAGTGGGGGCAGATAATAATAGCCCAGAGAGGGACCATTATTTTTGGCCCCCCCTGGCTACTAACATCTGCCCCCAGACACCCCAGAAAAGGCAAATCTATAATTGGATTCGCCCTTTCTGGCACTTTGCCCGTCTATTCCCATTGCCCTGTAGCGGTGGCGAATGGGTTAATAAGGGGTTAAAACCACCTTGCTATTGAAAGGTGAGTTTAAGTCAGGTTAATAATTGAGAGCTGTCAATTAGACAACTATCAATTATTAATCCTATTGTATGAAATAAAAATAAAACACACACACTTTAATTAAAAATCATTTTAATGAAATAAACACAGTTTTTGACAATATTTCATTTTACTGCCATTCCTTGTGAAGCCCTTGTTCACCTGTAATAAAAATAAAATAATAAAGCAACATTATTCTTACCTATCCGATGTTCAGTCAGGTCCCCCGATGTAATCCTTCTGAAAGGGTTAATGTTTACTGCAGTGACTGCAGCTAATGCTGACAGTCTCACAGTAACCCCCCGAATGAATGAGCTCCTCTCCTGTCAGCCAGGATAATTGATTGCTTTCCACTTTCACTTCAGGTCAGCCAGGGACACCCACAGCATCAGTGACGTCAGAGGGAATCCCGGCTGACCTTAAGTGAACTGATTAACAAAAATAGGGGATCCCCTCTAAAAAAAAAATGGCGTGGGGTCCCCCCTATTTTTGTTAACCAGCCTGATAAAGCAGACTACTGAGGCCGGGTTTTTCAGGCTGTTAAGGAGCCAATATCCATGAACCTTGCAAGCCTGATAATACCAGGCCACAGCAGTCTGCTTATCTTGATCCCCCTATTTTTGTTAACCAGCCAAGTAAAATGCAGACTGCTGCGGCCTGGTATTAAAAGACTGTCAAGGCCCATGGATTTTGGCCCTCAACAGCCTAAAAATACCAGGCTGCAGCAACCCCACAAATGGCGCATCCAAAGATTCGCCAATTGTGGCACTTTACCCGACTCTTCCCACTTGCCCTGTAGCGGTGGCAAGCGGGGTAATAAGGGGTTAATGTCACCTTTGATTGATCGGTGACAATAAGCCCGATTAATAATGGAGAGGCGTCAATAAGACACCGATCCATTATTAATCATAGTTTGTAAATTTAAAAAAAAAAAAACACAGCAAGAAAAAAGTCTTTTAATGAAATAAAACACCACACAGTTTTCATTATTTTTATTACACTCTCATTCCTGCGACGCCATCGATCTTCTGTAAAAAAACAAAAATAATAAACCAACACAAATACCACCTGTCCGACGCAGTCCAAGATAACGAGTGTCCCACGACGAGTCCAGCTCTGCTACATCTGGATGACAGGCTGAGCCTGACATCCACATTGTTATGAATGTTTTAGAAATGAATTCTGAGCAGAAGCTCCCTCTGGTGGTTACAAACAGTACTGAACCATTCAATGAGGATTGGCAATCAGGAATCACAGACTGGCTGGAAATAAGGGAGGTTTCCCCCCATCATAGTAGCCGGTGATCAATTGTTCTTGTCTCAACGTTGTTTCCTGGTTCACTTGGAAGCTTGCTGAGTCTTGCCTCTTCTCCTGCTCTCAGATAAGATATTTTCTGTTTTTTGTTTTTTTGCTTGCCATTTGCATATTTCTCTGCATTTCTGTTATGTTGGCCAGGTTCCCCTCCCCGGGGGGCTTGGGCTCCTCTCGGTTCCTCTGGAGTCACTGTTGTTTGTTCATTTGCCTTTTCCAGTTTTTTCTGTGGCTACGGCTTAGTTTTGTTACACCAGAGAACTAATTTAGGTGGTAGAGGTCGTGTGATCTCAGGTGTTTTTGCAATTAGTAGCGTTGGCTTTTTTTATGTTTTTTTTTGGATTGCAGTAAGTATACTTCCTATCCTTTTCTGTCTAGGCAGATTGGGCCCCAGCGTTTGCTCATACTATTTTCTGTCTGTGTCTGTATTTCCTCTTGTCTAACCGCCATTATATGTTTGGGGGCTTCCTATGTTCTTTGGGGATCTGCTCCGGGGCAGATAGCTTTCCTCTTTCTATCTTTAGGTGTAGTTAGCCTCTCAGGCTGTGACGAGGCGTCTAGGACCAACGTAGGAACGCTCCACGGCTGCCTTTCGTTGTGGTGGTTAGTCAGGATACTGCAATCCAGTAGATTCCAACCTCTCTTGTGTATTGCCGTTTTTGCCTGCTCCCTTCAGCTACCAAAACATAACACACATGGAGCAGAGCTGCTTACCTGAGCAGCGTTCCCGGCGGTGACGTAGTCCGGACTGGTTTACGGCCAGCTGTCGCGAGAGTACAGCTGGCCGAAATTACCCAGTACCCGGCAGTCACTGCAGTTATCGCGAGATTCTGCACGTGACCGCCAGGGACAGGGTAATGGCAGCCATCCAGGAGGACGTGACCGCCGGGGAAGGGGATCTTCTGACAGGTAAGTGCGGACTCTGCTGAGTCCTGACACTTGACAGACCTGACCGACATTGACAGTGACAGTTTCGGGGAGTTCCTGTGTCACGTACTTCGTTCTGAGACACAGGAACTCCCATAGACTTGGTCGGAAAACTCAGATTCCGGTATCCGATATGACAAAAATATTGGAACTCAGAATCGGAATTCCAATACAGCAAATATCGGCCGATACCCGATATTTGCAGTATCGGAATGCTCAACAATAGTGTAGATGGTTGTCTCTTCGAAATGGGACATGTAACAATTAGCATAGGGGGGTGCTACGTTCGAGCCCATCGCGGTCTCGCATATTTGCAGATAAAAGTTATCCTGAAACATAAAATAGTTCACCAGACCTCACCATTACTTACCGTCTCTGGTCATTAGGGCATAATTACCCTATCCCGGTACATTATGGTATGTGTCATCATTGAATTTATCTATTCCGGTCTGATCTCTGTATTAGAATTTTTTGAGCCTAAGCTACATTTCTGAGAACGAGTTCTGTTTCTACTGACCATATCTTCTGTATATACTTTGTTTATTTTCATTTTATTATTATTATTTTGTCTATGTAGTGACTGATGAAAGTCTGATTGTTAAGACCGAAACGTTTCTTTACTACCGTGGACTACATTAAATTTTCACCATTTACGTTAAGTTGAGTGCCGAGTTTATTTTTAGAATTCTCACGGTGTTGGAACCTACTCTGGCACCAATTACGGCTGTGCACACGCTTATCTTTTCATACTGATCCTTTAATGTGCATCAAAGTTTGCATGAGCAGACGCATAAGTGGAATGCTCATGCTTATGATGGCGTCATCTGCGCTTAACAGCCATGTGAATTCCTCAAAACACTGAAGGACTTTACAGAGGTCTTTCAGCTTTGACCACTGCACACCCGACAGCTCCATGTCTGCCCTCAAACTGCCTGCCCATGTATCCTCCCACAAATGCATTACAGCCTGCCTCTGTTCGCACAGCCTCTCAACCATGTGCATGGTGGAGTTCCACCTTGCTGCAACATCTATGATTAGGCGGTGCTTGGGAAGGTGGAGCGATCGCTGCAGAATCTGCATACGACTGGAGTCTACGGGCGAGCGACAGATGTGCGAGCACAGTCTTCGCACCTTATGGAGCAGGGCTGGTAACTCGGGATAATTATTTATGATGCACTGCACCACCAGGTTCAAGGTGTGAGCCAGGCAAGGTATGTGTCTGAGTTTTGCCAGGGCTATGGCCGCCACAAAATTATGGCCGTTATCACTGACTACCTTGCCTGGGTCAAGATGTAGACTGCCAAGCCATGACTCACTGCAAGTAGTCGGCCAGTACCTCCGCAGTGTGTCTGTTGTCGCCCAAAGACATCATCTTTAAAACAGCCTGCTGACGCTTACCACTAGCTGTTCGATAGTGGGACACCTCGTGTGCAACACTGCCAGCTTCGGATGGAGTGCTCGTGCGACTGCGCTCTGTCGACGAGCTTTTGCTTCTGGAGGGGGAGGAGGAGGGTCGAACGCCTACAGCCAACTGTTGCCTATACCGTGGGCTAGGCAGCATTGTCCAAGCGCCGCTGTCCCCTGTGGACCCTGCATCCACCACATTAACCCAGTGCGCAGTGATGGACACGTAATGGCCCTGGCCATGCCTACTGGCCCATGCATCTGTTGTGAGGTGCACCTTTCCACTCACTGATTGTTTGAGTGCATGGACAATGAGGTCTTTCACATGCAGGTGGAGGGCAGGGATGGCTTTTCTAGAAAAGAAGTGCCAACTGGGTAGGTCATAGTGTGGGACAGCGTAGGAGATGAGCTCTCGGAACGCTGCGCTTTCAACCGAACAGATGGGCATCATCTCTAATGAGATCAGTTTGGCAATCTAGGCGTTCAAAGCCAATGAGATTTTGTAGTCCGTCCACGCTTGCAAAGTGCATGGTGTTTAAATGTCTAAGCATGCAACTGGTATTCAATTTTCGGAGATTTTTCCCTCGACTAAAGGTCCTTCTTCACTTCTTACAGATAACCTTTGCCTCATCAATAGGATTTTGGTCAAAAAAATGCCACACTACACTCTTCCTACTATGGGATAAATTTTCAGGGCTTGCACACTGTGCTAATTTGACCATCTGGCCAACCTTTCCTGCAACTCTTTTTGTTTTTTTAACACGGTTTTGGACTCCTATGGGCCTGCCAGATAACCGCTGCTGCAATGTCGATGCCTGCTGTGGATCGTTCTCCTCTTCTGAGCTATTGCCAGCGGCACCCTCTTCCCCAATGGATGCCAACCGGGTCAACAACTGGGTCATCCATCACCTCCTCTTCAATTTCATCTGCACCTTCCTCTGTGTCACCGTGTAAGGTAGTATAGTATGCGGGAAGGGGCACCTGAGTTTCATCAGGGTCAGAATCTGCATCAGTAGACTGTGAGGGCAATGCAGTGCTCTGGGTGAATGTACCAGCAGAATCATATAGCAGTGGCTGTGAATCAGTGCACTCCATGTCATATTCATCTTGGACTGGGGAATTCAGGATTTCACTTGATAACCCAGGCATGGTATGTGAAAAGAGCTCCAGGGAGTAATCTGAAGTGTGGCCTGCTGCATCCTTCACTTTTGGTGGGGGTGAAGGACACAAGGACAGGTGTTGTTCCTGACCAGGAGCCTGCACTGACGACTCAGTGCTTGCATTTTTTGAAACTTCGGAAGAGAAGGCGATAGAGCTGGAGGCTGTTTTGACAATGTAAGCCAAAACCTGTTCCTGATGCTACGGCTTTAAAAGCGGTTTACCTACTCCCAGACAAGGGAGCCTTCCAGGCCTTCTGGAGCCAGACCATGACGCAGGCTCAACTCCTCCTGCCTTAGGTGCTATTGTGCTTTTGGCACTACCAGCAGATGCACCACCACCATCAGTACCAGCTGCCCCCCCACCCACGTCCGCAGCCTCTTCCACCATACTTCCTCATGTTTGGGAAAATGTACCAAAAATACCAGCAGATATATGGTACTGTATGAGGAGCATACAGCTGTATACGGTGTAAGGGAAAATTTCAATCTCCGTATATATTTCCGGAGGCGCTCACTCAGTCTGGATTTGACCATAATAAAAAAATCAGATATACGGTTCTGCTTCAGAAGTGGACAGGTGTATACGGTGTACCGGAAAATTTCAATCTCCGTATATATTTTCAGAGTCACACACAGACGCTCACTCAGTATGGATTTGACCATAATACAAAGAGCAGATATACGGTTCTGTTTCAGAAGCGGACAGGTGTATACGGTATGTGGGAAAATTTTAATCTCCGTATATATTTTCGGAGTCACACACAGACGCTCACTCAGTATGGATTTGACTGTAATACAAGGAGCAGATATACGGTTCTGTTTCAGAAGCGGACAGGTGTATACGGTGTACGGAAAAATTTCAATCTCCGTATAAATTTTCGGAGTCACGCACTGACGCTCACTCAGCATGGATTTGATCGTAATAAAAAGAGCAGATATACGGTACTGTATCAGAAGCAGACAGGTGTATACGGTGTACCGGAAAATTTCAATCTCCGTATATGCTTTCAGAGTCACACACAGACGCTCACTCTGTATGGATTTGACCATAATACAAAGAGCAGATATACCGTACTGCATCAGAAGCGGATAGGTGTGTACGGTGTACGGGAAAATTTCAATCTCCGTATATATTTTCGGAGTAACACACAGACGCTCACTCAGTATGGATTTGACCTTAATACAAAGAGCAGATATACGGTACTGTATCAGAAGCGGACAGGTGTATACGGTGTACGGGAAAATTTCAATCTCCGTATATATTTTCGGAGTCACACACAGACACTCACTCAGTGTTAGGGTCTGCGGAACGCACCAAATATATGATGTAAAGAGGTGTATTCGCAGCCCGGGGTCCACCGTGCAGGCGGAGCCTGCTGCTAATAAAATGGCACAGGAAGCGAACTCTGTTATCCCGCAGAGTCGCCAAAATAAACGCTGTAACGCGTTGTGGCAATATGTGCGAACTCTGTTATTGCACAGAGCCGCTAGAAGGAGTGCTGCAGCGCTATATGGCGATGTGTGCGAACTCACTTAACACAACTGAGTCGCAAAATAAACACTCTAGGGCGCTGTCTAGCGTTGAAAGAGAACCCTGTTACTTCACAGAGCCACTGAGAAAAACTTCTGTGTCCTGTCAGGCACCCAGGTACACAGTTGACTGCTAAGCGAACATAGAACGTGATCATGCGCTAATGTCCTCGCGGGAGACACCCACAATCTATGGCGTCTGAACGCTAGGCCCTGAATACAGCAATCAAACTCCTCACCGGTTATGCCGGTAATCTAGGGCATCTAGGACACCGACCCTGACCAGCTAGCATATCAAACTCCTCACCGATTAGGTCGGTATTCTAGGGGCTTATTTCAGCCGGGCCCTAACCACACACACGCATGACCACACTGGCGTAAAGCATATGACGATTGATATTAGCGCATGGCGGCCCAGCCATGCCATACTTTTATAGCAACAGCTACAGGACCTGCCAGAAACAAGGACCAATGAGAAACTGTTCCAAAACACATGCAGTTTCAGGACCTTCCTGGCGGACCAATAGGAGATGCTGCAGTACCTGAACATGTGACCTCTGATCTCCAATGAGAGATCTTACCCTGGGCATGCTCAGAAGGGGAAACGCAGGACTTCGTCCCAAAGACGTCTGCTCCAGCACTGGCTATAATAGCAGATCCAGGAGAGACATCAGTAAGTCTCTGCACAGTACTGGAATGGGCAAGATGCTGGGACTGACGTCTCTGCTGAGCAGGCTCCACTGCGGCCGGAGACGAATGGGGGACCGCAGCGGGACTGGTTCGAGACTCCCTTGTGCAGCAGCGGGAATTCAAACCCTAACGCTCAGTAAGGATTTGACCGTAATACAAAGAGCAGATATACGGTACTGTATCAGAAGCGGACAGGTCTATACGGTGTACTGGAAAATTTCAATCTCCGTATCTATTTTTGGAGTCACACACAGACGTTCACTCAGTATGGATATGACCGTAATACAAAGAGCAGATATATGGTATTGTATCAGAAGCGGACAGGTGTATACGGTGTACGGGAAAATTTCAATCTCTGTTTATATTTCCAGAGTCACACACAGATAGTCAGCATGTATTTGTCCGTGATACCAGCCGGTACACGGTAGTGTATGAGGAGCGTACAGCTCTATACGGTGTGGGAAAAAATGAACGCTCGGTAACTGTGCAGAAAAAAAGAATAAAAGTATTAGTGCTGTGTAAAGAGCAGTCTGCACAGCAGTGTACACACAGCAATGCAGCTATCAGGCAGCCTAATAACCAGCGCTGCTGCACGCAAGAAAATCCTCCCCTGTCACTGCACACTGACTGTACAGCACAATTGCTATCAGCACAAGCACATAAGAACTTCTCTTTACAACCCTAACTCTCTCACTACAGATAAACAGCAACCTCTCCCTACTGTTAAAATCAGCAGAAGTGAAATGGAGGTCGGCGGTCAGGGCTTTTATAGACACTATGATGCCCCCCAAAGCAAGCCAATCACTGCAATTCCTTTCTCTAAGATGGTGGTGGACGCTGCCCATGTCATCTCGTTGCCCACAGTGTGTGTCCTTTCTCATTGGCTGAAAAAAGGCGCCTGAAAACATTCTGGGAAAATTGACTTTGGCGCTCGGTTTGGCGACCGCATGGCTGACTGCACGCTATGGTCGTGTTTCAGCCAGCGAAACCCGACTTTGGCTAAAGTCGGCGAATTATGAATCTGACTGACCTGTTTCGCTCAACTCTAATTATGTTATTAAGAAAAAAAATGAAAAAAAATTACACTCCACAGCTCCACTGACCTAGAAACATCCCCTCCCCTCATCAAACATATCCCCCATCCTCCCCGCTCATCATACAGCATTTCTATCCTAGCCAAGGTCATTACAAAAGCATTAGTTGAAATGAGATGATTCACCAACCTGTAACCGAATTTTGCATACTTTAAGTAAAAATGCTCGGGAAACCGAACACAATTCCGAATATGCTAAGTTCATGCCGAATTTGAGATTGGTGAACATTTTCCGAACAAGTTCACTCATCCTATATTTTCCTTCATCAGACTGCCTGGCGGTTTTACCCTCAGCAAACAGATAGTTTCAAATAAGTGTTTTTCATCTATGTGTTGGTGGACACCATTGATGACTCAACTGATACCTATCTTTATGATCTAATTAGGATATAGGGCTGTATAGGGACTTTGAGAATTTGCCTATGTGGAGGGGGTACCATTTCAACAACATACTAGTGTGCCAACCTCCGCTGATAGGCAGGAGTAGAAATAGGGTTTCATTGAGAGACATCATAGGAATTTTAATACCCCTCTATCTAATAGATATATATATATATATATATATATATATATGTGTTTGTGTTAGATTATCTTTGCTTATAATAAGTATTTAATAAATAATATTTTTAAAGGTTTTCCTCAACAGGGGGCCTGTGTGGCGAAACGGCGCTGTCGGGGTAGCTGTGGGCGGTTGTGCCAGGACTCGCACATGTGTAAGTAGAGGATTTCCTTGTCTATAATGGCTAGCATTTTATATGCAGCATACTAACAATGACATTACGTTGTATGAAGTATCTTTGCATCCTGGCCTTTAATTAAATGGTATTCTGTGATTAACTTATTGCACTGGGCACTTTATTGAGTACTGTTTACAGAGTACCAGGCATTTGTTTGAATGGCACTGTGCTTTTTATAATTATATATCCCTAAAATGGTCCTTGGCTTATGCTGTACCCATAGTATTTAAGTGTCAATCCCTTGTTCTACTTTTTTGGATTTAATGTTCAATAAATTTTTGAAATGTTAATTGATTCTTGATTTACTGTTGCCTCTTTTCTTCTATATATTCAGAGGGTTTGCAGTATTGAGATTCATGGTGAATTTATTCACCGCAAATCATTTTTTAGGGTGAATTCAGCAAAGCTTGCAAATTCTAATTTCATAAGATTTGCTCATCTCTAATCATATATGGACTTCTAGATACAAACAATGCTTGACATTAGCTGTTGTATTCTTACTACCCTTCATATTAATCTATTGAATGCCACAAAAGTAAGATGAGCATAATTAATGACATACGTGCTTTTGATGAGGCAGAAAGATCAATGATCTGCATAGTTGGGGGCACATGAGGTTAAATGCTTTTATTTTACTGAGTAAGAAACTTAGCCTGCAAAGTGCCGTAACAAACTCCACTTGTCTGTATAGTCTGAAACTTATTTCTGCTTTTATAAGTACTATACTAATACCATGGACTTATATAATAAAATAGTACAAGTCTTGAACAAACCCAAATGTCACACTTTAGTTTGTTACATTTTTGACGGATAAAAGTTGACTTTGCTTAGTGGGCTCAATGTCTACAACATGGGCCAAACTGTATAGCCAAAACCCCAATGAAATATTGGAAAACAAATTCAAGAAGCTTTAGAGGAGGATTAAGTTTTGTTCTCTGGTGCATGAATATGTACTCTTGCAATCTTTGAAACATGTCCACTCCTGTAATACTTCACATTTTGTTTGACAAACCACAAACATCACCACTTCAATGATCAAGGATCAGATGCAGCAAACCCTAATAATTTGTGGGTGCAAATTTCTAAATATTGGTGTGTCTGCACATCTGCTCCTAATGCGTTTTATTCCGGCATACCTCCTGATTATTAATATTAGTCACAATTTAGAAATTTGACTTTAATGTTATTTTTTTTCTAAAATCACAACTTATCACTTTTATACATAATAGATAATGACTACTTTTTGGCTTTTGAATCCAAAAATGACCTGAGTTTTTCTCTAGCACAAAAACTTTTTAAGCTACAGGATACCTACTCTTTGTCTCCAAAACCATGGAAAATAATGCAAAAATAACCTAAATATAATGTTTACTTAAAGCTATTTTATTAATGCAAATTTTGTTAATGCATTCCTTTATAGTTCTGACATTGTCTCGACTAAAATGTTCATCTTAGTGAGCTGCCGAACCTGTCAACCATCAAACACATCTTTTCAAATAACAGGCTAGGTAATGCCAAAATGTGGTACTTGAAACAGTCTCCTTCAGTTGCAAAAGTTTTAACGAATTGTTTCATGAGACCCAGTTCCATATGCAGAGGTGGAAATATAATGTTCTTTCTGTCAACAAATGACTCATTTAGAATGCTTGGATAACCAGGTTCGAAGTCAGTTCTTGAAGGCCAATTTTTCTTAACCCAAAGCTTTTATGTATGCCCAAAAATTTGGAGGCAATTTTTGTGACTTTTTGAAAAAGATGCAACTTTTTGCTCTAAAAGTCTTAAACATTTTTAAACAGAGAAAGAAAAACAGTAATTTTTTGACTTTGCGCAAAATTCTTGTTCCTTGTGTGCCATTTTGATAAACTTTGCAATATAATTGTCAGCAAATACCACAAGATACAAAAACATGGTGACTTAAAAAAAATGCAAATTTCAGACTGATAGATAACCCTATGGGGCTGATTAATGAAGCTTTACACCAGAACTCAGTAATAAGTTGCAATATTTTTGTTCAACTCAGATGTTGCTCAAAAATATTGAAACTTTTGGCATTTTCATGCCAGTCTCTGCCAGCTATGCTAATATGGACTGAGCATGGGTAAAGCATGGGTTGCACCTGCCCATCAAATTCATGTAAATATAATAACATAATTTACTTAAAAAATTTACTCCAGTCCCTGTCTGTAATATTTATCTGGTGACGACTCATGTCAATTAAGTCATGTACCTAATTAATGAACTACTTGGATCATACTGCAGCTGCCCCAATTCATTAAAGTTGATGTATGCAATGCCAGTCTTAATGAATTGGGCCCTTTGTTTGTAAACTTCATTCTGCTTAACAAATTAAGAAGTTTTTTGTATTATCACTTCTAAAATGAAAACATTATAAAAAGTATATTCTGAAATGTACTTAAAATAATAAAGTGCACAATGATAATAATAACAATAATAATAATATATAATAATATAATACAGTAATAATAAAGTATACGACTTACTAATACCCTTCAATTATTTAAGGTACCCTAATTTTCAGATATCAGTTCGGGTCCTTAGTCGTGGCTTGTACTTACACAGGACAGCATTTCCTATGTCAGCACATCATCACTGTTGAGCATAATGGGGACTTATTGACTGTTCCATTTCAATAGATATGACAGTCCTCTATCTCTTGTGACATAGAAGAGGGTTGTTGTCTGAATTGAGCCATTTGGTCAACTCACTCTGCACACAGCCCTGATGACTTGCCAACACAATAATAGTTTGCTTTCCTGTGTTGAGTAAAAGTTGGAAGTTTATGTGATGGGACCTAGGACCAGAAGACCAGTGCAACTTGGAAAGTTAAAGTATATTAGAACATTGTACAACTTACTTTTTTAAGTAAATTTCATTATATTGTAATTTTTTTTACAGGACAACCCCCTATAAAGAATGTTTGCTGGAATAGCAGGATATAGCTAATCTTATTTTTCTCAATTTTCCTCTATTAATATCATATTTTCAATATTTTTGTTTATCTATCCAAGAATGTCAAAATCTAAACACAATATGATAACTCATCCAATAAAACCATAATTTATTGTCATCATTAGAATTACATGCAATCAATAATAGATATTGTTGAACGTTAATATCCCTTGGTGCAGCTATGAAGCACAGCGTGTCCCTTCTCAATACTTATGAGCTAAGTATGACCTGATGCGAACAGCTGCGCTTTACCGTAATCCAGTATTTAGTATTTCTACTGGGTCCCTCAAGATGGAGATTGACAGAACACATTCCCTCTGCGATTTCATTAAAAGAAATACACATGTATTTGTTTGCCTCTTTTTACTATAAAAATATACTTTTGACTCAACATGTGAAACACAGAAGTTTGGAGCTGAAGACAATGTGAGCGCTTAAAAGGTCTTGGCAAGGTTTGTTGTATGCTGGTATTCTGATACACAATATTATCCAACAAACTCAGCCAGTTATTCAGCATTGGCCAAGAAAGCTTAGCTCAAAATGAAGTGAGGCATAAATTTATTTGTAAATTTCAAAAATGTATATTTTTAAAAACATAAATAAAAGTTATAGCAGAAATATCAATGTGTTCAGCAGATAGATCAACAGTATCTTCCCAGTTTTGAGAAAAATAGTTAGAGTGATGTGTATAGACACTAATATAGTTGTGTATTTTTTGATACATTTTTCTGCTTTATCCAGCTACACAGTTGACTAAAGTGTAGATAAGTATAGAAAATATAGAAATTAACCCCTCTCTGCCATCAGACATACTATTCCGTCCATGTGACCCTGGACCTAATTCCCATGGACGGAATAGTACGTCATGGGCGATCAGCTGCGCTCCCGGGGGGAGCGTAGCTGATCGCGGCCGGGTGTCAGCTGTATATCACAGCTGATACCCAGCACTATGTGTCAGGAGCGGTCACGGACAGCTCCCAGAACATTAACCCCTGGCACACCGCGATCAAACATGATCGCGGTGTACCCGGGGCACAGGGGAGGATTGCGCAGGGTGGGGGCTCCCTGCGCGCTCCCCTGTGACCCTCAGAGCAGCGCGATGTGTCGCGCTGTTCCGAGGGTCCGTCCTCCCTCCAGGTCCCCAGATCCAAGATGGCGCCGGGTTCCTGCAGGAAGGCGGCTTCCTCAGTGCCTGCTGAGAGCAGGCGCTGAGGAAGCCTGCAGTGATGTCAGAGCGATCGCTGGTGTGAGTGCTGTGCACACTTTCACACTAGCGATCTGCTAAAATACTGTGATATCCCACCCTGGGACAAAGAAAAAAATAAAAAAAAATAAAAATAAAAATGGTAAAAAAAATCATAAAAAAAAAAAAATATTCCCCAATAAATTCATTTCTTCCTGTAAATAAAAAAAAAACAAAACAATAAAAGTACACATATTTGGTATCGCCGTGTCCGTAACGACCCCCCCTATAAAACTGTCCCACTGGTTTACCCCTTTAGTGAACCCCTTAAAAAAAAAAAAAAAAAAACTAAGCAAAAAATCAATGCTTTATCATCATATCGCCGAACAAAAAGTGGAATAACACGCGATCAAAAAGACCGATATAAATAAACATGGTAACGCTGAAAACGACATCTTGTCTTGCAAAAAACGAGCCATCACACAGCATCATCAGCGAAAAAATAAAAAGTTATAGCTCGCAGAATAAAGCGATGCAAAAATAATGATTTTTTATATAAAATTGTTTTTATTCTATGAAAGCGCCAAAACATAAAAAAATTATATAAATGAGGTATCGCCGTAATCGTACTGACCCGAAGAATAAAACTGCTTTATCAATTTTACCACACGCGTAACGGTATAAACGCCTCCCCCAAAAGAAATTCATGAATTGCAGATTTTTGTTCATTCTAACCTCCCAAAAATCGAAATAAAAAGCGATCAAAAAATGTCACGTGCTCAAAAATGGTACCAATAAAAACGTCACCTCGTCCCACAAAAAATAAGACCTCACATGACTCTGTGGGCCAAAATATGCAAAAATTATAGCTCTCAAAATGTGGTGATGCAAAAAACTACTTTTTGCAATAAAAAGCGTCTTTTAGCGTGACAGCTGCCAATCACAAAAACCCGCTATAAATAGTAAATCAAACCCCCCTTTATCACCCCCTTAGTTAGGAAAAAATAATAAAATTAAAAAAATGTATTTATTTCCATTTTCCCATTAGGGTTAGGGTTGCGGCTAAAGTTAGGGTTAGGGTTGGCGCTAAAGTTAGTATTAGGGTTATGGTTGGGATTAGGGTTAGGGGTGTGTTAGGGTTAGGTTTGTGGTTAGGGTTGGGACTAGGGTTAGGGGTGTGTTGGGGTTAGGGTTGGAGTTAGAATTGGGGGGTTTCTGCTGTTTAGGCACATCAGGGGCTCTCCAAATGTGACATGGCGTCTGATCTCAATTCCAGCCAATTCTGCGTTGAAAAAGTCAAACGGTGCTCCTTCACTTCTGAGCTCTGCCATGCGCCTAAACAGTAGTTTACCCCCGCATATGGGGTATCAGCATACTCTGGACCACAAGAGTTATTGTGCAATTTGTCCTATTTCTTCTGTTACCCTTGGGAAAATAAAAACTGGGGGCGACAAAATCATATTTGTAAAAAAAAAAAATGATTTTTTTGTTTTTACGGCTGTATGTTATAAATTTTCTGTGAAGCACTTGGGGCTTCATAGCGCTCACCACACTTCTAGATAAGTTCCTTGTGGGGTCTATTTTCCAAAATGGGGTCACTTGTGGGGGGTTTCCACTGTTTAGGCGCATCAGGGGCTCTCCAAATGCGACATGATGCCCCCAGACCATTCCATCAAAGTCTGCAATCCAAAACGTCACTACTTCCCTTCCGAGCCCAGATGTGCACCCATACAGTCGTTTTCTCACACATGTTGGGTATCAGCGTACTCAGGACAAATTGGACAACAAGTTTTGGGGTCCAATTTCTCCTGTTACCCTTGTGAAAATAAAATATTGGGGGCGAAAAAAATCATTTTTGTAAAAAAAAAAAAAAGATTTTTTTATTTTTACAGCTGTACGTTATAAACTTCTGTGAAGCACTTCGGGGTTCAAAGTGCTCAACATACTTCTAGATAAGTTCCTTGTGGGGTCTATTTTCCAAAATGGGGTCACTTGTGGGGGGTTTCCACTGTTTAGGCGCATCAGAGGCTCTCCAAATGCGACATGACGCCCCTAGACCATTCCATCAAAGTCTGCAATCGAAAACGTCACTACTTCCCTTCCGAGCCCCGACGTGCGCCCATACAGTAGTTTACTCCCACATATTGAGTATCAGCATACTCAGGACAAATTGGACAACAACTTTTGGGGTCCAATTTCTCCTGTTACCCTTGTGAAAATAAAATATTGGGGGCGAAAAAATCATTTTTGTAAAAAAAAAAAAGATTTTTTATTTTGCGGCTGTACGTTATAAACTTCTGTGAAGCACTTTGGGGTTCAAAGTGCTCACCACACATCTAGATAAGTTCCTTGAGGGGTCTAGTTTCCAAAATGGTGTCATTTGTGGGGGGTTTCCACTGTTTAGGCAGATCAGGAGCTCTCCAAACACAACATGGCATCCAGCCAATTCTGCGTTGAAAAAGTCAAACGGCGCTCCTTCCCTTCCAAACTCTGCCATGCACCCAAACAGTGGTTTACCCACACATATGGGGTATCAGCGTACTCAGGACAAATTGCACAATAACTTTTGGAGTCTTGTTACCCTTGGGAAAATAAAAATTGGGGTGAAAAGATCAATTTTGTGGAAAAAATATGATTTTTTAATTTTACGGCTCTACGTTATAAACTTGTGTGAAGCACTTGGGGGTTCAAATTGCTCACCAAAGATCTAGATAAGTTCCTTAGGGGGTTTAGTTTCCCAAATGCAGTCACTTGTGGGGGGTTTCCACTGTTTAGGCACATTAGGGACTCTCCAAATGCAACATGGCGTCCAATCTCAATTCCAGCCAATTTTGGTTGGAAAAAGTTAAATGGTGCTCCTTCCATTCCGAGCTCTGCCATGCGCCCAAACAGTGGTTCCCCCCCACATATGGGGTATCAGCATACAATTTCTCCTGTTACCTATGGAAAATAAAAAATTAGTGACTAAGAGATAATTTTTGTGGGAAAAAAATAGGATTTTTTATTTTCATGCCCTGGCATTATAAACTTGTGTGAAGCACTTGGGGGTTCAAAGTGCTCACGAAAGATCTAGATAAGTTCCTTAGGGGGTCTAGCTTCCAAAATGGGGTCACTTGTGGGGGTTTCCACTGTTTAGGCTCATCTGGGGCACTACAAACGGAACATGACCCCCATCAATGTTTGCATTCCAAAACGTTACTGCTTCCTTTCCAAGCCCTGCCGTGCGCCCAAACAGTTTCCCCCCCCACATATGGTGTATCAGCGTACTCAGGACAAATTGGATAACAACTTTTGGGGTCCAAGTTCCTTGGGAAAAATCAAAAATTTGGGACTAAAAAATCATTTTTGTTGAAAATTGTTTTTTTTTTCACACCCAGGCATTATAAACTTTTGTGAAACACTTTGGGGTTCAAAGTGCTCACAACAGATCTAGATAAGTTCCTTAGGGGGTCTAGTTTCCAAAATGGTGTCACTTGTGGGGGTTTCCACTGTTTAGGCGCATCAGGGGCTCTCCAAACACGACATGGCGTCCAATCTCAACTCCAGCCAATTTTAGTTTCAAAAAGTCAAACGGCGCTCCTTCCCTTACGAGCTCTGCCATGTGCCCAAACAGTGGTTTTCCCCCACATATAGGGTATTGGCGTACTCAGGAGAAATTGCACAACAACTTTATCTGCCCATTTTCTCCTTTTACCCTTGTCAAAATAAAAAAAAGTTTGTAAAAGATAATTTTTGTGGCTAAAAAGTTAAATATTAATTTTTTCCTTCCACGTTGCTTCAGCTCCTGTGAAGCACCTGAAGGGTTATTAAACTTATTGAATGTGGTTTTGAGTACCTTGAGGGGTGCAGTTTTTAGAATGGTGTCACTTTTTGGTATTTTTTTGCTATATAGACCCGTCAAAGTGACTTCAAATGTGAGGTGGTCCCTAAAAAAATGGCTTTGTAAATTTTGTTGTAAAAATGAGAAATCACTGGTCAACTTTTAACCCTTATAATTTCCTAACAAAAAAAAAGTTGGTTCCAAAATTGTGCTGATGTAAAGTAGACATGTGGGAAATGTTATTTCTTAACTATTTTGTGTGACATATTTCTCTGTTTTAAGGGAAAAAAAATTAAAAGTTTGAAAATTGCAAAATTTTCAAAATTTTCGCCATATTTGTGTTTTTTTCAAAATAAACGCAAGTTATATCGAAGAAATTATACTTCTAACGTGAAGTACAATATGTCACGAGAAAACAATCTCAGAATCGCGAAGATCCGTTGAAGCGTTCCAGAGTTATAACCTCATAAAGAGACAGTGGTCAGAATTGTAAAAATTGGCCCGATCATTAACGTGCAAAACCACCCTTGGGGGAGAAGGGGTTAATTTGTGAGGCCCTAAAAGGACAGAGACTAAAGGCTTTCTTGCATATGAGGCTAAAGTCATAAAAAACTCGTTGGTATTGTTGGGGTCCTCAGACAGTCTAATGTACAAGGAGGCCACTAGTCCCATAACAGATAATGTTGAGGAGAGAAGGATCAGGCCTTTGGAATTTCAATGATTGATCTTTTTGCTCAGCAGTGAGATAGACAGCTGCCAGAAGATTCTTGCAGAGGTTCTTTTATGAAGAACACAGCAGGCATCCGCCTGAGCCGAGTGCTTCTATGTTGGGATAGAGCTGTTGGGTGAGCAATCGTTTGACCAAGAGCTATGCAAAATGTACGTGGGCTGTAACATGACACATGCTGAGCTGAGTGTTTCTGAGTATGGAGGAGTTAGCTGCTTTAATGACCCTTTGGACGACAGCTATCTAATATGTATGGTGTCCTTAATGTGAAAAAAGATGCCTAAACAATTAAATATAAAAGACATAATGCACCAGTGAAAGAAGAATTGATGCACCATTTAGACATGTTGATGAAATTAGGCCAAGATAATTGGGTATAGCCAAGTAAGTGAAGAATTAAGTCTCGCGTACACAATCGTTTGACCATTTTCTTTGCCAATTCCTTCATTCACAGGAACGCTTAAATCAACTAAGAATTACTGTGTTCTCTGTGAGAGCTGCTGTCATTCTCCTCTGTTAGTGGCTTAACTGTAGAAAAAAAATGACGTGCACTCAGTAAATATATATGGTGCTGGTGTAAGGGACAAATAGTCCTCTAATATCAACATGAATCAATACACCGCACTCTGAGAAGAAAAAATGGGTTTTCAAAGTCTAGTTGACATTTATTATGCAAACTGATTATGGCAACAAATAAGGACAAAAAGAAAAGAGCGAACATATATAACGTTTCGGCTATACTTTAGCCTTTTTCAAAACGTCGCTCAGAAACAGTCCAGTGCCAAAATAGTAAGAAAATGATAAGAGGGCCAGGGTTCAGTCCTTGTATGGCTTAGTGCAAGGGTAATTACCCAAAGAAGACTGATCCAATATATGTGACTGCGCTCTGTCTTAGGATCGCCAATGGACGCGTAGTGCAAGGGTAATCACCCAAAGGAGATTGATCCAGTACATGTGGCTGCGCTCTGTCATAGGATCGTCAGTGGATACTTATTGCAGTGTCAGTGCGTATGGCAGCGCTCCCGCGCTCTGCCATGTGTCAGTGGCTTAACTGTAGGCAGAACAAAAGGATCTACTATTGAAATTCAACAGGCCAGATCCTTCATTTCCTTGTCGTTCAGTCAATCCCATCTATATCAGCAGGTGTAGATGACTATAGTCTAATAAGTATGGGGGGTAGTAAATCAATCTATATGAAATCATAGTTTCTAACTACTCCTCATTTATAATGTTGAATTTGCCATGCCGTATAAAACTGTTATTCACAAAGACACAAAAGGCCCGATACATACTAGTATTGTTCACACCAGTCTTGATGAGGAAATGTGCTGGACTCAGATGCTTGGAATTAAAGAAGAGAACTATGCCTCTTCATGAATCAGGAGCACCAGATGAGTGGCATTCACTTCTGCATGTACCTCAACACAAATTCTCCAGTCTCTGCTGTAGTAAGGCATAGTGAACACCGTCGCTTATCATGAATTCGATAAGCATTTTTTGCCAAGCCCCATCCCATCCCAGGTACGTCTACTTTGTTGGAGCTGGGAAAAAATAGCATGAGAACTATTAGGAGCAGTTATGCTCGTTGCTCGGGTGGTCTCCGAGTATTTGGAAGTGCTCTGAGATTTAGTTTCTGTTGCCACAGCTGCATGATTTCCTACTACTTGACAGCCTGAATACTTGTGGGATTGCCTGTTTGCTAGGGAATTCCCACATGTATTCAGGCTATCAAATAGCCGCAAATCATGCAGCTACGGCAACAGAAACGAAATCTCCGAGCACTTCCAAATACTCGGAGACCCCCCGAGCGTGCTCAGGGAAACCCGAGCAATGAGTATACTCGCTCATCACTAATGAGAACCCCAAGAGTTGCATATATTTAGAATAACCACCTGTTGCGCCAAAATTATGTGACTTTTCAAAGCTTTTACTGGCGTATAAACTTTGATGAATTGGGCCCAAAGGCTCCATTAGAATGTAATAAAATATCTTTTCTGATTTTAATTTTTTATATGGATGAAAAGTACTGGCAATAGCCCTTATATTCTGTGAATATGTCTTTTAAACATAGCACAGAACCCGCATGGCTGTAAATGGAAGCCTTATTGGTCCTTTGCTCAGTCTCTATATAGAGATGTGTGTACAGTGATAATCTCCCAAGAAGCACTTTTGATGGAATGTGACACAATTATTTTTTTCTGTCAGATTCATATAGAATTTTTACATAAAAAAAGCTATGTCATGAATTACAGTTTTGCATCATTATTAATTACTTGCAACATCAAGTATATTACTCTGTTACTAAAGAGTAGTGGGAGGTAAAAATGTTTACCTCCTTACCTTTTCTCATGGCTCCTCTTATTCCAAAATGAATGGCACAAGATAACCATTAAAAAAAAATAACATGAATGTACTGTGCTTTGTAGGGAGTTACTTATGCTATATGGCTGTACAAATGATCATGCAGTGATTGTAAAGTAAATAGCAGTCTGACAATTTTTAAAAGGAATTTGTCACCCCCTGGGACGTATATAACCTATTGGTAATTCTGCGCCTGCGCCCTGCACTCACGCTATTATCTGTACCTTATCCACCCTTCCATGGTAATTGTCTTCATCCTTCTGCGCAGGAGCTGGTGAGTAAATGTGCAATAGGGGTGACTCATCGTCACCTGCGCAGAAGGATGAAGACAATGACCATAGGAGCGCGGATAAGGTACAGAATAGCATGAGTGCAGGTACGAGATTATGGGGCCACAACTGCACGTTACAGTAATTGAGACCCTCATCACTTGTGATGAATTCTCAGGCCTCTCACACGATGCAAAACTTCCGGCTATCATGGCACCCATAGGGTTCTGTGTATGCGAACAGGAAGGTCAGAATGCACATCAATACATTATGATGCCGTTGACCTACTTGCTCGCTTGTGTAGAACCCTGCAAGCACAGTGTGAAAGGTCCTAATATTCAAGCTTGAACTGCGGGGAAATGGAAGATGCATTGAGGACCAGATGGGTGGCAACGAGTAGCAGATGGACAACAGAGTCTTTTGCATCTTACTTTTATTATGTCTGGAGAGAGACATCAGAGCATAATAAATGTTGGAATATGTTTGGTGCAACAACTCCTTCCCTGTCTGTGAGTGTTTAGTTGATAGATTTGTATGGTGTTCATAAAGTTAGAACAAAAAAAACTCCCAGAGGCTCACACAGGAAGAGCATGTGACTGTTTTTTCCTGTGTCTGTGTATGAGAAGTAGCCTGCTGTAGATGCTGCACATACTGTAGAGACACACAAATAATTTATTCCTGAACTTTTAAGCTTATCATATATTGTTCCTGATTGTTACTGAATAAAGAAGCTCCGTTGTGACATCTTTGGAGAGTATCCTGAATAATCTGCTGCCAAAAAGTTATGGGTGACACAGAACCCAGAGTAACAGAAGCCCAAAGCAGCACAGAGCAACAGAGAAGATGTCCACTAGCAGCAATCCTGTCAAGTTCTCAGTGCCAAGCCTCACTAACCAGAACAACCAGTCCTGGAAATTCAAGGTGAAGATGCTGCTCATAGGAGAAGGTACGTGGAAATACACTCAGGAACACGTGCCTTATCCATTTCCAGAATTTTGGCTAGAGAAGAATCAGAAAGCACAAAACACGATCTTCCTCAGTGTAGATGATAATCAGATTGTGCATATATGCAAGTGTTCAACTGCAAAGGAGATGTGGGATGAGTTACAGAGAGTGCATGAAAGATCAAATCTCAACAATAAGCTTTATCTCATGAGAAAGCTGTATCAGTCTAAGCTAAGTGATGGACAGAATATGCAAGACTATATAAGAAACATCATAGAGATTGTGGAGCGTCTCAGGGGTATTGGAGAAGAAATTAAAGATTTTCATGTTGCTACACTTCTATTAAGTGGTCTTCCAGAGAGTTATGACACACTGGTTACTGCACTAGATGCATGGCCAGATAATGAGCTGACACTAGAGTATGTTATAGGCAAACTCGTTGATGAATTCAAGAAAAAAACGCAGCATGTAAGCAGTAGTAATGAATCCAGAACAGAAACAGCATTAAAGACACAGGATTTCCCTAAATATAAGAGTAATCTAAGAGAAACTCGTGAATGTTTTGTCTGTAAAAAGCAGAACCGTCATCAAAGGGTTAAACAGCTATAAAGGAAGATTCTGCATGAGCTGAAGCTGCATTTAATGCCAGTACAGGCCCATCTGCAAAGCATGTATTGTGTATAGATTCTGCTGCAAGCAGTCATATGAAAAATAACAAGGATTTCTTCGCTGACCTTAAGGAAAGCAAGTCAGAAATGGTCATCTTAGCTAATTGTCACTATATGATATCAAAACGAGTAGAAGACTGTCCAGTTTCCTCAGCATAAAGCAGAAATATCCCAATAAAGGATGTTCTCTATGTTCCCAGCCTTGAAAGCAATCTTCTGTTGGTAAAGAGGTTCACGCAAAAGGGGAGTGTAATCACTTTTAGAGATAACAGCTGCATCATCTCAAAGAATGGTCACACAAAATCCAAGATGAACTTTGTCAGCTAAAATGCAAAGAAAGAGTGTACAGTGCTAGACAAGATCTGCATAAGAACTGTATCCATGTATGTCACAGACGTCTTGGACACAGAGACCCAGAAGCAGAAAGGAAGCTAGCTCAACCTGCAAATGGTATTGAAATCAACTATTGTAGTCAAATGAGGAAGTGCACTAGCTTTCTTAAAGGGAAAATGTCCAGAAAATCCTTTCCTAAAATAAGCACCACTAGATCTGCACAGCCTCTGGATCTGATACATACAGATGTATGTGGTCCAATGAGTGTTCAAACTCCAAGCAAGAAGAGATATTTTCTCACATTTGTTCATGACTACTCTAGATATACAGTTGCCTACCTGCTTTACAGTAAGGATGAAGTTCCACAGAAAGTTGAAGAATATCTTTTAACAAATTAGGAAGAATGCCAAAAGCCCTGCGTGCAGATAATGGAACCGAATATACAAGTGGTAAGGTGCAAACCATTTTGGAAAAGGATGGAATCGTGTTCCAGACTACCATTCCATACAACCCAGACCAGATTGGCATTGCAGAGAGAAAGAACTGTACTCTCTGTGAAAGTGGAAGAAGTATGTTGTTTGATGCAAATCTACCTACAACCTATTGGGGAGAAGCCATCATGGCAGCTTGCTATCTTCAAAACAGAGTGCCAGATAAAACCACAAATAAAACTCCATATGATCTATGGAACTGCGAGAAGCCTAACCTGAAGCACCTCAGGATATTTGGAAGCAAAACGTTTATGTATGTTCCCAAAGAAAAACGTTCCAAGTGGGAATCACAGGCACAGTAAGGAGTCCTGGTGGGCTATAGCAAAACTGAAAAGAGATACAGAATCCTGCACCCAGAGACCAACACAGTAACAATCAGCAGAGATGTAGTGATTGATGAAAACTCAGTAACACTCAAATTCCATGAAGTTACACCAGTTATTAAGCCTAAGAAGCAAGAACAAGATCTCAATCACCAAACCCAGACACCGAAAAGGAAAACACTGAAGTGTCCACTTCTGTCCACGAGAAGCAGAAGTGGATAAATGCCGCTATTGAAGAGATAGAGTCCTTTCACCAACACCAGACATGGGAGCTTACTGATCTACCACAGAGAAAAAGAGCTATTGGATGTAATGGGGGTCTTCAAAAACCAGTATGACTCGGAAGGTAAAGTTCACCGGTTTAAGACAAGATTGGTCGCAAAAGGGTACTCGCAAAAGTATGGTGAAGATTAGTGCAAGGACTAAGCACATTGATGTAAAACATCTGTTATGTTTTGGTAGCTGAGGAGGCAGGAGCAAAAAACTGCATAGGCAGCCTGACACCAGAGAGGTTGGAAACTAATAGGTTGCAGACCCCTAAATTAACCGCACAACTAGAAGCATCCATGGAGTGTACCTACGGTGGTCCTAGACGCCTCGGCACAGCCGGAGAGATAGCTATCCCTGAAGATGGAAAGAGGAAAGCTGACTGCCCTGGAGTAGACCTCAAAAGAGTAGGAAGCCCCCAAACATATAATGGCGGTTAGACAAGATGAAAACACGAACACAGACAGAAAATAGATTGAGCAAATGCTGGGCCCAAAACTGTCTAGATAGTATAATACAGGAGAGAATACCATCTGCAACCCAGAAAAACCCTAGGAAAAACTCCAACACTTCTGAATCCAAAAACAATGAGACCACAGGGTCTCGACCACCTATATCAGATCTCTGGTGTGGACACGTAGCTACCCAGCAGCAAGATATCACAAGAACTGAGCAAATGAACAAATACAAAAAACGAACGGAGACCAGCCAAAGCCCCCCAAAGGGGACCCGGCTGAATACAAAAAGCAATGCAGCAAAAAGCAATGAATTCAAACCACAGTAAAAAAAACTGAAAGAGACTTATCTGAAAGCAAGCAGGAGACAGCAGGAAAGCAAGCTGAATTCCAACCTAGATAAGGAAGCACAATTTATTATCGGTGAGAATCCTGGGAGTTCAGCTCACTTAAATGAGGCCAGTCCATACCACATGACCACCACTCGTTATTTGCAGGTGTAGGGCTCTTGGTATTCAACATTGGTTCAATACCCTCAGCAACCACCAGAGGGAGCTTCAGCTCTGAAGTCGTCTCCAAAGCATTCACAACAGTACCCCCCCTTGAGGAGGGGTCACCGAACCCTCACTTGTGCCACCAGGATGATAATGATGAGCTCGGTGATAGGCATGGACCAGTCTTTCAGCATGAATGTCAGAAGCAAACCCCCAAGAATTGTCCTCCTGACCATAGCCTTTCCACTTCACCAAGTACTGGAGTCTTCGCCTTGCCAAACGAGAATCCAATATCTTCTCAACCACAGACTCCAAATTGCCTTGAACCAAAACAGGATCGGGAGGCGCAGCCATAGGAACCACTGGCTCAACAAATCTCTTCAACAAAGATTTGTGAAATACGTTGTGAATCTTGAATGTTCCTGGAAGCAGCAAACGGAAGGAAACGGGATTAATAATCTCCACGATCTTATAAGGTCCAATGAACCTTGGTTTAAATTTTGAAGACGCGACCCTCATAGGGATATTTTTTGAGGACAACCAAACCAAGTCACCCACTTTAAATCGAGGACCATCAGTCCTATGCCGGTTGGCAAACTGCTGGGCCTTCTGAGAGAGAGACAGCTTATCCAGTACTTGATCCCAAATTAGCTGCATTCTCTCCACAATAGAGTCAACACCAGGACAGACAGAAGCCTCCACCTGCCCTGAAGAAAATCGAGGATAAAACCCGAAATTGCAGAAAAATGGAGACATCAAGGTGGCAGAACTAGCCCTATTATTCAAAGCAAACTCAGCCAAAGGCAAAAAAGAGACCCAGTCATCTTGATCAGCAGACACAAAACATCTCAAATAAGTCTCCAAGGTCTGGTTTGTTCTCTCAGTTTGTCCATTGGTCTGAGGGTGGAACGCAAAGGAAAAAGACAGCTGAATTCCCAGTTTGGAACAAAATGTCCTCCAAAATCTGGAAACAAACTGGATTCCTCTGTCAGACACAATGTTCTCTGGAACGCCGTGCAAACGAACCACCTGTTGAAAAAACAAGGGCACCAACATCGGAGGAGGATGGCAACTTAGGTAGTGGCACAAGATGTATCATCTTGGAAAACCTATCACAGATCACCCAAATAACGGTCATTCTCTGAGAGACAGAGAGGTCGGAAATAAAATCCATAGAGATATGGGTCCATGGCCTCTTGGGCACAGGCAATGGCATTAACAAGCCACTAGAGCGAGAGCAAGGTTTGGACCGAGAACAAGTTCCACAGGACTGCACAAAGTCCCTGACGTCACGAGATAAGGTGGGCCACCAAAAGGACCGACTCACCAAATCTCTGGTACCAAAAATACCAGGATGGCCGACCAACGCGGAGCAATGAATCTCAGACATCACATTCTTCCTCCACTGGTCTGGGACAAACAATCTCCCAGCAGGGCACCGTTCAGGTTTATCCTCCTGAAATTTCTCCAAAGCCAGTCTCAAATTGGGCGAGATAGCAGCAGGCTCAGTTACCTCAGGAGAATCCAGAAAGAAACTCCTCGAGAGGGCATCCGCCTTAACATTCTTAGTGCCCAGGAGAAAAGAGACCACAAAATTAAAACGTGTGAAAAACTAGGATTAAGTCGCTTGGCTGATTCAAGATAAACCAGGTTCTTATGATCCGTGAGGACCACCACCTGATGCTTGGCTCCTTCCTGCCAATGTCTCCACTCCTCAAAAGCCCACTTCATGGCCAATAACTCCCGATTACCCACATCATAATTACCTTCCGCTGGGGAAAATTTTTAAGAGAAAAAGGCACAAGGATTAATCTTAGAGGTCTCCGGATCCCTTTGGGACAAAACGGCTCCTGCACCAATCTCAGAGGCATCAACCTCCACATGAAACGGCGAGAAACATCAGGCTGCCGTAGAACAGGAGCAGAAATTAATCTCTGCTTAAGTTCCTGAAACGCAGAAACTGCCTCAGGAGTCCAATTCACCTCATCGGAACCCTTTTTGGTCAAATCAGTCAATAGTTTAACAATACCGGAGAAATTATAAATAAATTTGCGATAAAAATTGGCAAAACCCAAAAATCTCTGAAGAGCCTTCAATGAAGTAGGTTGAACCCAATCACAGATGGCCTGAACCTTGACCGGGTCCGTTTCAATAACAGACGGAGACAAAATGAATCCCAGAAAAGAGACCTTCTGTGCACCAAAAATACATTTTGATCCCTTCACATACAATGCGTTTTCTCTCAAAATCCGGAATACATTCAGAACATGTTCCACATGAGAATCCCAGTCATTGGAAAAAATCAAGATATCGTCCAAATAAACGATCAGAAATTTATCCACGAAATCCCGTAAAATATTGTTCATAAAGAATTGGAAGACGGAAGGGGCATTAGTGAGCCCAAAAGGCATCACTAGGTACTCAAAATGCCCTCTGGGGTATTAAACGCCGTCTTCCATTCATTTCCGTGCTTGATACGAATAAGATTATGCGTCCCCCTGAGGTCAAGCTTGGTAAACCAACAAGCACCCTTCACTCTGGAAAATAGGTCAGAAATCAAGGGTAACGGATATTGATATTTAACAGTGATCTTATTCAGGAGACGATAATCAATACACGGCCTCAATGAGCCATCCTTCTTGGCACAAAGAAAAAGCCGGCGCCCAAGGGTGAAGAGGATGGTCTGATATGACCCTTCTCTAAAGACTCTTTGATATAAGATCGCAGTGCATTATGCTCAGGTACAGACAAATTAAAGAGCCGACCCTTGGGGAATTTACAACCGGGTACTAAGTCAATATCGCAATCATAACTCCTATGAGGAAGTAAGGATGCAGATTTACTCTCACTAAACACATCAGAAAAATCAACCAAATAGTCAGGGACATCTTGAGACTGGGGAGAGGTAGAAACAACAGGAGTGTCACTATGAACACACTGACAACCCCAACTTACCACAGACACAGACTTCCAATCCCAAACAGGATTATGAGTCTGCAACCAAGGAAAACCCAGTACAATAATGTCATGTAAATTATGTAACACCAATAATTTGCAATTCTCTTGGTGGTCCAGGTCAACCCGCATTATCACCTGGGTAGAAAACTGGGGTTTCTTCTCGCCAAGGGGGTAGAATCAATGCCCAGCAAAGGAATAGACTTCCGCGGGGATATCATAGGAAAACCACAACGTTTGGCAAAATCAAAATCCATCAGGTTTATAGCTGCCCCTGAATCAACAAGAGCCTGAGCTGAAAATGTGGACATGGAGCAAATCAAGGTAACAGTCAACAGAAATTTAGTCTGAACACTACCCAAAACAACTGAGCGCGCAAAACGTCTTCCCCACTTGGGGCAGACGGAAATAGCATGAGCAGCGTCACCACAATAGTAGCACAACTTATTACGCTTACGAAATTCATGACGCTGTGCCCAGAAGTTACTCCATCATACTGCATGGGCAGGCCCGCAAGGCATCACAATCTCACGCATGTTTCTACGCTCGCGCAGACGTCTGTCAACTTGAACAGATAATGACATAGAGTCATTGAGACCAGAGGGGACAGGGAATCCCACCATAACATCCTTTACAGTCTCTGCCAGACCCTTCCGAAAAAGGGCTGCCAGAGCATCATCATTCCATTTAGTAAAGACTGCCCACTTTCTGAATTTCTGACAATACAGCTCAGCGGCTTCATGACCCTGATTCAATGCCAACAAGATTTTTTCAGCTTGATCAGTAACATTAGGTTCATCGTACAATAACCCCAGAGCTTGAAAAAACACATCAACATCATTCAAAACAGGATCCCCAGGTGTCAGGGAAAAGGCCCAATCCTGAGGGTCACCGCGCAACAGGGAGATGACAATTTGAACCTGCTGCGTTGTGTTCCCTGAGGATTTAGGCTTCAAAGCCAAAAACAACTTACAGTTATTTTTAAAATTCAAAAACTTAGACTGATCCCCCAAAAATAAATCCGGCAGAGGGATCCTAGGTTACACAGCAGGCAACCCAGCAAGATAGATAGCAATACTCTGAACTTCAGCAGCAAGCTGCACCACATGATCAGACAAATGCTTGACCTCCATTGGGGAAAAAATTCCTCCTCAGCCCCCAGAGAAAAAGAGGGAAAAAATGCAACAAACAGGAAAAAAAAAATTCTGACAACTCTGACAATTTTTTTTTTTCCTATACTATTTTTCCCTTCTATTGAGTACCATAGAACTTTCAGTTTGGCCGATAATTCTGCTGTGTTTTGGTAGCTGAGGAGGCAGGAGCAAAAAAACCGCATAGGCAGCCTGACACCAGAGAGGTTGGAAACTAATAGGTTGCAGACCCCTAAACTAACCGCACAACTAGAAGCAGCCATGGAGCGTACCTACGGTGGTCCTAGACGCCTCGGCACAGCAAGAGAGATAGCTATCCCTGAAGATGGAAAGAGGAAAGCTAACTGCCCGGAGTAGACCCGAAAAGAGTAGGAAGCCCTCAAACATATAATGGCGGTTAGACAAGATGAAAACATGAACACAGACAGAAAACAGATTGAGCAAATGCTGGGCCCAAAACTGTCTAGATAGGATAGTACAGGAGAGAATACTGTCTGCAACCCAGAAAAACCCTAGGAAAAACTCCAACACTTCTGAATCCAAAAACAATGAGACCACAGGGTCTCGATCACCTACATCAGATCTCTGGTGTGGACACGTAGCTACCCAGCAGCAAGATATCACAAGAACTGAGCAAATGAACAAATACAAAAAACGAACGGAGACCAGCCAAAGCCCCCCAAAGGGGACCCGGCTGAATACAAAAAGCAATGCAGCAAAAAGCAATGAATTCAAACCACAGTAAAAAAAAACTGAAAGAGACTTATCTGAAAGCAAGCAGGAGACAGCAGGAAAGCAAGCTGAATTCCAACCTAGACCAGGAAGCACAATTGATTACCGGCGAGGATCATGGGAGTTCAGCTCACTTAAATCAGGCCAGTCCGTACCACCTGACCACCACTCGTTATTTGCAGGTGTAGGGCTCTTGGTATTCAACTTTGGTTCAATACCCTCAGCAATCACTAGAGGGAGCTTCAGCTCCGAAGTCGTCTCCAAAACGTTCACAACAACATCACCACTTACGTGACTTAGTGGAACGTGGTGTACTCGAGTATGTTTATTGCAAGACAGCCAAGATGATAATTGATGTCAAAGCTATTATCAAGAGCCAAGTTTGTGGACTTCAGAACCACAATGGGATTAACAGGATAAGTAGTTGTTGAGTGGGGGTGTTGGAATATGTTTGGTGCAAAAACTCCTTTCCTGTCTATGAGTGTTTAGTTGATAGATTTGTATGCTGTTCATAAAGTTAGAACAAAAAAAAAACTCCCGGAGGCTTACACAGGAAGGGCATGTGACTCTTTTTCCTGTGTCTGTGTATGAGAAAAGCAGCCTGCTGTAGATGCTGCACATAGAGACACACAAATTTTTATTATTCATTTTTATAGCGCCATTTATTCCATGGCACTTTACATGTGAAAAAGGGGGCATACATAGACAAGTACAATAAATATGAGCAATACAAGGCATATACAAGTACAGAAGGAGAGAGGACCCTGCCAGCGAGGGCTCACAGTCTCCAGCGGATGGGTGAGGATACACTAGGCGAGGGATGATTTATTCCTGATCTATTAAGCTTATCATATATTGTTCCTGATTGTTCCTGAATGAAGAAGCTCTGTTGTCACACGCATGGAGAGTATCCTGAATAATCCGCTGCCAACAATAAAGGACATTAAATTTGCAAAGAATAACTTCTTTGCAAATTGAATTTCCCAGGAAAATCTGCTCGAACATGCAAATTTAAATTTTGCCTCATCTGCTTATCCCTAGTGATAAGTAGAGTGGATTTTACTGCTTATTCGATGCAGTGATTTTTCCTATTTATGCTCCCAGAAAACTAATGATGAAACTAATGATGTCACCACATCTGTGTCTCCAGTCATATTAGAAAATTTGCTCGGATGGTGGTAGTGTTTGCCAGTGGAAAACATTTTACTTCTCTATCAACTCAGGAAGAAATATGTTTTATTGATTAATTAAATTTTCATTTTTTTTGCTTAAATATAACATGCTTACTAACATGCCAAAAAAGTCAAAATAAAGTTGTGCAATAAGTGTGTGCATTTTCTAGTCACTCTTCTAATTAATATATTTGCAGTAAAGTGTAGTCCTTTTTAATATGAGCTGTAAAATGATTGGCTTTCCTGTATGCACTGCTTGAAAATATGAAAGTCTCTTAAGGACAAAGGAGTTTTACCTTCAAAAGTTTTAAATTCTAACCTGAAAATGTTCCCATCGTGTCATAATTCCTATGCAAATGAACATGCAGGGATGGTCTAAAGCACATATCACATCCATTTGCTTTGTATGGGAAACATCAAGTTCTTCTTTATTTGCATAATATAAAAGAGTTGAAAACTGAGGCACCTCTTATTTAGGTCACATTACCTGCATTGGCCCATGAAGGTCCACCCTAATATAACATACCTGCATCCCACAGCTCCATTCAGATTTAATGGCAAAGAACATTTCCCGGTTGGCACTGATGTGTTATTGGCTCAAGGTGCTACTTGCAGTGCCAGTTTGAGGATATGTTGCATCAACAAAACCATTCAGCTTCCATTAATGTGATGGCAGATGGTGAAAGTAAAATATGCAAAAGCTTGAAAGTATGTTCTTTATGGTGCCTTCTAGACACAAACGTGTACATGCTTTACATAATCAGACTGTGAATTCTGGATACATACAGCATATGCTTGATAAAAAAAAACCCTCAGCCTTTAAAGTACAGCTTTTAGTGCTCAGACACCATACTTTCTCACATCTCCACAATGAATGTATTGATGTGTCTTTAAGAAAGGACCATTATACTTTGAAATATAAGTTTACAAGCCATTTAGTAATTGATATGTTTGCAAAAAGTCTAGCTCTAGAGAACTTGATGTTTGAATTGTGAACAGTTTAACTCTTTCGCTGACAACAATGAAGGTAATGAACACGCACAGACGAATTTATGATATTTTGTCTTTTTGAGAAGTTAATAAAAATTCTCTTTCTGAACAAATTCATCATTTTATTCAAATTCTATTGAAATTCTCTTCAAGTCAAGTGCTCATAAAATATGGGAAACAAAATATTTTAACATTTTAAAACCAAAGGTTTTCAAATTCAATGATGCCCATTATTGATACAGTAGATAATCCCCTCCCAATATTACTCATTAGGGATGTGAGGATCTGACGAAATTCACATTGGCCAAATCTGACAGATTTTACCAGGAAATTTGATTTGCAGTGTATTTATATTCTCTTCGAATTCAATGTGCCTTATTATGCTCTTGATTCTAAAGTTTTTGAAGAGACCCCAAAGCATAGTAAATGTAAGATGTAGAAAAAAGCAAAAAAAAATATTCAATACTCACCTCACTGATACCTTTGCTACTCATTGTCCCCGATACAGTTCTGCTTACTCACACTAAAACCCTGGGCATCTACACACTAAGCCATTACTTCTGGCCAAGACTAGGCCCTAGTTATAGCCAGAAGTAACCGCCTAAAGTGTGCCATGTAAGGTCACATTGTCTACCCCGGTGTCAGCTTGAATTTATGATGTGCATGCCTGTCCGCGGCTGGACATCAGAACATGTGCCTCGACCTAACAATGCTAATGGGCAGTCCACTCCTGGTCCTGATCATGCCTGAAAAGCTAGGACTAGAATGAAGAGGCTTCGTGTTTCAGTGTGGGGTAGAGGTAAGAATGGGACTGTGGAGTGGATGGGAGATGAAAAGTACATTTTTCATTTTTCAATTTTTCTCTTTAATCTTTTGCTCACCCTTTGCGATTTGTGAAAATGGCAGCCACCTGGCCATCATCTTGTTGAATCTGCATGGAGCAGATTACAAAAAAATCTGCATTATGGAGAATAATTAAATTCCATTTGAAGAAATTTACCCAACTCTAAAGCTGTGGTCAGACGGTCACCTGATGAAGCTGTTGTGAAATACGTGTCGGGTTTCTTGATGGGTGAGCTGATCATACCTATGCATTACTGATTTTGATATCCATATACTGGATTTAATCCCCCATCTGTACTATAGTGCAGTGGGGTTGCTGCAGTGCAATAGACAGGCAGAGACCACAGGAAAGTTTTAAAAAAAGTCTCTTTAATGTCCAACGTACTCACAAACGGAAAACAAATGGTATCCTCCAGATCGCAGCCGTGAAAAAAGATAGTCCATACCGAAGGCCAGTTGCCGTGGACGGCTGCAACACCGTGTCACACTGAGGGGTGCCAGGCCTTTTGGCTCTGTGTTACTAAACACAGGCTGAAGATTTGCAGAGCCACCTGCTCTGCAAGTTTGCAAACCAAGACTGACACACCCAACCTTTGCTTCAGTGTTTTTAAATGGAGTCTGTGGCCATAGGTCATTTGTAAGACCCGGCCTGGTGGGAGCAAACTGCCCCACTAACATCCTGTAGTTTGCTCCAAAAATAAAAGCCCATGCTGGGTTTTCTTAACTCTGCCTTGGGCAAATAGCTTGCCTAAGACCAAACTTACTTTTATTTTGCACTGCCATCACAGCTATATCTGTGACTGCAATGCATTCCAGTGGTCTTAATACGATTCTAGGCGCATCCTGGGGGACATATAGCGACTCTCACATATAACACCTGTCACTGCCTCACAGTACTTATCATTATTCCCTTATTATTATCATTATTGATAAGGTCCTTTGAAAGGGGATCCAGAAAAACTTGCTATACTCAAGGCTTTGTGTATAGGCAATAAAAAATTAGCCAGCTGATTTGTGATATTACCTCATTTTTTATTAGATTATTATACATCCCTATATACATGTACTTATGAACTCTGTTGATAAATTTTTTCAATTAGCCCACCCATCAATTTTCTTTGTTGTCTGATTGTACTTTTCATTATTTTTAAATTTATTGAATAAAATTAATGTAATTAATGTATTATTAAGATATTGTTATATGTCAAAAATAGGAAAGCAGGGGGAAAGGATGATTGCTCACCAGACTATGCTTGGAGGCCGTCCGTGCCTGGAATTCAGTGGCTGTCTACCACATAAGAACAAGCTTTATGAAAATAAAAACACCTTTTTTTCTGTTTAAATTTTCACTGTAACAGGGCTGAATATATATGCTGCTTATTTGTAGTGATTGATTAATTGCATATGCATATGAAAATAGGTGGATATGTTCCTTGCGGCATTTAGGTGCTATTATGCGCCTCTTTTGGAAAAAAGGTTTTTACAATTTAATGTTTGTAGATCTTCAGCTAACCTTACCAGTTCACAATAAGTGATGTATACAAATATCTTTATTTGTTTAATATGTACATGGAATTAGCATGAACTTATGCACTATTTGCGGTATTATAACAGTGACATGCGTTTTTTGTGTGACCACATTCTATGAAAATAGTATTGGTTGTTAAGTTAAATGGAAGTGGTGTCCTTAAATAACCACATGTGCTTTTGCAATGGTTGAGAACATATAAAGGAATTGTTGATTTTATGTCTGTATGCCTTGAAGGAAGGATCGCTTCAGGTCCGAAACTCGTCAGGCATTGGGGGTTTCCACCTCATGTATTGGTTTTTACCCATGAAGATTTTCTGAATAAAGATGATGTTTTTTATGGAAAAATCTCCAGTGCCGGAAAAATCCTTTGTCTTCATTGTTGTATTTCGTTCTGGCGCATTTTCCTATTTTTCGATTGTTTATTTGTAAGAAATAAAAAATTACATATTTAATTTCTTTGTACTTTATTTCTGAATTGAGAACAGAACCCGCTGTAAGCCCAAAGTTAGCTAATGTTCTGCAATTCATTTTATGCATTCAGAGACTGCAAACATGAACAGGCTGACAGCCAGTTGATCCACTGGAAGTTAAATTAATTAAGCAAAGGTGTTGTGCTTTTAACACAACCCAGCAAGGGAACTTTAGAAGTACAGTATTAATTGGGGTATCAATCGCACACATAAAGCTCTTTCTTCTCGTCTTCTTTCTAATATGTTCGTGGTTTATGAAGATGATAGGGTACGTGGTTTTGATTATATTTACGGTGACATCTGTGGTGGCTTATTATTTAATATTCATGGTGGTTAAAAAAAGGTAAAGTGGTTCATCTTTTTTTCAGCTATCTAGAACACTGAGATCGATTAATTAAGAAGAATTTTCTGGAAGAAATTTCAGCAGCTGAATGACACGCAATACTCTTTGAGAGACACATGCTTATTTCTCCATGGCATACTTCATCAAGACTGTCAAACAAAATCCCAGTGCAACGCTGCTGCCAGAGCCCCTTCATGGTGTCCCTTTCCCCCACCATGTAGGGAAGCTGGCTTACTCACCACCCCAGCCCAGCGGCGTTGTCTCCCGGTGTGTCCCTACTTCCTGCTTTCGGTGTGTGTGCACTACAGTCCAGTGGCGTGCCTAGTAAGTGCGTGCTTCACTTTTCTTAAATGGACAGCACGCCCATTATGCTAAATGCTCTCAGACTGTTGCTGAGAGGCATCTACCATAAGAAGTACACCTGATAAAGGGCTCCCCAATGGCTGGGCGGCATCTTATGTTACGGACTCCAACTCCTCTAGGGAGTTTCCAAGCAACATAGTGAATCATTAGTTAGTAAGGTGTACTGCTAGTGAGTTGTGAGGTCCTCTGGTCTCAGTGCAGCCAGAGCCTGAAGGTTATCCCCTGTCCTGGTGGGGCCAGACCTGTATCCTCATCCCCTGGTCCCAGAGCAGTTAATTCCTGAACCTTGTCCCCTCATTCCAGAGCGCCCAGCACCTGAACCTACTCCTGGTCTCAGGGCGGCCAGTGCGTGAACCTTATTCACGGGTCCCAGTGCGGCCAATTCCTGAACCTTGTCCCCTGGTCTCGGAGCCACCAGTGCCTGAACCACATCCCCTGGTTTCAGAATGGACAGTCCTTTTCCCAAAGTCCCCTGGTCCCAGTGAGACCTGTTCATAAATACTATTCCTCGGTCCATGAATAGCCTAACTCTGATTCTGAATCCTAGACCGACATATCTGAACTAAGTCCTAAATCAGTGTCAGCGTACCTCACTCTTTGGGTCAGCAGCTGTAGTACTGAGTTCTGCCCAAAAGTGGTACCTGTCGGCTACTTTCCCGCAGAAGCCTAGACTCACCACTAGAGGCAAAAGTGAACACAAAGGTAGCCGCTAAGTTATACCCCTTCCTGGGTAGGCTCAGTCCTGTGGCACAGTGGGTCCACAAATCCATGTGTGCCATGGCTGGTCGTAACAGTTTGCTCGGTCCATCCATGACCGCAACAGCTAGTCTTGTTGAACCAGGGCCTATCAGTGTTAAAAGCCACCTACAATTCTACCTAGATAAAGCATTTTCTGCTGATACATTATATATGATTATTATAATAATTTATATTGAGAGATGAGTGACACATTAGCTGATTGCTGAATTTTCAGCACATTGACATAATTTAATTCAGAGTTTCATTTAAACCATATGGCTCCACAAAATAAAACTAGACTTACTGTGAATGTGTATCTCTTTACTACTACTACTACTACTACTACTACTACTACTACTACTAATAATAATAATAATAATAATAATAATAATAAATCATTATTGCTTGGTATAAGTCCATATGAAGAATAATAACACTTCGCAACAAATTTCAGGGAAGTTCTTGTCCCCTGAGAAAATGTCATTGTATCTTATACATTTTGATATGTTGAACACGAATATGTGCTCCAAAGTCTGTATCACATAAGGGTTTTAACCCCTTCATGACAGGAGCTTTTTTGATTTTTCGTTTTTCACTCCCCTTCTTTCCAGAGCCATAACTTTTTTATTTTTCCGTCAATATGGCCATGTGAGGGCTTATTTTTTGTGGAACGAGCTGACGTTTTTAATGATTCCACTTTTGTGCAGATATGTTCTTTTGATTGCCCGTTATTGCATTTTAATGCAATGTCGTGGCGACCAAAAAAACCTAATTTTGGTGGTTTGATTTTTTTTATCACTATGCTATTTAGTAAATCGGGTTAATTCTTTTTTTATTGATAGATATAGCGATTCTGAACTTGGCGATACCAAATAAGTGTAGGTTTGATTTTTTTCTTCATTGTTTTATTTTGATTAGTGCGAAAGGGGGGTGATTTGAACTTATAATTTTTTTTATTTTTTAAAATTTTTAAACACTTTTTTTTTACTTTTGGCATGCTTCAATAGCCTCCATAGGAGGCTAGAAGCTGCCATAGTGCGATCGTCTCTGCTGCATAGAGGTGATACTCAGATCACTTTTATGCTGCAGAATTACAGGATTGCTATGAGCGCCAACCAAACGGGTGGCGATCATAGCAATCTGCCATTAACAACCATAATGGTCTTGAGGAGACTGTTAAAAACAGCTGACATGTTGTGCCTTTGTGGTGGGGTCACCGCCGGAGCCCATCTCAAAGGGGGGGTTAATGCCAGCTGACATACTATTCCGTCAACTGGCAGCAAGGGTTTAAGAAACAACAGTTTATAGTCTACATAATGACATCCGAGACACTACAGTCATGGCCAAAAGTTTTGAGAATGACACAAATATTAATTTTTACAAAGTCTACTGCTTCACTTTTTCTAATGGCAATTTGCATATACTCCAGAATGTTATAAAGAGTGATCAGCTAAACAGAAATTACTTGCAAAGTCAATATTTGGCTAGAAAATGAACTTTATCCCCCAAAACAGATTTCAACATCATTGCAGCCCTGCCTGAAAAGGACCAGTTAACCTCTTTTCAGTGATTGCTCCATTAACACAGGTGTGGGTGTTGATGAGGACATGGCTGGAGATCAATCTGTCATGATTAAGTAAGAATGACACCACTGGACACTTTAAAAGGAGGCTGGTGCTTGGCATCATTGTTTCTCTTCTGTTAACCATGGTTATCTCTAAAGAAACACGTGCAGTCATCATTGCAATGCACAAAAATGGCCTAACAGGGAAGAGTATCGCAGCTAGAAAGATTCCACCTCAGTCAACAATCTATCGCATCATCAAGAACTTCAAGGAGAGAGGTTCCATTGTTGCCAAAAAGGCTCCAGGGCGCCCAAGAAAGACCAGCAAGCGCCAGGACCATCTCTTAAAGTGTTTCAGCTGCGGTATCGGGCTACCAGCAGTGCAGAGCTTGCTCAGGAATGGCAGCAGGCAGGTGTGAGTGCATCTGCACGCACTGTGAGGCGGAGACTCTTGGAGCAAGGCCTGGTCTCAAGGAGGGCAGCAAAGAAGCCACTTCTCTCCAGAAAAAACATCATGGACAGACTGATATTCTGCAAAAGGTACAGGCAGTGGACTGCTGAGGACTGGGGTAAAGTTATTTTCTCTGATGAATCCCCTTTTTGATTGTTTGGGACATCAGGAAAACGCCTCATTCAGAGAAGACAAGGTGAGCGCTTCCACCAGTCTTGTCTCATGCCAACTGTTAAGCATCTTGAAACCATTCATGTATGGTGTTGCTTCTCAGCCAAGGGAATCGGCTCTCTCACAGTCTTGCCAAAAACACAGCCATGAATAAAGAATGGTACCAGAATGTCCTTCAAGAGCAACTTCTCCCAACCCTCCAAGAGCAGTTGGGCGATCAACAATGCCTTTTCCAGCATGATGGAGCATCTTGCCATAAAGCAAAGGTGATAACTAAATGGCTCAGGGAACAAAACATAGAGATTTTGGGTCCATGGCCTGGAAACTCCCCAGATCTTAATCCCATTGAGAACTTGTGGTCAATCATCAAGAGACGGGTGGACAAATAAAAACCTAAAAATTCTGACAAAATGAAAGCATTGATTGTGCAAGAATGGACTGCTATCAGTCAGGATTTGGTCCAGAAGTTGATTGAGAGCATGCCATGGAGAATTGCAGAGGTCCTGAAGAAGAAGGGTCAACACTGCAAATATTGACTTGCTGCATTAACTCATTCTAACTGTCAATATAAGCTTTTGTTACTCATATGTTTGCAATTATTATATTTCTGTCTGTGATAAAAACATCTGTCAAACACACATAAAAACCAGAGGGCAGCAGATCATGTGAAAATATAATATTTGTGTCATTCTCAAAACTTTTGGCCATGACTGTACATACATGTGCATCGATGTCAGTAGCAAAAGCAATTGTTCATGTGGAAAATTCAGAATATACTGTTTCAGAAAAAGTTCATATATCAGTTTTTAGGATTATAACAGAATATTATAACGTTTCGTATCATTTCTCAAAAACCTTATGTGATAGGAAAAATCTGAAGTCATTTCTGAAATCAGCATGAAAAAATCTGTCAGGAACACTCAAAATTGTCCAAGGAACAAAACCTTTATAGCACAGTGATAATTGTAGTATTGATAGTAAACATTAGTTATACATTTCTAGTTGCATGTACAATACTCATCTAACATAGTAATATTATATTTTGGGAGAAACATGTTTACTTAAAAATACTTCTGTTTTATTACTTCTCTAGAGTATAATGTTCAAATGTTCTCTTTTAGATATATGAATGTATTTGCTGTTGACATGTAGTCAATTCTTTTGACACCCAAAATTCTGTGGTGAAATTTCTACTTCTGTGACCTTCAATATTTATACAGTGATCACCGGAGCACCTTTTAGTTGACATAACCCCTGAACGAACTAAAAGAACCCTAATTTAACAAAACCTGGGTCATGTTTATTCACATCAATAATAAGAGTAATCAAAAGTCAGCCCGCCGACGCACACACAAGTTGCAGATTTAAGAACACAGACTGCTGAAACTACTGTGCTTCTCTATGAATGAAGACATGTTGCTATTCATACATTGCATAAAAGAGCCATTTGTTCCAATTTACACTATACTATAGCGTCTTGTTTAATGTTTGCTTAAACCTACTTAAAAGAAATAATATAATAGTAGGTATCACTTATTACATTAAATGCAACTAATTTAAACCATCCTGGTAGGTTTTGATAGAGACCTTTTGATATTTTACTATTTCTCTGTTCTTAAATATATTTTTTTTAATATTAGGATATTTTTTTTCAAATGTTAAAGAGGTTGTCCACGACAGTAAAACAATCATTTCTTTACTAAGCTGCATAAAGTGAACTTGACAGCAGATACATGCTGCCCGATCCACAGGCAGCATGTATCAGGCATGGCTGTATGATCTCAGTCATGAATATTTGATTCTGAAACGTTTTGTAATTTCAGAGAAAAATATACATAAAAACTGCCGCACGGGTGACTAGTTGGTAAGGAAGATCTCCGCTGGCTTATACCCACCTGCTGCCAATGACTGATAGATCTGTCACTATACACGCATGCAGGAAGAGACCTGTCACTCAAGGTGAGTGGGCAGGGAGAAACCACCAGGGGCCTGCCTTTTCGACTAGTTTCTAATGTTTATCTCTGAAACATGCAGCATTTCAGAGTCAAACATAACTGGCTGAAATCATACAACTAAGTGTCATCATGGCAGGTTCCATTTAAGAAGTGTAATATAGGTTTAAATAGGGATTGTTCAATATTTTTTGTATCATTATTTATGCTGTATGATGTTTCTTACAGCATATGTTCATTGAAAAAATATCATACGTCATATGAAACATACAATGTCACATAATTATAATATATTTCTTGTATGATGCCACGTTCTGCCCCAAATTACATTTCTTCTGTCTTCAGCTATCAAACTACATCTCTTCCAAATAACAGCATAGTGCTGCTCATGAAAGTAAGCACAGACTCTACATGAAGAATTATGGTATCCTGCATTTATCCTGCCTGTAAAGTGGCTTCCATAAGTATTCACCCCTTTGACTTTTTATCTATTTTGTAACATTACAACTAGTGATGATCGAGTGTGCTCCTCACTGCTCCATGTTCAAACAAGCATCAGGATGCTCAGGTGCACTCATTACTCAATCAGGTATCACTGGTATTTGAGTCCGCTCCCAGGGGTGAACCTAGCCTCTCTGCTGCCTGAGGCGAACTGCAAAACGGCGCCCCCCCATTGTAAAATCAGTACAAATAAATCTGGTTTACTCTTACTAGCCTAACCTGATGCACATATAAAATACATACACTTTTAAATAGGAATATGTTTGAAACATCGATTTTTATATTTGTTAAAGTTCTGTATAAGTAGTAGAAAATAAAGGATATTAAGAATACTACTCACTGTATGGTTCAGTTTCAGAAATCAACGGCTGGGCCTTAATCAAAATCGTTCAACAAACCCTCTTGCCACGTAGAACTTCAAGGTCTTGGAAAGTAGAAAAAATATACAAAAGACATAAATGAATACCCCAATAAAAACCAGTGCTGCGCATATTATAAGAGCATACTGTACATCATCCCAAGTCTTAGAGACTCTAACATCCACTGTTAAACAGCCTCCCCATTGTAGACAATCCATACTTGTGTTAGAAGCAGGGCCGGCTCCAGGTTTTTATGGGCCCCGGGCGAAAGAGTCTCAGTGGGCCCCTTTAACACAGACGATTCATGATGCACAGATACTGCAGAGAAATATGGGTATAGTACAATGCCAAACACTTCACTTCTTCCATTACATGAGTGATATCTATTGTAAATTCTACAGTAGCTCAAAAAACCGCCAAATCCTCACATCGCACAGTACAGACTGGACAGTACAGTCCTCCATACAATATTATGGGCACCACATAGTCCTCCATACAGTATTATGGGCCAATTATAATGCTCCATAAAGAATATTGGACCCCAAATAATGGTCCTTACAGGATACTGGTCCCCATATAATGCTCCATACAAAATATGGAGCTCTCCTCTGCACTGTGCTGTGTTCTGCGCTGTTACGGCTCAGGAAAGGGCGCTGTGGAAAGACTACCCATCATCATCATCATTGCTTCCCCATTATCATCATCATTGCCTCCCCATCATCATCATCATTGCCTTCCCATCATCATCGCCTCCCCATCAATATCGCCTCCCTATCATCATTGCCTCCCCATCATCATTGCCTCCCTATCATCATTACCTCCCCATCATCATCGCCTCCCATCATCTTCATCATTGCCTCCCCATCATCATTTACTCCCCATCATTAACATCATTGCCTCCCTATCGTCATCATCATTGCCTCCCCATCATCATCGCCTACCCATCATCATCATTGCCTCCCCATCATCATCGCCTACCCATCATCATCATTGCTTCCCCATCAACATCATCATTGTCTCCCCATCATCATCATCATTGTCTCCCCATCATCATCATCATCATTGCCTCCCCATCATCATCGCCTCCCCATCATCATCATCACTGCCTCCCCCCACCACCATCACACATACAGCACCACAGCACTCTCTCACATACACACACAAAGCACCGCACTACATGTACATACACGGACACACACACCTCACATCACATCTCACCTGTCCGGCGTTCGCGCTCTCTCTGCCACAGCAGGCTGCTGAATGATGACGTCATTCAGCGGCGCTGCTGTGACAGGAAGCGCAGGCGCCCCCTGGAGCCCGGAGCTGCGACAGCAGAGGCATGGGGAGATGTAAGTATTGCGCCAGCTGCTGCCGGGGCCCTGAGCAAGCGGGGGGGCCCAGTGGCGGCGCTGGTACCTCTCTCATCCGCTAACGGGCGCCAGGGTGCCCGACGGCGAGTGGGCCCCCCTGCCTGCTCAGGGCCCCGGCACTTGCCCGGGTATGCCGGGTGCTGACGCCAGCCCTGGTTAGAAGTAAAATAAAGCGTCCTCCTTTCTTAATGAGCAAAAGTCCTAATAAATTGGCAGATTTATCCACTGAATGACATCAGCGGATAAATCTGCCCGTTTTGTCCTTACCACTACCTGCCTCTGAGCCACGGATTTATCAGCTGGATAAATATTTGGTAGGAGTGTGGAATCCTTCGTAGGGGCGAGCATAAGATCCTCACTGTTGTGAAGGTACATGAGGCCCTATAGTGCACAGTGATGATACATGAGGCCCTATAATGCACAGTGATGATACATGGGGCCCTATAATGCAGTGATGATACATGAGGCCCTATAGTGCACAGTTATGATACATGAGGCCCTATAATGTACAGTAATAATACATGAGGCCCTATAGTGCACAGTGATGATACATGAGGCCCTATAATGCAGTGATGATACATGAGGCCCTATAGAGCACAGTGATGATACATGAGGCCCTATAGTGCACACTGATGATATATGAGGCCTTGTAGTGCACAGTGATGATACATGAGGCCCTTTAATGCAGTGATGATACATGAGGCCCTATAGTGCACAGTGATGATACATGAGGCCCTATAATGCACAGTGATGATACATGGGGCCCTATAATGCAGTGATGATACATGAGGCCCTATGGTGCACAGTGATGATGCATGAGGCCCTATAATGTATAGTAATAATACATGAGGCCCTATAGTGCACAGTGATGATACATGAAGCCCTATAATGTACAGTAATAATACATGAGGCCCTATAGTGCACAGTGATGATACATGAGGCCCTATAATGCAGTGATGATACATGAGGCCCTATAGAGCACAGTGATGATACATGAGGCCCTATAGTGCACACTGATGATATATGAGGCCCTGTAGTGCACAGTGATGATACATGAGGCCCTATAATGCAGTGATGATACATGAGGCCCTATAGTGCACAGTGATGATACATGAGGCCCTATAATGCACAGTGATGATACATGAGGCCCTATAATGCAGTGATGATACACGAGGCCCTATGGTGCACAGTGATGATACATGAGGCCCTAAAATGTACAGTAATGATACATGAGGCCCTGTAGTGCACAGTGATGATGCATGAGGCCCTATAATGCAATGATGATACATGAGGCCCTATAGTGCACAGTGATGATACATGAGGCCCTATAGTGCACACTGATGATATATGAGGCCCTGGAGTGCACAGTGATGATACATGAGGCCCTATAGTGCACACTGATGATATATGAGGCCCTGTAGTGCAGTGATGATACATAAGGCCCTATAATGCACACTGATGATACATGAGGCCCTATAGTGCACAGTGATGATACATGAGGCCCTATAGTGCACAGTGACGATACATGAGGCCCTATAGTGCACAGTGATGATACATGAGGCCCTTTAGTGCATTTGATTTGAATAGGGGGGAAAATGTGCAGTAGCTGGCCATGGCCACTAAATAGGAGACAGAGCAGCTCTGTAAGGCAGCAATTCCAGCTGGAACCAAGATCACACTGTTTCATAAACAATAATTATAAACACATACCTCCAAACCGTCCCGGTTTCAGCGGGAAAGTCCCAATTTCGGGTCTCTGTCCCGCTGTCCCGGCCAGTGACGTGCTGTAAGTCAGCTGACTGCCGGAAATGACTGCTGACTTCATTTCCCCAGGATGTGGGGATCTCATCAGCTATGCAGCGCTCCATTCAATCCCCGGCTCTCACTAAGTGAGACAGGCAGGATCTGGGGATCTCACCATCTGTTGAACAGATCCCATGATGAGATCCCCAGATCCTGCCTGTCTCGCTCAGTGAGAGCTGGGTATTGTATGCAGCGCTCCATACAATACCGGGCTCTCATTCCAACAGATCCCGCGGCTCGATGCGTTGCCGTTCTGAAGACTCTCCCGAGAACGAGTTACAGTACCTGCTGCTGTAAGCTGACCGCTGGAAATGAGGTCAGCGGTCATTTCCGGCGTTCAGCTGACTTACAGCACGTCACTTCCGGTGGAACGTGACGTGTGGCTGCCAGAACATGTGGGATGTCCCCGGAGTTTCCGCATGTACGATTCTAATGCGGGAAAGTAAACCTCCCAGCCGGGACAGGGACCCAGCCCTACGTAGATAACAGCATTCGCTCCGTCCCCACGCAGACCCATGCACATAATGGCACCCTCCTTCCCCCCTGTAGCCCCCAGCTCCCCCTAGTAACAGGACCCTTGTACATGTGCGGCTCCGCTCTTTGTGGCCTCACACACACAAGGCTCCGCTCCGTACACCTCGTACACACGCGGCTCCGCTCCGTACACCTCATACACACGCGGCTCCGCTCCATACACCTCGTACACACGCGGCTCCACTCCGTACACCTCGTACACACACGGCCCCGCACTGTACACCTCTTACACACACGGCCCCGCTCGTACACCTTGTACACACACATGGCTACACTCCGTACACCTCGTACACACACGGCACCGCTCCGTAAACCTTGAACACATGCGGCTCAGCTCCGTACACCTCGCACACACGGCTCCGCTCCATACACCTCGCACACACATGGCTCCGCTCCGTACACCTCGTACACACGGCTCCGCTCCGTACACCTCGTACACACGGCTCCGCTCCATACACCTCGCACACATGGCTCTGTTACATCCACACTGTAAACCCCTCCTGACCCCTCACACATAAACTTACCATCATCCAGCACCATGACGACCAGCACAGCAGAGTCCTGCACACAGGAGCCTGATCATGTGATACCTAACTCCTCCCCTCCTGTGACCTCTTCACAGGTCCTGCTTGCACATTTACTGAGGACAGCACAGCAATGGTAAATGCTCGCTATGAGAATCTGGACAGCTGGGAGGGCAGGAAGGGGTGCATGGGGGTGTGGCGGCTTCTCTCACTGCCGGACACATAGTGTCCCCATCGTGACAGCTAGTGGGAGGGTTAGAATCGGGACTGTCCCGTTCAATTCGGGACTGTTGGGAGAGTCGGCACCACGTGTTCTGAGTGCCACTCTGTCGCCCCCTAGCTTCAGTGAGAAGCCCCCACCTGAGACAGAAGGCTCAACTCGCCTCATTATAGGTGCGCCCCTGTCCGCTCCGCGTGATTCACGGTTGTTTGACAGCGAATAAACATGCAGAGGTTGCCTGCCATACACGGTAATGATGTAGCCATATTGGCTACTGACATTACTGTGATTAGCCTGCCGCATCACGTTATCGGGTATTATATAAGACCCAATGATGCGATGCTCAGCACCCTTTCCTCTGGAAGCAGTTTATGGAGAGTTATAATAGGAGGCAGAGCTTAGATTAGAGAAGGCATATAGTCATTGTTTAATTGCTATTGCAGTACTTGTTTACATGAACCCTATTTACTTGCTCTACAACAGGTATCGGCCTATAATCTTTGTAGTAGAGTGCCTGCTAGTGTTTGTGTATTTCTACTTCGTGTAAATCATGTCTGACAGACTTACTTTGAACACCACTGAGCGGGTGCTTTACAACTGAGTTTTATCCCGACGCTTTGGCCAGCCATTCCCTGTGATTGTAGATCCGAGGAGGCGGAGACGAATGTGTGTATATCTGCTTTTGAGGCAACGGCTCACTAAGGGACATTTCCATCTTCTCTATGCATCTCTGCATACCATCCGGACAAGTTATTCCACTATTGTCGGATGAGCATGGCCACATTTGACCTTCTGCTGGAGACTGTGCGCCCTGGGATTACATTTAAGGACACCAGGATGCGCAAATGTATTTCTGCGGAGGAGCGCCTTACGGTATGTCTTTCTCCTGTATGTTGATGACATTTACCTGTGCCTTGCTTATTTAATGGCCATATACGTTAAATTTTGTTCTCCTTCTTTGTTATTTTAAAAATACCACATTTTCTCATTCACAATATATGCTACTATACAAAACAGCAAAGCTAATGGATATATTTTAATATTGAAAAGCCATGGCTTATTAGTTCTTCAGTATATGTTGGATACATTTTTATATTGGTATTTGCTGCCATGTCTTATAATTGTTTTTTTCTGTTTCTGTTTACTTTTAGCTTCCTTTCCACTGGGCTGTCCTATGCTGCTCTCCATTTAGAATTTTTGATTGGGAAATCAACCATCTCAGGCATAGTCCGGTCTATGTGCTCTGAGATATGGTCCCGACTACATCAAGTGGTGATGCCTGAGCCCAAAATGCCAGACTGGTTGCGGATAGCCCGTGGATTTGAGACAACATGCCAGTTTCCCAAGTGTATTGGAGCCCTGGATGGGAAGCACATCCGTGTGCATAAGCTGCCGAACTCAGGGTCCCAATATTACAATTAAAAAATATTTTTCTGTAGTGCTGTTGGCTCTGGTCGACAGTGACTACAGGTTTATAATTGTTGTTACTGGGGCCTATGGAAGAACTGGAGACTCCAGAGTCTTCAATTCTTCCATTATGTGTCGGTGGCTGCGCAATAATCAGTTGGACCTACCACCCCCATGTCAGCTCCCAGACTCTACAATAGATGCGGTGCCTTATGTGATGGATGGAGGCGTTCCAATTAACCCGTAACGTCATGAGGCCCTATCCCCGTAGAGCCTTAGACCACCGGCACAGAATTTTTAACTTACACCTATCCCATGCACGACAACTGGAGGAGTGTGCCTTTGGCATTCTTTGTGCAAAATGGCGAGTGAAGACAATGTTAATTTGCTGATTAAAGAGTGTGTGATTCTTCACAATTTCAGCACAATACATGACTGCTCCTCATCTGATGCTGACGAAGTTATGCTACCAAATGTTGTGCTCCCTATTACACATGTAATTCCTCCTCGTCATCAGCCTCTGGACTAAAAGTTTGTGATGTGTTCACCATGTATTTTGTTTCACCAGTGGGATCAAACTCCCTGGCAAGAGAATGATTTATCTATGTAGTGTATTTGTTGTTTTTGTTTGATAAAAGCATAATTATTGAGATTTTTTGTGTGTGTGTGATTACCTACTGCTATCATGTTTGATGTTGGTAAAGCTACACATTACCTACCATGTCCTAACATAAACAACCACTCGTATAGAATTAACTGTTTTAATTCTTACTTCTTGTTTTTTTTGGCAAAAATAACTGACCATGTTTTTTCCGTATGGCATAATGTGCACATCGCATTTTTCATAAAATATATACAAAATAAAAGTTAAATAATAGAAAAATAATATATAAGCCAGTCACAAATTCTGTGACAAAAATGAAAACCTACAAGTAATGGTAGGTCGGGGGTGGGGAAGGTTGGAGTCCTGCTTGGGTGTTTGGCCTTGGTTGTTGGGCAGCCTCACTGTCACCCAGTGTGCTGGCAGAAGTTGCTTGGGGCTGTTGCATCATGGCAGGATCCTGTTGTGGGTTTGAGTAGTGGTAAGCTGGATATGGTGGGTAGTCATGACTGTAGGGCTGCCGAATTTGACCATAACCTCCAATATGGCCATGTCTACCATACCTATGTTGGGACCAGCCTCCAACATTGGGTCTGGTAAAGTGGCCATATTGGGCAGGTGCACTCTGGCCCATATAGTGGACCTTTTGAGGCCAATTTTGGGTTGGGGCTGACTGTGGCGGAGGTGTAGGCATCCAGGGAGGAGGAGGCTCAGACACTGATTGACCCTGCACTTCTTGTCTTCCCAACATTGGAACTTGGTTTGTACTGGAAAGCTGTCACCTTTCCAAAAATTCAAATACTGGATTGGGATTATTAGGTGGTGTGCAGGTGTCAATCACTATCTGGATTGCCCCTATGGCACTAAGCCTGAACTCACTGTGAATTGGCCTGAGGTACCGTGCCAGACTGCGGGCATAAGCTTCCTCCCCATCATCATGAGCAGGTCTTGCCAAGTAGTCCAAGACACCACTGTCCACCTGCCTTCTGGTTCCAGTAGTTGCTCCTTCTCTGCTGTGCCGGCCACATCGTGGGATGGCTGGAGCCTGGGGAGAGGTATCCAGAGGCAAGGTGGGGCTACTACTGTTGCCCTGGTACTCTGTATTTTCCTCCTGGGTTGCAGATGCCTGTGGTGGTGGTGGTGGTTGGGTGCAGCTTGAAGGTGCTGAAGATGGTCCAGGCTCTTCAGCACCATCACCCACTGGATCTATTACAACCTCCGAGTCGGAAGCCATCTCCCTCTCAGTAAGGTTTGAGTCGGTGCTTTATTAAAGAAATAAAAAAAAATACTATTTGACCCAAACCGCATGACTAGAATGCTGTTTAAAGGCATGCACTCACTGTCTCAGATCCATAACAGGAGCTAGGAAATTGAGCCTGTCAAAATATATGTATTTGCGCTTTGTGGGTCCACCTACTCTACTTCTGGCCCGATGCTGTCTTTCCTGCCTATAATGGTCCCTACAGCTGCGCCAGCATCTTGTCACATCACTCACTGAAATGTAAGACAAAACACAAGTGTTCAGTCAAACAATGTGTTTATATTGGCTAAAAATTCCGACATTACAATGTGGCCTAGTACTTTGTAAGTGTTAACTGTAAAGGAGGCCACATATTTTTACTACAATATACCATAGGAAGAGTTGTAATATTATTTTGCAGACACATTTGATAATTTTACTTTACACATTTTAGCATTATTGTACTTACTAATTTGGTCGTTTTCTCATGAGATCGTTCCTCATAATCCGGGAACATCTGGGTACAGATTAGTCTCCACACTGCCTTCTTGCGTGCCCGGTCCGCATAGTGGATGTCCCTCTGATCCCATAGTTCTAGCCTCATTTGGACCAGAACTATGAGCATCTCTACATTGATTAGCGTGGACATGATGGAGGAATCCGTGGAGGCATTCTTCCTGCTTTTTTGTACTGTTTGCCAGTCAAATTTGCATGCCAAGGCTTCCTCACAATGCCTGATGACCTGGAGAAGTCTTGCATATTTCTCGCAAGTCACGCGTGTGGTCCGTGTGTAATCCGTTTTTTTCTTGCACCCATACACTTGCATTGGCGAGTCTCGGCCGTAATATGGTGCAAATCGCAACATGCTGCGATTTCTCTCGCACGTATAAAGAATCAAGAAAAAATCGGTTGATGGGAGCTGCCCCATAGATTAACATTGGTCTGAATGCAATGTGATTTTTTTCTCGCATAGCACTCGTTCGTATTTCTCGCAAGTGTGACTCCGGCCTAATACAGGGTATCAGGGTGTATCAGAGTCCCTCTTCCTTCTAATTTTTGGCAGTTCTTGTATTATCCACATAGGACTTGTGGGATTTACAGTCCCTCCTTCATAAATTAGAAAGGATGTGTCTGATCATGTCACACACACCACATGCCCAGATAAGGTAGTAAAATGTTAAAATTACTTTTACTGATGACTAACGGTGGGGGTAGTTTTATTTCCCTCGCTACTATGTCATCTACTGTAACCAAAATACCAAAAGGCATGCTGGAGCTGGTATTCAACAACCAACCTTTGCTGCTCGCAAAGCCTTGCCAACATGTGCAACGTGGAGTTCCAGCGTCTGGTCATTTTGCCCACCATTTTGCCCACCACTTGCATGCGCTACTGCAGCACTGCCAGAGCAGTGGCACCTTTAGCTAACTTGTGGAAATGAGCGCTTTCATGTCGTGACTAGAAGCTCTGGAAAATCTGGGTAGGTTTTCAGAAACTGCCAAATTGAGCATGTGGGCCTAGCATGGTACATGTGTGAACTGGCAGCTTCAAAACCATCACCATGTTACAGTTATTATCACACATTGTGGAGCCCAGCTGCGACTGGATCCATATCTTCCAGAAGGGTGCACTGAAAGAATATCCCACTAGAGGTCATTATTCACATGCGCACACGTTCATTTATTCCCAAAGACCACCAGAGGGAGCTGTGTAAGACATATAAAAGAAGTTGTAAGTTTCAGTTTCAGTTTGTTCTGTGAGTTTAGTTCAGTCAGCCTGTCAGTCTGCAGAAGGTGACGTGCAGAGCTGAGATTAGAGAGGCTGCAGAGCTATTCAGTTCCAATCAAGTGGAGTCTAGTAAGAGTGAAAGAGAGATCACTCCAGCCTAGTCAGAGCTGAATCTAGGAGTGTAGCTCAGTAGAAAGCGTGCCGACGCTTAGAGAGCGGCGAAGAGGCAGCCCACCAACTGCCAGTGTGTGTGATCGTGTGAGGATCCAGGTAGGCCGAAGGCGAGTGGAAAGAGCAGCAACAGGGGTAGAAAAGCCTTTAGAGCTTACCTCAGCAAGTATTGACCGGACACCGGGGTCCGAGCCTATAGGGATCTCCACGACCCATTAGGAGAACACCGAGTTCCTGGAGGACTACAAGTCCCAGGAGTACCACAGAGCTGATACGTAGCTGGATCAGGAGGACGGAGTCTAGCAGTGCACTGCAAATAGAGACTGTGTGCTTCAAGAGGAGGTCCAATCACAAGATCAGCCAGGTGCAAGACGGAGACCAAGTTAGACCTAGCTACAAGCAGGTCAGGACTTTATCACATAAAGGCAAGGAACAGGAGGCCACACACCTACCAAGTGGAGTAATCTGGATGTGCATCCTTCACCCTACAGCGCTCTGGGAAGTGCCTGCAACATCTGACTTGTGTGTGTCTTCCTTATTACTCCTGTCTGCCGGGTCCCAGTCTGCCCTGCACCCTGCACATCTATCTGCCCTGGAGGAGAACTCAGCCTTACTTGTGGAAGGCTTAACACCTAGCTGCACAATATTAACCCTCCAGTGGATCTGCATAGCAGCGCTGGTCATCCTGACCAGATACCACAAGTGGCGTCATGAATTCCCATATCATCATTCAAGTCACCTGTAAATATCCCACATTACAGTGAGCGCCCAGGGCACGGACCGAGCTGTGCTACCCGTGACATTCCCCATAGACATCAACGGGCTCGGTGCCGAGTACCCCACGGCCCTGGCTGTGCGACTCAACATGACCATGCCTGGTTGGGGGTCCAGCGATGAGAGCCACAGATCTGTCTGGTCTGTTATTCCTTTCAATAACTCTGTCATGGTGTGCGGTTTGTCTCCTAGACAAATTATCTTCAGCAGAGCCAACTGCTGCTTAGATGAGGCAGTGCTGCAGAGCTTCAAGCTCCTGGCTAATGTGAATGATGTGCTCTGAGATAACACATCGGAGATGGAGGATGAGGCGTAGCAGGAGAAGGTGCAAGAACTGGTGTTGAAGGTGGAAGAAACACTGAGTAGGGCCAGCAATCCTCGGTGTTGGTAGCAAATGAGTTGTGCCAGGATAGGACTCTGCCCAAGCCTCCACAATTCTACAATGTTCTCCAGTGTGCCACTGGGGAAATGTAGCATCTCTGGCCACAAGTGGTTATCCACATGTTGGCCGTTCAATGGACAATCCTAGTAAGTGCATTGGTAAGGACACTGATGATTTTCCTGGACACGTGCTAGTACTAGGCGGGAATGATATGCTTGGAGAAATGGTGCGGTGCCGATTGTGGACCGCGTTACAAGGGACAGCTGCCACAATGAGTCATCCGAACTCCTCCATGTCTGCAAGCCTAAATGGCAACATTTCCAAGGCAAGCAGCCTGTATATGTGCCCGTTTATCATTTGGGCCTGCGGGTGGCTGGGAACTTTCTTTTTCATTCCAAGGCATGTGGTAGAGACAGTTGAATGTTATGCTGGGACAAGGATTTTTAAGGGCCTGATGATGGTACCTCAACTCAGAATGTGCAGGGACAGGTGCAGGGTGGGAGCATCTGCAGACCACATACTGCCTCCTGACATAGCAGGCAAGGAACAAACGAAGCAGAGATGAATGAGAGAGACGCTAGCAAGAAAATAAAATTTTCTTTATTGAACAAACTTATAAAACATGTACATCTGGTAGCAGGAATAATACTTAAGAAACACATCATCTGCACAATGCAGTGGTATAAGATTAACGGTTGTATGTAGTGGCACATATCTGATGGCACTTGGTACACTGAAAGAGCAGATTGCTATGAGGGCCTTCATCTTTCCTTGTGTTTCCTTGTGAGGGCCGCACCTCACACGTATTCTTAGCTACCAATTCATACAAGGCACACAAATCCAGGTTTTCAACTGCAACTTCTTAGGAGAAAACATGTCCCAGCCTGGCCAGTCCAGGACCTGCAAGACATAAAAACAGCAATGCAATTAAATACAATACAATGCATTCTTGGACTTCAGATGATCTGGAACATCGTCTTCTTCAAGAGACAACAGTTATTGGAAGAGATCGAGTACTTCTTTGTTTGGTCCCCGGAACAGAGATGAATGCAATCCCAGTAATCAATCACCATCCTTTATTTGCAAAAAATAAACTTGTGGCTATGGCTCAGTCCATAGCTAAGGGTGCAGAACCCTCCAGCTTCATAGATACCCTTTTTCCCATATAATGCAATGGACAGCAAATAGAAATGTATCAATAGAATTATCTTTCAATTATCTACATGAGCATTTAAAAGGTTAAAGTGGGTTAGAGTTGCTGACAGATTACCTTTAAAATACTTTTAATGCTATCTTTTGCAAATTGAAGAGGAAGGAAAGTGTGAATTGAGTCTAATTGATGCTATTATATCTTGAATTTTCAATCATTTACACCACAACTAATCTTCAACAAAGAGTATGTACAGCAAATATCAGTACAGAAAATATACCTTTTTCCAGTAGCAACAATGTGAATTAGCACATCTGGAATGCCATTTGTCGGCAATTGCAAAGTTGCCAGCAGGAACTCTTGATGATTTGTGTGTTCAAGTGCATTCAGCATGGCAGAACATTCTTCAGGTGTCCATTTATTACCTTATTGATAGTAGCCAATGAGTGTAAGTGCATGTACAGTACAGACCAAAAGTTTGGACACACCTTCTCATTTAAAGATTTTTCTGTATTTTCATGACTATGAAAATTGTAAATTCACACTGAAGGCATCAAAACTATGAATTAACATATGTGGAATTATATACTTAACAAAAAAGTGTGTAACAACTGAAATTATGTCTTATATTCTAGGTTCTTCAAAGTAGCCACCTTTTGCTTTGATCACTGCGTTGCACACTCTTGGCATTCTCTTGATGAGCTTCAAGAGGTAGTCACCGGGAATGGTTTTCACTTCACAGGTGTGCCCTGTCAGGTTTAATAAGTGGGATTTCTGGCCTTATAAATGGGGTTGGGACCATCAGTCGTGTTGTGCAGAAGTCTGGTGGATACACAGCTGATAGTCGTACTGAATAGACTGTTAAAATTTGTATTATGGCAATAAAAAAGCAGCTAATTAAAGAAAAACGAGTGGCCATCATTACTTTAAGAAATGAAGGTCAGTCTGTCTGAAAAATTTGGAAGACTTTGAAAGTGTCCCCAAGTGCAGTTGCAAAAACCATCAAGCGCTACAAAGAAACTGGCTCACATGAGGACAGCCCCAGGAAAGGAAGACCAAGAGTCACCTCTGCTTCTGAGGATAAGTTTATCTGAGTCACCAGCCTCAGAAATCGCAGGATGATATACTGATATATTCCTCTGACAGACATTCTCATTTATCACATGTTAAAACTGTGTTTCAAAGACTCAGGGAAAATCAATTATTTGTTAAGCTGGAGAAATGTTCTTTCTTTGTTCAGGAGCTATCATTTTTGGGTCTCATAATCTCTCCACAGGGGTTTCGTATGGATCCCAAGAAGGTGCAAGCCATTATGGAGTGGGTCCAGCCTCGGGACCTTAGAGGACTCCAGCGCTTCTTGGGATTCGCGAATTACTATCGCAGGTTTATCAAGGGTTTTTCTCAGATTGTGAAACCCCTCACGGATCTCACACGTAAAGGGGCAGATGTTAGGAACTGGTCCACGTCGGCCAAACAATCTTTTTTAACTTTGAAAAATTGTTTCACATCCGCTCCTGTTCTGGTTCAACCTGACTCATCCAAGCCGTTTGTGGTTGAAGTTGATGCTTCAGAGGTTGAGGTGGGGGCGGTGTTGTCACAGGGACCTACTTCTCTGACTAACCTCAAACCTTGTGCCTATTTCTCGAAAAAATTTTCTCAGGCTGAGAGAAATTATGACGTTGGTAATAGAGAACTCTTAGCAATCAAGTTGGCGTTCGAGGAATGGAGGCATTTTTTGGAGGGGGCGGCTCACCCCATCACAGTCATCACCGACCACAAAAACCTAGACTATATCAAATCTGCTAAAATACTGACTCCTAGGCAGGCCCGTTGGTCACTTTTTTTTTCCAGATTTCAATTTTCTATAACTTTTCGCCCAGGCTCTAAAAACGTGAAAGCTGATGCTTTATCACGTAGTTTTGAGCCGCTTTCCGCCCCTGACCCGCCGTCCCCCATTCTTCAACCCAATGTCGTTATAGCTGAAGTGTCGTCGGAATTGGAGCGGGAGATTGTGGGGGCTCAATCTTTAGCTCCAAGGTCCAAACCCGAAAACAAATTGTTTGTTCCTCAGCAGTTACGCACCAGGCTCCTGCGGGAGTTCCATGATTCAAAACTGAGTGCTCACCCAGGCATTTCGGCCACACGAGAGGCAGTGGCTAGAGTTTTTTGGTGGCCTTTGATGGCTTCAGATATTAAGAAGCATGTCGCTGCGTGTGGGGTATGCGCTCGTTCTAAGAGCTCTCATTGCCGGCCGGTGCCTTTGCCAATTCCAGTAAGGCCATGGACCCACTTGTCCATGGACTTCATTACCAACCTTCCTTCTTCTCGGGGTAACACGGTTATCTGGGTAGTTGTGGACAGGTTTTCTAAGTTAGCGCATTTTGTACCTAAGGCAAGTCTACCTTCTGCAGAGACTCTCGCTAAGCATTTCCTCGCACAGATTGTACGGTTACATGGGGTACCTATGAATATTGTATCTGACAGAGGGGCACAATTTGTGGCCAAGTTTTGGCGGGCTTTTTGCAAAAGGTTGGGGATATCTTTGTCCTTTTCCTCAGCCTACCACCCAGAGAGTAACGGGCAGACGGAGCGCACCAACCAGTCGCTTGAACAAATTCTTCGATGTTTGATTTCTACTCTGCAAAGCGACTGGTGTGATGCCCTACCGTTAGCGGAGTTCACCTTCAACAACCGTACCAATCAATCTACCGGTAGGTCACCGTTTTTTATTAATTATGGTTTGAACCCTCATTTTGGTGAATTCTCACGTTTAGATTCGGGCTGTCCAGGAGCTGAGGACTGTGTTAACCGAATCAGGGATCTGTGGTCAAAAGTTCGGTTAAATATGTTCAGGGCTCAGGAGACTTATAAGAGTTTTGCAGATAAAAAAAGGAACCCTGCTCAGGTGTTGCAGTGTGGGGACAAGGTGTGGCTCTCCACGCGAAACATAAGTCTTCGTCTGCCCTCCGCCAAACTGGGGCCCAAGTTCATAGGTCCCTATGAGATCATTGAGGTAATTAACCCTGTGGTGTATCGTCTTCGCCTCCCCCCCGCTTTGAAACTCCATAACGTATTCCAAAGATCCTTGCTAAAACCCTTGGGATCGGTAGTAGAAAAACCAGCTGCTGTTCCCTCCCCAGTCTTGGTTGATGGGCACATGTAATTTGAGGTACAACATATTGTAGACTCCCGGCGGTCTTGGGGGTCCTTACAGTACCTGGTGCATTGGAGGGGGTACGGTCCAGAGGACCAGTCTTGGGTGCCGACCAGATCGGTACACGCTGACCGTCTGGTTCAGGCATTCCATGCTCAGAATCCTGGGAAACCTGGGGGTCCAGAGGCCCCCATTAAAAAGGGGGTACTGTCATGGTTTACTGGGTTCTTGGATCAGGTAGTCGCGGGGTTAACTTGGTTGGCCTCTTTCTGGGTCCTGGGAGGCTTTTTATAGCCTCACTGTGAGGCCAGTCTTTGTCGTTTAAACTCTGACCTTTGGCTGAGTGTGTCTGACCCTGTGTTTGTGCCAGTGCGTTGTGCCTGTGCTACGTTTTGTCTGTCTGGTTCTGATTTGGCTGTGTCCCTGTTACGAGTTTTGCCTGTCCCTTTTGTACTGCGTTGCTCCCTCTGTGTATGATCCCTTGGCTGTGTTCTGGTTATTCTCTGCCTGCTCCTTTTGTACTGCGTTGCTCCCTCTGTGTATGACCTGGCTATCTTGACTATCCATTCTGTCTATGCCCTTGGTAACTTTATTTCGTAGTTACCCTTCTAGGAGTTTTCCTTTACCTCATAGCTCTCTGGAGCTTAGGCCACGCCCCTAGGCAGTCACGTGCCTGCAGGTCCTCTGGCCTGAAGCATTCTTTATCTGCTACTGCTGCCTCTGAGAGACGTGTGGCCGGCTCCGCCCCTTGGCAGTCACATGCTGCGGAAGGTCCTGTTCCACAGAAACACACGTCTTCCCTGCTGCGGCTCTGCTATACAGGTATCTTTGGGCACAGTTTGTTCACTCAGGACACACGCACTGGCTCAGTGAGCAAGTGCAGTGCGGTATGCCTGACAGCTGGACCGCCAGAGTGAAGGCAAAAGGGCCATCAAGTGCTAAGCATCTCTGAGAACTTCTTCAAGATTGTTGGAAGACCATTTCCGGTGACTACCTCTTGAAGCTCATCAAGAGAATGCCAAGAGTGTGCAAAGCAGTCATCAAAGCAAAAGGTGGCTACTTTGAAGAATCTAGAATATAATACATATTTTCACTTGTTTCACACTTTTTTGTTAAGTATATAATTCCACATGTGTTAATTCATAGTTTTGATGCCTTCAGTGTGAATGTACAATTTTCATAGTCATGAAAATACAGAAAAATCTTTAAATGAGAAGGTGTGTCCAAACTTTTGGTCTGTACTGTATTTCTGTGCATGGTGCTTATATTCTATACTGAATAAATTGAGATGTTTTGAAATTATGGTTTCCATTTTTTTCAAAATTTGCATATCATTAACATGTCTGTGCATCCTGTGTTTTCCACAATTCTACTTCTGAGTTTTGCAGTCTCCTTCTTGATGAGTGTAATATTTTTTTAAAATAAGTATTATCTAACGTGCAGCATATTGTTGGGAGTCTGGGTCTTAAGAAACCAACAAATATATTAAAAAGATGCCTCGCAGCTTATAACCTCAATAGGAAGTCTAAGAGCCCATACTTTTCTTTGTGTACAAGTTCATAGACTTTCTATCGAGCCCATACACTTCTGTTTTCAAACGCTCAGTTGCTCAATAAAGCGGCAAGGTGACCAATTGGTGAGAATTTTGGGACTTGCAACCCCACTGACCTACTACACCTTAGGTAACACTTAGCATAAAAATTAAATATGCAAATGAGCAAATGATAGATATTCTTTAATAGATCATCTCTCTAGCCAATGTCAAAGCCTTCTCACATCAGGAGATTTTTGATGGATCAATGCTAGAGATGAGTGGATTTGGTGAAATTCCAATTTGTCAAATTGCGTGGATGTCTATCATACAGTCCTCAGCGCTTTTTCTTACCACCTTTGCAAGCTGAAACCCTGTGGATCTTCCGCCAGGCATGGATGCCCAGACATGTTTAGGCTCGGGATGTACCTGTGCATGCAAAAGTCCTGGCCTAGTATGAAGATGATTGTGGTTTCAGGATGCAGCGACTAAGAAGAAGAGTTGCCGAGAACTGTAAGGGGGAGAATGAGCAATGGAAGTCACCAAAAATGTAAGCCGTGAGGTGAATATTATTTTTTTTTTAATGGTTTTAACCTTCTGACAGCCTAATATATTTTTAGCAAAATGGCGAGCTGCCAAGCCTCCATTTTACAGAATGTGTGCAGAGTAGGGTTGAGCGAAACAGGTCAGTCAATTTCAAAAATCACCGACTTTCACCAAAGTCGGGTTTCGCTGAGCGAAAGCCGACCATAGCGTGAGGTCGGTTACGTGTTCGGCGACCATTGCGCCCAAGTCGGTTTTCCCATAGTACTTTAAGGGCCTTTTCTTGGCCAATGAGCAAGGACGCAGACTGTGGGCAACGCAATGACATGGGCAGCGGCCAGCACCATCTTAGAGAAGGGCATTGCAGCGATTGGCTGGCTTTGTGTGGCGTCACAGTGATTATAAAATCCCTCAGCACCAACCGCCATTTTACTTCTGCCAATCTTAGTGTAGGGAGAGGTTGCTGACTCTGGTTCTCAGCAGAGAGAGCGTTAGGCAGGCCCAAAAAAAAAACTGTGTTTGTGCTGATAGCGATTAGCTGTACAGTTACTGTGCAGTGACAGGGGAGGATTTTGGCGTGTGCAGCAACGCTGGTTCTTAGGCTGCCTGCCAGTGACAGGGTAGAAATTGCTTGTGTGGAGCAGCAGAGCTGATTATTAGGCTTCCTGCCAGTGAGAAGGGGGAAATTTCTTGTGTGGAGCAGCAGAGCTGATTATTAGGCTGCCTGCCAGTGAGAAGGGGGAAATTTCTTTCAGTTGCCGAGTGTTCATTTTTTCCCACACCGTATAGAACTTTACGCTCCTCACAGTACCGTGTACCGGCTGGTATCACGGACAAATACATGCTGACTATCTGTGTGTGACTCTGGAAATATATACGGAGATTTACAATTCCCCCAACACTGTATACAGCCGTATGCTACTGATAAAGTACACTTTTCTGCCTTTCATATTGTGCTGTTATCCAAACTGGGCCTGTGACCGTGTCTGTTACTCCTGAAATATATACGGCTATTTAAAATTCCCCCAAAACTGTATACAGCTGTACGCTACAGATAGAGTACACTTTTCTGATTTCCATATTCTGGTGTTATCCAGACTGGGCCTCTGACTGTGTGTGTTCCTCCTGAAATATATACGGAGATTTACAATTCCCCCTACACTGTATACAGCTGTACACTACTGATAGAGTAAACCTTTCTGATTTTCATATTCTGGTGTTAGCCAGACTGGGCCTCTGACTGTGTGTGTTCCTCCAGAAATACATACGGAGATTTACAGCTCCCCCAACACTGTATACAGCTGTACAATACTGAGAGTAAACTTTTCTGATTTTCATATTCTGGTGTTAGACAGACTGGGCCTCTGACTGTATGTGTTCCTCCTGAAATATATACGGAGATTTACAATTCCCCCCAACACTGTATACAGATGTACGCTACTGATAGAGTACACTTTTCTGATTTTCATATTCTGGTGTTAGCCAGACTGGGCCTCTGACTGTGTGTGTTCCTCCTGAAATATATACGGAGATTTACAATTCCCCAACACTGTATACAGCTGTACGCTACTAATAGAGTACACTTTTCTGATTTTCAAATTCTGGTGTTAGCCATACTGGGCCTCTGACTGTGTGTGTTCCTCCAGAAATATATATGGAGATTTACAATACTTTGAGCATACTATATATGTATGGTATCTGGTGATACAGTACACCTTTTTATTATTATTATATTCTTGTGTAATCCATACTGAGCCTGATAGCGCCAGTGTCTGCCTCCTGAAATATGTACGGAGATTTCGTTTATTTTTAGCATACTATATATACCTGGTATCTGGTGAAACAGTACCCCTTTTTCTTATTATATTCTGGTGTGATCCATACTGAACCTGTGAGAGTCTGTCTGTTACTCCTGATATATATAAGGAGATTTACAATGATCCCTACACTGTATACAGCTGGACGCTTGTGATACAGTACCCTTTTTGCCAGAAAGTCCTCCTCCACCCATCACTCTAAGTGCATCATTGACACCGTGAACATTGGCACACATGTGTGATTAATTCTTGCGGATCTGCTTTTTATGGTCTTGTCTAATCCATTCTGAGCCTGTGAGCATCTTTGTCTGCCTCCTGAATTATATACGGAGATTGGCTATATTTTAACCATACTATATATACATGATATCTGGTCATACAGTACCCATTTTTTCATCTTTTAATATTATTCTGTAATCCATACTGAGCCTGTGAGCATCAGTGTCTGCCTCCTGAAATATATATGTAGATTTAGAATATTTTCACTATACTATATATACTTGGTATCTGCTGATACAGTACCCCTTTTTCTTATTATATTCTTGTGTAATCCACACTGAGCCTGTGAGCGTAAGTGTCTGCCTCCTGAAATATATACGGAGATTTATTAGATTTTCAATATACTATATATACCTGGTATCTGGTGAAACAGTACCCTTTTTCACCTTTTTATATTATTGTGTAATCCATATTGAGCCTGTGAGCGTGCGAGTCTGCCTCCGGAAATATATATGGAGATTTATTGTATTTTCACTATACTATATATACCTTGTATCTGGTGATACATTACCCCTTCTTCTACTTTTTATATTATTTTGTAATCCATACTGAGACTGTGGGCGTCAGTGTCTGCCTCCTGAAATATATATGGAGATTTAGAATATTTTCACTAATCAGGAGCTCGCTTGCCCTGAAAATAGTATGCTATCATAAAGAGTCCCCTGGCTCAAGAAGGCCTGGAAGGCTCCCTTTACTGGGAGTAGGTAAACTGCTTATATAGAGATTCAGAAGATTTTCACTATACTATATATACCTGCTATCTGTTGATTCAGTAACCCTTTTTCTTCTTATTATATTCTTGTGTAATCTATACTGAGCCTGTGAGTCTGCCTCATGAAATATATACGGACATTTAGAATATTTTCACTATAGTACCTTGTATCTGGTGATACAGTACTCCTTTTTTGTCTTCCTCTTCCTCGGACTTCTCCAATTAATCCATTTGCAGCTCCTTTACGTCCATTATACACCTCAACATATCACATATTTGCCACATCCCTATCTGGGCTGTCCCCCCTCCTCCACCCCACAACTTTTAATATTCTTGTGTAATACATACTGAGCCTGAGAGCGTCAGTGGCTGCCTCCTGAAATATATCCGGAAATTTACAATATTTTGAGCATACTTTATATACAGTACATGGTATCTGGTGATACAGTACCCCTTTTTATTATTATTATATTCTTGTGTAATCCATACTGAGTCTGAGAGCATCAGTGTCTGACTCCTGAAATATATATGGAGATTAAAAATATTTTCAATATACTATACATACCTGTTATCTGGTGATACAGTACCCCTTTTTCTTCTTATTATATTCTGGTGTGATATATACTGAGCTTGTGAGAGTCTGTCTGTTACTCCGAAAATATATACGGAGATTTACAGTGACCCCTAAACTGTAAACAGCTGGACGCTTGTGATACAGTACTCTTTTTGGCATAAAGTCCCCCTCCACCCAACACTCTAAGTGCATCATTGACACCGGGAACATTGGCCCACATGTGTGATTATTTCTTGCAGATCTGCTTTTTATATTCTTGTGTAATCCATACTGAGCTTGTGAGCGTCAGTGTCTGCCTCCTGAAATACATACTGAGATTTTGAATATTTGGACTATACTATATACCTGGTATCTGCTGATACAGTACCCCTTTTACTTCTTATTATATTCTTGTGTAATATAAACTGAGCCTGTGAGCGTCACAGTCTGCCTCCTGAACTATATATAGACATTTTAATATTTTTTTGACTATACAGGAGCTTGCTTGTCCTGAAAATAGTGTGCTACCATAAAGAGTCTTCTGGCTGAAGAAGGGCTGGAAGGCTCCCTTTACTGGGAGCAGGTAAACTGCTTTTAAAGCCGGAGCATCAGGAACAGATTTTGGCTTAGATTGCCGAAAACACCCTCCATCTACAGGGGTTGGACAAAATAATGTAAACACCTGGAAACATCAACAAAAGTTAGCTTAATAAGGTGTAGGTCCACCTTTTGCGGCGATTACAGCCTCAATTCTCTGAGGTATGGATTCATACAAGGAAAGGAATTTTATCCCATTCTTCAGTTAAAACACCCTCCAGTTCTTTGAGCGACGATGGTGGCGGAAATCAACGTCTAACTTGAATCTCTAAAACCGAACATAAATGCTCTTTAACCCCTTTCTGTCATCCGACGTACTATCCCGTCCATGGTACCTGGGCCCGTATGACCCAGGGGGAGCGCGGCCGATCGCGGCCGGGTGGCAGCTGATTATCACAGCTGACACCCAGCACTATGTTCCAGGAGCGGTAACGGACCACTCCTGACACATTAACCCCTGGGACACCGCGATCAAACATGATCGCGGTGTACTGGGGGCACAGGGAAGCATCGTGCAGGGAGGGGGCTCCCTGTGTGCTTCCTGAGACCCTCAGAACAGAGCGCATGTGATTGCGCTTTTGTGAGGCCTTCCTTCCTGCTAGATCCAATATGGCTGTGGGGTCCTGCAGGGAGGCGGCTTCCTTAGTGCCTGCCGAGAGCAGACGCTGAGGAAGCCTGCAGCAGTGCCTGTGAGATCGCTGGTCACACAGAGTGCTGTGCACACTGTCAGACCAGCGATCTCACTTTATACAGTGATGTCCCACTCTTGGACAAAGTAAAAAAGTAAAAAAAAATGAAAATCACATGTGTAAAAAAAATTCCAAAATAAGGGAAAAAAAAAATTTCCCCAATAAATTCAATTCTTCATGTAAATAAAAAATAAACAATAAAAGTACACATATTTGGTATCGCCGTGTCCGTAACGACCTGCCCTATAGAACTGTCCCACTAGTTAACCCCTTTAGTGAACCCCTTAAAAAAAAAGCAAAGCAAAAAATCAATGCTTTATCATCATACAGCCGAACAAAAAGTGGAATAACACGTGATCAAAAAGACAGATATAAATGAACATGGTACCTCTGAAAACATCATCTTGTCCACAAAAAACGAGCTGCCATACAGCATCATCAGCGAAACAATAGAAAAGTAATAGCTCGCAGAATAAAGCGATGCAAAAATAATTATTTTTTATATAAAATTGTTTTTATTGTATAAAAGCAACAAAACATAAAAAAATGATATAAATGAGGTATCGCCGTAATCGTACTAACCCGAAGAATAAAACTGATTTATCAATTTTACCACACGCGGAACGGTATAAACGCCCCCCAAAAGAAATTCATGAATTGCTGATATTTTGTTAATTCTAACCTCGAAAAATCAAAATAAAAAGCGATCAAAAAATGTCACATGCTCAAAAATGGTACCAATAAAGACGTCAACTCGTACCACAAAAAATAAGACCTCACATGACTCTGTGGGCCAAAATATGCAAAAATTATAGCTCTCAAAATATGGTGATGCAAAACTATTTTTTGCAATAAAAAGCGTCTTTTAGCGTGACAGCTGCCAATCATAAAAACCTGCTATAAATAGTAAATCAAACCCCCCTTTATCACCCCCTTAGTTAGGGAAAAATAATAAAATTAAAAAAATGTATTTATTTCCATTTTCCCATTAGGGTTAGGGTTAGGATTGTAGCTAAAGTTTGGGTTAGGGTTGGGGCTCAAGTTAGGATTAGGGTTGGGTTTAGGGTTAGGGGTGTGTTAATGTTAGGTTTGTGGTTAGGGTTATGGTTAGGGTTGGGACTAGGGTTAGGGGTGTGTTGGGGTTAGGATTGGAGTTAGAATTGGGGGGTTTCCACTGTTAGGCTATGGTTCCACGGTCCGGAACCATAGCGCTTTTGACGGAGCGGAAATTCCGCTCCGTCTAAGCCCCGCCCCCTTTCTGACGCGCGATCTTTCCGGAGGTGTTCAGGACACCTCCGGAACACCTCCGGAAAGAGCGCAGGGCTTCATAGCCCTGTGTTAATTATGTTGCGGCGACGCACCGTCGCCGCAATACGCGAGGACATGCTGCGGTCTGAAAAGACGCGCCGCATGTCCGTTTACGCAGGTTTGCCACCTGCGTATTGTTACGCATAGTGGAGACGGGATTTCTTGAAATCCCCTCCACTATGCTGTAACATCTGGACGCTGCGTGTTTGGCGCTGCGCCAGCGCACAGCGCCAAACACGCAGCGTTTCCTGACCGTGGAAACTCACCCTTAAAGCACATCAGTGGCTCTCCAAATGTGACATGGCGTCTGATCTCAATTCCAGCCAATTCTGCGTTGAAAAAGTCAAACGGTGCGCCTTCACTTCTGAGCTCTGCCATGCGCCCAAACAGTAGTTTACTCCCACATATGGAGTATCAGCGTACTTAGGACAAATTGCACAATAACACTTAGGGTCCAATTTCTTCTGATACCCTTGGGAAAATAAAAAATTGGGGGTGAAAAAATCATTTTTGTAAAAAAAAATGATTTTTTTTCTTTTTACGGCTGTACGTTATAAACTTCTGTGAAGCACTTGAGGCTTCATAGCACTCACCAAACATCTAGATAAGTTACTTGTGTGGTCTATTTTCCAAAATGGGGTCACTTGTGGGGGGTTTCCACTGTTTAGGCACATCAGGGGCTCTGCAAATGCGATATGACGCCCGCAGACCATTCCATCAAAGTCTGCAATCCAAAACGTCACTACTTCCCTACCGAGCCCCGACGTTTGCCCGTACAGTGTTGTGAATGGGTTTGAGATGAGTTCTGAGCAGAGGCTCCCTCTGGTGGTTACAAGCGGTGCTAGTCTGTCCAGTGAAGATTGTGAGGACTGGGAATCAGGTGTTACTGACTGGTCTTATATAAGGGAGTCACCTTCCCATCAGGGTTGCCGGTGATCAATTGTTCTGGTCTGAATCCTTTATTCCAGTTTCCCTTGTAGCCTGCTGTGTCGTGTCTGCATCTCCTGCTAACAGATAAGACATTTTCTTCTTTTGTGTTTGTGCTATATTTTTGCATTTTGTCCTGCACTTCTGTGGGGGCCTTCAGGGTCCCCTCCGGGGGCTTCTGCCCTCTCAGTTTTGTTCAGCCACTGATGTTTGTACTTTTGCTTTTTCCAGTTTTTTCAGTGGCTGCTGTTTTGATTTTGTTACACCAGAGAACTAATTTAGGTGGTAGAGGTCGTGTGATCTCAGGTGATTTTGAAATTAGTAGAGTTGGTGCTTTTCAGGGTTTTCTGGGATTGCAGTAAGTACCCTTCCTATCCTTTTCTATTTAGTTAGTTTGGGCCCCAGCGTTTGCTCATACTATTTTCTTTCTGTGTCAGAATTTCTTCTTGTCTAACCGCCATTACATGTTTGGGGGCTTTCTATTATCTTTGGGGTTCTGCTCCGGGGCAGATAGCTTTCCTATATCTATCTTTAGGTGTAGTTAGTTTCTCAGGCTGTGACGAGGCGTCTAGGACCAACGTAGGAACGCTCCACGGCTGCCTCTAGTTGTGGTGGTTAGTCAGGGTACTGCAATCTCATAGATTCCAACTGCTCTGGTGTATTTCCTTTTTTACCTGCACTCCTCAGCTACCAAATCATAACAGTATCACCGGCCTAAAAATTGAAAATTGTATGGTACTCACAGAAGGGAAGAAATATTGTCAGAGTTGTCAGAGATATTTTTCTGTTTGTTGCATTTTTTTTTTTCCCTCTGTATCTCTGGGTGCTGGGGAGGATCTTTTCT
>JARQOD010000006.1:139380329-139533874 GCA_033576555.1 Oophaga sylvatica
CCCAAATAAATTGATTTATTGGGGGGGAAAACAATTATCGTGGGTTTGGGAAAAATACCACTTTCATAAGGGGTCTAAACCGCTAAACTTTTTAAACATTTCACCCACTCATGCACCCACAGCACACTATCAATATAAAAACAGGCATGTTGAGATTTTCCCGGGCCTATTTTGGTACTACCCACTCCTATGCAGCATTTGAGTCCCGTTAAACAAAAAATCGGGAAACAAATTTTTTAACATACCGTTTTTCGGACCCTCAACCATGCCAAAGCACTCTGTGCCATGTACTCAAACTCTAAATTCGATTTTGTCACATTCAAAAAAAAATTGGGGGGCTAATTTTTTCCCATACCTGTTTTTCAAACGAATACAGGGACCCCTACGCGCATCCCAATAGTGTATTTAATGAGGGGGCAAAAATTATCGCTGGTGCTTAAAAAAACCCACTTTCATGATGGTGCGATCCCTAAATTTTTTTAAAAACATTTCAGCCACCATGCACCCACAGCCACTTATGCTTCAGCACCGCTGCAGTAGCCTTTTTAGCAAAAAAGACCCTTTTTGCATCATTTTCATTATAGTCACGGTACTACCCACTACAGCAAAATACTGAGTACCAACAAAAATCAGGTAAAAATTTTTTAACATACCTGTGTTTCCGACCCCTTTTCGTCCCAAAAACTTTTTGGACAGGCTACACCTAGCAGGGGTTTTTGCCCACTATCAACAAAAATGGCTAAAACTTTTTAACATATCTGTGTTTCAAACTATATGTCATAGCAGAAGCCCCTTTGCCATGTACCTAACCATAATATTCGTTTTTGATCACCTTCAAAAAAAAATTGAGGGCATGTTGAGCGTGTCCCGGCCTATTTTGGCCCATGACAATGTTTCTGACTATCAGTCTAGCAAACACCCGGGGCCATGTACTTAGCCCATAATATTCGTTTTTGATCACCATTAAAAAAAAATTTGGGGCAGTTGAGATTTCCCCGGGCCTATTTTGGGACATGAAAAATGTTTTTGACTATCATTCTACCGAAGCCCCCTGGGGGCCATTTACTTAGCCCTTTAATATTCAAAACGGTATGGGAACACATCTTTTTTTTCTCAGGTTTTTAAAAAATTTGAAAAAACGAAAACCCCGCGACTTGGAAAATTTGTGAGAACCTATAGACAAATCGGTAGCGTCACACAAGACCACGACACCTCGGCTAACTTTACCATTAGTTTTCAAAAATCAGCTCCTTAACAATAAAGTAAGAATCGTAGTGTCCTGCATTGTGGTCTATAAATGTATAGTTTGAAAATTTACCGTTGCTAAAGAACAGTAAAAAGTCGTGCGTACAACTATCAACCCCAAAACTCTCACCACTATCACAAACATCTATAAATGTATAGTTTGAAAATTTACAGTTGCTAAAGAACAGTAAAAAGTCGTGCGTACAACTATCAACCCCAAAACTCTCACCACTATCACAAACACAATTGCCTACAGAGGCGCCAGCGAGAATTTCCGTATGTGTGTATCAAGATGCTCCCTGCTATGACCGAATGTTTGCTCGTGGATGCTGGCATTTCCAGTGACATCATAGTTGTGTAAATGCGCAGGGGCACGTGTATCGATCCCCTAGGGTGTAATGCGTGATCATTTTAATTATTTTTCAATTCATAACCACACGTTCTCAGGCAGACAGGTTTATTTCACAGAAGTTGACCGTACAGTTGCATAATCTTTGTTTTAAAATCATACATTTGCATAATTTTGTTTAAAATCGCACAGCTCTGCAATAATGTCGGGTGTTGGACATGCACTTATCAGTCTTTCATACGTGTCGCAGAAAGATTTTAGTCTGTTCTGCGAGAGTTTATTATGCACGTACTGTGCAGACATGTCAAGAAACATTTTGGTGTGTTCACCAGTCCATACGGTGTTGGTGTGTAAGGCGATCGACCATCATCCTTCTGCTTCTTACTTACACGCTGGCGCGATACCGCGCGTTTCTTTGACGGTAATGCATCGGCTGAATTGGCAGCTGCTGCTTCCCCGCGTTGCTATTTGCAGATTCTGTAGCTTGACACAGACGTATATTCTTAAGCCGACTACTCTCAGCATTCCCGGGGGCTCGGTTGGCGCGTCGTTTTCTTCACGATCTGCGACACACCCGTGTGAAAGAGGCTCCGTTCTCACCTCCGTTCTGTTCTCAAATCCATAATTGCGCTGCTGCAAAACTCGCGAATGACGATCCTCCGTAACTAAAGAAAAGATACGTGGTGTAGTTAACCGCTAAGTGGGGGAGATATAGGAAGAGCTACATGAGCCACTTTACTCTGATTCAACGCGATATTTGTAAAGCTACCAGCACCGATTATCTGTGAAACCGATGCATGATTGTTTGTATAAGTACAGTATAGAGCGGCCTAGACATATATACTTACAAGTATGCCCCGGGTGCTGATCTACAGAGAATGCTGAATTAACAGACATCTCGCTGCTGGGGCGCCGCCGTATGGGGCTGTTTTCTCCCTCAAACTGCAACCTCACGGGCGATACTTTAGCAGCTGTAAATAAAATATAGCATACATGAATGCGCACAACACATTCACAAAGCTAACTTGACACACGTAAATAAAATATATCTACTAGTTACCGCAGAAATTTTTATCTGCGTGTATAAGTACACTATAGAGATGCGTAGACATATATGCTTACAAGTATGAGACGTGTAGTGTAGTTCAGAGATTGGTGAATTAAACGGTGTGGAGGTGCTCGGGCGTTTTCGTATGGGTGTGTTTTCTTTTTCAAGCTGCAGCCTCCTGCTCGTTAGTTTAACATCTGTAAATAAAATATAACTATTACTCGCCACAGAAATGATATCTACGCGGGCCACACGCACAAAGCTAATACAGGGTAATGATGGTTGGGGGTTCTGTCGTGAAATATTACTTCTACAATATTGCATCAACGCGGTTAGCCGCCATGTTCCCTCTGTAAAACATGAATGGGATGTTTTTTCTGCCCCTAGCATGGGGGCAGTGACAGAGGGCGTGTTCTCTCTGCTAGCCCTAATAAATACGGGTAGCTCACAAGCAATACAGTTCGCACTTGTTCACAACTCACAGACCACAACTCCGATCTGAACAGGACTAGAGTGAGTATTTTTACGGATTTCGTTTCAATTATATTTAAGTTTGTGTAGTATTTGTATTAACAGGTTAGCCGTGTTTTCATACTTGATCTTTATTTGCTTTAATTCAATAGCGGACCCTTTTTTATTCAAGATGGAGGCCAGATATTCTCGCGGTCAATATACTGCTATGCTTTCACCAGAACAATCGGGTAAATTTTACACCGTATATAGTGTACGTCGTATTGTGTCGGGCTGTCTGAGTCTGCGCCTTGTATATATAAACGATATATTTCATTCTTTCTTATTTAAGAAGTGGGAGTCCATTCAGACTACTCCTATGAGAACCGGTTCATTACGCAGAACCTGTTAGAGGAAGGCAACTCTACTAGCGGGCGACGAGCCTCAAGCTCTCACCAGTCTGTCACAGGCAAGAAACCTATAGCTATATCATATGTTTTAAACCTATGTATCTAGACGTGTAAACGTGGTAGCTGTAAATTTATAACGCCTACTATTAATATTAATAATTAATATAGACTGCCGTTAAAATCCATACAGTTAATTTTATTTTAGCTGACTGGGTCGTTAGCTAGACATGTTTTAATAATATAAACATTTTCTCATACAGATACAGCTGTAGCGGACTGGGCGGTTGGAAACCCTGTGGCGACTGAGCCGCTCGAGCATCGCGATTCCGATGTTGAGATCGTGGAGGATCCCCAGGATTCAGATGTCGAGTTCGTCGAACTGGACTATAATCCTCCCAACGCTCCTAAAAGATGGGGTGATTCGCTAAGCACACGGCTCTGGAATAGAAAAGGTAGCGGGTCCTTGAAACCCGGGTGATATGTGTGTTTGTATCCTCTGTACCCTGTGACCCCACCGATAACTAGTGGATATATTTTATTTACGTGTGTCAAGTTAGCTTTGTGAATGTGTTGTGCGCATTCATGTATGCTATATTTTATTTACAGCTGCTAAAGTATCGCCCGTGAGGTTGCAGTTTGAGGGAGAAAACAGCCCCATACGGCGGCGCCCCAGCAGCGAGATGTCTGTTAATTCAGCATTCTCTGTAGATCAGCACCCGGGGCATACTTGTAAGTATATATGTCTAGGCCGCTCTATACTGTACTTATACAAACAATCATGCATCGGTTTCACAGATAATCGGTGCTGGTAGCTTTACAAATATCGCGTTGAATCAGAGTAAAGTGGCTCATGTAGCTCTTCCTATATCTCCCCCACTTAGCGGTTAACTACACCACGTATCTTTTCTTTAGTTACGGAGGATCGTCATTCGCGAGTTTTGCAGCAGCGCAATTATGGATTTGAGAACAGAACGGAGGTGAGAACGGAGCCTCTTTCACACGGGTGTGTCGCAGATCGTGAAGAAAACGACGCGCCAACCGAGCACCCCGGGAATGCTGAGAGTAGTCGGCTTAAGAATATACGTCTGTGTCAAGCTACAGAATCTGCAAATAGCAACGCGGAAGCAGCAGCTGCCAATTCAGCCGATGCATTACCGTCAAAGAAACGCGCGGTATCGCGCCAGCGTGTAAGTAAGAAGCAGAAGGATGATGGTCGATCGCCTTACACACCAACACCCGTATGGACTGGTGAACACACCAAAATGTTTCTTGACATGTCTGCACAGTACGTGCATAATAAACTCTCGCAGAACAGACTAAAATCTTTCTGCGACACGTATGAAAGACTGATAAGTGCATGTCCAACACCCGACATTATTGCAGAGCTGTGCGATTTTAAACAAAATTATGCAAATGTATGATTTTAAACAAAGATTATGCAACTGTACGGTCAACTTCTGTGAAATAAACCTGTCTGCCTGAGAACGTGTGGTTATGAATTGAAAAATAATTAAAATGATCACGCATTACACCCTAGGGATCGATACACGTGCCCCTGCGCATTTACACAACTATGATGTCACTGGAAATGCCAGCATCCACGAGCAAACATTCGGTCATAGCAGGGAGCATCTTGATACACACATACGGAAATTCTCGCTGGCCGCCTCTGTAGGCAATTGTGTTTGTGATAGTGGTGAGAGTTTTGGGGTTGATAGTTGTACGCACGACTTTTTACTGTTCTTTAGCAACTGTAAATTTTCAAACTATACATTTATAGATGTTTGTGATAGTGGTGAGAGTTTTGGGGTTGATAGTTGTACGCACGACTATTTACTGTTCTTTAGCAACGGTAAATTTTCAAACTATACATTTATAGACCACAATGCAGGACACTACGATTCTTACTTTATTGTTAAGGAGCTGATTTTTGAAAACTAATGGTAAATGTGATAGCCCGAGGTGTCGTGGTCTCGTGTGTGACGCTACCCGATTTGTCTATATGGTTCTCACTAAATTACCACAGGTCGCGGGATTTTCAGTTTTCCACACTTTTTTAAATACCTGAGAAAACAAAGCTATGTAGTTCCCATACCCGATGTGAAATATTATGGTCTAGAGTACATGGCACAGGGTGCTTCTGGTATGACATGATAGTCAGAAACATTTGTCATGTGCCAAAATAGGCCGGGACACGTCTCAACATGCCTCAATTTTTGTTGAATGGTGATCAAAAACGAATATTATGGTCTAGAGTACATGGCCCAGGGTGCTTCTGCTATGACATGATAGTCAGAAACATTTGTCATGGGCCAAAATAGGCCGGGACACGTCTCAACATGCCTCAATTTTTTGTTGAATGGTGATCAAAAACGAATATTATGGTCTAGAGTACATGGCACAGGGTGCTTCTGCTATGACATGATAGTTCGAAACACAGATATGTTAAAAAGTTTGTAGCCATTTTTGTTGAGTAGTGGTCAAAACCGCTGCATAGGTGTAGGCCTGTGCCAAAATAGGTCTTTCTGGTACGACATGGGAGTCGGAAACACAGGTATGTTAAAAAGTTTGTACCTGATTTTTGTTGAACGCTACTCAGTATCGTTGCATAGTAGTGGGTATGTACCAGTCGTACTATAATGAAAATGATGCAAATAAGGGTCTTTTTTAGCTAAAAAGCGCTAGCTGCAGCGGTGCTGGTACAGCATAAGTGTGCTGTGGGTGCATGAGTGGCGTGAAATGTTTAAAAATGATTCAGCGGATCAGCACCATCTATGAAATGTGGTATTTTCCAAGCACCAGCGATAATCTGTTTGCCCCCTACATTAAACTACACTATTGGGATGCGCTGTAGGGGTCCGTGTATTCGTTATAGAAACACAGGTATGGTAAAAAGTTAGCACCCAATTTTTTGTTGAATGCTGATCAAAATCGAATATTATGAGTTAGAGTACATGGCACAGAGTGCTTCTGGCATGGTCTGAGGGTCCGAAACACAGGTATGTTAAAAAGTTTGTACCTGATTTTTTGTTGAACGGTACTCAATATCGCTGCATAGGAGTGGGTATGTACCAAAATAGGCCGGGACACGTCTCAACATGCCTGTCTTTTATATCTGATAGTGTGCTGTGGGTGCATGAGTGGCGTGAAATGTTTAAAAATGATTCAGCGGATCAGCACCATCTATGAAATGTGGTATTTTCCAAGCACCAGCGATAATCTGTTTGCCCCCTACATTAAACTACACTATTGGGATGCGCTGTAGGGGTCCGTGTATTCGTTATAGAAACACAGGTATGGTAAAAAGTTAGCACCCAATTTTTTGTTGAATGCTGATCAAAATCGAATATTATGAGTTAGAGTACATGGCACAGAGTGCTTCTGGCATGGTCTGAGGGTCCGAAACACAGGTATGTTAAAAAGTTTGTACCTGATTTTTTGTTGAACGGTACTCAATATCGCTGCATAGGAGTGGGTATGTACCAAAATAGGCCGGGACACGTCTCAACATGCCTGTCTTTTATATCTGATAGTGTGCTGTGGGTGCATGAGTGGCGTGAAATGTTTAAAAATGATTCAGCGGATCAGCACCATCTATGAAATGTGGTATTTTCCAAGCACCAGCGATAATCTGTTTGCCCCCTACATTAAACTACACTATTGGGATGCGCTGTAGGGGTCCGTGTATTCGTTATAGAAACACAGGTATGGTAAAAAGTTAGCACCCAATTTTTTGTTGAATGCTGATCAAAATCGAATATTATGAGTTAGAGTACATGGCACAGAGTGCTTCTGGCATGGTCTGAGGGTCCGAAACACAGGTATGTTAAAAAGTTTGTACCTGATTTTTTGTTGAACGGTACTCAATATCGCTGCATAGGAGTGGGTATGTACCAAAATAGGCCGGGACACGTCTCAACATGCCTGTCTTTTATATCTGATGGTCTTAGCGTCTTTAAAAATAGTCTTGCGCTGCAAGAACGCTACGCATCCCAGGCTATACAGTTGGTCATGTGTGTAGCTCATAGCGGGAACGTTAACATTCAACATGCCTTGAGAGGGTTTGTGAAGCAACTCGCTCAATATTTTCTAGATGACTGTGCGCGTGTTAACGGCCAGCACATAGTTTTTGAATTTCAGTATTGTTTTTTTCCACGGCTGTCCCGTGACCAGGACTTGTCCAGGCATGCCCAGACATGCCCGACTTGTCCAGACATGTCTCACATGGACCCTATATGTCCGTTCACAATATGTCTATCAGTATTAAAACATAAAAACTCCTCTGTACACGATCCTTAAGCAAAATAAAAAAAAATAATGTAAAATAAATCTGTGAAGGAGCAAAATGTTGAAATATACGCTTAACTAATATTTGAAAAATATGGTATCTCACATGGACCCTATATGTCCGTTCACAATATGTCTATCAGTATTAAAACATAAAAACTCCTCTGTACATTATTGTGAAGGGGTTAAAAGAGGCTTCATGGTTGATATGATAAGGTGATCAGAATAGCTAGCATCATGAGAGCTGCTATGGTTGACAGTGGTAGTGAACGCATAACTAATATTCGATTGGCCAACTATACACAACTGCTTTTTTAATATAGCTCCTCATATGGATGTGCTAATTGACTTCATATGCACGCACAGTATGTATTGTGAGCCCTGCACTTGCATGCTAACATCATTATATTAGCATCTGTGATGGGGAAGTTACTTTATTGATATACATGCTTCATTGAGATACTTATAATCCTATATATAGTGCATATATGTCTGCTATTGGGGGATATTGTGAGTTACATAGACTGCATATATATGGACAACTATATTTTTTATTCATGATAATGTATATGTCTTTGAGCTGTAACTTCATGTCACCACTTTGGTTATTTTTTCTGCATGCTGTATATCCTACTCTTTTTGGATTTTTATCCATGATAATGTATTTTAGACCTTAATAAAATTTGTATTTTATACTGCAAAAGCTTCCTTTTTGAATTTATTTCAATTTCAGGCTAGCATGTCACAATTAAGTCAATGATTGAAATGTCTTTGAGCTGTAACTTCAAGAAGAACACACATAAATGTGTTGGTTTTAAAAGACCCCACTGACTATACACAATGCAATACTATTTACTGGTTGCCTGAATTACCGTAGCAACGACCTTCACTCATTCTATGGGCACTGCTATCAGAATACACATAAATGTGTTGGTTTTAAAAGATCCCACTGACTATACACAATGCAATACTATTTACTGTTTGCCTGAATTACCGTAGCATCGACCTTCACTCATTCTGACAATTCCAAACCTTGTACACACACCTTGATACATTAAACTACACTATAGGGATGAACTGTCGGACAGTTTTCTTGAAGTGATCTATCTGTGAAAAACACTGTTAGAAATGAGGGCTATACACAAGGGGTGCCAAGCAGCATTCAGGTATGATCTCACATCTATGGCGCTGCTTTTTTGATATAGCTCCTCATATGGATGTGCTAATTGACTTCATATGCACGCACAGTATGTATTGTGAGCTCTGCACTCGCATGCTAACATCATTATATTAGCAACTGTGATGGAGAAGTTACTTTATTGATATACCTGATTCATTGAGATACTTATAATCCTATATATAGTGCATATATGTCTGCCTATTGGGGGATATTGTGAGTTACATAGATTGCATATATACGGACAAATATATGGAGTTTATTATTGTATAGCCCCGGATTAGTTTATTATAGCTATAACATATAAGATATGTCGATGTGCACTATTATATATTGATTTGAATGTAATTCACACCTGTCTGCATTTGGCTATTTTTCTGCATGCTGTATATCCCACAAATATATGGAGTTTATTATTGTATAGCCCCGGATTAGTCTATTATCGCTATAACATATAAGATATGTCGATGTGCACTATTATATATTGATTTGAATGTAATTCACACCTGTCTGCATTTGGCTATTTTTTCTGCATGCTGTATATCCCACTCTTTTGGATTTTTATCCATGATAATGTATTTTAGACCTTAATAAAAATTGTTGACTTTTCCCACACAAAAGACGGATCACAGAACTTGTCCTGTGTGAAACACACACATAGATAAATTACCTCTATGGTGCAGTAAAGATGTATATCTTTGTACCATGTTAGCCAGTAGATAGAAAAATATTTAGACTTCTAACAACAGTATAAAATCAAGATTCACTCTTTATTTCACTAAAAATCCTTATATACTAGTTATATACAGAAGTCTGTATTTAACTAGAACTCCTTATACAATTACTGGGTCCTTAAAAGTTTCTCTCCTCTGCTAGAAAATAGCTTTACATTTACTGATGGATTCTAATACAGACATTTACTGGGTGCTTCTAATACAAACCCTTTACACTTCATGTCAGGGCATTCTCTGCTAGAAAATAGCTTTACATCTACGGATGGAGTTAAAACTACCCTTTAATACACTAAAAACTCCACAGACTAATCAAAGACACTGAATAAAAATCCAGCAGACCAGATTTCACAGCCTGAGCAAAGTTCAAATCTCCCAGCCTGAGCAAAGTTCAGCCAGAGGGCGTGACGACCTGGATCAATCTGACAGGGAGACGGATTAAATGATAGGGGGCGTGTCGACCTGTCAAATTGAGTTTGACGAATACTATACCTCCTATACTACTCATGTTGGATGCTGGCAAGGAGTAAATGGGCGTAGTAGGGAGAAGGAGGGCGGAGGAGATGTATGCTGGTAATTGTAAAGACCAACTGGAGATAAATAGTGCGAGAATCAGAAGAGAATGGACTGGTAGTAAGGAGATTTAATAGGGCCCGCTGATTTCAGATAAAATAAAAATTAGGAAATAAAAATAAGGAGTAATCCACAAAATTGAAGAAAAAAGTGAAAAATGAAAATGAAGATAAAAATAAAAATAAAATAAAGGTAGAGGTACCTTTTCCTCTATTTTCAGACTCGCTGATTTCTATCCTTAACTGGTAAGTTAATTTTCCTAGTGTATTTTTATTTTTATTTTTATCTTATTTTTACCTTTAATTTTCATTTTCATCAATTTTCATTATTTTATTTTTATTTCATATTTTTATATTTTTAATTTTTATTTTTTATTTTATTTTCAATAATCTTATAAGATCCCATAAGCAGAATAAAAATTTTTTATTTTATTTTTATTTTTATTTTTATCTTCATTTTCATTTTTCACTTTTTTCTTCAATTTTGTGGATTACTCCGTATTTTTATTTCCTAATTTTCCTTTTATTTTATCTGAAATCAGCGGGCCCTATTAAATCTCCTTACTACCAGTCCATTCTCTTCTGATTCTCGCACTATTTATCTCCAGTTGGTCTTTACAATTACCAGCATACATCTCCTCCGCCCTCCTTCTCCCTACTACGCCCATTTACTCCTTGCCAGCATCCAACATGGCGACCGCAGTCATTCCAGTACACTGCGCGACGTCACTTAAGGTTCCTGCCACACACTTCCGGTCTGGCCGATCGCATAAAGCAGGGCCCGCCCTGCTTCCTCACACAACCGCAGTCTGCAGACGTGGCAGGACGCTGGTGCGTCGCCTTTCTGATTACCCCACTCACAGGTACTTTCTGATCTCAAATCATGGGCACAAGTGCACCTAATTAGTAGATAGCACTCAATATCACCGCAAGCTATCTCCTTTCTTCCCTCTAGCAACTCTGCTTTTTTGACTTATAACGCCTCCTGCCCTACTACATTAGACATAGTGACAGGTAAAACCATACTTACTGGGAGGACGGCGATAATAGGTGATGTTCCTATTTATATATTTATGCACTGTGTACCTCTTTCTTTATCCTAGTACCTGGAACCGCATAAAGGGGTGTTTAATTCTGTCTTCATCTAGTGCCTCAGTCTAAATATACCCACTACTAAGGTACTTTGTAGTCTCCTTGCACTTCTCTCCAGTGTATCTTGAATCCAATTATTAAACAATTTGCAACTTATAGACTCGCATAGAACTGAGCATTGCTACTGCTTATACATTGTTTGATCTGATTAATATCTGAGATTATATAGCGATACTATTTTGCTTTATCTGACATTATGCAGTTACCTTTCTAACTTAATTCTATATTACCACTATTAGTGTAATTTTGTATATATGTAATTATGTATATATGTATATATGTTTATATTATTTTGTGTGTCATGTTCCTATGCTATATCTTAAAACCTGTTTTCTTTGATCTCTCTACAGTACCCCATGATTAAGATACGGGAGTATCGAAACGTTGGGTATTAATCTATGTATGGGTATTAATGTATGGGTATTCAATCCCTTTATTTCTATTTTGTATGTGGCACTACAAGTTTGAAAGTGGAGAACTGCAATAAATATCACTTCTTGGCATCAACATTATCTCTTCTTTTTATGTGTGCGGTGAATTATATTCTTTCAATTGTTGTGGAACCTTCACAGGTCCATTTTCACCAGCACCCCTGAGCTCTTCTGTCTGACCCGTGTGCACACCCATTCCCTACCACTATTTAACTTTTTAGTCACAAAAATGATTTTTTACATACTATTTTTATTTTCACAAGGGTAAAAGGAGAAAATGGACAGATAACGTTGTTGTGCAATTTCTCCTGAGTACGCCAATACCACATATGTGGGGGAAAACCACTGTTTGGGCACACGGCAGAGCTCGTAAGGGAAGTAGCGCCTTTTGACTTTTTCAAACCAAAATTGGCTGGAATTGAGATTGGATGCCATGTCGCGTTTGGAGAGCCTCTGATGCGCCTAAACAGTGGAAACCCCCCACAAGTAACACCGTTTTGGAAACTAGACCCCGTATGGAACTTATCTAGATCTGTTGTGAGCACTTTGAACCCCAAGTGTTTTTCATAAAAGTTTATAATGCCTGGGTGTGAAAAAAAAAACAATTTTCCACAAAAATGATTTTTTAGTCCCAAATTTTTGATTTTTCCCAAGGAAATTGGACCCCAAAAGTTGTTGTACAATTTGTCCTGCGTATGCTGATACCCCATACAGTACAGACCAAAAGTTTAGACACACCTTCTCATTTAAAGACTTTTCTGTATTTTCATGACTATGAAAATTGTAAATTCACACTGAAGGCATCAAAACTATGAATTAACACATGTGGAATTATATACTTAACAAAAAAAGTGTGAAACAACTGAAATTATGTCTTATATTCTAGGTTCTTCAAAGTAGCCACCTTTTGCTTTGATGACTGCTTTGCACACTCTTGGCATTCTCTTGATGAGCTTCAAGAGGTAGTCACCGGAAATCGTCTTCCAACAATCTTGAAGGAGTTCCCAGAGATGCTTAGCACTTGTTGGCCCTTTTGTCTTCACTCTGCGGTCCAGCTCACCACAAACCATCTCGATTGGGTTCAGGTCTGGTGACTGTGGAGGCCAGGTCATCAGGCGTAGCACCCCATCACTCTTCTTCTTGGTCAAATAGCCCTTACACAGCCTGGAGGTGTGTTTGGGGTCATTTTCCTGTTGAAAAATAAATGATGGTCCAACTAAATGCAATCGGATGGAATAGCATGTCGCTGCAAGATGCTGTGGTAGCCATTCTGGTTCAGTATGCCTTCAATTTTGAATAAATCCCCAACAGTGTCATCAGAAAAGCACCCCCACACCATCACACCTCCTCCTCCTTGCTAATGTCCATTCCTTGTGTTCTTTAGCCCAAACAAGTCTCTTCTGCTTGTGCCTGTCCTTAGCAGTGGTTTCCTAGCAGCTATTTTACCATGAAGGCCTGCTGCACAAAGTCTCCTCTTAACAGTTGTTGTAGAGATGTGTCTGCTGCTAGAACTCTGTGTGGCATTGACCTGGTCTCTAATCTGAGCTGCTGTAAACCTGCGATTTCTGAGGCTGGTGACTCGGATAAACTTATCCTCAGACGCAGAGGTGACTCTTGGTCTTCCTTTCCTGGGGCGGTCCTCATGTGAGCCAGTTTCTTTGTAGCACTTGATGGTTTTTGCAACTGCACTTGGGGACACTTTCAAAGTTTTCCCAATTTTTCGGACTTACTGACCTTCATTTCTTAAAGTAATGATGGCCACTCGTTTTTCTTTACTTAGCTGCTTTTTTCTTGCCATAATACAAATTCTAAAAGTCTATTCAGTAGGACTATCAGCTGTGTATCCACCAGACTTCTGCACAACACAACGGATGGTCCCAACCCCATTTATAAGGCCAGAAATTCCACTTATTAAACCTGACAGGGCACACCTGTGAAGTGAAAACTAGAGTTGAGCGAAACAGGTCGTTCATTTTCAAAAATCGCCGCTTTTCGCCAAAGTCGGGTTTCATGAAACGAAACCCGACTGTGGAGCGAGTTCGGTCACATGTTCGGTGACCATTTTGCTGGAGTCGGTTTTCCTCTACACTTTAAGCGCCTTTTCTCGGCCAATGAGCAAGGACGCAGGCTGTGGGCAAAGTGATGACATAGCAGGTGGCCAGCACCATCTTAGAGAAGGGAATTGCAGCGATTGGCTGGCTTTCAGTGGTGTCACAGTGCATATAAAATCCCTCAGCGCCGACCGCCATTTTACAACTGCCGAACTCAGAGTAGGGGAAAGTTGCTGGCGGTGCGTCTGAGCAGGGAGAGCATTAGGCAGGGCCTAAACAAAAAAAAAACATCGTGCCGATAGCGATTAGCTGTACAGTGACTGTGCAGCGAGAGGGGAGGATTTTAGTGTGTGCAGCAACGCTGGTTCTTAGGCTGCATGCCTGCCAGTGACGCTGTAGAAATAGCTTGTGTGGACCATCAGATCTGATTACAGGCTACCTGCCTGTGATAAAGGGGCAATTAATTTGGTGGAGTAGCACAGCTGCCTATCACTGACAGTGTACAAATTGCTTGATTGGAGCATCACATCTGATTACTAGGCTGCCTGACTGTGATAAAGGGGCAATTAATTTGGTGGAGTAGTACAGCTGCCTGGCACTGACAGTGTACAAATTGCTTGATTGGAGCATCATATCTGATTACTAGGCTGCCTGACTGTGATAAGGGGGCAATTAATTTGGTGGAGTAGTACAGCTGCCTGGCACTGACAGTGTACAAATTGCTTGATTGGAGCATCACATCTGATTACTAGGCTGCCTGACTGTGATAAAGGGGCAATTAATTTGGTGGAGTAGTACAGCTGCCTGGCACTGACAGTGTACAAATAGCTTGATTGGAGCATCACATCTGATTACTAGGTTGCCTGACTGTGATAAAGGGGCAATTAATTTGGTGGAGTAGTACAGCTGACTGCCACTGACAGTGTACAAATTGCTTGATTGGAGCATCACATCTGATTAGAAGGCTGTCTGACTGTGATAAAGGGGCAATTAATTTGGTGGAGTAAAAAAACGCGGATGATCTAACCTTTATTAAAATGAACCATGCATGGGTTTCAAAGGATTTTATCCCACCTTCCCCTCAGGACACATAGGTTGTCAGTAAAATGGCTCGTTTTGTCGTCGTCTTCCTCTGAATTCTCACATTCCTCCATTTTCAGCTGCAGAATGTCCAGCATACACCTCAACCTATGTAACTTTTAGCCACCTCTCTATCTGGCCTGCCCCCCTCACAGGGCCGGGGTCACCTCCTGGCGCCCCCAGGCTAGTGCCGGTACCCTGAGTAAGTGGGGAGTCCCAATCTTGGGCGACGGCACTGGCACTGGGTCCCTCATAGTATCAAAAAGTGGCTCTGACGGTGGGATGGGCCCACTCGCCGTCAGACACACGGGCGTACTATGAGGGGCCCTGTGCCAGTGCTGGCGCACATTACTGGGCCCCCCCTGCTTGCTTATGGCCTCAGCACTCACAATAGTTACCTCTCCCTGCTCCACAGCTGTGGAGTCCTGGCACTGAAATCATTGACAGGGACAGCCACTACCAATTTTGGTAACTGATCCATGCTGGTTAATACTTAGCTATGGCCTGTCCTGCTGGCCTCTACCTTACGATGCTCAATGGCATTGGCTACCATTTTCAATGGACGTCAACTCACAATTGGATGCATTGGCGGTTTATGGTGATCTTCTTTCACACTTTTCCTAGTCACAGACGTCTGATATTCGTGGTACCCTTTGTAAATGTATCCTCTCCTGCCAATCCAATAGTATTGCCATATGTTTATATGCTTGGTGAACATGAACAATACAAACATTAAGTAACTGAAAAAGATGAAAAATATCTTTAGACAGACTGGTTTACTAGGTCTGTGTGTTAAGAATAAAATGTTGATTTTTTTTAAACTGTACCCATAAATGTTCAAGAAACCCTGAACACACTTTTGTATATACCTAAAGAATTGTGTGAGAAACCTGTTGCCACGTTGCGTTTAGAAAGTCTAAGGGTTACCGGTCGATGGGCCATATTAGGCTGAAGGATCAAACATGGCAGCTGGATCATTGGCAAAAAAGAACAGGAGCCTGAAAAGTGGGGGCCATTGGACACGATGGCCAAACACGGCCTGCTGCAGCTGTTATGTGGTTTGGCTGGTGACTGCTAGGCCTAGCCTGAAAATAATCACGGTTCAACGCAATTTTTCAGGCCAAAGTTTTTAAAACATATTTTAACTCAATTTTGGCTGCTGATTACGAATATGAACTCTGTGTTTGGCTATCACATCAGAATTTAGAGATATTTTCCATTTTTGATGAAAATTACTACTCTCTAATATTTTATGACAAAAACACATGATTTTCGGAACTACATTTTGTATATTTTTAATGAAGGAATAACAAACATTACAAAGTCTATATACAGCAAATCAAATATATTTACAGAATTCAAATACCAAATATAAAAACACATATATGAATATGGCACACAGATGAATGGCAAATGGCAGTTATTTGATCTTTCTTTTCTTGGCTGATCTGTGATGTACAGCTTCTGGGTTGTCTCTCATCAAGCTCCTGCAATAGTCAGCCATCATGTGTGAGTCCCACCAGCCTTGATACCGTTCTTCCATTGTTTTAATGTCCTGATGAAAACGCTCCCCTTGTTCCTCGCTCACATCCCCAAGGTGCTCTGGAAAAAAGTAAAAATGGCTGTGTAAATAGTGAATCTTGATACTCCTTCTACATCCAAGATTTTGCAGACTCATTAGTAGCTATTCCACAATGTCTTCATGGTTGTCTGCTTTCTTATTCCCTAGAAAATTCTGCACCACAATTAAAAATGCATTCCAGGCTCTTTCTTCTGTCTCATTCATTGATGTGATAAAATTTGGGTCTCTCCGAAGTGTTCTTATTTGAGGTCCATCAAATATTACAGCCTTTTTCTTCTCCTCAGTAAGACCATGAAAAGTTGAACATATATAGTTAAAGCATTCTCCACAGTGATTGAGAGCTTTGACGAACTGCTTCATCAATCCCAGTTTTTTTATGTGCAAGGGAGGAAAGACAATGTTCTTCCTATCCACTAGAGGATCATGGATGACATTCTTATCGCCAGATGCCTAACTCTGTCACTGAGGCCATTCATTTTTCAACCCATGCTCTGCTGTAGCTCAACTGTAACAGTAGCACAGAAAACAAGGGTTTTTTTGTACCCTCCTTGCAGACCCAAAAGAAAGTTAACCATTGTAAAATCAACACAAATTAATCACCCATGAACATTATATTGTAACCTCTGTAGAACAATCTTGATGTTTTTATATTCTTCTTAATGTTTTACAGAATGACCTATTGTTACAGAGCCATACTTATTTCCATTATGTAACAGAACACATTTTAAACTTCTTTTGGAACTATCCATAAAAAGCCTACATTCCCTTGAATCATGTGCTGGAAGTCCCATAAAGAGAAGTAGCCCTTCAACATCAGTACAATAGACAAGCTGGCCATCTGAATGGAAGTACCTAAGCAGTTCTGCTTCCCTGTTACGATAAAATTAGACACTTGTACTGGGTTTAAACATTCGATTCTCTTGTAGTTTTCTTGAAGCCAATAGTTCTGCAGACTCTTTTGGTAGATAAAGATCTCTAATCAGATCATTCAAAGCAGACTGAGTAAACAGAATTGCTTTGTCACTATCTTCATGACATGGCTGAAAAATATCTGGACTGTCTTATTCATCAGTTTATCAATGTGAGGAGAGATCTGTGTCGACGTTTTCTGGAAGCGCAGTTAATTTTGGAACAGGTATGTCTTCACTATGGTCAACTGGTGGAATAGCTGAAGGGATACTCGGGTATTGCAAATATTGCTTGTTTTTCTTATTCAATCCTTTTACATCGACAAGGCAGAAATTGCAGTCTTCTAAATGATTGCTTGGTTCTCTCCAAACCATAGGAACTCCAAACTGAAGTTTAGCATTCTTTCCTTGAGACCATGATCTCAAGCTCTCAGTACAGGTTTTGCACACTTTTGTGAGGAGAGCAATGCTTATGAAATACTGAGCATACATCACAGCATTGCTATATCCAATTTATATGAAGTGTATTGTGTCCAATGTGTGCAACCAGGCAACCAAAAAAGGAGCTTTTCAAATGAGCTCTTTAAGGTACATAAAAGTTATAAAGGAAAGCGACGAGACCGGCCTATGCCGAGGAGTGACAATGATGAAGGAGACGTTCGTACCGGGACGGTCGGCACTCTTGGGCTTCCTGTTCAAGTACATGGGCAGACCACCATAAGCTCCTTTTACTGGCGGACCAAGACACAAATATACAACATGGATGCACGGGTTAGTGTGAACCCATCAGAGCCAGATGATTGTGATTGTTGGTTGGTAGCCAGACTGGGCCTCTGGCTACCAGTTTTTCTCGGTAAATAGATACGGAGCTGAACTATTAACACAGCAATATCTCCAGCTGGACTGTACTTATATAGTTCACTTTTCTGCTTTGCAGAATTTGCTGGTAGCCAGACTGGGCCTCTGGCTAACAGTTTATCTTCGTAAATAGATATTGAGATGAACAATTCCACCAGCAATGTATACAGCTGTATTGTACTGATAGAGTAAACGTTCCTGTTTTTCAATTTTGGTGTTAGCCAAACTGGTGCTCTGAGTATGGGTGTTCCTGCGGAAATAGATAAGGAGCAGAACAATTGACACAACCATATATCCAGGTGGACTGTAGTTGTACAGTTCACTTTCCTGCTTTGCAGAATTGGCTGGTAGCCAGACTGGGCCTCTGGCTACCAGTTTTTCTCAGAAAAAAGATACGGATCTGAACAATGAACACATTTATATCTCATTTTTTCTTCGTAAATTGATACGGAAAAGAACAATTCCCCAACAATGTATACATCTGAATTCTACTGATACAATAAACTTTCCTGCTTTTCAATTTGGGTGTTAGCCAAACTGGGCCTCTGAGTATGGGTATTCCTGCGGAAATAGATACGGAGCTGAACAATTGACACAACAATATGTACAGCTGGACTGTAGTTCTAGAGTTCACTTTCCTGCTTTGCAGAATTGGCTGGTAGCCAGACTGGGCCTCTGGCTACCAGTTTTTCTCGGAAAATAGATACGGAGCTGAACAATGAACACATTTACATCTCCAGATGTTCTGTAGTTATACAGTTCATTTTCCTGCTTTGCAGAATTTGCTGTTAGCCAGACTAGGCCTCTGGCCACCTGTGGTTTATGTTGAAAGCTGAACGGCGCTCCAGTGCATATCCTATGAAACTGTTGGTGATGCAGCAGAGTTTGACTAGCTCGCCACAGGCACAGCTTCTTGACTCAGGGCTGAAGTATGTTTTGGTGGATGAATGGTTTTGTTAAATGTAGCAGTGTGTACAAGGTGCCGCAGGAACAAATTTAGATCACACATTCTGGGCCAGTTTACAAGGCTTTACTCCGAGTTGATGTGTGCACATATGTCCCCTTGGTACAGTATCCTCCAGGTGAGTGGCTCAGTAAACTCCCAGGTACATTGTAAAGACAGCTTTACAGGACTACTTTCAATATGTTCCTTTCTGTGTCATCTCACGGTGTAGTATTACTCCCCTGTCCTTCCTGCCAACACCTCGCAATCATTGTCCCAAGGCAGTAGCCGCGTGAAGGATTCCTAATGACTCAGAACTTCATAAGTATTATGTCCCTTTTCTGAGTGTACTTCTTTTCCTCCAGAAAAGGTAGATGCTACCAAGGCCTTATTGAACATCTGCATCAGTTGGTGACGTCTTTTGTCAAGGCAATCTCATTTGCATTGCTAATTGCTGTAACATACCATAAACGTGGCAGCTTCCATCAATTTTTACAGGGTGGCACATTCTACCCTTACGAAAGTCAGGTTGATGGAGGTCACAGAAGCTCGGTGAGAAACCAGAAGGTAATTTTTGAAATGTTTGACAAATGTAATGGCCTTATCAGTGGTGGTTCTATTAGTGCTGTGCAATGATGGTTAAATACAAAGGCTTATTATCAGGTTGAGGTGCCAAGTCGACTGTGAAGGGTCTTGGTGACAGAGGACAGCTTCATGTTTCAAGGCACAAAAACCAGAATACAAGGTTAAATTTATTAAAAGTGCTGAACTGTAACGCTCCTTTGTGACTGATCACCATGACCCACTGCGAACTGAAATGTCAAAATCACTACACAAACGTCAAGCCTAAAATCACAAAGGCATATGATATGATTCCACACTTTGATTTTGGACAACCCATTTTAGTATTACTGTACAATTCCAAAATATTTATTGTAAATCCCTATCTGTTTAGTGCTGCAATGTAAGCCACCCAGTCACCCAGGAATATACTTGCATTTAAAATTTCCCAGTGTTGTCCAGGAACAACAACTGCTATTCTATATTTGGGTCCACATTTCATGTGCGATGATGAGTCACCTGTGAATCTCTGTGAATGAAGGTGCAAAGAGTCATCATTAGGGATCTTAAAGGGATGTGCATTTTCCTAGGCTTTACTCCGAGTTCTGGTGTGCACACATGCATGCTTGGTACAGTGTCCTCCAGGTGAGGGGCTCATCAAACTCACCGGTAAATTGGGAAGGCAACTTTCACAGATTTCTTTAAATATGTTCCTTTCTCTGTTGTCTCACGGTGTAGTATTACTCTTTGGTCCTTCCTGACAAGACATTGCAATCATTGTCCCAAGGCAGTAGCCGCGAAACCTGTGGTATAACGTCTGCTCTTCTTTTCCTTGCTATTATATAGACACGTTTTCGGGTAACATAATTGATGTTCAGTAGCTGAGACTCCTCGAGATGACACTGCCTCCGGCTTGCTATGTGAGTACGGAAGTTATATAATAGGCTAATGTCCCGGTGTCCCTTCTGCGACCTGGGTGAAAGTGGTGCATGCAGTGTCCACAGGGGAAAGCGGGGTTGGGACAGTACTGCCTAGACCATAGTATAGGCAACATAGATCTTCGATGCTCTCCGTAGCCGATGCCAGGGAGATAAGTTTTCGTGCTCACAGTATCCAACCACACTGCCACTGTAGTGGAGCTGTGAGCCATGTTTCAGGTTGGGTTCTCAGGCCAAAGCTTTCCTGACCTTTAACCTTGCTTAAAAAAATTACCCATTATGACCAGAATGCCAGGAATACGGGGGGTGGGGTTACTGAAGAAAGTCTGATAGGCCAGGTGCCGGGATGCTACAGAGTACAAGACTTTCCCAGGATGTGACTCAAAGCAAGCTCAGAATCATACCAGGGCAACCAACTACTGGGGCACATTGCAACCTAAGCGCTCACACTTACACAGCCTACTGACTTTGATCCTGGGGGGCCATGCTTTCCACCAGATGAATACATGAGCCACCTGGCGCACACGGGCAAGTGCAGGTTCACTGAGCAGGTGGGGGGGACGACTCGTGTGCAACGGCACTGGCACAGAGACCCGCATAGTACAAACATTTGCCTCTGATGGTGGGATGGGCCCTCTCGCCGTCAGATGCACCGGTGTACTATGAGGGGCCATGTGCCAGTGCCGTCGCCCACTAGTCGGCCACCCCTGCTTGCTTAGGGCCACAGCACTTGCAATACTTACCTCTCCATGCTCCACCGCTGTGATGTCTTCCGCGTTTCCAGACAGTAAAATTCAGGTTACAGAGGGAAATTACCTCACGTCTGTACTCCTGCTGCATAAACTGTCCAAGTGCAGAGACCTGTAAGATGGGGACACTGAGGAGGGCAGAGTAGACCACTGCACAGCAAGGAGAGTTATTAAATATTGTTAAATGTTTTCACGAATATATGGGTAGCATTTCACACTGGATCATTAATAATGTGGACCATCATATATGGAGCTTTCTTTGGGCCCATAACACACTGGAGCATCATCCATGGGGCACAACTTATACAGGAGCATTGTCAATGGGGCAGATCAGAGACTGGAGCAGCAGGCATGGGGCCAAACAGAGACTGGAGCAGCAGGCATGGGGTCCAATCAGAGACTGGAGCAGCAGGCATGGGGTCCAATCAGAGACTGGAGCAGCAGGCATGGGGCCAATCAGAGACTGGAGCAGCAGCCATGGGGCCGATCAGATACTGGAGCATCATCCATGGGGCCCATCATATACAGTAGGATTGTCAATGGGGCAGATCAGAGACTGAAGCAGCAGCCATAGGACCCATCATATACTGAAGCATTCAAAATGGGGGACTTCAGACAATGGAGCAGCATTTACCATTACACGCTGGAACATTAATAATGGGGCCCATTATATATGGAGCTTGATTTTGGCCCATCATACACTGGAACATGATCCATGTGGACCATCATATACTGGAGCATCATATGGGGTTCATTATTTATGGGCCATCATATAGGGTATGGAGCATCATATGGGGCCTCTTCTGTATGGAGCATTATATGGGGCTCATTCTTCTGTATGACACACTATGTGGTGGCCATAATACTGTATGGAGGAATATAGTGTCCTTTTTTCTAGCTATTGTAGATTTTAACATAGATATCAGTCATGTCATGTAAGAAGTGAAGTATTTTTCATTGTACTATACCGAGATTTCTGTGCCGTAACGGAGCATCATTAATTGTGGTATGTGTTAAAGGGGCCCACTGACACTCTTTTGGCCAGGGCCCACGAAAACCGGGAGCCATCCCAACCCCCCCACAAGTTGAGCCAAAGAACCCCCAGTTTTCAATGCGTAAACATTATTATAAAGTCAATTAAGGTTGCCAAGTTTAAGTAATAATGATTAATGTTGTTGCCATAGAAATGGGCACTGTAGGTGTGTTTTCTGGCCTCCACTCCCTAACGACTTTGCTTCCCCATTGACTTGCATTGGGTTTCGTGTTTCGTTCGACCCGCCGATTTTTTGCGATAGTCGGCCGATTTCACTCGACCCGACTTTTGCAAAAGTCGGGTTCCGTGAAACCCGACTCGACCCGAAAAACGGCAAAGTCGCTCATCCCTAAAGAAAACCATTTCTGGTGACTGCCTCTTGAAGCTCATCAAGAGAATGCCAAGAGTGTGCAAAGCACTCATCAAAGCAAAAGGAGGCTACTTTGAAGAACCTACAGTCATGGCCAAAAGTTTTGAGAATGACACAAATATTATATTTTCACATTAACTGCTGCCCTCTGGTTTTTATGTGTGTTTGACAAATGTTTTTATCACAGACAGAAATATAATAATTGCAAACATATGAGTAACAAAAGCTTATATTGACAGTTAGAATGAGTTAATGCAGCAAGTCAATACTTGCAGTGTTGACGCTTCTTCTTCAGGACCTCTGCAATTCTCCCTGGCATGCTCTCAATCAACTTCTGGACCAAATCCTGACTGATAGCAGTCCATTCTTGCACAATCAATGCTTTCATTTTGTCAGAATTTTTAGGTTTTCGTTTGTCCACCCGTCTCTTGATGATTGACCACAAGTTCTCAATGGGATTAAGATCTGGGAGTTCCAGGCCATGGACCCAAAATCTCTATGTTTTGTTCCCTGAGCCATTTAGTTATCACCTTTGCTTTATGGCAAGGTGCACCATCATGCTGGAAAAGGCATTGTTGATCGCCAAACTGCTCTTGGAGGGTTGGGAGAAGTTGCTCTTGGAGGACATTCTGGTACCATTCTTTATTCATGGCTGTGTTTTTAGGCAAGACTGTGAGAGAGCCGATTCCCTTGGCTGAGAAGCAACCCCACACATGAATGGTTTCAGGATGCTTAACAGTTGGCATGAGACAAGACTGGTGGTAGCGCTCACCTTGTCTTCTCCGAATGAGGCGTTTTCCTGATGTCCCAAACAATCGAAAAGCGGATTCATCAGAGAAAATAACTTTACCCCAGTCCTCAGCAGTCCACTGCCTGTACCTTTTGCAGAATATCAGTCTGTCCATGATGTTTTTTCTGGAGAGAAGTGGCTTCTTTGCTGCCGTCCTTGAGACCAGGCCTTGCTCCAAGAGTCTCCGCCTCACAGTGCGTGCAGTTGCACTCACACCTGCCTGCTGCCATTCCTGAGCAAGCTCTGCACTGCTGGTAGCCCGATCCCGCAGCTGAAACACTTTTAAGAGACGGTCCTGCCGCTTGCTGGTCTTTCTTGGGCGCCCTGAAGCCTTTTTGGCAACAATGGAACCTCTCTCCTTGAAGTTCTTGATGATGCGATAGATTGTTGACTGAGGTGCAATCTTTCTAGCTGCGATACTCTTCTCTGTTAGGCCATTTTTGTGCATTGCAATGATGACTGCACGTGTTTCTTTAGAGATAACCATGGTTAACAGAAGAGAAACAATGATGCCAAGCACCAGCTCCTCCTTTTAAAGTGTCCAGTGGTGTCATTCTTACTTAATCATGACAGATCTCCAGCCATGTCCTCATCAACACCCACACCTGTGTTAATGGAGCAATCACTGAGAAGAGGTTATCTGGTCCTTTTAAGGCACTGATGTGAATAAACAGTGGAAGCTCACCCACAAGTGACCCCATTTTGGAAAATATACCCCCCAAGGAACTTATCTAGATGTGTGGTGAGCACTTTGAACCCCGAAGTGCTTCACAGAAGTTTATAGCGTACAGCCGTAAAAATAAAAAATCTTTTTTTTTTTTTTACAAAAATGATTTTTTTCGCCCCCAATATTTAATTTTCACAAGGGCAACAGGAGAAATTGGACCCCAAAAGTTGTTGTCCAATTTGTCCTGAGTACGCTGATACCCAATATGTGGGAGAAAACTACTGTATGGGCACACGTTGGGGCTTGGAAGGGAATTAGTGACGTTTTGGATTGCAGACTTTGATGGAATGGTCTGCGGGCGTCATGTCGCATTTGGAGAGCCCCTGATGTGCCTAAAGAGAGGAAACCTCCCACAAGTGACCCCATTTTGGAAAATAGACCCCACAAGGAACTTATCTAGATGTGTGGTGAGCGCTATGAATCCCCAAGTGCTTCACAGAAGTTTATAACGTACAGCTGTAAAAACAAAAAATCATTTTTTTTTTTTACAAAAATGATATTTTCGCCCCCAATTTTTTATTTTCCTAAGTGTAACAGAAGCATTTGGAACCCATAGTTTTTGTGCAATTTGTCCTGAGTACGCTGATACCCCATATGTGGGGGTAAACTACTATATGGGCGCATGGCAGAGCTCAGAAGTGAAGGAGCACTGTTTGACTTTTTCAACGCAGAACTGGCTGGAATTGAGATCAGACGCCATGTCACATTTGGAGAGCCCCTGATGTGCCTAAACAGTGGAAACCCCCTGGGAGGAACTAAGCCGACCGCCACACTGTAGCCCGGGTATCACAGCTTCTGATCCCACCGCCGCTACCAAATGTGAAGGACGACCCCTTTCCTCCCACGTCAGGAATGGGACGTAACTCCACAGGTACAGCTCTCCGGCGCCCCCTTTGTCTCTCAGGTCAGTAAGGGAACTGCACCTAGAGCAAATGGCCGCCGGGGAGGTTGTCCTGTTACTCACTGGGTATTCTAAGATTCGTGATCAGAGTAAAAGCATCAGCCCAAGATTAATTTTATGGTTTAATCGCCTTAAGGGCGCACTAGATAATTACAGAAATATACAGTAAAGCTATACAACGTAATTACAATGGATTTGCAGTCAGAGAAAAAATACAACGATAATGTACAAGGCTTAAAGGTATAAGCTATAGATCAATATTACCGGGTAGTATGGTCATGGGAAGGCAGGGGGCTCTGCCGTTCCCAGGTAACAGTCTTCAGTTGCTGGATAGTCCCCAAAGCATGTGTTGCTGCACCCTTGGCAAGACAAATCCGTTTTCTTTTGGTCCTTCCTAGACCATCTTCTTGGCTTCTGTGTGTAAAATGGAATGAGAACAGCTTGTTCATAGCTACAGTTCTTAAACCTGCTAGACCCTTCCCCTTTGCTTTGAAGCACGCATATTAACTGGCCTGCAATTCATATGGAGCAGGAAATACTGGCCTGAGTTTGAGCTATTTAGCATATGACTGACCATCTTATTCAGACACTGGCCTAAACTAATTAGCATGTTAAAGACCGTTTGATTCATAGTGGACATCAAAAACCGGTCGTACTGGATATGCTAACAGGCCCTGTGTAGTTAAGCAGTCTGTGGCTCTGTGAACAGACAAGATGGAGGCTGGTATAGGCCCTATACACAAGATGGTGGCGGTCCCGACCTTACACCTCCCCGCTTTTGAGGGCGCTAGAGGGTATCACATTCCTGTGTTCCCCGTGCGCCCTACCGCACCCTCTCTTTGGCTAGGGTGGCAGATCCAGAAGGATTTCTGACTCTCTGTCCTCTGAAAGGTTGCACACTGGTTGGGCATAAGCCTCCCGCTCATGGTGGGCCTTCATCATGTTCACATGGAAGGCCTTCCTCCTTCCACGGGCGTGGTCCAGGGTGACCAGGTAGGTGACGGCGTTGAGCTGCTCGTGCACGAGGTATGGATCCTCCCAGGCCGCCTGAAGCTTGTTTTGGGGTACGGGGACCAGTACCCACACCTTTTGACCCACCTGGTGGGTCCGCTCACAAGCATTCTGGTCGTACCATCGCTTCTGGTCAGCCTGAGCTTGGGCCATATTGTCATGCACCAGACGCGTCAAGGCCATCATTCGGTCCCGGAAGCGCACGACATACTCAATGACCGACACTCCAGGGGTGGCTAAATCCCCTTCCCATGCTTCCTTCACCAGAGCAAGGGGCCCCCGTACACGTTGCCCGTACAGGAGCTCAAAGGGGGAGAACCCCGTTGAGGCCTGTGGGACCTCCCGGTAGGCAAACAGCGGGTGTGGGAGATACCGCTCCCAGTCTCTCCCGTGGGAGTCGACCAACATCTTCAGCATATGCTTTAAGGTGCCATTGAACCGCTCACACAAGCCATTGGTCTGTGGGTGATACAGGCTGGCCACCAGATGTTGCACCTGTACCTGCATACAGAGAGACTCCATCAGCTGCGACATGAACTGGGTCCCTCGGTCGGTGAGCATTTCCTTGGGAAACCCCACTCTGGAGAAAATCTCCAGTAAGGCAGTGGCCACTTTGTCGGCCCGAATGGACGACAAAGCTACCGCCTCCGGGTACCGGGTGGCATAGTCCACTACCGTTAGTATGAAGCATTTCCCTGAGCGGCTGGGAGTGGACAGAGGTCCAATGAGATCCACAGCCACCCTCGAGAAAGGCTCTTCGATGATGGGCAGAGTTACCAGTGGGGCTTTGGGGCGCGGCCCCGCCTTCCCCACCCTCTGACAGGTGTCACACGAACGGCAGTAGGCTATCACCTTGGTCCTCATTCCAGGCCAGTAGAAATGCTGAGCTAGCCTGGCCCTGGTTTTAGTGATCCCTAAGTGTCCGGCCATTGGAATCTCGTGTGCGATCCGCAACAATTCCGCCCTGAACGGATGGGGCACCACTAACTGTCGGTCCCTGGGCCACGCCTCCGGTGATCCCTGCTGGACCGTTACCCGATACAGCCGTCCCTGGTCCCAGACCACTCGCTCGCGGTCGGACTCCAGGGGAGGCTGTGCCGCCTGTTCCTTGAGAGTCTTCAGGCTAGGGTCAGCTTCCAACGCTGCCTGAAATCCCTGACTTGATGTGGCAAGAATTGATGAAACTGCCATGTCCTCTGTCAGTTCCCCGGGATCTGTCTCCTGGCTGCTGTCTGACTCGGCAGCCACTTGGTCGGAGAGGGGGAAACCGTCGGACCTCCGCGAGGCTCCTTGGGCTTCAGCGCTCCCACTCCTGGTAACAGCGGCCACGACCGCTGAGACCACGGGTAGCGCCTGCTTTCCCTCGTCCCCTGACCAAGTCGCCGGGTCAGGCAGACTTCCCTGACTTCCTGACATCCCGGATGTGGGGAACTCCTGCCCTGGGGTCTTCCCTTGTGGCTCCTCTCCCGGGACGCCCCCTCCCCCCATGGCCTGTTCCTCTTCCTGCAGGGGCCCTAGACTCAGCAGGCTGGGTTCACTTAGGGGCCCTACACTGCCCATAGCAGCCCCTCCCCCCACCTCTGAGCTCTCCCGTGCAGCCTCCTCACCTGTCCTCACTATGAGCCCTGTGTGTGTAGTGTCAGTGCATGGCTTACCATAAGGTTTCACTCCCTCCTCCACTGTTGGAGGCACATTCAATACATTAACATTAGCATTCACAGTAGAGTCATGACATTCTTGGGGAGCCGAACTTGGGGGTTCAGTGGCCACATACTGGGACACTAGCCGCCCCAAATCGGTCCCAAGCAACACATTTGCAGGAATATTCGGCGTTACTCCCACCTCCCGCATCCCCCTCCCGGCGCCCCAGTCCAAATACACCTTGGCAACGGGCAGCGCCGGTTCAATGCCTCCAATTCCGGAGACGGAAAGGGTTTTCCCAGGTACCAAGTCTTGAGGGGACACCACCTCAGGGCGTACCAGGGTTCGTTCAGCGCCTGTGTCCCGCAGTCCCATGACCGCTGAGCGGCCGATGGTGACGGGTTGGTAATTGTCTAGGGACCTCCCACCACCCCCTCCCACACACAAAACAGTGGTCGGTTTCTGGGACAGGGATGGGGCTTTCTGGCGCTGGGGACACGCAGCCTTAAAGTGTCCTGGCTGATTGCAATTATGACAACGTCTGGGTTCTGTTCCTGGCCTGGAGAGGGCAGCCGGGGGGGACACCCCTTGCACTCTGGGGGCTGGATATGGGGCTGGGGCAGGATTGGGCTTACCCCCTCTCCAGGTGCTGCTGGCAGGCTTCTTTGGCTCCGCCGCCCTGTTGTTGGCATACTCGTCTGCCAGGGCGGCTGTAGCAGAAGCCCCCTTTGGTTTCCGGTCACGGAGGAACTGCTGGAGGTCCTCTGGGCAGTTCCACAAGAACTGCTCCGTGACGAACAGTTCCTGGACCTCCTGGCGGGTAGTGAGCTCTAGACCCGAGGTCCAGTGCTCCGCAGCTCTCAGCAGGGCCCGCATGTGGTCGGTCCAGGTGTCCTTTGAACCCCGCTGCAGGCTCCTGAACTTCCTGCGGTACGACTCCGGGGTGAGGTTGTAGTGCTGGATCAGGGCCCGCTTGATGCTGTTGTAGTCCTGCTCCTCCCCGGCAGGTAAGTCCCCCAAAACTTCCAGGGACTTACCCCTCAAACGGTGGGTCAGGTACCTTGCCCACTGATCCGGGGCCAGATGATGTTGGAGGCAGGTCCTCTCAAAAGCCAGCAGAAAGGAATCCAGGTCTCCATCCTTTTCAAGCAAGGGAAAGTCCTCCGCCCGGACCTTGGAAGCCCTTGTCTCCGGTGGGCCTGGTGCGTCCAGCGGGGGCCCGTGCTGAGCCATCTCCAGTCGGTGCCGGCGCTCCGCAGCTTCACGGCGTTCTGTATGCTCACGCTCCGCTGCTCTCTCTGCCGCTGCTTGCTCCCGCTCTGCTGCTGCTTGCTCCCGCTCCGCAGCTTCACGGCATTCTGTATGCTCACGCTCTGCTGCTGCTTGCTCATGCTCTGCTGCTTTCTCTGCCGCCACCAGGAGTCTGTCATAGGCGGCGTCATTACCAGCCTCGAGCTGTGCCATAGCCGCTTGGAAGAAGGCCTCCGATCTGTACACACTGGGACGGGCAGGGGTGGACAGTCCACTGCGGGACTAAGCACGGGGATCTGGCTCCTTGGGGAGCCCTGGCTGAGCTCCCCCTCATTGGTGTCGAACTCCTCATAGACCATAGCATTGGCCTCCCCCTTTGCTCTACTCCTGGTGCCTTCCGCCATTTTGGGAACCTTTGGTTACTGGCACAGCTGCAACCCTGACCTTGCACACAACTTATTATATTTACACTCTGACCGTCTAGTGCTGGGCTGACCTTAAGACCCCAGCAGTGAAAGTACCGCTGGTAGTCTCTAGTGTCTGGGAGTAGGGGTCCCACGCACACTATTACTCTGATCCCACTGCTGCCACCAATTGTGAGGAACTAAGCCGACCGTCACACTGTAGCCCGGGTATCACAGCTTCTGATCCCACCGCCGCTACCAAATGTGAAGGACGACCCCTTTCCTCCCACGTCACCAATGGGACGTAACTCCACAGGTACAGCTCTCCGGCGCCCCCTTTGTATCTCAGGTCAGTAAGGGAACTGCACCTAGAGCAAATGGCCGCCGGGGAGGTTGTCCTGTTACCCACTGGGTATTCTAAGATTCGTGATCAGAGTAAAAGCATCAGCCCAAGATTAATTTTATGGTTTAATCGCCTTAAGGGCGCACTAGATAATTACAGAAATATACAGTAAAGCTATACAACGTAATTACAATGGATTTGCAGTCAGAGAAAAAATACAACGATAATGTACAAGGCTTAAAGGTATAAGCTATAGATCAATATTACCGGGTAGTATGGTCATGGGAAGGCAGGGGGCTCTGCCGTTCCCAGGTAACAGTCTTCAGTTGCTGGATAGTCCCCAAAGCATGTGTTGCTGCACCCTTGGCAAGACAAATCCGTTTTCTTTTGGTCCTTCCTAGACCATCTTCTTGGCTTCTGTGTGTAAAATGGAATGAGAACAGCTTGTTCATAACTACAGTTCTTAAACCTGCTAGGCCCTTCCCCTTTGCTTTGAAGCACGCATATTAACTGGCCTGCAATTCATATGGAGCAGGAAATACTGGCCTGAGTTTGAGCTATTTAGCATATGACTGACCATCTTATTCAGACACTGGCCTAAACTAATTAGCATGTTAAAGCCCGTTTGATTCATAGTGGACATCAAAACCGGTCGTACTGGATATGCTAACAGGCCCTGTGTAGTTAAGCAGTCTGTGGCTCTGTGAACAGACAAGATGGAGGCTGGTATAGGCCCTATACACAAGATGGTGGCGGTCCCGACCTTACACCCCCCAATTCTAACTCCAAACCTAACCCCAACACACCCCTAACCCTAGTCCCAACCCTAACCCTAACCACAAACCCAACCCTAACCCTAATCCTAACTTTAGCCCCAACCCTAAACCTAACTTTAGCTGCAACCCTAACCCTAACCATAATGGGAAAATGGAAATAAATACATTTTTTTAATTTTATTATTTTTCCTTAACTAAGGAGGTGATAAAGGGGGCTTTGATTTACTATTTATAGCGGGCTTTTATGATTGGCAGCTGTCACTCTAAAAGACGCTTTTTATTGCAAAAAATAGTTTTTGCGTCACCACATTTTGAGAGCTATAATTTTTGCATATTTTGGCCCAGAGAGTCATGTGAGGTCTTATTTTTTGCAGTACGAGTTGACATTTTTATTGGTATCATTTTTGAGCACATGACATTTTTTTATCGCTTTTTATTTAGATTTTTGGGAGGTTAGAATGAACAAAAATCAGCAATTCATGAATTTCTTTTGGGGAGGGCGTTTATATACCGTTCCGCGTGTGGTAAAATTAATAAAGTATTTTTATTCTTTGGGTTAGTATGATTACGGCGATACCTCATTTATATCATTTTTTATGTTTTGGCTCTCTTATACAATAAAAACTATTTTATATAAAAAATAATTATTTTTGCAACGCTTTATTCTGCGAGCTATAACTTTTTTATTTTTTCGCTAATGATGCTGTATTGCAGCTTGTTTCTTGCGGGACAAGATGACATTTTCAGCGGTACCATGTTTATTTATATCGGTCTTTTTGATCGCGTGTTATTTCACTTTTTGTTCGGCGGTATGATGATAAAGCATTGATCTTTGCTTTTTTTTTAAGGGGTTCACTAAATGGGTTAACTAGTGCGACAGTTCTATAGGGCAGGTCGTTAAGGACGCGGCGATACCAAATATGTGCACTTTTATTGTTTTGTTTTTTTTATTTACAGGAAGAAATGAATTTATTGGGGAATTTTTTTTTTCATTTATTTTGAAATTTTTTTTTTTTACACTTGTGATTTTCATTATTTTAACTTTTTTACTTTGTCCCAGGGTGGGACATCACTGTATAATGTCACAGCACTCTGTCAGACCAGCGATGTGACAGGCACTGCTGCAGGCTTCCTCAGCGCCTGCTCTCAGCAGGCGCTGAGGAAGCCGCCTCCCTGCAGGACCCCGCGGCCAACTTGGATCCGGGGAATTGCAGGGAGGAAGTCCTCAGAACAGCGTGATCACATCGCGCTGTTCTGAGGGTCTCAGGGGAGCACGCAGGGAGCCCCCTCCCTGCGCGATGCTTCCCTGTGACCTGGTACAACCGCTATCATGTTTGATCGCGGTGTGCCAGGGGTTAATGTGCCGGGAACGGTCCGTGATTGCTCCTGGCACACAGTGCCGGGTGTCAGCTGTGATAATCATCTGACACCCGGCCGCGATCGGCCGCGCTCCCCCAGGGAGTGCGTCCGATCGCTGCGATGTACTATCCCGTCCATGGTCAGATTGTCCTGGGTTTCATGGATGGGATAGTACGTCGGATGGCAGAAAGGGGTTAAAGTCTGCAGTGATTCTGTGACTGTGGACTTCTGAATCTTAACAGAGCTTGCATGTTGTGAGGATTCTCCAGTATCGGTTCTGGGAGTTGGTGATCATGTGCAGTGGTGTAACTTATACAGAATGGCCCCAAAGCAAAAGTTCTCATGGAGCCCCCAATAATTGCAGGTCTTTAATAGGATTGGACTTTCATATAGGTCAAAGGGACATTTTGAGGCCCTTAGGCTTTAGAGCCTGAGTGTAATTGCAACCCTCTCACCTACTGCTGTTACGCCTCTGATCATGTGACCGCAAGTATGCGATTTGCATAAATGCTGTCACATGCTAACTAGATGTGCACAGCCTCGCTCCATACAAGTGAAATTTGCAAAGACGAGTACAATTAGTTGGAATGTAGCCGGAGTTGTGAAAATTGCACACTTTTGATCACATGACGGCCCACTCCCAATGCTGGACCCGGAGAATTCTGCTCTCACATGAAATAGTAAAAACCCACTGACAAATTTCCTTTAAGTGTCAGTATCCAGAAGGCTTCCTGTAAGGTAAGCTGTCTTTGTCAACACCTTCCCTGTCCGTGCAAGTATCCCTCTCAATACTTTAGAACTGCAAATGAGTAACATCCCCACTATGTTTAGTTGCTACAGAATATTACCCATTTTTTTTATAAAATATTGGACAAATGCTCTCCAGTATCAATTTTCTGATGGTAAACCCTACGTATCTAGCATGGCAGAGATCACAATTGATGCACTATACAATAAGGTGTGAGTCGCAATGATTCATTAAAAGTTTGACTCAAACCAGAGGGCAATTAACATTTATATTTTTTATTTACTGCAAACATAAGTGCTGCCTGCACATTTCAAAAGAAACTTTTTCTAGGTAGATGGAGATTTTTCTTGATGAAAAAGACTAGTGGAAAGCATGTTGCCAAAAGACCGCCCCATTCTTGCCAAACATCTGAACCCTATTCAAAATCTCCTTCAAGATATCAATCTGGTTAATGACTGATTATACTATGAAGGAGATTTTGAAAGGGGGGCAAATTTCACACATCTGGTTTTTTCTTATACGTTAAAAACAGTTTGCATTTTTTCAGTGTGCTGGATCCATTTTTCTGCTCGCCAGATTTTTTTAGTCTGTGTTACATGCGGTCTTCTTGTATGGAAAAAAAAATATTTGCTTCTCTGAGTCATTAAGCAGTAAAATAAAATCAGCACTTGGATTACAAAGCATATGCTGTTTTTTAATTATGCCATTGACATTAATTGCCATAGTATTCTATAAAAACCTATAAAACAAAATAACGGATAGCACGCAAATCAAAATAATTAATGTTATCACCAAAGGTTCTTTTACTGCAAGAGTCTAGAGCAACTGAGGAGGCAGGCTGCTATGCACCATATGTGCAATGCGTATATATACATGTGTATGTATGTGCAGTGTGTGTATATACGTGTGTGTAAACACATGTGTATGAGCAGTGTGTATGTGCAGTGGGGAAAATAAGTATTTGATAAACTGTCGATTTTACATGTTTTCCCACCTACAAAGAATGAATAGGTCTGTTATTTTTATCACAGCTACACTTCAAATGTGAGAGACAGAATTTAAAAATAAAAAACAGAAAATCACATTGTATGATTTTTAAATAATTAAATTGCATTTTATTGCATGAAATAAGTATTTGATCACCTACCAACCAGCAAGAATTCTGGCTTTCAGAGACCTGTTAGTTTTTTTTTAAGAAGCCCTCCTACTCTGCACTCATTACTTGTATTAATTGCACCTGTTTGAACTCGTTACCTGAATAAAATACACAATCAATCACACTCCAATCTCTCCACCATGGCAAAGACCAAAGAGCTGTCTAAGGACACCAGGAACAAAATTGTAGACCTGCACAAGGCTGGGATAGGCTACAGGACAATAGGCAAGCAGCTTGGTGAGAAGGCAACAACTATTGGCACAATTACTAGAGAATGGAAGAAACACAAGATGACTGTCAATCTGCCTCGGTCTGGGACTCCATGCAAAGTCTCACCTCGTGGGGTAAGGATAATTCTAGGAAAGGTGAGGAATCATCCCAGTACTACATGGAAGGACCTGGTCAATGACCTGACTAGATCTGGGACCACAGTGTTAAACATTACCGACAGTAATGCACAACGCTTTCATGGATTAAAATCCTGCAGGGCATGCAAGGTCCCCTTGCTCACTCCAGCGCATGTCCAGGCCCATTTGAAGTTCATCAATGACCATCTGGATGATCCAGAGGAGGCATGTGAGAAGGTCATGTTGTCAGATGGGACTGAAATAGAACGTTTTCATATAACTCCACTCGCCGTGTTTGGAGGAAGAATAAAATAAGTGAAGAACAAGAACCAAGAACCAAGAACACCATTCCAACCGTGAAACATGGGGGGTTTAACATCACATTTTGGAGGTGCTTTTCTACAAAGGTAACTGAACGATTGCAACATATTTTGTAGGTGCTTTTCTGCAAAAGTAACTGATCGATTGCAGCGTATTGAATGGAGGATAGGTGGGGTTATGTATCGTGAGATTTTGGCTCCTTCCATCAGTAAGAGCATTGAAGATGGCTCATGAGTGGGTCTTTCAGCATGACAACAACACAAAACACACAGGAGTGGCTCTTTAAGATGCATTTCAAGGTCCTGGAGTGGCCTAGCCAGTCTCCAGACCAGAACCCAATAGAAAATCTTTGGAGGGAGCTGAAACTCAATGTTGCCCAGTGACAGCCTCGAAATCTGAAAGATCTGAAGAAGATCTCTATGGAGGAGTGGGTCAAAATCCTTGCTCCAGTGTGGGCAAAATTGTTCAAGAACTACAGGAAATGTCTGACCTCTGTAATTGCAAACACAGGTTTCTTTACCAAATATTAAGTTCTGTTTTTCTATTGTATCAAATATTTATTTCATGCAATAAAATGCAAATTAATTATGTAAAAATCATACAATTTTCCATATTTTTTTAATATTCTGTGTGGCACCCTGTAAGGGTTGGCGGAACGCACCAAATGAAATATATATAATAATAAGGTGCGTTCGCAACTCGGGGTCTACCGTGCAGAGATGGAACCTGCTGCTAAGCAATGGCGGAAGAAGGTGGCGGTTGAACGCCGACAACACGTGGGTTATATGTCACCTGGTATGAACAACGGCGAACTCTGTTGCTTCACAGAGCCGCAGCAACAAAATAATAGAACTCTGTTCCCTGTTACACATCACAGGACACAGCTGATATGGCGCGAGTGAGGTCTCTATGCTCGACCCCTAGAACGCGGGGACTTGAGTCCGACCAGACCCACAATGCGCACTGTGTCGCACAGGTGATGCCACTACTTGGCGCTGAGTGGTAGCAAAATACAGCTAACTAAGGCGCACCAGGATTTGGCGCAAAACAAGAGCAACAGCTCAACTGACCGCAGAGCTGTACCAAAAGATGTGTGCCAGAGCACGTGGATTGACTGTGCCCTGGAAACAGCCCGTGCTAAGCAGCACACGTGGCCGAGACAAGCGCTAGGTCAAGCCGAATAACAACCGGCCTGACTAGGGAAGACTAGGCGATCGTACACACAGACAGTGCAGCAGATTCTCAGCCCAAACACACGTGCATACACAGAGTGGTAGCATATCCACTTGCTCACATATACCACATGATTTATACTAGAGCACGGTCCGTGCGGCTGTGCGATCCTTTTATAACTTAAGCCTTCCAGGACGTTGCTGATGGCCCAATCCGAACTGCTTGAGGACCTGAGCATGTGATCTTCGACCACCAATGAGCGGTCATCTCACGGGCATGCTCAGATGGAGAAAAGCAGGACTTAGTCCCAGGAACACCTGCTCGCTGCTGACTAATGTTTGTTGCTACAGCTGAACCTGGGGCGGCAGCAGCAACCAAATGCATAGCATTAGCTTGAACAAGACGCTGAGACTGACATCCCTGCTGAGCAGGATCCTCTGTGGCTGAAGAAGAATGGGAGACCACAGAGGACATAGCTCTAGATTCCCCCTGTACAGCGGCGGGATCTTGACGCCTAGCACACCCCAGAGTCCGGTTGCCACGGTGACATTGCCTCCCTCTACAGGGTGGTGATGTCATACTGGGAAGCAGGAACAGGTCCCCATGCCAGGTAATACACAGGATCCAACACTCTTTCTAACTTCAGACCAAAAGGGGCAGAGCTTAAGGGAGTGACATTTGGTGGGAGGAGTTAGTGCTGAGGTATGGAGATTGTTCTGGAAAGAGTCAGTTGGTCTGAGGAGAGGGAAAAGAGGAGCGTAGACAAGGGCTCTGGGAATTACAGCTGTGTCAGAGCTAATCCCTGAGCTCAGCGCTGATAAAAAGGATGCCAGAGTCCTAGGCTGTGCGGGTGCTGTATGCCCCAGCAGCCGAATCTGGAAAGCAGGGGACTGCAAGCTCCCTGACCACACCAAACACCTGGAGGCACGGCAGCAGACCAAGAGCCCAGGGCTGCCAGTGAACAGACAGTGCCTGTAATAGACTCACGCTTTTTGCCATACAGGTTAAAGCCAACACGCAGTAGAGGTTCGCAGCTCAGCTACAGGCAGCAGGGACCAGAAAAGAGAGTGTAACAGGAAGGCCTCTAACCCCACCTGGCAGGGTGGATCCCCTGAATGCTTCCAGGCTAGTTGGACTCCTGCTATCATCTGTAACTAGTACCCCGGATTGCATTTTCATCTACCAAGAAGTGAAAGGTAAAGAAAACTGCACTTTTCTGTGTTCCTTGCTTATTCTCTGCACCTCAACATTCACCATCAACTGAACACCCTGTTACATCTGCCCTGGGGCCTAGCTCTACCCGTGGAGAGCAGCAACATCCTTGCTGCGTCACCATCCGCCCCAGTGGATCTGAACCACAGCGTTGGCCATATATTGCCGAACACCACAGGTGGCGTCAAGAACTAATTTCCCCACAAAGTACCCCTATCTTCATCTTTGACATTTTATTGGATGTCCAGGGCCACGGAGCGGGTCACTTCTGCTGTGACGTCCCCTTTAAGAAATGCCCGGCCCGGACCGAGAACCCCACAGCCCTGGTGGGGCACTCCATCTGTCTCTAACAGTTGAAGTCTACCTATGATAAAAATTACAGACCTCTCCATTCTTTGTAGGCTGGGAAAGTTGCCAATTCGCCAGTGTATCAAATATTTATTTTCCCCACTGTGTATACATGTGTGTGATGATATGATTTTATTTGAATAAGTGTTGATTTTTATTTTTAGTTAAGATTAGAATAAATGTGGATTGTTGTTCATGGAAAAAAATAAGATATGCCATGAAAATAAGTTTTAAACCATTTTTCGGAGCAAAAAATAATATAAAACCCTGTCTTATTTTTGGACAAACAGTGATTTTACATCCGCGTGGCATTTGTAATTATACATCAACATTTTAAGATACATACAATTTCAATGGTTAATAATAGCAATGTACCCACAAAAATCAGATGCATTATGCAAGTTCTGAGTTAGATCTTATTGTTTTGAGTACCCATAGACTTGACTGGGTGAGTCTCATCCAAAACTCAGAGGACAATAGTGCATGCTGCGATTTTTCACTGATCTGAACAGCCCTGTTAAATTACTGGCCAGGGTTAAAAAAAGTATGGATGCTTCTTTTTTTAATCGTCCCATACCTATTCACTTAACTCCTTAAGGACATAGCCAATTTTGTGTATGTTTTTTTTTTTATGAGAATGTCTGTGGCTTAGGATATCAACACTCTTTATTAAGGTGTGCAGAATTATTAGGCAGCTTGTATTCCTCAGGCAAAATGGGCCAAAAAAGAGTTTTACCTGATGATAAAAAGTCAAAAATTGTTACAAGTCTTACAGATAGATGCAGAACACTTGAAATTGCTAAGATATCGGGGCATGATCACAGAACCATCAAAACTTTTGCTGCAAATTGTCAACAGGGTCAAAAAACGTTTTGAGAAAAAAAAAATAAATTAACTGCCAAAGATTTTAAAAGAAGATATTGTGCAGCAACCAGGTACCCATTATCCTCCAATGCTATCATATTCTAGAACAAAAATCTCACTGGAGTGCCCAGAAGGACAAGTTGTTCAATGGTCAGAGACATAGCCAAGGCAAAGTAGGCTGAAACCCGACCGCCACTGAACAAGACACATAAGTTGAAACATCAAAACTTGGTCAAGAAATATCTAAAGACAGGTTTTTCAAAGAATATATGGACTGATGTCATGAGAGTGCCTCTTAATGGAACAGATGGATGGGCCCATGGCTTGATCAGTAATGGATACAGATCTCCACTTTCACTCAGATGCCAGCAAAGTGGAGATGAGGTACTGCTATGGGCCGGTATTATTAAACATGAGCTAGTTGGATGTTTTTGGGATTAAGACAGTAAAGATGTATATCTTTGTACCGTGTTAGCCAGTAGATAGAAAAATATTTGGAGTTGAGAGTCCTCAGTGGTTGATACCTTTTAATGGCTAACTGAAAAGATGGTAACAAATTGCAAGCTTTCGAGACTACTCATGTCTCTTCATCAGGCAAAGACTATTACAAAATCTGAAGAATCACATATTTATACTGTGCTGTGTGGTGTATAAATATGTGATTCTTCAGATTTTGTTTTAGTCTTATGCCTGATGAAGAGACCTGAGTAGTCTCGAAAGCTTGCAATTTGTTACCATCTTTTCAGTTAGCCATTAAAAGGTATAAACCACTGAGGACTCTCAAGTCTAAATATTTTTGGGATTGAGATGGATTCAAAATAAACTACAATGTCTACTGACAGTTTTTAAAAGACATTTTCTTCAAGTACTTACGCTGAAAAAAGTCTGCATCTTTCAAGAAAGCCATGGTTTGTAAGCAGGACAATGTTCCATTGCATGCATCAAAGTCTCCACTGTTTGGCTGCCAGTAAGGGCCTTAAAGATGAAAAAATAATGACATAGCCCCCTTTCTCTTCCGACATAAACCCTATCGAGAACTTGTGGGCCCTTATTAAACGGGCTATTTACAATGAAGTAAAACCTTATACCTCTCTGAACAGTGTCTGGAAGGTTGTGGTTGGTGCTGCCCAAGAAGTTGATCGTCAATAGGTTAAGAAACTGACAGACTCCATGGATGGGAAGGCTTATGACTAGAGATGAGCGACTTTCCCTTTTTTAGGGTAGAGTCGGGTTTCATGAAACCCGACTTTCTCAAAAATCGGGTCGAACGAAATCGGCCGACTATCGGGAAAAGTAGGGGGTCCGACTGAAACATGAATCCCAATGCAAATCAATGGGGAAGCAAAGTCGCCATTGAGTGGAGGACAGTAAGCACACCTACAGTGTCCATTTCAATGCCAACAACATAAATTCTATTACTTAAGCTTGGCAACCTGAATTAACTTTATAATAATATTTACGCATTAAAACTGGAGGTTATTTGGCTAAACTTGTGGGGGCGGGTAGGGCTGGCTCCCGGTTTTCGTGTGCCCCAGGCCAAAGAGTGTCAGTGTGCCCCTTTAACACATACCACAATTCATGATGCTCCGATACGGCACAGAAATAAAGGTACAGTATAATGAAAAATACTTCACTTCTTGACTGATATCTATGTTAAAATCTACAATAGCTTAAAAAACTGACAGTATATTCCTTCATACAGTATTATGGCCACCACATAGTGCGCCATACAGAATAATGAGCCCCATATATTGCTCCATACAGAATGGGCCTTTTAGAATGCTCCAGTATGTGATGGACCCCATGGATGCTGCTCCAGTGTCTGATCTGCCCCATTTAGAATACTCCAGTATATGATTGGCCCCATGGATGCTGCTCCAGTGTCTGATCTGCCCCATTTAGAATGCTCCAGTATATGATGGGCCCCATGGATGCTGCTCCAGTGTCTGATCTGCCCCATTTAGAATGCTCCAGTATATGATTGGCCCCATGGATGCTGCTCCAGTGTCTTATCTGCCCCATTTAGAATGCTCCAGTATATGATGGGCCCCATGGATGCTGCTCCAGTGTCTTATCGGCCCCATTTAGAATGCTCCAATATATGATGGGCCCCATGGATGATGCTCCAGTGTCTTATGGGCAAAAATAATGCTACATATATAATGGGCCCCATTTATAATGCTCTATTGTATAATGGCCCCGTAAATGCTGCTCCAGTGTCTGATCTCCCCCATTTAGAATGCTCCAGTAAATGATGGGCCCAATGGATGATACTTCAGTGTCTTATGGGCCAAAATAATGCTCCATATATATTGGGCCCATTTATAATGATCCAGTGTATAATGGTCCCCGTAAATGCTGCTCCAGTGTCTGTTTTCCCCTTTTTAGAATGCTCCAGTATATGTTGGGCCCCATGGATGATGCTCCAGTGTATGAAGGGCCAATATAATGCTCCATATATAATGGACCCCATTTATAATGATCCAGTGTATAATGGTCCCCGTAAATGCTACTCCAGTGTCTGTTTTCCCCCTTTTAGAATGCTCCAGTATATGTTGGGCCCCATGGATGATGCTCCAGTGTATGGTGGGCCTAGATAATGCTCCATATAAAATGGGCCCCATTTATAATGATCCAGTGTATAATGGTCCCCGTAAATGCTGCTCCAGTGTCTGTTTTCCCCCTTTTAGAATGCTCCAGTATGTGATGAGCCCCATGGATGCTGCTCCAGTGTCTGATCTGCCCCATGTAGAAAGCTCCAGTATATGATGGGCCCCATGGATGCTGCTCCAGTGTCTGATCTGCCCCATTTAGAATGCTCCAGTATATGTTGGGCCCCATGGATGATGCTTCAGTGTCTTATGGGCAAAAATAATGCTCCATATATAATGGGCCCCATTTATAATGCTCCATTGTATAATGGTCCCCGTAAATGCTGCTCCAGTGTCTGTTTTCCCCCTTTTAGAATGCTCCAGTATATGTTGGGCCCCATGGATGATGCTCCAGTGTATGGTGGGCCTAGATAATGCTCCATATAAAATGGGCCCCATTTATAATGATCCAGTGTATAATGGTCCCCGTAAATGCTGCTCCAGTGTCTGTTTTCCCCCTTTTAGAATGCTCCAGTATGTGATGGGCCCCATGGATGCTGCTCCAGTGTCTGTTTTCCCCCTTTTAGAATGCTCCAGCATATGATGGGCCCCAAGGATGCTGCTGCAGTGTATGATCTGCCCCATTTAGAATGATCCAGTATATGATGGGCCCCATGGATGCTGCTCCAGTGTCTTATCTGCCCCATTTTTAATGCTCAAGTGTATGCTGGGCCCCATATATAATTCTCCAGTGTATAATGCTCCCCATATATTGCTCCAAATATTAAAAAAAATGAAATACCTCTCCTTGCTGTGCACTGCTCTACTCTGGACTCCTCAGTGTCTACATTTACAGCTCTCTGCACTTGGACTATTTAGGCAGAGGTCGTATAGACGTGACGTCATCGCACTCTCTAAGCTGGATATCACTATCAGGAAAAGCGGAAGACGTCACAGCGGTGGAGCAGGGAGAGGTAAGTGTTGCAAGTGCTGGGGCCCTGAGCAAGCAGGGGGGGCCGACTTGTGGGCGACGGCACTGGCACAGGGCCCCTTATAGTACGCCGGTGTGTCTGACGGCGAGTCGGCCCTCTCACCGTCAGAGACACTTTTTTGTACTATGAGGGGCCCTGTGCCAGTGCCGTTGTCCTTGAGTCGCCCCCTCACCTGCTCAGGGAACCGGCACTTGCCCAGGTGTGCCAGGTGCTGACGCCGGCCCTGGGGGGGCGGATTTGTAGGTTTTGTAGTCCGTCAACGCTTGCAAGTGCATGTTCATTAAATGTTTAAGCATGCAACTGGAATTCAAATTTCTGAGATTTTTCCCTCGGCTAAAGGTCCTTCTGCACTTCTTACAGATAACATTTGCCTCATCAATAGGATATTGGTCAAAAAAGTGCCACACTGGACTCTTCCTACTATGGTATACATTTTCAGGGCTTGCACACTGTGCTAATTTGACAGTCTGGCCAAGCTGTCCTGCAACTCTTTTTTTTTAACACCTTTTTGGACTGCTGCGGGCCTGCCAGATAACCCCAGTTGTAATTTCGATACCTGCTGCGGATCCTCCTCCTCTTCTGAGCTATTGTCAGCGGCACTCTCTTCCCCCACTGGATGCCAATCCGGGTCAACAACTGGGTCATCCATAACCTCCTCTTCAATTTCATCTGCACCTTCCTCTGTGTCACTGTGTAAGGTGGTATAGTATGCAGGAAGGGTCACCTGAGTTTCATCAGGGTCACATTCTGGCTAAGTAGACTGCGAGGGAAATGTAGTGCTCTGGGTGAATGTACCAGCAGAATCATCTAGCAGTGGCTGTGCATCAGTGCACTCCATCTCTGATTAATGTTGGACTGGGGAATTCAGGATTTGACTTGATAACCCAGGCATGGTATGTGAAAAGAGCTCCATGGAGTAATCGGAATTGTGGGCTGCCACATTCTTCACTTTTGGTGGGGGTGAAGCACACAAGGAAAGGTGTTGTTCGAGACCAGGAGCCTGCACTGACGATTCAGTGCTTGCATTTTTTGAAAATTCATAGGAGGAGGCGATAGAGCTGGAGGCTGTTTCGGCAATGTAAGCCAAAACCTGTTCCTGATGCTCCGGCTTTAAAAGCAGTTTACCTACTCCCAGTAAAGGGAGCCTTCCAGGCCTTCTTGAGCCAGATGATAACGCAGGCTCAACACCTCCTGCCTTAGGTGCTATTGTGCTTATGGCACTTCCAGCAGATGCACCACCATCAGTACCAGCTGGTCCCCCACACCCACGTCCGTGGCCTCTTCCACCATACTTCCTCATTTTTGTGAAAATGTACCCAAAATATCAGCAGATATATGTTACTGTATCAGAAGCGTACAGCTGTATACAATCTAGGGATAATTGTAAATCTCCGTATATATTTCAGGAGTCACACACAGATGCTCTCAGGCTTAGTATCGATTACACCAGAATATAAAAAGTAGAAAAAGGGTAATGTATTACAAGCGTACAGCTGTATACAGTGTTGGGGTAATTTTTAAATCTCTGTATATATTTCCGGAGTAACAGACAGACGGTCACAGGCTCAGTATGGATTAGACCACAATATAAAAAGCTGAAAAAGGGTAGTGTATCACCAGATACCAGGTATATATAGTATAGTGAAAATATTCAAAATCTCCGTATATATTTCAGGAGGCAGACACAGACGCTCTCAGGCTCAGTATGGATTACACAATAATTTAAAAAGATGAAAAAGGGGTACTGTATCACCAGATACCAGGTATAAAAAGTATGGTGAAAATATTGGAAATCTCCGTATATATTTCAAGAGGCAGACACAGATGCTCTTAGGCTCAGTATGGATTACACAATAATATAAAAAGGAGGAAAAAGGGGTACTGTATCAGTAGATGCCAGGTATATATAGAATAGTGCAAATATTCTAAATCTCCATATATATTTCAGGAGACAGACACAGACTCTCTCAGGCTGAGTATGGATTACACAATAATGTAAAATGAAGAAAAAGGGGTACTGTATCAGCAGATACCAGGTATATATAGTCTAGGGAAAATATTGGAAATCGCCCTATATATTTCAGGAGTCAGACAATGACGCTCACAGGCTCAGTATGGATTACACAAAAATGTAAAAAGATCCGCAAGAAATAATCACACGTGAGCCAATGTTCCAGGTGTCAATGATGCACTTACAGTTGGGGGGAGGAGGACTTTCTGCAACAAAGGGTACTGTATCCAAAGCGTACAGCTGTATACAATCTAGTGGTAATTGTAAATCTCTGTATTTATTTCCGGAGTAACAGACAGACGCTCACAGGCTCAGTATGGTTTAGACCAGAATATAAAAAGTTGAAACAGGGTACTGTATCACCAGATACCAGGTATATATAGTATAGGGAAAATATTCTAAATCTCCGTATATATTTCAGGAGGCAGGCACAGACGCTCTCAGGCTCAGTATGGATTACACAATAATCTAAAAAGATGAAAAAGGGGTACTGTATCAGCAGATTCCAGATATATATAGTATGGTGAAAATATAGGAACTCTCCGTATATATTTCAGGAGGCAGACATAGACGCTCTCAGGCTCAGTATGGATTACACAATAATCTAAAAAGATGAAAATGGGGTACTGTATCAGCAGATACCAGGTATATATAGTATGGTGAAAATATTAGAAATCTCCGTATATATTTGCGGAGTAACAGACACAGACGCTCACAGGCTCAGTATGGATTACACCAGAATATAAAAAGCAAAAAAGTGTATTGTATCAGAAGCATACAGCCGTATACGGTGCTGGGGTAATTTTAAATCTCCGTATATATTTCAGGAGTAACACACACGCTCACAGGCTCAGTATGGATTACACCACAATATGAAAAGCAGAAAAAGTGTACTGTATCAGTAGCGTACTGCTGTATACAGTGTTGGTGTAATTTTAAATCTCCGTATATATTTCAGGAGTAACACACACGCTCCCATGCTCAGTTTGGTTTACAACACAATATAAAAAGCAGAAAAAGTGTACTGTATCAGTAACGTACAGCTGTATACAGTGTTGGGGTAATTTGAAATCTCCGTATATATTTCAGGAGTAACACACATGCTCACAGGCGAAGTAAGGATTACACCACAATATGAAAAGCAGAAAAAGTGTACTGCATCAGTAGCGTACAGCTGTATACAGTGTTATGGTAATTTGAAATCTCCGTATATATTTCAGGAGTAACACACACGCTCACAGGCTCAGTATGGATTACACCACAATATGAAAAGCAGAAAAAGTGTACTGTATCAGTAGCGTACAGCTGTATACATTGTTGGAGTAATTTGAAATCTCCGTATATATTTCAGGAGTAACACACACGCTTACAGGCTCAGTATGGAGTAGACCAGAATATGAAAAGCAGAAAAAGTGTACTGCACCAGTAGCGTACAGCTGTATACAGTGTTGGGGTAATTTTAAATCTCCGCATATATTTCAGGAGTTACACACACGCTCACAGGCTCAGATTGGATTACACCACAATATGAAAAGCAGAAAAAGTGTACTGTATCAGTAGCGTACAGCTGTATAGAGTGTTGGGGTAATTTTAATTCTCCACATATATTTCAGGAGTAACACACACGCTCACAGGCTCAGTATGGAGTAGACCAGAATATGAAAAGCATAACAAGTATACTGTATTAGTAGCGTACAGCTGTATACAGTGTTGGGTAATTTTAAATCTCCGTATATATTTCAGGAGTAACACACAAGTTCACAGGCTCAGTTTGGATTACACTACAATATGAAAAGCAGAAAAAGTGTACTGTATCAGTAACGTACAGCTGTATACAGTGTTGGGGTCATTTGAAATCTCCGTATATATTTCAGGAGTATCACACATGCTCACAGGCTCAGTATGGATAAAGTGTACTGTATCAGTAGCGTACAGCTGTATACAGTGTTGGAATAATTTTAAATCTCCGTATATATTTCAGGAGTAACACACACGCTCACAGGCTCAGTATGGATTACACCAGAATATGAAAAGTATTAAAAGTGTACTGTATCAGTAGCGTACAGCTGTATACAGTGTTGGGGTAATTTTAAATCTCCGTATATATTTCAGGAGTAACACACCATGCTCACAGGCTCAGTATGGATTACACCACAATATGAAAAGCAGAAAAAGTGTACTGTATCAGTAGTGTACAGCTGTATACAGTGTTGGGTAATTTGAAATCTCCATATATATTTCAGGAGTAACACACACGCTCAAAGGCTCAGTATGGATTACACCACAATATGAAAAGCAGAAAAAGTGTACTGTATCAGTAACGTACAGCTGTATACAGTGTTGGGGTAATTTTGAATCTCCATATATATTTGAGGAGTAACACACAGACGCTCTCTCAGTATGGATTTGACCATAATACACAAGGCAGAAAAACGGTACTGTATCAGAAGATACCAGCTGTATATGGTTTTGTGGAAAATTGAAATCTCACACACAGATAGTCAGCATGTATTTGTCCGTGATACCAACTGGTACACGGTAGTGTGAGGAGCGCACAGCTCTATATTGTGTTGGAAAAAATGAACGCTCAGTAACTGTGCAGAAAAAAATAAAAGTATTAGTGCTGTGTAGGTGCTGTGTTAAAAAGCACTCTGCACAGCAGTGTACACACAGGAAAAGAAATTCCTCCCCTGTCACTGGCAGGCAGCCTTATAATCAGCTCTGCTGCTCCACACAATAAATTCCTCCCCTCTCACTGGCAAACAGCCTAAGGACCAGTGCTGCTGCACACAACAAAATCCTCCCCTGTCACTGCACACTATCTGTACAGCTAATCGCTATCAGCACAAGCACAGAATTATTGTTTTTTTTACTGCCTAACGCTCTCCCTACTGAGAACCAGCGCCAGCAACCTCTACCTACGCTAAGATCGGCAGAAGTAAAATGGCTGTCGGCAGTGAGGGCTTTTATGTGCACTGTGATGCCACACAAAGCAAGCCAATCACTGCAATGCCCTTCTCAAAGATGGTGGCGGCGGCTGCCCATGTCATCGCGTTGCTCACAGTATGCGTCCCTGCTCATTGGCTGAGAAAAGGCCCTTCAAGCATTATGGGAAAACCGATTTTGGCGCTCGGGTCGCCTCACGCTATGGTCGGGTTTCGCTCGGCGAAACTCGACTTTTGGCAAAAGTCGGTCTATTTTGAATCTGACACACCTGTTTCCCTCAACTCTACTTATGACTGTTATTAAAAAGAAGGGGGGCTATATTGATCACTGATATTTTTTTGAAATGTCAAAAAACGTATTTTTGTACATTTTTGATAATTTGGTTATTATTCTCACTTTAGCAGATAGAAAACAACAATTGATTTGGGAATCAATCATTTAGTTGCATAATAATTATTCACATTAATAGCTGCCTAATGATTATGCACTCACAGATATTTTCCTAAGAAAGACATAACACCACTTTTACTTTTTAAAATATTAAGGTTTATTAACCTTTTGTATTAATCATCAAAAACACAAATCACTTAATTATTGTGCATATAAGTTGTATGGCTACAGTAATATCAAGTGAAATTTTGGGTAAAAAATTGTTACAGCAAATTTGCTTGTATCTCCATTTTCAGAAGCCTATAACTTTTATTCAGTCAATAGAGCTGTGTGAAGGCTTTTTTTTTGCATGGCAAGCCGATGTTTTTCTTTATACTTTTTTCCAGTACTTACTGAATTTTTTTGTGGAGGTGCAATGACAAAGAAAAAGTAATTATGGCTGATTCTGCAATACCAAATAATTATATATATATTTTATTTATTATATTTCATTTTTAACTGAGTTTAAAGAGAGGATTAATTTTTGTATTAATAGTTGCATGGCAAGCCGATGTTTTTCTTTAAACTTTTTTCCAGTACTTACTGAATTTTTTTGTGGAGGTGCAATGACAAAGAAAAAGTAATTATGGCTGATTCTGCAATACCAAATAATTATATATATATTTTATTTATTATATTTCATTTTTAACTGAGTTTAAAGAGAGGATTAATTTTTGTATTAATAGTTGCATGGCAAGCCGATGTTTTTCTTTAAACTTTTTTCCAGTACTTACTGAATTTTTTTGTGGAGGTGCAATGACAAAGAAAAAATAATTATGACTGATTCTGCAATACCAAATAATTATATATATATTTTATTTATTATATTTCATTTTTAACTGAGTTTAAAGAGAGGATTAATTTTTGTATTAATAGTTGTATTGCTGTTACTATATATAGTAATGCTGTGACAATGTTGTATATAGTAAATATGACCGTCTCCTATAACATGGATGTCACAGGGGAAATAACATCAGAAGCTCTAGGTTCTCGTAACAACCTATCAGTTCCATTCAATCAAGTCACTCAAATCAATGTTCGGGCTGGATTGTAGCTTAAATGCCACTGTCAGTTATTGACAGTGGCATTTCAAAGGTAAAAAGCAGTAATCAGCGGTTGCGTTGGCCATTGCTGTTAAAAGCAGATACAAGCTACGTAAAATAAGACTATGCAAATAAAAGCAAAATGCAATAACAAATCAGACCCACTGTCTTGGTATTGACAATTATGATACATTTTGAATTAACAGTATGTTATTTGTATTTTCTATTCAAAGCACAAGTTAAAAAATATGGATAAAAATGTATAGATTGGCTTTTATATGCCTCAGAATTTCCAGTTTGCGTCTTGTGGTTTTCCTGTATTGGACCATACAACAAAATGTCATGACTCATGATACTCTACTAACATAAATATCATGACTTTCGCTAGGCAGTCATAATATTTGTGCTTGCTTTGTAATAAAATAGACATTTTTTAGGTTATATTAACAACCCCAAAACAATGAAGAGATCCATAATATATTAAAAAATACCATGTATCAATAATATTAAAATATACAATCAAAAATTAAAAGGCGACACATTATATATCTGATATTATACCTAATAGATAAAAATATCATTTAGGGACCACAAACTAGTAGATATTGCTAAGTGACAAATCTAGTGTTCCCTGAAATAAATACAGTGGTTAGCCAACAATAGTGGATATCCCCAAATGACAAAAAATAGGTCCAGAAAAAAACACAGACTAGACTATACAGATAAAGGGGGAAATAAGAAGACCATCAATAGTTTCCGAAATATATTGGAAAGATGAAACATATAAATATATTCAAGGACTATGAAAAAATTCCATAGTATGTGCATCAAGTTCACATATAAAGCCTATCACAATAAATACACATACTATCCATCAGTGCATCTATATAGTGCACCTAGATCATAACCCAGGTACCTAATCAGTCCTTCATTCCCATTAATCTTATGAAGACAGGGAGTGATACATGAACCTATAACTCCATGTCATGCTGTAACTGTATGTAAATAGAAAAAGGGCCCTGCACTGTCTCTGGGGCTTGGACCCTAAACATCTATGATCCCAAAGGTACCTCTAAAGGTGAGAAGGTTTGGGCCACTAACCTTACCTTTCTCCTATAATACCATAAGCTGTCCTCTCCTCATCCCACAGGAGGCGTGGGACAGAAATGCTAGTGTATAAATACATAAGACAAATATGGATAAGAAAAAGCAACTAACATAAAAAACACTCATGAAAGGTAGAGGGGCATATACCGAAGAGTAGAAATGTACAAACCAAATGGAAATAGGACAATGAGGAAAGCATACGCCCCAAAACAGCATGCATCAATCTCCAGCAATAACAACAGTCTCCATCTTAGCACAGCGACTCCAAGGAGCTGTTAGAGTCTATTCAGTTTGACCATCCGCCATCTTGTTGTGGTTTCTGGCTGCTGGTCTGTTTTCCCCTGGTGCTAGGCTTGTCTTTGGTCAGGTGATTGTATCACCCTTTATTACCCTGCACCTGCCTACCAGTCCTTGCTGGACATCAGTGTTAATCCGCTTGAGTTCTGGCTAGGAGCCTTGTTAGCTGTTAGGGTTTGAGTTCCTGCTGCTTCACAAGGGGAGTCTCGAACCAGTCCCGCTGCGGTCCCCCATTCATCTCCATCCACAGTGGAGCCTGCTCAGCTTAGACGTTGGTCCCAGCGTCTCGCCCAGTCTAACAGTGTGCAGAGGATTACTGCTGTTCCTCCAGGCTCTGCTATTGTGGCCAGTACTGTTTAGCGCCGAGCAGACATCTTTAGGACAAAGTCCTTGTTTTCCCCTTCTGAGCATGCCCAGAGTGAGATCTCTCATTGGAGATCAGGGGTCACATGCTCAGGTACTGCAGCAGCTCCTATTGGTCTGCCAGGAAGGTCCTGTGACTACTGGTGTTCTGGAACAAGTTTCATTGGTCCTTGTTTCTGGCAGGTCCTGTAGCTGTTACTATAAAAGGGTAGCATGGCTGGGCCGCCATGCGCTAATATCAACCATTATATGCTTTGCGCCAGTGTGGTCATGCGTGTGTGTGGTTTGGGCCCGGCTGAAATAAGCCCCTAGAATACCGACTTAATCGGTGAGGAGTTTGGTATGCTAGCTGGTCAGGGTCAGTGTCCTAGATGCCCTAGATTACCGGCATAACCGGTGAGGAGTTTGATTGCCGTATTCAGGGCCTGGCGTTCAGACGCCATAGATTACTGGTGACTCCCGCGAGGACATTAGCGCATGATCACGTTCTATGTTCGCTTAGCACTTAACTGTGTACCTGGGTGCCTGACAGGACACAGAAATTTTTCTCAGCGGCCCTGTGATGTAACAGGGTTCGCTTTCAACGCTAGACAGCGCCCTAGTGTGTTTATTTTGCGACTCAGTTGTGTTTAGTGAGTTTGCACACATCGCCATATAGCGCTGCGGCACTACTTCTAGCGGCTCTGTGAAATAACAGAGTTCGCACATAGTGCCACAGCACATTGCGGTGTTTATTTTGGCGACTCTGCGGGATAACAGAGTTCGCGTCTTGCGCCATTTTACTAGCAGCAGGTTCCGCCTGCACGGTGGACCCCGGGCTGCGAACGCACCTCTCTACCTCATATATTTGGTGCGTTCCGCAGACCCTAACATTAGCTTTGCGCAGTTCTGGGATCTCTAGTTCTGCTTGCTTAGTCTTTTTGTTTTTTCCTTTTGTTTCTGCAGCTTCCTCTATTTCCCTGCAAGGAGGTTGCCAGGGTTTTTTTTCCCAGTCCCTAGATCTTTCAGGGATCCCGTTCCCCACCTTCAGGTCTCTTCTTGAGTCTAGACTAGGATCGTCAGTGGGTCTATTCGCAAGGAATAGGTCGCCCGCTCCATCGTAGGGATCAAATCTAGTCCTAGTGCAGGGTCAGATTCCCCCCCGCTCTATTCCTGAGTTGCAGACCCATAACAGGAGCTAGATGAGGAAGAGAAGGTCTGGACAGATTTTATAGAGAGAGGAAATGACCAGGTCAAGTTTCTAACCAGTAAAGAAAGGGACGTTAACCTCTTCAGCACCAAAGGAAACAAAATCCATTTAATATGAAACACAAACACAAAGGCTAAATGGAAGATCTAAAACTCACAATATGTAGTGATTTTCTAAACCCAAATTTCTCAGGAGGATGTCACCCACTCGTGACAGTACCCCACTTCTACGTGGGGCCACAGGACCCTCAAGGCAGGGTTTATCTGGATGAGCCAAATGAAAAGACTGTATTCACCTACTGGCATTAACCTCAGATTCCGGCATGCACATTCTATCCTCCGGACCATATAATTTCCAGTGTACCAGGGACTGTAAAGAACGGCAAACTATACGGGAATCAATGATTTTTGCTACCTGAAATTTTACATTGACATCAATAATAACTGCTGGTGGCGGTGGTAAAGGTGACGTTTCCATAGAAGCAACACATTTTTTGACCAAAGACCTGTGGAAAACATTATGGATCCTTGAGAGTCAGAGGAAGTTTGAGACAAAAAACTACAGGGTTGATTATTCTTATAAGGACTAATAAACATAGGACCTATTTTCCAATAAGGAACTCTCAGGTTAATATCTTTGGTGGACGGCCATACTAAATCATTCACCCCAGGTCCCGACCTGTCAATCATTTCTTATCAGCCATATGTTTGTATTTGTCACGCATGATCTTTAAATAATTCTAAACCTCTTCACACACAGATGAGAGCGGAGAAAAAAAAAGTTCCTCCCCAGGAACCCATTGAACTTTACTGAAGGTACAGAAATGTAGATGGAACTCATATGCGCCAAAAAATGGTGATACCAGTGGACTCTCTATGACGATTGTTCAAAGCAAACTCAGCTAGTGGTAAAAAAAAAGACCAATCCTCCTGATTATCTGACACAAAACATCAGATATATGTCTGCAAACTTTGGTTTAGGCATTCAGTCTGGCCATTAGTTTGAGGATGGAACTCTGAGGAAAAGGATAAATGCATCCCTAAAAGGCAACAAAATGCCCTCCAAAATTTAGATACAAATTGGGTCCCCGATCTGAAACCACATCAGAGGGAACCCTGTGAACGTTCACGATCTCAGTGACAAACACTTGGGCCACTGTCTTGGCGTTAAGGAGAGCAGATAAAGCAACAAAGTGCCCCATTTTGCTAAACCCATCCATCACAAATAAGAGAAACATTTTACCAGAGGACAAAGGAAGATCTGTAATGGAATCCATGGATAAATGAGACCATGGATGGTCAGGAATGGTTAATGGTAAAAAAGACGGACGAGTATACGGGTGTTTGAAGGTGCACAGAGACTACAGGAGGACACAAAGTTAACTTCATCTTTACATAACCGTGGCCACCGGAAATGACAAGAAAGAAGGTCCAAGGTTGCCTTACTACCTTGGTGACAACCAGAGTTATGATGTGTCTTTAACATTTTGAGACACAAATGTAAAGGTACAAAGAGTTTCCCTGAAGGAGCAGCAGGGGTGTACCTTTGAGCCTTTAATACCTTACCTTCAAGTTCACAAAACACTGCAAAGATGACCTCCCCTTCTTGTAAAATAGCGTCAGCATCATCAGTACTTCTACCCACAAGGAAACTCTGAGACAAAGCATCCGCTTTGACGTTCTTAATACCAGGACAGTAAATGACCGCAAAATTAATCCTGGTGAAAAACAAAGACCATCTAGCTTGCCTGGGGTTAAGACATTTAGCAGATTGAAAGTACAATAAGTTTTTATGATCAGTGATGACTGTGACCGGGTGTACTGCCCCCTCCAAAAAATGATGCCACTCCTCAAATGCCATCTTAATGGCCAAATGTTCCCTATTGCCTAAATCATAGTTTATTTTGGCCAATGACAACATTTTTGGAGAAGAAGGCACATGGATACCACTTGCCAGGGGACAACCCTTGAGACTGTACACCCTTGACCCCTACCTCCAAAGCATCAACCTGGCAGGACCTGACAGATTGAATAATCTGGTGTTACACAACTTTGCACCCTGAAGCAAGTTCAAAAGACAATCATACACATGATGGGAAGACAGTTCTTAACACCCCTTCTCAGAGAACACCCCTCAAAAACAGACAGGAAATATGGAATGTTTTTAGTAGAGACATTAGAGATAATAGTACCTAGACAATTATTCTTTCAAAAATCACTCCATTTAGTTATCTCTCTGGCCTGCCAGTCTATGACCGGATTAATTAACTTTAATTATAGGACGTACCACAGGGGGTGGGATCACTACAGGTCTATCCCTGAGGTATCTATCATTATGTATGTCAACAGTCATGGCAGCCTCCAATGATGCTGGAGTTTCGTACTGCGCTAATGAATCTTTCAACCGTTCAGACAGGCCCTAACAAAACTGACTTCTAAGAGCAGGATCATTCCACTGGTTGTCAGTGGCCCATCTGCAGAATTCAGAAAGAAATTTCTCTGCCGGTCAGACTACCTCCTGGATCTTAAGTAGTTTAGATTTCACAAGATAGACCCGGTCCACGTCATAATAAACGAGGCCAAAACCTGAGAAAAATCCATCCTCCTACTGGAGTGACAATGATTAGGATGGGAGTGAGAAGGCCTAGGATTGAGGGTCTCCTTTAAGGAGGGACACAACAATCCCCACCCTCTGTACCTCACTCCCAGATGACCGCAGACGAAGCCTGAAATAGAGCTTACAGGCTTCCCGGAATGCAAAAAATGTATCCCGACCCCAAGAAAACCTATGTGGGAGCGCCACTTTAGGTTCTGGCTCAGCTGTCTGTTGAGAATAAACCTTAAAACCGTAGTTCTGAAAGCTCCAAAGACAGACCCTGCAGCTGTATCGCAAGGTTAGCAATGGGATCCATGTCGAGATCCAAAAATGTGGTGCCAGTGATAATGTAACGCTGTGACTGTACCTAAATAGGGAAAGGGCCCTGCACTGTCCCTAGGGCTGAGACCCTAACTATCCCTGCTCCCACAGGTACCTCTAAAGGTGAGGAGATTTGCACCACCAGCCTTACTGTTCTATTATACCTTAAGCTGTCTCCTCCCCCTCCACCAGGAAACCTGGGACAGAAATACTAGTGTATAATTATGAAAGACAAATAGGGATAACAAAAAGCAACTAACATCCAAAACACTCACCAAAGTTAGAGAGATATAAAGAGAAGGGTAGGAAAATACAAACCAAATGGGAATAGGATAATGAGGAAAGCATACACCTAAAACAGCATGCAACAATCTCCAGAAGCAACTGCAATCTCCAACTCAGCACAGAGACTCCAAGGAGCAAGGAAGTAAACTTCCTCTGGCGAGGAAGAGAAGGTCTGGCCAGATTTTCTAGAGAGAGGAAATGACCAGGTCAATTGCAGTGCTTACATGGAGCTGCAGGATTCTAAATAGCAGGAAACAAAATCCATTTAGTATGAAACATAAACACACAGGTTACATGCAAGATATGTGATTCACAATACTGTGTTTTTTCTTTCTATTTGCTCAAGTAAACAGACCTTTGCTTGTGTAAGCCTGTAATGTTGACAATTTGTTGTGACTCTTATCCTGGAGAACTAGTGATGTTGCTGGTATGCTAATTACACATTGTCCAGGCCAGCTAGTTTGTTGACTTTTAAAACAGAGAAAGAAAATCTATGAAAATAGATTAAATAATGTAATAATGTGACTTGATCTGTCACCATTTTTCCCTTTATCTGTGAATGCTGGATTGAAGGACACGTGTTAACCACAAAAAGAGAGAGACAGAGTTTCAGCTAAGACATCCAAACATCCAAAGGACCAGAGACAAGACAGCAGCCAAGACATCATGGTTCCATCACAAGGGACACAGATTTATCATTCGACAGGATGCCAGCTTAGTGGACCATGACACCAGCTAGAAGAATACAGATCTGCTTCATTGACCATCGACAAACCATGGATACATTTGTGAAAACCAGGTCGGGACTATCTCACCTGGCACCATGGATACATTTGGAGAAACCAGGTTGGGACCATCTGGCCACCTGGCACCATGGATACATTTGCGGAAACCAGGTTGGGACCATCCGGTCACCTGGCCATGTACCTCAATAAACTGTCATCTTCTTAAACTTATCGTTACCTCCTCTTTGTGTACGTGCAACAGGTGGGGTAGTAGACCCTGGAAGCGCTGAAGTTACAGCTGCTCTTATCCCAGTGAGTCAGAGGAAGGGTGAGACTCTGTAATGTGCACCGTCTTGGGGTATTTTGCTGGGACTGTACTATAATAATCTTTATTTAATAATCTTTATTTTTATATAGCGCTAACATATTCCGCAGCGCTTTACAGTTTACACACATTATCATCGCTGTCCCTGATGGGGCTCACAATCTAGATTCCCTATCTGTATGTCTTTGGAGTGTGGGAGGAAACCGGAGTACCCGGAGGAAACCCACGCAAACACGGGGAGAACATACAAACTCCTTGCAGATGTTGTCCTTGGTGGGATTCAAACCCAGGACTCCAGCGCTGCAAGGCTGCAGTGCTATCCACTGAGCCACCATGCTGCCCTATGTGTTATATGCCTGTTTTGTGGTTCAATAAAGGTATTGCCACACTGTTTTACCCTCACTCTGTGTTGTCTGAGTAGTGTTATGCCCACAATTAAAGGTGAGTGGGCGTTTGGTGGGACAATCCCTGGTCCATGTGGTTTAAGCTAGCGGACCAGGGCACACGCTGACCCCCCCGTGTCTCAACAAATACATAGTGATTTTCAAAGCCCAGGTCTCCTAGGAGGATGAGACCCACTCGTGACATTAAATTAACCTATATAGGAGACATCATGTTACCTACAGCTCTTAAATAATTTTGCTTCTGAAGAAAAATGCTGAAATCAAGACTTGTGTCAGAGAAAGGATGCTTTTTAAAAGACAAAATAACTTTTTAACATAATTGTCTATCTAAAGAAGTGTTCGCATTTTAAAAAACATATATTTCCGTGTTCTAATAGATAATATTAAACCAGTACATGCTACCTAAATACTGCTGGTAGTTACCACTGATTGCCATTGGTATTCCTCTATCCAGATAGGTTGAGATCATTTGGACATTCATAAGGTTGTGTATGCATTAAAGAACTCAAAAGTAATTCAATACCATAGAGAATGTTATATATATTTTCCAGGCAATTAGAGGCTTTGCAGTTTTGGGATTCATGATGAATTTATCCGACAAATCAAATTTTGGGGGGAAAATTCGGCATAGCTGGAGAATTCAATTATCAAATGATCCTCTCATTTATATTAATTTTTTTGTGTAAAATCTTGCCCATAATCAGAATAATCTGTAGAAAAAAACGAATAAATCCAAACAATTATTGCAAAATGTAAGCTTTGCAATATTACATGTAATAACATTTTCCATTTCTCAATTCTATAAAATAAATTAAGACATGGAAAGCCATTTTTAAACCTATCAAAGCTTGTTAAACAGTGTAAGCTCAGTATGAGTAGTATTTATACACAAATCAGTGAAATTTAGGCAATCATTCAGTCAGTGGTACAACTAAATTACACTCAAGGATCAATGACATTACAATGCTACGTATTATAGACCGAACTTTACTGCAGGGCAATTCGCTTCTTAGAGGGAGCAGACATGTAATGTGTAGCACATTCAGGAGGGACATATTTAAGTATTGCTGGTTTATTTTTGCATTTTGTTTGCACTTTCAACTGGAACAGATGAAAGAAAGGTTGAAAAAAATGTGGTTGTTGAAAGGCAGCTCAAATCACTTAAGTGCAGAGCATTTCACGCTCACACACAATGACTGTTCTTAGCATCAGTAAGCAGTGCCAGGTAGAAGAGCTGTATTTTGTCAGTCACGGCTGAAAGTAGCTATGAAACAGAAGTTAGTCTGTGACTTCAGTATAGCCTCATGATATCACTCTATAACAACTAGGTTAGGAGTTAAAAGTTAGTCATGATGACCAAGAATGATTGAATTGTCAACATATTCTTGCAGTAAACTACTTCAAAGTTTTTATGATACCTATTATTTCTACTGAAATGAGTTATGCTCTAGAGAATAAATTTTATGATATCATAGTGGGTCTGTAACCAGATTGCAAAACATAAAATGCAGATATTAATAAAAAGATCTTAGATCTAATGATACTGGTGTACTTACTTTTTATATCTGTCAGAATGGCTGTATGATGCCATAGAAGGGGTATAACTTTCAATTTTTGGAGTCAGTATAAAGATTTAAACTTCCTGAACGATAGGCAAAACTAACCTCAATTTATAATCTGCTGTAAAGTGAAAAGGTAATCTGGAATGACATCTGTTTAACCCATTAACCCCCAAGGGTGGTTTGCACGTTAATGACCGGGCCAATTTTTACAATTCTGACCACTGTCTTTTTATGAGGTTTTAACTCTGGAACGCTTCAATGGATCTTAGCGATTCTGAGATTATTTTCTCGTGACATATTGTACTTCATGACAGTGGTAAAATTTCTTTGATATAACTTGCGGTTATTAATGAAAAAATAGAAATATGGCGAAAATTTGGAAAATTTAGCAATTTTCAAATTTGAATTTTTATTCCCTTAAAACAGAGAAATATGTCACACAAAATAGTTATTAAATAACATTTCCCACATGTCTACTTTACATCAGCACAATTTTGGAACCAAAATTTTTTTTTGTTACGAAGTTATAAGGGTTAAAAGTTGACCAGCGATTTCTCATTTTTACAACAAATTGTACAAAACCATTTTTTTAGGGACCACCTTACATTTGAAGTCACTTTGAGGGGTCTATATGGCAGAAAAAACCCAAAAGTGACACCATTCTAAAAACTGCACCCCTCAAGCTGATCAAAACCACATTCAAGAAGTTAATTAACCCTTCAGGTGCTTCACAGGAGCTGAAGCAACTTGGAAGGAAAAAATGAACATTTAACTTTTTAGTCACAACAATGATCTTTTACAAACAATTTTTTTATTTTAGCAAGGGTAAAAGGAGAAAATGGACAGAAAAAGTTGTTGTGCAATTTCTCCTGAGTACGCCGATACCCCATATGTGGGGAAAACCACTGTCTGGGCGCACGGCAGGGCCCAGAAGGGAAGGAGCGCCGTTTGACTTTTTCAAGCCAAAATTGGCTGGAATTGAGATTGGACGCCATGTCACGTTTGGAGAACCCCTGATGTGCCTAAACAGTGGCAACCCTCCACAAGTGATACCATTTTGGAAACTAGACCCCCTAAGGAACTTATCTAGATCTGTTGTGAGCACTTTGAACCCCCAGGTGTTTCACTAAAGTTTATAATGCCCGGGTATGAAAAAAAAAATTTCCTCAAAAATGAGTTTTTAGTCCCCAATTTTTGATTTTTCCCAAGGAAATTGGACCCCAAAAGTTGTTATCCAATTTGTCCTGAGTACACTGATACCCCATATGTGGAGGGAAATACTGTTTGGGTGAATGGCATGGCTCGGAAAGGAAGTAATGACATTTTGGAATGCTGACTTTGATGGGTGTCATGTTCAGTTTGGAGAGCCCCTGATGTGCCTAAACAGTGGAAACTCCACAAGTGACCCCATTTTGGAAACTAGACCCCCTAAGGAACTTATCTAGATCCCCCAAGTGCTTCACACAAGTATAATGCCCGGGCATGAAAATAAAAAATTCTATTTTTTTCCCACAAAAATGATCTTTTAGTCACCAATTTTTTATTTTCCCAAGAGTAGCGGGAGAAATTGGACCCCAAAAGTTGTTGTGCAATTTTTCCTAATTACACTGATACCCCATATGTGGGGGAACCACTGTTTGGGCGCTTGGGAGACCTTGGAAGTGAAGCCCCTGATGTGCCTAAACAGTGGAAACCCCCCACAAGTGACCCTATTTTGGAAACTTAGCCCCAAAAGAACTTATCTAAATGTGTGGTAAGTAGAGTTGAGCGAAACAGGTCGGTCAGATTCATAAGTCGCCAACTTTCGCTAAAGTCGAGTTTCGCCGAGCGAAACCCGACCATAGCGTGAAGTCGGCTATGCGGTCGTTGACCCGAGCGCCAAAGTAGGTTTTCCCATAATGCTTGCAGGCGACTTTTATCAGCCAATGAACAAGTACGTACACTCTGCAACGAGATGACATAGGTAGCGTCCACCACCATCTTAGAGAAGGGCATTGCAGCAATAGGCTTGCTTTGTGTGGAGTCACAGTGGCTAAAAAAGCCCTGACCGCCGACCGCCATTTTACATCTGCCGATCTTAACAGTAGGGAGAGGTTGCTGATGCTGTTTATCAGTAGGAAGAGAGTTAGGGCAGGAAAGAAAAGTTCTTCTGTGCTTGTGCTGATAGCAATTGTGCTGTATAGTTAGTGTGCAGTGACAGGGGAGGATTTTCTTGTGTGCAGCAGCGCTGGTTATTAGGCTGACTGCCAGTGACAGGGGAGGATTTTCTTGTGTGCAGCAGCAGAGCTGGTTATTAGGCTGCCTACTAGCTGTATTGCTGTGTGTACACTGCTGTGCAGACTGCTTTTTACACAGCACTAATAATTTTATTCCTTTTTTCTGAACAGTTACCGAGCGTTCATTTTTTCCCACACCGTATAGAGCTGTACGCTCCTCACACATTACCATGTAGCGGCTGGTATGACGAACAAATACATGCTGACTATCTGTGTATGACTCCGGAAATATATAATGAGATTGAAATTTTCCCCTATACTATATACACCTGGTATCTTCTGATACAGTAACCTTTTTCTGCTTTTTATATTCTGGTTTAATCCATACTGAGCCCGAGAGCGTCTGTCTGTGACTCCGGAAATATATATGGAGATTTACAATTTTCCCCTATTCTATGTACACCTGGTATCTTCAGATACAGTGCCCTTTATCTGCTTTTTATATTCTGGTTTAATCCATACTGAGCCTGATAGCATCTGTGTGTGACTCCTGAAATATATACGGAGATTTACAATTTTTCCCTATGCTATATACACCTGGTATCATCTGATACAGTACCCTTTTTCAGCTTTTTACATTCTGGTCTAATACATACTGAGCCTGAGAGCATCGTGTGTTACTCCGGAAATATATACGGAGATTTAAAATTACCCCAACACTGTATACAGCTGTACGCTTCTCATATAGTACCTTTTTTCTACTTTTTATATTCTGGTCTAATCCATACTGAGCCTGAGAGCGTCTGTGTGTTACTCTGGAAATATATACAGAGATTTAAAATTACCCCAACACTGTATACAGCTGGTATCTTCTGACACAGTACCCTTTTTCTGCTTTTTATATTCTGGTCTTATCCATACTGAGCCTGTGAGCATCTGTGTGTTGCTCCAGAAATATATACGGAGATTTAAAATTACCCCAACACTATATACACCTGGTATCTTCTGATACATTACCCTTTTTCTGCTTTTTATATTCTTGTCTAATCCATACTGAGTGAGCATCTGTGTGTTACTGCGGAAATATATACGGAGATTTAAAATTACCTCAACACTATATACACCTGGTATCTTCTGATACAGTACCCTTTTTCCGCTTTTTATATTTTTGTCTAATCCATACTGAGCCTGTGAGTGTCTGTGTGTTACTCCGGAAATATATACGGAGATTTAAAATGACCCCAACACTGTATACAGCTGCACGCTTCTCATACAGTACCCTTTTTCTGCTTTTTATATTCTGATCTAATCCATACTGAGCCTGTGAGCGTCTGTGTGTTCCTCCTGAAATATATATGGAGATTTAAAATGACCCCAACATTGTATACAGCTGTACACTTCTGATACAGTACCGTTTTTCTGCTTTTTATATTCTGGTCTAATCCATACTGAGTGAGCGTCTGTGTGTTACTCCGGAAATATATACAGAGATTTAAAATTACCCCAACACTGTATACAGCTGTACGCTTCTGATACAGTACCCTTTTTCTCCTTTTTATATTCTGGTCTAATCCATACTGAGCCTGAGAGCGTCTGTGTGTGACTCCGGAAATATATACAGAGATTTAAAATTTTCCCCTATATTATATACACCTGGTATCTTCTGATACAGTACCCTTTTTCTGCTTTTTATTTTCTTGTCTAATCCATACTGAGCTTGTGAGCGTCTGTGTGTTACTGCAGAAATATATACGGAGATTTAAAATTACCCCAACACTGTATACAGCTGTATGCTTCTGATACAGTACCGGTTTTCTGCTTTTTATAGTCTGGTCTAATCCATACTGAGTGAGCATCTGTGTGTTACTCCGGAAATATATACGGAGATTTAAAATTACCCCAACACTGTATACAGCTGTACGCTTCTCATACAGTACCCTTTTTCTGCTTTTTATATTCTAGTCTAATCCATACTGAGCCTGTGAGCGTCTGTGTGTTACTCCGGAAATATATACAGAGATTTAAAATTACCCCAACACTGTATACAGCTGTACGCTTCTGATACAGTACCCTTTTTCTGCTTTTTATATTCTTGTCTAATCTATACTGAGCCTTTGAGCATCTGTGTGTTACTCCTGAAATATATACGGAGATATAAAATTACCTCAACACTGTATACAGCTGTACGCTTCTGATATAGTACAGTTTTTCTGCTTTTTATATTCTGGTCTAATCCATACTGAGTGAGAGTCTGTGTGTTACTCCGGAAATATATGCGGAGATTTAAAATTACCCCAACACTGTATACAGCTGTACACATCTGATATAGTAACCTTTTTCTGCTTTTTATATTCTGGTCTAATCCATACTGATGAGCATGTGAGCGTCTGTGTGTTACTGCGGAAATATATACAGAGATTTAAAATTACCCCAACACTATATACACCTGGTATCTTCTGATACAGTAATTATTTCTGCTTTTTATATTCTTGTCTAATCCATACTGAGCCTGTGAGATATATACGGAGATTTAAAATTACCCCAACACTGTATACAGCTGTACTCTTCTGATACAGTACCATATATCTGCTGGTATTTTTGGTACATTTTCCCAAACATGAGGAAGTATGGTGGAAGAGACCACAGACGTGGGCGGGGGGGCCAGCTGGTACTGATGGTAGTGGTGGTGCATCTGCTGGTAGTGCCAAAAGCCCAATAGCACCTAAGGCAGGAGGTGTTGAGCCTGCGTCATCGTCTGGCTCCAGAAGGCCTGCAAGGCTCCCTGTTCTGGTACTACGTAAACCGCTTTTAAGGCCAGAGCATCAGGAACAGGTTTTGGCTTACATTGCCGAAACAGTCTCCAGCTCTATAGCCTCCTCTTTTGAAGTTTCAAAAAATGCAAGCACTGAGTCGTTAGTGCAGGCTTCAGGTCAGGAACAACACCTTTCCTTGTGTCCTTCACTACCACCAAAAGTGAAGGATGTGGCAGGCCACACTTCAGATTACTCCATGAAGCGCTTTTCACATACCATGCCTGGGTTATCAAGTCAAATCCTGAATTCGCCAGTCCAAGATAAATCTGACATGGAGTGCACTGGTGTACAGCCACTGCTATATGATTCGGCTTGTACATTCACCCAGAGCACTACATTGCCCTCGCAGTCTACTGAGCCAGAATCTGACCCTGACAAAACTCAGGTGCCCCTTCCCGCTTACTATACCACCTTACACGGTGACACAGTGGAAGGTGCAGATGAAATTGAAAAGGAGGTGATGGATGACCCAGTTGTTGAAACGGATTGGCATCCATTGGGGAAGAGGATGCCGCTGGCAATAACTCAGAAGAGGAGAAGGATCCGCAGCTGGCATCGACATCGCAGCAGTGGTTATCTGGCAGGCCCGTTGCAGTCCAAAAACGTGTTAAAAAAACAAAAAGAGTTGCAGGACAGCTTGGCCAGACGATCAAATTAGCACTGTGTGCAAGCTCTGAAAATTTATCCCATAGTAGGAAGAGTGCAGTATGGCACTTTTTTGACCAAACTCCTATTGATGAGGCAAAGGTTATCTGTAAGAAGTGCGGAAGGACCTTTAGCCGAGGGAAAAATCTCCAAAATTTGAATACCAGTTGCATGCTTAGACATTTAAACACCATGCACTTTCAAGCTTGGACGGACTGCAAACCCTCAGGTAGCACATGTGCACCTGCTCCGACTGAAGGTAGCCAGCAACGCTCCATCGCTTCTCCCACTGTAAGCCCACTGGTTAGCACACCATCAGCAAGAAATGTTGAGGTGTCGTCGCAAGGCCAAAGCAGTCAGGGAATCACAATGTTTTTGCAACCAAAGACTGAATCTAGGCCATAACCACCACCACCACCACCACCACCATCACCATCACCAACCCCCTCTCAGTCCGCCATGTCCACCGCTAGTTCCCCCATATGCAGCTCTCAAGTCCAGCTCACCCCAGCAGACACTCTGAGTAGGATAAGAAAGTACTCATCCTCTCAAACGTGTACACTGGCTTTGAACTCCTACATTGCCAAACTGATCTCATTAGAGATGATGCCCTTCCGTTTGGTTGAAAGCGCAGCGTTCCGAGAGCTCATGGCCTACGCTGTCCCACGCTATGACCCCCCTAGTCGGCACTTCTTTTCTAGAAAAGCCATCCCTGCCCTCCATCTGCCTGTGAAAGACCGCATTGTCCATGCACTCAAGCAATCAGTGAGTGGAAAGGTGCACCTCACAACAGATGCATGGGCCAGTAGGCATGGCCAGGGCCGTTACGTGTCCATCACTGCGCACTGGGTTAATGTGGTAGATGCAGGGTCCACAGGGGACAGCGGCGGAGGGACAGTGCTGCCTAGCCCACAGTATAGGCAACAGTGGGCTGTAGGCTTTCGACCCTCCTCCTCTCCTCTTACAGAAGCGAAATCCAGTCGACAGAGCGCAGTCGCTCGAGCACTCCATCCGCAGCTGCCAGTGTTGCACATGAGGTGTCCCACTATCGAACAGCTAGTGGTAAGCGTCAGCAGGCTGTTTTAAAGATGATGTCTTAGGGCTACAACAGACACACCGCGGAGGTACTGGCTGACTACTTGCAGCGAGAAACTGAGTCACGGCTGGGCAGTTTATATCTTGATCCAGGAGAGGTAGTCAGTGATAACGGCCGTAATTTTGTGGCGGCCATAGCCCTGGCAAAATTCAGACACATACCTTGCCTGGCTCACACCTTGAACCTGGTGGTGCAGTGCTTCATAAATAATTATCTGGAGTTAACAGCCCTGCTCCATAAGGTGCGAAGACTGTGCTCGCACATCCGTCGCTCGCCCATAGACTCCAGTCGTATGCAGAGGCTGCAGCGATCGCTCCACCTCCCCAAACATAGATGTTGCAACAAGGTGGAACTCCACCATGCACATGGTTGAGAGGCTGTGCGAACAGAGGCAGGCTTTTATGCATTTGTGGGAGGATACACGGGCAGTCAGTTTGAGGGCAGACATAGGGTTGTCAGTTTGAGGGCAGACATAGGGTTGTCGGGTGTGCAGTAGTCAAAGCTGAAAGATCTCTGTAAAGTCCTTCAGTGTTTTGAGGATTGCACACGGCTGGTAAGCGCAGACGATGCAATCATAAGCATGAGCATCCCACTTATGCGTCTGCTCATGCAAACTTTGATGCACATTAAGGATCAGGCGTCTGCAAAAGAGGAAGAGGAGGAGGGAAGCTTGATGACAGTCAGCCATTGTCTGCTCAGGGATCTGTCCTGGATGAGGTGTAGAAAGAAGAGGAAAAGGAGGAGGAGGAGGATGAGGGGGATGATTATTTTGTGGAGGAGAATGCTTTTCTGGGGACAAAGAGAAAATGTTGGCTTGCCAAGGTCAGGTACAGGGTTTGTGCATGACTGGAGGGATGTGGATTTGGCAGAAAGTGCTTCTCCACCCAACACTGGCAGTGCATCATTGACACCTGGAACATTGGCCCACATTCGTAGTTATGTCTTGTGGATCCTAAAAAGGGACCCCCGCATTGCCAAAATTATGAAGGATGACGACTACTGATTGGCCAGCATCCTCAATCCACGCTATAAAGGCAAATTACAGAACATCATGCCACAGGAGAACCTAGAGCTAATATTGGCGAACAAACAAGCAACTCTGGTAAACCGTTTGCTAGAGGCATTCCCAGCACACAGCAGCGGTGCAGGTTCTACCACGAGCCATACTGGGCAACATAGAAGAGGTGTTCGTGGTGCACACAGCCGAAGTGGCGTTGGAGACAGGGTTTCATGACCATGTTGTGGACTGATTTCTCGAGTGCCGCTCACACAATTGTTAATACTGAATCGATTGCAACAGACAGTAGACAGCAGTTGTCAACTATGGTTCAAAATTACCTCACCTCCCCTATCGATGTTCTCCCTCACAGTTCATTCCCCTTTGACTACTGGGCCTGTAAAATGGACACCTGGCCTGAATTGGCACAATATGCCTTACAGAAGCTCGCTTGCCCTGCTGGTAGTGTGCTATCAGAAAGAGTCTTCAGTGCAAAATGTTGGTGATCTCACCTTCATTAAAATGAACCATGCCTGGGTTTCAAAGGATTTTGTACCACCTTCACCTGATGACACATAGGTTGCCAGCAAAATGGCTCGCTTTGTCCTCCTCTTCGTCCGACTTCTCCAATTCCTCCATTTGCAGCAGCTGAACGTCCAGCCTACACCTCAACATATGTCAGTTTTTCCACCTCCCTAACTGGGTTCCCCCCTCCAGGGCCGGCGTCAGCACCTGGCGCACCCGGGCAAGTTCCGGTGCCCTGAGCAGGTGGGAAGCCCACTCGTGGGCGACGACACTGGCACAGGGCCTCTCATAGTACGCCGGTGTCTCTGACGGTGGGGGGGCCCACTCGCCATCAGAGACAACGGTGTACTATGAGGGGCCCTGTGCCAGTGCTGTCGCGCACAATTGGGCCCTCCCTGCTTGCTCAGGGACCCAGCACTTGCAATACTTACCTCTCCCTGCTCCACCGCTGTGACGTCTTCCGCATTTCCTGACAGTGACATTCAGGTCAGAGAGCGCGATGACATCACATCTGTACGCCCTCTGCCTGAACAGTCCAAGTGCAGAGAGCTGGAAGATGGTGACGCTGAGGAGTCCAGAATAGAGCAGTGCCCAGCGAAGAGAGGTATTTCACTTTTTTTAATGTTTGGAGCAATATATGGGGAGCATTATAACCTGGAGAATTATATATGGGGCCCATCATACACTTGAGAATCACAGATAGGGCCCATTATACACTGGAGCATTAAAAATGGGACCCATTATATATGGAGCATTATATAGGCCCATCATACACTGGAGCATCATCATTGGGGCCCATCACACACTGGAGCATTATAAATGGGGCCCAACATACACTGGAGCATCATATACCGGGCCCATTAAACACTGGAGCATTATAAATGGGGCCCATTACATATGGAGCATTATATAGGCCCATCATACACTGGAGCATCATCCATGGGACCCATCATATACTGGAGAATCATATGGGGCCCATTATTTATGGAGCATTATATAGGCCCATCATACACTGGACCATCATCCATGGGGCCCATCATATACTGGAGCATCATATGGGGCCCATTATTTATGGAGCATTATATAGGCCCATCATACACTGAAGCATCATCCATGGGGCCCATCATACACTGGAGCATTATAACTGGGGACCATCATACACTGGAGCATCATATACGGGACCCATTATAGACTGGAATATTATAAATGGGGCCTATTATATATGAAGTATTCTATAGGCCCATCTTACACTGGAGCATCATCCATTGGGCCCATCATACACTGGAGCATTATAAATGGGGTCCATCATACACTAGAGCATCATATATGGGGCCCATTATACACTGGAGCATTATAAATGGGGCCCATTATATATGGAGCATTATATAAGCCATCATACACTGGAGCATCATCCATGGGGCCCATCATATACTGGAGCATCATATGGGGCCCATTATATATGGAGCATTATATAGGCCCATCATACACTGGAGCATCATCCACGGGGCCCATCATACACTGAAGCATTATAAATGGGGCCCATCATACACTGGAGCATCATATTGGGCCCATTATATATGGAGCATTATCTAGGCCCATCATACACTGGAGCATCATCCATGGGGCCCATCATATTCTGGAGCATCATATGGGGTTCATTATTTATTGGGCATCATATAGGGTATGGAGCATCATATGGAGCACATATGGGGCCTAATTCTGTATGGAGCATTACATGGAGCCCATTCTGTATGGAGCAATATATGGGGCAAACACATCATATACTGTATAGAGCTTTATATGCGACTCATTATACTGTATGGAGCAATATGTGGGGCTCATTATACTCTATGGGGACAGTCCTATACTGTATGGCACATTATATGGGGACCATCATATACTGGAGCATTATGTGGAGCTCATCATATACTGTATGGAACATTATATGGGACCAATTATTCTGTATGGAGCAATATATGGGGCTCATTATTCTGTGTGGCTCACTATGTGGTGGCCATAATACTGTATGGAGGAATATACTGTCCGGTTTTTGAGCTGTTGTAGAATTTAAAATAGATATCAGTCATGTAATGTAAGAAGTGAAGTATTTGGCATTGTACTATACCTATATTTCTCTTCCGTATTGAAGCATCATGAATTGTGGTATGTGTTAAAGGGGCCCACTGACACTCTTTTGCCCGGGGCACACGAAAACCTGGAGCCAGTCCTGCCCCCCACAGCTTTAGCTAAATAACCCCCAGTTTTCAATGCGTAACTAATAGAGTTGAGCGATACTTTCCGATATCCAAAAGTATCGGAATGGTATCGCCGATACCATTAAAATATCGGCGATACCCGATACCAATACCGGAAATCCAATGTAAGTCTATGGGAACAAAATATCGTAACAAAAAAAACCTCTTTCTTTCCTTGTAAACACTAAATATACACACATAGAATACATATATACAGTACAGGCCAAAAGTTTGGACACACCTTCTCATTCAAAGATTTTTCTGTATTTTCATGGCTATGAAAATTGTAGAATCACACTGAAGGCATCAAAACTATGAATTAACACATGTGGAATTATACATTACACTTTACAAAAAAGTGTGAAATAACTGAAAATATGTCTTATATTCTAGGTTCTTCAAAGTAGCCACCTTTTGCTTTGATTACTGCTTTGCACACAGAAAAGGTGAACGGCTGGACTCTACATGCCTGGTTCCCAACGTGAAGCATGGAGGAGGTGGTGTGATGGTGTGGGGGTGCTTTGCTGGCGACACTTGGGGATTTATTCAAAATTGAAGCGGTGAGCGGTCTAGCTCACCCCAAACCATCTCGATTGGGTTCAGGTCTGGTGACTGTGGAGGCCAGGTCATCTGGCGTAGCACCCCAACACTCTCCTTCTTGGTCAAATAGCCCTTACACAGTCTGGAGGTGTGTTTAGGGTCATTGTCCTGTTGAAAAATAAATGATGGTCCAACTAAACGCAAACCGGATGGAATAGCATGCTGCTGCAAGATGCTGTGGTAGCCATGCTGGTTCACTATGCCTTTAATTTTGAATAAATCCCCAACAGTGTCTCCAGCAAAGCACCCTCACACCATCACACCACCTCCTCCATGCTTCACTGTGGGAACCAGGCATGTAGAGTCCATCCGTTCACCTTTTCTGCATGCAAAGCAGTAATCAAAGCAAAAGGTGGCTACTTTGAAGAACCTAGAATATAAGACATATTTTCAGTTGTTTCACGCTTTTTTGTAAAGTGTAATGTATAATTCCACATGTGTTAATTCATAGTTTTGATGCCTTCAGTGTGATTCTACAATTTTCATAGCCATGAAAATACAGAAAAATCTTTGAATGAGAAGGTGTGTCCAAACTTTTGGTCTGTACTGTATATATATACATGTCATTGTGACATATATATATACATATATTTATAGTTTATACACTTCTACATAGTAAAATAGCCTCTGATTCAATTGCCGGGTAAAGCCGGCTTTTGTGAAAAGACAGAAGCACCCGACATGAAATGACACTTGGTTTACATAGAGTTAACCATGTCTTTTCATGTAGTTTGATATCTGATTTGCACAAACAATTACATGAGTGTATGTGTGCAAAATTTCACACCTGTAGGGGTTAATTAAAGGTGTAAATTCGTTGTAAAAAAAACGGACTTTTTTGCTACGAATTTACACCTTTAATTAACCCCTACAGGTGTGAAATTTTGCGCACATACACTCATGTAATTGTTAGTGAAAACAATAGATCAAACAACTTGAAATGACATGGTTAACTCTATGTAAACCATGTGTCATTTCATGTCGGGTTCTGCATTTTCACAAAAGCCTGCAATTGAATTAGCGGCTATTATACTATGTAGAAGTGTATGAACTATAAATATAAATATATATATATATGTGTCACAAATTCAATGACATGTATATATATATATGAGGTGTAAAATTGCTGAAAAAAATGCGTGGGCTCCCGCCCTATTTTCGCAACCTGACAGACAAAGCCAGCGAGTGGGGCAGATAGTAATAGCCCAGAGAGGGACCATTATTTTTGGCCCCCCCCTGGCTACTAACATCTGCCCCCAGACACCCCAGAAAAGACAAATTTATAATTAGATTCGCCCTTTCTGGCACTTTGCCCGTCTATTCCCATTGCCCTGTAGCGGTGGCGAATGGGTTAATATGGGGTTAAAGCCACCTTGCTATTGAAAGGTGACCTTAAGCCAGGTTAATAATTGAGAGCTGTCAATTAGACAACTATCAATTATTAATCCTATTGCATGAAATAAAAATAAAACACACACACTTTAATTAAAAATCATTTTAATGAAATAAAGACACATGTTTTTGACCATCTTTTATTTTACTGCGAAAACAATTTCCTGTAATAAAAATAAAATAAAAAAGCAAAATTATTCTTACCTATCCCATGCACAGTCAGATCCCACGGTGTAATCCTTCAGAAAGGGTTAATGTTTACTGCAGGGACCGCAGCTAATGCTGCAGCCTCACAGTAAACCCCCAAATGAATGAGTTCCTCTCCTGGCTGACAGGAGAGGAAGTGGAAAGCTTAATTGATTGCTTTCCACTTTCACTTCAGGTCAGCCAGGGACACAATCAGTGACGTCAGAGGGAACTGATTAACAAAAATAGGGGTCCCCTTCGAAAAAAAAATGGCGTGGGGTCCCCCCTATTTTTGTTAACCAGCCTGATGAAGCAGACTGCTGAGTCATGGTATTTAAGGCTGTTAGGGAGCCAATATCCATGGACCTTGCCAGCAGCGTCGGACTGGAGTACCTTGGGCCCACCAGAGAAAAATTATTCTTGGGCCCACCATCATACTTCCCAACCTTTGAAGAAGGGAAAGAGGGACAAAGGCTGTGGCACGCTGTGCCTGCTGCAGCAAATTTTAGGCCATGCCACGTTGCACCACAGACTGTCCAGGAGTTGGTGGATACTTTAGTCCAGGTGTGGGAGGAGATCCCTCAGGAGACCATCCGTCGCGCTCATCAGGAGCATGCCCAGAAGTTGTAGGGAGGTCATACAGCATACCTCCCAAATTTTGAAGACAGGAAAGAGGGTTAAAGGCTGCGGCGCGCTTAGTGCGCCGCTGAAAATTTTAGGCCACGCCCCGACCACACCCATTTCACAGCTAATCACACCCATATCCTCGCCCCAAGCGTACCCATTTAGCACTGCTGATCACACTGACTGGTAATGAGGGCACAGTGGCTGGTACTGAGGAAAAGAAAGAAAGCAGCGAGAGAGAAAGAACAAGCAGAGAAAGAAAGAGAGGAAAGAAAGAAAAGAGAGAGAGAAAGAAAGAACAGAGAGAAAAAAGAACAGAGAGCGAGAAGGAAAGAACAGAGAGCGAGAAAGACTAGAGAGAGAAAGAAAGACTAGAGAGAGAGCCAGAGGCGTAGCTGGGGTTTTGGTTTAGTGGGGGCGAAACTTCTGAGTGGGCCCCTAATCAGAGAACCTCAGCAAATGACCGCGCTGTTGCCAAAAATAATCTATATATAAAAAGACCAATATTGATATTACCGCCATATTGTCTGTGGTAAATAATACCAGTCCTACAGAACATATAATAGATTACAGCACAGGTACAGATAATGAGTTACCGCTGATGTTCTTTCTAATGGAATTGTTCACTTTTCATGTCTTTTCCATCTGGCCCAGACCGACATGACGACTTCTCCAGCCAGGACTCGACTGCAGAGATTACAACAAAGACACATTTCACTTCTCATATTGTCAGCACTGTCACGGTCACCAATTGGACTATTCTCAACCTGCACAAACTCCTCATCCTACTGATACCCCAATACTGAGCCGCTGCTGCCATATGTGTCCCTATTTCTGCACCTGATACCCCAATACTGAGCCGCTGCTGCCGTATGTGTCCCTATTACTGCACCTGATACCCCAATACTGAGCTGCTGCTGCCGTATGTGTCCCTATTACTGCACCTGCTGTGTGGTTCTGTGTGACCTCTAAATTTTAAAGCACCCCTCTAGAATACAGTAATGCCGGGTGCAAGTGCCCTAGAAAACAGTGCCCACATTTTGTCCCCTAGACTGTAATAATGCCCTGTGTGCCCCTTTGACAGTCACAGTAACCCGAGTTCCCCTATAACAATATGTGTCCACTTTACATTTAATAATGTCCCAAGTCTCCCCCTGTACATCTCCCCTATACACAGAATAATGCCCCTCACTGGATATATACTGACCCCTTAATGTCCCCAAACTATTTAATGGGTCCAACACTGTATGATGGCCCCTAGATAGCATCCATACAGCATAATACACCAGATAGTCCTCAATATAGTATAATGCACCCCCATAGGCAGCCTCTATATTATAATAAACCCCCATAGGCAGAGTCTATAATATAATGCACCACCATAGGCAGCCGCTATATTATAATGCACCCCCATAGGCAGCCTCTGTAGTATAATGCATCCCCATAGGGAGTCTCTGTAGTATAATGCACCCCAATATGGAGCCTCTGTAGTATAATGCAGCCCCCATATACAGCCTCTGTAGTATAATGCACCCCCCATATACAGCCTCTGTAGTATAATGCACCCCCATTAAAAAAAAAAAAAATACTCAACTCCCGGCTCCTGTGCTGCTCACTGTTCTCCCTCTCAGCGTCTGACAGCGGGCGCCGGCAGGTGATGTCATCGCGCCCGCTGTCAGACGCTGAGAGGGGGATTATAGGAGAGAAGGAGCGCTCGCTCCTTCTCTCTCTATGCGGTCAGCTGTATCGGTTGAATGCCGATACAGCTGACCCTCTGATGACGGGTGGGGGGCCCACTGCTGGCACCGGGCCCCCCCACCGCCTGTTCAGGCCCCATAGCTTCCAGGCGGCAGAGCAGGGAGAGCGATTCTCCCTGCTCTGCCGCAGAATGTAACTGTATCCGCGTGCTGTGCACGCCGATACAGTTACAGTAGCGTAGCTCCGGGTGGGCCCCCTCAGAGCGCGGGGCCCGGGGCCACCGCCCCCTCTGCCCCGCGACCTATCCTTTCAAATCAGGGCCCACCACGCAGGAGCTGGGGCCCACCGGAGGTTTCTCCGGTGTCCCGGTGGCTCAGTCTGACCCTGCTTGCCAGCCTGATAATACCAGGCCACAGCAGTCTGCTTATCTTTGCTGGTTAACAAAAATAGGCGATCCCCTCAAAAAAAATTGGCGTGGGGTCTCCCCTATTTTTGTTAACCAGCCAGATGAAGCAGACTGCTGAGGCCTGGTTTTTCAGGCTGGTAAGGATCCAATATCCATGGACCTTGCAAGCCTGATAATACCAGGCCACAGCAGTCTGCTTAGCATGGCTGGTTAACAAAAATAGGGGATCCCCTCGAAAAAAAAATGGCGTGGGGATCCCCCCTATTTTTGTTAACCAGCCAAGTAAAATGCAGACTGCTGCGGCCTGGTATTAAAAGACTGTCAAGGCCCATGGATTTTGGCCCTCAACAGCCTGATAATACCAGGCATCAGCAGCCCCACATTTGGCGCATCAAAAGATGTGCCAATTGATTGCACGGTGACAATAAGCCCGGTTAATAATGGAGAGGCGTCAATAAGACACCGATCCATTATTAATCCCAAAGTTTTTAAATGTTTAAAAAAAAGACACAGCAAGAAAAAAGTATTTTAATGAAATAAAAGAGACAACACAGTTTTCATTAATTTTATTATACGCTCATTCCTGCGACGCCATCGATCTCCTGTAAAAAAAGGAAAACAAACCAACAGTATACCACCTGTCTGACGCAGTCCATAGTAACGAGTGTCCCACGACGATCCAGCTCTGCTACATCGGAATGCCAGGCAGAGCCTGACATCCCGGCGCAGCACAGCTGATTACCTGCTTCCCCGGCGGTGACGTCATCGGACTGCTTTACGGCCGTGATTACCCAGCAGTCACTGCAGTTATCGCGAGAAACTGCATGTGACCGCCAGGGAGAAGATGATGGCGGCCATCAAGCAGTCCAGGACGAGACCACCGGAGATCTTCTGCCAGGTAAGTGCCGCTGACTCCTGACAGACCCGACCGACGGACACTGACCGTGACAGGAACATTCCGATTCCGGTATCCGATATGACGAAAATATCGGTACTCGGAATCGGAATTCCGATATAGCCAATATCGGCCGATACCCGATATTTGCAATATCGGAATGCTCAACCCTAGTAACTAATATTATAAAGTAAATTAAGGTTGATGAGCTTAAGTAATAAGAATTGATGTAGTTGGGATTGAAATGTAGATAGGAAAAATGATCTGCACTCTGGTCAAGAGGGCGAGGTGCTGGTGGAAGGGACCCGTTGGTCCTAAGTAGTAGTAAATGGAAATTCACTGCACTCTCATATAGATTTTTTGCAAACAGTGATAGAATTTATTGAGCAGTGCATACAATAAATCGTATAAAATACCAGAACCACCCGACGTTTCGACCCATCAGGGTCTTATTCATGGGTATACTTAGTTCCAGTAAAGAAAAAAATGGATGAAGGATTAGAAAAAAGGTAGCGGTCCCCTTAAGATAGATCCTCTTGAGAATGATTGGTAAAGGTCACCATATGGAACAGAGTAAGCCTTGAGCTGGTGGGGACAGCGTGCATACAGGGAAAGCGGTGCAACAGCACCCTGCTATGGAGGAGGCATGTTGGCATTGAAATGGGCACTGTAGGTGTGTTTACTGTCCTCCACTCCCTGCCGACTTTGCTTCCCCATTGACTTGCATTGGGTTTTGTGCTTCAGTCGGACCTTCGACTTTTTCCGATAGTTGGCCGATTTCGTTCGACTAGACTTTTGTGAAAGTCGGGTGGTCTGAAACCCGACTCGACCCTCCCGAAGGCAGAGTCACTCATCTCTAGTGGTGAGCACTTTGAACCCCCAAGTGCTTCACTGAAGTTTATAACACCCTCCGCTGCTATTCCCTCGTTCGAGGTGCACTCCGTCCGCATCTATTCCCCCTCCAACCTCCAACTGGCTGTCATCTACCGCCCCCGGAACTAGCCATCTCCACCTTTCTCGACCACTTCACCACCTGGCTACTCCATTTCCTCTCTGCTGACATCCCCACCATCATCATGGGCGATTTCAACATCCCCATTGACACTTCCACCCCGGCTGCCTCTAAACTTCTATCGCTCACGGCTTCCCTCGGCCTCACTCAATGGTCCTCTGCGGCCACTCACAAAGATGGTCACACGCTGGACCTCATCTTCACCCGCCTCTGTTCCCTCACTAATCTCACTAACTCCCCACTCCCCCTGTCTGACCACAACCTACTGACATTCTCTTCCCTCTCCTCTGTTAGTACGCATCCCCCACTCCACAAACTCACCCACCCAACACCTCAATTTACAATCGCTCTCTGAGTCCCTCCTCCCTCTCACAGACATAGCCTCACTCAATGACACAGATGCTGCTGCCACATTTTATAACACCACAATAAAAGCCACACTTCATTCGGCCGCCCCCCTCACGCAGAGCATAACTCGTACAATCAACAGGCAGCCCTGGCTGACCGGCCTGACCAAAGAACTGAGACAGGCTTCCAGGGCTGCCGAGCGGAGATGGAAGAGAACCCATTCTACCGAGCACCTCAACGCATACAAGCAGTCCCTCGCCAGCTTTAGTCCACGCTGTCTGCCGCAAAACAAACTTACTTTGCATCTCTCATATCCTCCCCGTCTCACAACCCTAAACAGCTCTTCAACACTTTCAATTCTCTACTCCGTCCACCAGCACCTCCTCCCTCTCTTCTCATTTCTGCTGAAGACTTTGCCTCCTTCTTTAAGCAAAAGATTGATATGATCAGAGAAAGCTTTGGCCCGCAGCCGCCAATGCCCCTCTTAGCCACTCAGCCCTGTTCTTCCAAAACCAGCTTCCCCACCATGACAGAATATCAGCTCTCCACTCTGCTGTCACGATCACACCTCACCACTTGCGCGCTTGACCCACTCCCGTCCCACCTCATCCCTAACTTTGCCACAGTCTTCATCCCTACTCTCACACACCTCTTCAACCTTTCACTTACAAATGGTGTCTTTCCTTCATCCTTCAAACATGCCTCAATCACTCCCATCCTCAAAAAGCCCTCTCTCTACCCATCCTCTGTGTCTAACTATCGCCCGATATCTCTTCTCCCCTCAAAACTACTGGAACAGCATGTATATCTCGAACTGTCCTCCCACCTCTCCTCCTGTTCCCCTCTTGACCGTCTACAATCCGGCTTCCGACCGCATCACTCAACTGAAACTGCCCTAACTAAAGTCACTAACGACCTGCTAACTGCCAAGAGCAAGCGACACTACTCTGTCCTCCTTCTCCTGGACCTGTCTTCTGTCTTCGACACCGTGGACCATTCCCTCCTGCTACAGATTCTCTCATCTCTTGGCATCACAGACTTGGCCCTATCCTGGATCTCATCATACCTATCAGACCGAACATTCAGTGTCTCCCTCTCTCACACCACCTCCTCACCTCGCCTCCTGTCTGTTAGTGTTCCTCAAGGCTCAGTCCTAGGACCCCTACTCTTCTCCATCTATACCTTCGGCCTGGGACAGCTCATAGAATCCCACGGCTTGCAGTATCACCTCTACGCCGATGACACGCAGATCTACCTATCTGGACCTGACCTCACCTCCCTACTGACCAAAATCCCACAGTGTCTGTCTGCTATCTCAGCCTTCTTTTCTGCTCGCTTTCTCAAACTGAACATGGACAAAACAGAATTCATCATCTTTCCCCCACCTCATTCTTCCCCTCCACCAGACCTATCCATCAATGTCAATGGCTGCTCGCTTTCCCAGTCCCGCATGCTCTGTGCCTTGGGGTGATCCTCGACTCTGCCCTCTCTTTCAAACCACACATCCAAGCCCTCGCAACCTCCTTCCGCCTCAAAATCAAAAATATTTCCCGGATTCGCTCATTCCTCAACCATGAAACCACAAAAACACTAGTGCACACTCTTATCATCTCCCTCCTCGACTACTGCAACCTCCTACTGTCTGGTCTCCCCTCCAGCACTCTGGCACCACTCCAGTCCATCCTACACTCTGCTGCCCGACTAATCCACCTGTCTCCCCACTATTCCCCAGCCTCCCCCCTATGCCAGGCCCTTCACTGGCTTCCTATTGCCCAGAGGCTTGAGTTCAAAACCCTAACCATGACATACAAAGCCATCCACAACCTTTCTCCTCCATACATCTGTGACATGGTCTCCCGCTACCTACCCACACGCAACCTTCGATCCTCTCAAGATCTCCTTCTCGACTCCCCCCTCATCTCTTCTTCCCACAACCGCATACAAGACTTCTCCCGGGCTTCCCTCATACTCTGGAACTCCCTGCCGCAAAACATCAGACTTTCACCAACAACGGAAACCTTCAAGAAAAACCTGAAGACCCACCTGTTCCGACAAGCCTACAGCCTACAATGATCCTCAGTCTACTGAACCATCGCATGACCAGCTCTACCCTTTCCTAGTGTATCCTCACCCATCCCTGTAGACTGTGAGCCCTCGCGGACAGGGTCCTCTCTCCTTCTGTACTTGTGTGTCCCCTATCTAGCACACGTTTATTGTACCTGTCTATATTTTCCCTTTTCATATGTAAAGCGCCATGGAATAAATGGCGCTATATAAATGTGTAATAATAATAAAATAATAATAACACCCGGGCATGAAAATAAAAAAAATCATATTTTTTCCACAAACATGATCTTTTAGTCCCCATTTTTAAATTTTCCCAAGGGTAACAGGAGAAATTAAACCACAAAAGTTGTTGTTCAATTTGTCCTGAGTACGCTGATACCCTATATGTGGGAGAAAACTACTGTATGGGCACACGTCGGGGCTCGGAAGGGAAGTAGTGACGTTTTGCATTGCAGACTTTGATGGAATAGTCTGCGGACATCATGTCGCGTTTGGAGAGCCCCTGATGTGCCTAAACAGTGGAAACCCCCACAAGTGACCCCATTTGGAAACTAGACTCCCAAAGGCACTTATCTAGATGTGTGGTGAGAACTTTGAACCCCAAGTGCTTCACAGAAGTTTATAACGTAGAGCCAAAAACATAAAAAATCATATTTTTTCCACAAAAATGATATTTTCGCCCCCAATTATTTTTTTTCCCAAGGGTAACAGAAGAAAGTGGACTCCGATAGTTATTGTGCAATTTGTCCTGAGTAGGCTGATACCCCATATGTGGGGGTAAACTACTGTTTGGGTGCATGGCAGAGCTCAGAAGGGAAGGAGCACCGTTTGACTTTTTTAACGCCGAATTGGCAGGAATTGAGATCAGACGCCATGTCACATTTGGAGAGCCCCTGATGTGCCTACACAGTGGAAACCCCCCAATTCTAACTCCAACCCTATCCCCAACACACCCCTAACCCTAATCCCAACCCTAACCCTAACCACGAACCTACCCCTAACACACCCTTAACCCTAAACCCAACCCTAACCCTAATCCTAACTTTAGCCCCAACTCTAACCCTAACTTTAGCCCTAACCCTAGCCCTAACCCTAACCCTAACGGGAAAAAGGAAATAAATACATTTTTTTAATTGTATTATTTTTCACTAACTAAGGGGGTGGTAAAGGGGGGGTTTGATTTACTATTTATAGCGGGTTTTTATGTTTGGCAGCTGTCACACGCTAAAAGACGCTTTTTATTGCAAAAAAAAGTTTTTGCGTCATCACATTTTGAGAGCTATAATTTTTTCTTATTTTGGCCCACAGAGTCATGTGAGGTTTTATTTTTTGTGAGACGAGTTGACGTTTTTATTGGTACCATTTTCGGGCACATGACATTTTTTGATCGCTTTTTATTATGATTTTTGAGAGGCAGAATGATCAAAAACCAGCAATTCATGAATTTCTTTTGGGGAAGCGTTTATACTGTTCAGCATGTGGTAAAATTGATGAAGCAGTTTTATTCTTCGGAATAGTATGACTACAGTGATACCTCATTTATATCATTTTTTTATGTTTTGGCGCTTTTATACAATAAAAACAATGATAAATAAAAAATAATTATTTTTGCATCGCTTTATTCTGCGAGCTATAACTTTTAAATTTTTTCGCTGATGATGCTATATGGCAGCTCGTTTTTTGCCGAACAAGATGACATTTTCAGCGGTACCATGTTTATTTATATCCGTCTTTTGATCACGTGTTATTCCACTTTTTGTTCGGCGGTATGATGATAAATCATTGTTTTTTGCCTTGTTTTTTTTTTTGAAGGGGTTCACTAAAGGGATTAACTAGTGGGACTGTTTTATAGGGCAGGTCGTTACGGACGCGGCAATACTAAAAATGTGTACTTTTATTGTTTTTTTTCATTACATGAAGAAATGAATTCATTGGGGAATATTTTTTTTCTTTATTTAGGAATTTTTTTTTTACACATGTCATTTTTATTTTTTTACTTTGTCTCAGGGTGGGACATCACTGCATAATGTCAGATCGCTGGTCTGACAGTGTCCACAGCACTCTGTCAGACCAGCGATCTGACAGGCACTGCATCAGGCTTTCTCAGCGCCTGCTCTCAGCAGGCACTGAGGTAGCCGCCTCTCTGCAGGACCCAGAAGGACCCCACTGCCATCTTGGACCTGGAGTCCTGCAGGGAGGAGGCCCTCGGAACAATGAGTTCACATCGCGTTGTTCTGAGGGTCTCAGGGAAGCACGCAGGGAGCACCTTCCCTGCGCGAAGATTCCCTGTACCGCCGGAACACTGCGATCATGTTTGATCGCAGTGTGCCGGGGGTTAATATGCCGTGAGCGGTCCATGATGAGAAAAAGATGGAGAAAAAGTATAGAATAAGCAATTCAGTGACTAAGGCTAAGTTCACATTAGTGTTTGAGTCCGCAGCATATCATCTGCATGCTCAAATGCATGTTAAAACGCATGTTTACGCAGCTTTTTTTATCCACATCATCTTACGCATGACGGAAAAAAAAACGCTGAGTGTGCTTGCGTTTGTATGCATTTTTGCATGCATTTACGTAGTTTATGCGCATGCGTTCAATATGACACCTGATACCCAATGGGCCTGTCTCATGGGATTTCTATATATAGACACACTGCACAGATGAAATCCTCGTCTTTTGCTGCTGTATCCAGCTTCAAGATGGATCTTAGCGTGGAGAGCTTCCTTCTTCATCTTGATTTGTCATTGAAATTGGCTCTTGCCTTTGCTTTTGCTTGTGAAGAAGAAAGAAGAAGAGAAGGAGAAGATGTCGTCGTCACTATTGGTAACACCCCATCGTTGAAGTCGGAGAGAGCCGTGGAGCCTACCACTCCTTGCACACTGAGCTGCGTGAAAACCCGGAGAAGTTTTTTGAGTACATGAGAGTGTCGGAACAGAGCTTCAATTACTTGCTGCTACGTGTCCGAGGATCCATTACTAGGCAGTACACACAGCTTGGTGACCCTGAGGTACGTAATTTTGAAAAACAAACACGTGTGGATGAATTCAAGAGAAAAACGCAGCATGTAAGCAGCAGTAATGAATCCAGAGCAGAAACAGCATTAACCCTGCTGTTCTGTTCCCATGTACTATACACTTACTGTATATTGCTCCTGGGTCACTATGACCCGGTTTATTAAATCTTGATTTTAGATACTCTAACTCAATTATTTTATACCTTTTGCTTACTAGACTGTATGGGCACATGTTTGGAAATAAAAAAAAGAAAATGAAATTGAAATCTTTATTTTTGTTTTTTTATTCCGAAAAAACTTAGTAATAAGCAAAATGAAAAATAGCAAACTACACATATGTGGTAAAAAAACAAAAAAAAAGCAAGCAAATCAAAAATTTTGTGAAAAAAAATTAATGATAATAAACACTTCAATTTGAACATATTTACATGGTAATATTAATTTATGTATTCTTGCATGAAGAGCAATAAACATGGGCTTTGCGTAAGAATTTTTTGCATCCAGAACATGTAATACTTGTTTTATTATCACAAGAATAAGGGCAATAGCTGCACCTTTTTCTTTTTATTCTGGAAGCACCGCTTGTAGAGGCCATGGGGTTAGAAGTGCTTGTGGAGGCCATGGTTTCAGTTTCCTGAGCATGTTGCTGGATGCTCTGCACAAGGCCTGCTGCTCCTTCCGTTCTGGGTGTTACCTTTTTTGCTCAATATACGGCCTAACCAGTGATTTTCCAAGTTCTTCGATAAAGAGTCTTCGTTTGTGGAGTTTGTTTGTATTCCAATTCGGGTTGATTTCCCTCCACAACACAAAAGCATTGTATGCCGACAAATCCACAATGTTGTAAAACACAATCATAGGCCACCGATTTGATTTTCTTTTGCAGGTACAGTATATGTACTAATGAGCTGATCTAATGTGTCTACACCACCTTTGGTTGCATTATAGTCCAAGATCATGTTAGTTTTTTTATCTTCCTGGGTACTTACTGCATTATCATGGTGGCTCGTACTCATTAGTATTACTTGTTTATTTTTTTTGGAACATACGCAACAATTGTTGTATTTGCAGTAAAGTAGAACATGGAACTATGTACATTTCTTTTACTCAAGATACCTTGTGGTAGTTCAGGCTTGTTTTTTCGGATCATACCCAACATGGTAAGTTGTCGCTTTTGTAACATTTTCCCTAGTTGGTAGGAAGTAAAAAAATTATCACATGTGACATTTTGTCCTTTGATTCCATATGTCAAATCAAGGACAACTCTCATCCCCTGATTTTTTTCTACTCTTTGTCCTGGTGTTTTTCCGGTATACACCTGTGCATTGTAAAGGTAAAAACTTGTGCTGTCACATAATGCCCATATTTTTATATAGACTGTGCACCAAAAATAATCAACATAAAGCCATTTTTATGGTGCGCAGATCTCAATGCATACACCTAGCAGAGCGCATGTACGACCCCATTGAAATAATTTAGGAAATAAATAAATTGATATACAACAGTAGATGCAATAAATAGACCCAACTGAGGTTACAACGCCTTTATTTCACTGAAAATATGGCCTTGCAGCTGTAAAAAATGATGCCGGGTCACTGTGACCCGAACACGACAAGTGTACAAATCGGCGTGTAGCAAAAAGTAAACCCAAAAAAAAAAAAAAAAAAGTACTCATAGATAGGTCTGGGGGGACCTATCTATGAGTATTTTTTATTTTTTTTAATTTTTTTTTGGGATTACTTTTTGCTACACGCCGATTTGTACACTTGTCGTGTTTGATTCTCGACGGGTCACTATGACCCGAACAGAACAGCAGGGTTAAAGACTCAGGATTTCCCTAACTATAAGAGCAATCTAACAGAAAATTGTGAATGTTTTGTCTGTAAAAAGCCCAGCCACCTTAAAGCAGACTGCAGAATTTGGAAAGCAAGAATGGGTCAGCTTAAAAAGCAGAACAGTCATTAAAGGGTTAAAACAGCTGAAAAGGAAGATTCTGGATGTGCTGAAGCTGCATTTAATGCTTGTACAAGCCCATCTGAAAAGCATATATGGTGTATAGATTCTGGTGCAAGCATTCATATGACAATTAACAAGGATTCCTTCACTGACCTTAATGAAAGCAAGTCAGAAAAGGTCATCTTAGCTAATGGTCACTATATGAGATGGTGTAGGAGACAGCTACCTCCACTGTCCAGTTTCCTCAGCACAAAGCAGACAGATCCAGTAAAGGAGTCGGCCGTACCTGCAACAGACCAATGCCAGCGAGTTTGGCCTCGGTGCTGTGCTTAGCCAGGTTGACTAGGGGAACCAAGAGCACCCCGTGTTGTACCTGAGCTGGAAGCTTCTGCTGAGGGAAGTGGCCTATTCCACCATCGAGAAGGAGTGCTTGGCCACGGTTTGGGCCCTGAAACGTTTGCAGCCCTACCTATACAGACGCACCTTCACCATGGTGATCGACCACAACCCCCTGAGCTGGATGCACACAGTGTCTGGTACTAACGGAAGGTTGCTGCTCTGGAGCTTTGCCCACCAGCAGTATGACTTTACCGTTAGACACAGAAAGGGCAGTGAGCATGGCAATGCAGATGGGCTGTCCCGCCGGGGAGAGCCTGCCGAGGTGCGCATGGAGGAGTACCAAGTGGTCCTGCCTCTGTAGCGCAGTCCAAAAGAGGGAGGTGCCAGGAAATATATCTTATTTTTCATCACACATTTAGGTCTCTGCCAAGTACACCTCTATAATGTTCCATTGTTTTACTGGCACACACATACGCTGCAGATTTGACCCCCTCACAGCCCTCTGTACAGGCTGTAGCTCTCATCCTCTATGCTCCCTCCTCCCCCGCTCACTCCAGCTAACACACTGGTGTAATGTGAGCTGCTGAAGCTAGCAGTCCACCACTGAATAGCTTTATGACCAGCTAAAAACCGGTTTAGCAGGTCTGAGGCACATGTTCCTTTAAGATCAAATATAATGACCCCAATTAGTGATATAGGTGTAAAAGTTACCTGTTTGGAGCCTACACCGATAGATTTATAACCCAGTGAAATCTCTAGGATCCAGAACAGCAAAATACAAGAGATGTATTACTGCTTAACCGAGGCAAATAGCCAAGTCATGTTTGGATTCAAATGAACGCCAACCTCATGCTGAGGAAAATCATAATTTGGTCATCGCTCTATGAGGTTCCCGGCCTGAGATATGAAATTAATAGCGTGTTAGTAAGCTTTCAGTCCTTGTGAAAGGGGAGTATATCCCATAGCTCTGCCCCCTTAGTGATGTCATCAACAGCGAGGTATAAGTTTATGTAGCCCATTTAGGAAGGGCTCTCTCTCTCTTTGCCTGGGCAGTTAACTACCAGATCCTGACCTGATGCATTGGGACGTATGCCCCTCCTCCCTGCCGCATGGCTTACCATGGAATGATATAAGATCACTGTAAGTTTCTTTTCATCTTTCATCCCTTTTATTTCATTATTGCTTTGTACATATTGTAACTGTCTCATTTTCATAATATCCTTTTATACTTTTGCAAACACTGCCTATTCTTTTTTTGGAGTAAAATTATAAAAATTTGCTAGCTTTGATCTCCTTGCTCTAATCGTACCTCCATGTTCTCAAACTAAGCCAATGCTACTGATTAGGGTTGGCTCCTGACCCGATATTGATTAAATCAGGAGCTGGTGGCAGCAAAGTGTGTTCTGGTGTTTTGGGGAGACCCTGGCAGTGACGGACGGAGTTTGATAAGTGTATATCCCGCCTCGGGCGGGAATAGGTCATCTCCCTCACTGCAGAGTGCCTAATAGCCCGGACACATCCAGGTGGCCCATCTGGCGACTACTTACCCTTGGTGCAGCTCCCTGACTGACCTGAGGGTAAGGGGGGGCGCCAGAGAGCTGCAAGTTCCAAACCAGAATTGGAAGGCAGGATAAACCAATAGATCCCCTTGTAATTCGTCACATATTGGTAGGCAGTGGTGGGATAATAAAATCCCCTAAAAGGAACTGGGGGCAACCAAACACCACCAGTTCGTGACAGATGTTCTCTATGCTTCCAGCCTTGAAAGCAATCTTCTGTCAGTAAAGAAGCTCACGCAAAAGGGGAATGTAGTTACTTTTAGAGATAACAGCTGCATCATCTTAAAGAAGGGTCACACTCTTGCAGAAGGAAAAATCCAAAATGAACTTTATCAGCTAAAATGCAAAGAAGAGTGTACAGTGCTAGACAAGATTGACATAAGAACTGTATCCATGTATGGCACAGATGTCTTGGGCACAGAGACCCAGAAGCAGTAAGGAAGCTAGCTCAACTTGCAAATGGTATTGAAATCAACCAGTGTAGTCAAATGATGAAGTGCACTAGCTGTCTTAAAGGGAAAGTATCATAATATCCAGTCCTAAAATAAGCACCACTAGATCTGCACAGCCTCTGGATCTGATACATACAGATGTATGTGGTCCAATGAGTGTTCAAACTCCTAGCAGGAAGAGATATTTTCTCACATTTATTGATGACTACTCCACATATACAGTCGCCTACCTGCTTTAATGGAACCGAATATATAAGTGGTAAGGTGCAAACCATTTTGAAAAAGGATGGAATCATATTCCAGACTACCATTCCATACAACTCAGAACAAAATGGCATTGCAGAGAGAAAGAATCGTACTCTCTGTGAAAGTGGAAGAAGTATGTTGTTTGATGCGAATCTACCTACAACGTATTGGGGAGAAGCCATCATGACAGCTTGATATCTTCAAAACAGACTGCCAGGTAAAGCCACAAATAAAAGTTCATGTGAGCCACGAAACTGTGAGAAGCCTAATCTGAAGCACCTCAGGATATTTGGAAGCAAAAAGTATGTGTATATTCCCAAAGAAAAATGTTTCAAGTGGGAATCACACGCAAAGCAAGGAGTCCTGGTGGGCTATAGCGAAACTCAAAAGGAATACGGAATCCTGCACTGAGAGACCAACACAGTAACAATCAGCAGAGATGTAGTGTTGAGCGAACGTGCTCAGTTATTCTCCTGAGTATCACTGTATTTGTTGTACTTGGCTAGCACCGAGCAGTTCCAGGATTACTCGTCGGGAACTCAGGTCTCCACCTTGCATTTTTGGCGGTCTTTAGAGACTCAATCAACATGCAGGGATTGTCTGCCAGGCACTGTAACGCCACAACCATCTTTGTTGTGGTCTTGCAGTGATTGGCTGGCCACACAGCATCATCAGGAGTATAAGAGACCGGACGCTGCCCTGCTCGTAGCATTCAGCTCCGGATTGAAATAGTGTAGGGAGAGCTGCTGCCGAGATAGTGTCAGATTTGGGGATTTCTTAGTCAGTGTGGGGTCTACCATCCTAAACTACTTAAATCAAGCTAAAACCTACAGTCCTCCTAAGGACTAATTTGGGAGTATGTAGGTTGGAGTGTTAGGTAGGCAGGGGAGTGTACGTCGCTCTATACATATCAGTGCAAGGCCTGCAGGCACTGTATGTGTGTATATAAATATCATTGCATACTTCAAGAGGGTCCATTCTATTACTTTCTGCTGCTGCTACCTATAGCATATATTGACCGTATACACCATGTTCCAAATTATTATGCAAATGATATTTTTCTCTGATTTTCCTAAGTGGTCAGTGCAAATGACAGTCAGTCTAATAAAAGTCATCACCTGTTAGACTATACATTGAATTTTATTGAAGAAACCTCCCAATGATAAAAGTATAATCTCCAAAATAAATAAAAACTCAAAATGCACTGTTCCAAATTATTAGGCACAGTAGAATTTCTAAACATTTGATATGTTTTAAAGAACTGAAAATGCTGATTTGTGGAATTTGCAGCATTAGGAGGTCACATTCACTGAACAAAATAGCTATTTAACTCCAAAACATCCTAACAGGCCAAGTTACATATTAACATAGGAACCCTTCTTTGATACCATCTTCACAATTCTTGCATCCATTGAACTTGTGAGTTTTTGGAGAGTTTCTGCTTGTATTTCTTTGCATGAAGTCAGAATAGCCTCCCAGAGCTGCGGTTTTGATGTGAACTGCCTCCCACCCTCATAGATCTTTTGCTTGATGATACTCCAAAGGTTCTCTATAGGGTTTAGGCCAGGGGAAGATGGTGGCCACACCATGTGTTTATCTCCTTTTATGCCCATAGCAGCCAATGACTCAGAGGTATTCTTTACAGCATGAGATGGTGCATTGTCATGCATGAAGATGATTTTACTCCTGAAGGCACATTTCTGATTTTTATACCATGGAATTAAGTTGTCAGTCAGAAACTCTATATACTTTGCAGAGGTCATTTTCACACCTTCAGGAACCTTAAAGAGCCCTACCAGCTGTTTCCCCATGTTTCCGGCCCAAAACATGACTCCTCCACCCCCTTGCTGACATCGCAGCCTTGTTGGGACATGGTGGCCATCCACCAACCATCCACTACTCCATCCATCTGGACCATCCAGGTTTGCTCGACACTCATCAGTAAACTAGAGTGTTTGAAAATTAGTCTTCATGCATGTCAGGGTCCACTGCAATCGTTTCTGCTTGTGAGCACTGTTTAGGGGTTGCCGAATAGTAGGTTTATGCACCACAGCAAGCCTTTGAAGGATCCTACACCTTGAGGTTCAAGGGACTCCAGAGGCACCAGCAGCTTCAAATATCTGTTTGCTGGTTTGTAATGGCTTTTTAACAGCTGCTCTCTTAATCCAATGAACTTGCTTGGCAGAAACCTTCCTCATTCTGCCTTTATCAGCTCGAACACGTCTGTGCTCAGAATCAGCCACAAATCTCTTAAAAGTACGATGATCACGCTTAAGTTTTCGTGAAATATCTAATGTTTTCATCCCTTGACCAAGGCATTGCACTATTTGATGCTTTTCAGCAGCAGAGAGATCCTTTTTCTTTCCCATATTACTTGAAAACTCTGGCCTGCTTAATAGTGTGGAACATCCAGTTTTCCTTAAATTGGGCTCACATGGCAAACTAATTATCACAGGTATCTGAGATTGAATTCAGTGATCCAAAGAACCCTGAGACACAATACTATCAATGGGTTTCATTTACAAAAAAAGCAATAAACGCTATGACACTTAAAACCAATTTGCATAATAATTAGGAACATGGTATATACCTAGCCTCAGGTATATTTGGCTAGAAAAATTTTTTTTGCCAGGTTAAAAGAGATTATTTTATTCCAAAGCTTCCAGAGCCCTTTTTTTCTCAATTTGCTTTTTGACACTGCACAATACAGCCAGATCCTTTTCCTAGCATAGCTTGAAAATACAGTAATTTTTAAGGGGTCCCAAAAATCACATTTGAGTGCGCAGAAAAATCTATCATTTTTTTGTGGTAGGGTAGAATTTTTTTTAAGTGTCTTACACAATTTATTGAAACCATTTTGCTGAACCCCAAAAATACATACAGGCCACATATTTTACTGTGTAGTATATCTGTGACACGCCTCATATATCCGTGTGCTAAAAATTTGGTCATTTTAGGCCGGTATTCCAGTGTTTTTCCTGTTTGTTACTCTAGATATATACAGCACTATTTTGCAGACCCTCCAAAAAATAAAGGCCACATATTTGGCAGTGTGGTATCTCCGTGACAGGCCTCATATATCTGCATGCTCCAAGTTTGGGCATTTTAGGCCGGTACTGCAGGGTTTTTCCTGTCTGTTATTCTAGTTCTATACAGCACTATTTTGCATTTAAAAAAAATAAAAATACAGTCCACATATTTGGCAGTGTGGTATCTCTGTGACAGGCCTCATATATCTGCATGCTCCAAGTTTGGGCATTTTAGGCCGGTATTCCAGTGATTTTCCTGCCTGTTACTCTAGTTTTATACTGCACTATTACAGTTCATTAAAGAACTGATTGGCCAGATATGTACGGACTCAGAATGACTGGGCTGCGGGTTCCTGTGTTGCGCCGGGTACAGAACTGTCAACGCTGCATCCCCTGTTTCCCAGGGGAAGGAATAGGGGAACGGACAGGCCCCATTACCCAGGAAGAGGGGGCGTGTTTAGACAAGGAAATCTGGCTGCAAGTTGAGGGGAAAAAATGCAAAACAGGAGTGAGTCTCCAGCTGTCAGCATGTGAGCAGCAAGGGGAGCAGTGCACTACGCACCTGAAGCGCCAGCATTGCGACGAACTGCAGCAGACAGACCCGGTGACCTAGAGGCAGGGGGGCCATCTTAATAGAAAGCGGGCATGACAGCAGAGATTTTTGTCGTGGATAAGCAGGGCATGGGAGGCTGAGCAGCGTGCGCCGTCCTTAGAGCACTGGCGCCGCTATGGACTGTTCCCATTGTCTCCCGCCACTAAAAGCAGTACTGCCAGAGAGCGAGGCATCGTTTGCCCAGTGACCACCGGAGAGCGAGGTGCCGTGTGCCCAGTAACCACAAGAGAGCAAGGCGCCATGTGTTCTGACTTCATACACGTTGTGCAATCTAGCATACAGTATAAACCACCTTTCTGTCCTCCAAATAAGCAGACTGTTCTCTGTAGTCTAACTTGTTTATTGATGAACAGTACATAACATACGCAGTAAAAATACTGTATAAAAATACAAACGACATAGATAAGTATTAGGCAGATGATCACACAGCTAACACAGTTACAGGAAGGTACACAGTGTGATGCAATCTTTACATGTAAATAAGCAGAATTCTAATAACACATCTCCTTTGTACTGGCTGCTATACAGTTAATAACATCTCCTAAATACTGCATTGCAAGCAAAGATATTGATTTTACCAGATATGCTTTACCAGGATAGCAAACTCAAGTTGGAGAGGTTGCAAGAGAGCACATGAACACGTGTGTTCCCTGAAGTACACAGAAGAAAATGAAGATCTTTCTTCCCAACATACCTTGCTTCAATCCCACAATGCAACACTCTATCTGCCGTTAAAGACACAGACTATTAATTCAGCCACCACTAGATGGTGCTATAACCAACAAACTAGTACACAAAACAAACATACTGCCCTATACTCAGATGGGCAGAACACCATGCGCTCCATGATCGTGAGTACAATGCACGTGCACTGTAGAGAGAGCCAGTTCATGCCACGTGTTCAGCATGGATAACCAATAATTATAAGGCACACAGGAATGACAGAGGATGTTTGTACGGTCAGCATGGTACTCCCTCAGCATTTTCCGAAACTTTGCACTCCTTGTGAGAGTCCCCCGAGCCTCAGGGCCAAGGCGATGGGAGGGTCTGAGAAAACTCTCGCTGAACTTTGCCAGTGTTCCGCTGCCTCTGCTGGATTGGAGTTGTGTATCTCTCACCTGTACTCTTTGCTTGGCCAACAAACAGTTACCTCTGCTGCTAGCATTTTCAGATTGGAATTTTTTTAATAATTCCGCAAGAATTGCCCTCTGGTCCTCCAACATTTTAGTACACTTGTCTGCCTCTGGAATAAGAGATATAAAGTTCTCCTTGTAGCGTGGGTCTAGAAGTGTCACCAATCAGTATTGCCTGTTACCCAAAATTTTGAGAACGCAAAGGTGACTGGAAAGGCAGCGTAACATAAACTCAGCCATGCATGCAAGACTGCAAACAGTCAATACTTCCGTGTCCTCACCAAGAGGACGACTGACCATGCTCTCCTCCTCATCATTGTCCTCAGGCCTCCACGACTTTCGACTAACCTCAGTAAAATCATTGTAAATACATCATTGTAAATGCATTATTGTAAATACACCCCTGTAGTATTTATCTCCCCCACCTCATTGTAGATTGTAAGATGTCATGAGCAGGATCGTCTTTTTGGGTTTAATTATTGTTATCATTGTTACTTAGTGTACGTTGTAAGCTGTCACGAGCAGGGTAGTTTTATTTGTGTTTAAAATAATTATTGTATTATTGTTATCGTTGTTAGTGTAGATCAGTGTTCCCCAACTCCGTTCCTCAAGAGTCACCAACAGGTCATGTTTTCAGGATTTCCTTAGTATTTCCAAGGTGATAATTGCATCACCTGGATAGGCAAAAATTCAGACACCTTTGCAAAACTGAGGAAAACCTGAAAACATGACCTGTTGGTGGCTCTTGAGGACAGGAGTTGGGGAACACTGGTGTAGATTGTAAGCTGTCACGAGCAGGGTCGTTTTATTTTGGTTCATTTATTGTGTTATTGTTATCATTGTTACTTAGGACTGTTGTGTTTGAAACTGTTAAACTGTAAATATGTTGACGCTATATAAATAAATATAAATATTAATATTAGAACACAGAGAAGCAGGATGGAGACATTAATTATGGTGTCATTGCCGCTCGCCATCTTGGTGGATTCCTCAACGATTTGGAGGATGGTACATATAGCTGACATCCATGTCCACTCCTGAGATCTTATGTATGAAGTCAGAACTGAATACCGACGGCCTTGTTGATGCTGGTAGTCACCAACTGCCCTCTTCTGTTCTCAAATCCTTTCCAACATCTGCAATGTAGAGTTCCAACGCGTGGGGACATCACACACCAGTCAGTGAGCCAGAAGCGGCAAACGCTGCTGAAGCACGGCAAGGGCGGAAGAAGCTCTAGCTGACTTTCTAAAATGGGTACGCAGAGCATCGTATTTTTCCTAGCAGATCTGGAAGCTTTTCAGAAAATGTTGAACAATGAGGTTAAGTACATGGGCCAGGCATGGCACGTGTGTGAGCTCACCTCACCACAGAGCAGCCACCAGGTTCCAGCTATTGTCACACTCGACTATGCCTGGCTGTAGGTTCAGCGGTGTCAGCAACAGATCTGCCTGCTCTTTCAGAGCTGTCCTCAACTCTTCAGCATTGTGCGGTTTGTCACCTAAGCATATTAGCTTCAGCACAGCCTGTTGCCGCTTGGATGAGGCAATGCTGCAGTGCTTCCATCTTGTGACTGATGTGCTACTTTCGGAGATGGAGGCTGAAGAGGAGGAGAAGGAGGAGGAGGAGGTTCAGGAGCTGTAGACTGTGAGGGCAACCCAGATTGACGTAGGGCCTTCAATACTTGAGGTTGGGAGGATGTGCACCATTCCAATGTCAGACTCTGTCCCTGCTTCCACTATGTTAACCCAGTGTGCCCTCAGTGAGATGTACCGTCCCTGACCACAAGCACTTGTCCATGTGTCTGTGGTTAGGTGGACTTTCCCAGTAACAGCATTGTGGTGGGCACTGGTAATGTGGTGAGACATGTGCCTATGTAATGTCAGGACGGCACACCGGGAGAAATAGTCCCGCATGTTCGGGGCCTCAGGGTGATCCTCGACTCTGCCCTCTCTTTAAAGCTACATATCCAATCCCCTTGCTCCTCCTGCCCACTACAACTCAAAAACATTTTCAGGATCTGTACATTCCAAGAAACTGCAAAAATGTTTGCACATGCCCTCATGATCTCCCACCTTGACTTTTGCAACCTACTACTCTCTGGCCTCCCCTCTAGCTGTCTTGCACCACTCCAATCTATACTAAACTCTGCTGCCCAAGTAATCCAACTGTCCTTCCATTATTCCCCAGTCTCTGCTCTCTGTGAGGTCCTTCACTGCCTTCTTATTGCCCAGAGGCTACAGTTCAAAACCCTATCTATGACATACAAAGTCTTCCACAACCTGTCTCATCCATACATCTGTGACATGGTCTCCCAATGTTCGACTGGGTCATGGCTTCCTCTACGCTAACCCAGTGTGCTGTCAGTGAGATGTACCATCCCTGACCACAAGCACTTGTCCATGTGTCTGTGGTTAGGTGGACTTTCCCAGTAACAGCATTGTGGTGGGCACTGGTAATGTGGTGAGACATGTGCCTGTGTAATGTCGGGACGGCACACCGGGAGAAATAGTCCCGCATGTTCGGGGCCTCAGGGTGATCCTCGACTCTGCCCTCTCTTTAAAGCTACATATCCAATCCCCTTGCTCCTCCTGCCCACTACAACTCAAAAACATTTTCAGGATCTGTACATTCCAAGAAAATGCAAAAATGTTTGCACATGCCCTCATGATCTCCCACCTTGACTATTACAACCTACTACTCTCTGGCCTCCCCTCTAGCTGTCTTGCACCACTCCAATCTATACTAAACTCTGCTGCCCAAGTAATCCAACTGTCCTTCCATTATTCCCCAGTCTCTACTCTCTGTGAGGTCCTTCACTGCCTTCTTATTGCCCAGAGGCTACAGTTCAAAACCCTATCTATGACATACAAAGTCTTCCACAACCTGTCTCATGCATACATCTGTGACATGGCCTCCCAATGTTCGACTGGGTCATGGCTTCCTCTACGCTAACCCAGTGTGCCGTCAGCGAGATGTACTGTCCCTGCTCCCAAGCACTTGTCCACGCATCCGTGGTTGGGAGCGTGTCAGGAGTCGAACCCAGTACCTCTTGTCCACTGGCCAGCAGCTCTACCATCTGAGCTATTCTGCTGGCTGCAAAGTTCCTTGCTGAATCCAGATACCATTGACTGTTCTTCCTGATTGGCTACACCTAGTGCTCTCTTGATTGTGCCTCTGATTGCCAATTACACACCCTATATAAACCTGGCCCTGTGGGTGTGTCATTGCGAGATTATTGAGCTCCAAGCCTTTAGTCAAGCGTTTCCTGCTGATCCATTGCTACAAACACTGCTCTCCTGTGAACCGACCTCGGCCTGCCTTCTGACTACGCTCTCCGCCTGATCCATTGCTACAAACACTGCTCTCCTGTGAACCGACCTCGGCCTGCCTTCTGACTACGCTCTCCGCCTGATCCATTGCTACAAACACTGCTCTCCTGTGAACCGACCTCGGCCTGCCTTCTGACTACGCTCTCCGCCTGATCCATTGCTACAAACACTGCTCTCCTGTGTACCGACCTCCGGCTGCCACCTGACTACGTTATCCGCCTGATCCATTGCTACAAACACTGCTCTCCTGTGAACCGACCTCCGGCTGCCATCTGACTACGCTACCTGCCTCTGCTTTCCCTAGTGTTTGCAGTAACATCGGCTCCAACCCAGACGGGATCTTGACAGAATAATCTTGCGCCAAAATGGAGTCCGCTGTGAACACCCTGAGACGGCAAGTTACGGAGCTTCAAAGTTTTTGTACTGACTCTCAAGGAAAATATGCCAAGTTACAAACTGATTTCACGGCGATACAACAGGAAGTAATTGAGCTACAAAAACAACTTCTGGACGTGCGCAATTCAGGGTCCGAATCAAACGCGCGGCTGCCGCTGCCTGCAAAGTTCAGTGGGGATCGCAAGCAGTACCGAGGATTCCTCAATCAATGCCGCATATACTTCCAGATGCAACCTGCTCCCTTTACCAGTGAGAGGAAGAAAGTTTTTTTCATGATAAATCTCCTGACGGATGAAGCTCTTGCTTGGGCTTCACCTTATGTAGAAAAGGACTATGACCTCCTTAATGACCTGGAAGCCTTCACCGCAGCTATGAATCAAGTTTTTGATGACCCAAACCGCTGTGCCACAGCAGAAACCAAATTACATAATTTGCGCCAAGGACGTCGCTCTGTTGCGGAATATACATCGGAGTTCCGTCGCTGGGTGGCCGACACCACCTGGAATCCAGCGGCCCAGAGAAGTCAATTTCGACGAGGGTTATCAGAACCAGTGAAAGACGAGCTTGCCAGGGTTGAGACCCCTGACCAGTTGGAGGACTTTATTCAACTATGTATCCGGATTGACCAGAGACTTACTGAAAGGAGAAAGGAGAGACTGCGAGCACTTGGGAATAGCCCTGGCTTCTCATTTTCAGCATCAGACCACCAAGAAAAGACGCAAGTTGTGTCTGAACCGATGCAGATCGACGTCATCCGAAGACCACTCTCTGCACAGGAGAAGGAGAGGCGACGTGCAGAACATCTCTGCCTCTATTGTGGGGACCCTGGACACTATGCCATCAACTGTCCTAACAAAAGGACTATAGCCTTTACCAACAACAGGTCTGCCAGCAATACGGACCTTTCTCAGCAGTCGGATTCCATCTTGCAGACTATCTCATCAGTAACGCCAGAAATAGACAAAATACATACCACATCATCTCATTTTGTAATCCCCATTCAGGTTGTAATGGGCACCCAAAAAATACAATGCTCTGCCCTGTTGGATTCGGGAGCAGGAGGAAATTTTATGGACTTAAAATTTACACGTGATAATAATATTTCCAGTAGGACCAAATCCACACCAATTGAAATGGAAACTGTGGATGGATCACCTTTGTCTTCTGGACCTGTCACGCATGAGACAATCGAACTGGAGATTTGTATCAACCCGGATCATCATGAAGCTGTCAGTTTCCACCTTATTTCATCTCCGAAATTTCTGGTTATTCTAGGGATCCCCTGGTTTTCAGTCCATAACCCTTCTATCAACTGGGCATCAAGGACCATCACCTTTCCATCTGACTACTGTAAGAATAATTGTCATAAGGAACCCCCTGTTCTCCAACAAGTCCAAATCTCTGAGATTTCGCATGAGAAGGAAGAGAAACTACCACCTCAATATCAGCAGTTCTCTGATGTCTGCAGTAAGAAGAAAGCAGATCAATTACCTCCTCACCGTCCTTACGACTGTCCCATTGAATTGCTGCCAGGAGCAACCATTCCATTTGGACGGATTTACAATCTTTCCGAACCTGAATTGAAGGTATTAAGAAAGTTCCTGGATGAAAATTTAGAGAAAGGCTTTATTCGACCTTCCACATCTCCAGCTGGGGCACCCCTGTTCTTTGTTGAAAAGAAAGACTCCACTCTGCGGCCATGTATTGACTACAGAGAGATGAATAATATCACTGTCAAGAATCGCTACCCGCTACCCTTGATTCCTGAACTATTTGAGAGACTCCGTTCTGCGAAAATCTTTACGAAGCTGGATCTTAGAGGGGCTTACAACCTCATACGGATTCGCCCAGGAGATGAGTGGAAGACCGCCTTCAGAACGAGATATGGACATTTTGAATCTCTTGTTATGACCTTTGGTCTTAGCAATGCCCCAGCCACCTTTCAACATTTTATTAATGATGTATTTCGAGATTTCTTGGACCAATTCGTTGTGGCTTATCTCGATGACATTCTTATATTTTCAGACACCTTGGAAGAGCATCGCAGGCACGTCCAGTTAGTCTTGGAACGACTACAGGAGAACCATCTCTACATTAAACTTGAAAAATGTGAGTTTGAACAAACCAGTATCCAATTTCTGGGATATATCATCTCCCCAGAAGGTCTGAGCATGGATCCCGGCAAAATCAATGCTGTAGTGGACTGGCCTGTTCCAAGAAATTTAAAAGACGTCCAGCGTTTCATAGGATTTGCAAATTTTTACCGAAAATTTATAAAGAACTTTTCACGGATCATACTACCAATTACTACACTAACAAAAAAGACCAAAGCATTTTTCTGGTCTCCGGAGGCACAGGAGGCTTTTGACAAGTTGAAAACTCTTTTTACGTCTGCTCCATTGTTAGTACACCCAAATCCTGAATTGCCATTTACTGTCGAAGTGGACGCCTCGGACTCTGCAGTGGGAGCCATTCTGTCTCAGCGAGTTGGGGACAAGATGCAACTTCACCCATGTGCGTTTCTTTCCCACACCATGTCATCTGCAGAAAAGAACTACGACATTGGTAATAAAGAACTGTTAGCCATTAAAGTTGCCTTCTCCGAGTGGAGACATCTTCTGGAAGGTGCCAATCACCCTGTGACTGTTCTCACGGACCACAAGAATCTTGAATTCCTCCGTACAGCAAAAAGATTGTCTGCAAGACAAGCACGATGGGCCTTATTTTTCTCAAGATTCAATTTTATAATCTCTTACCGGCCTGGTTCAAGAAATGGCAAGGCTGACGCCCTGTCCAGGATGTGTTCGGAACCTCAGGAGAGGTCTAGTAATGATGATACAATTCTAGGCCCTAAAAATTTTTTGGGAATATTGCACTCTAGAGGACTAGGTAATAGAATTAAAGATGGATATCAAGAGGACTCTTTCCTTAATTATCCTTCGGAAGACGTCGATCTTTCATTCAAAGAGGGGTTTTGGATGCAGAAACACAAATATATGTACCTGAATCTTCTCGCCTTGAAGTCCTCAAAAGTGTCCATGATTCTAAACTGGCAGGACATCCTGGAGTTGCAAAAACACAAGACTTACTACTTTGTTTCTTTTGGTGGCCTAATTGTAGGAAGGACGTGAGGAAATATGTTTCAACCTGTGACTGTTCTCACGGACCACAAGAATCTTGAATTCCTCCGTACAGCAAAAAGATTGTCTGCAAGACAAGCACGATGGGCCTTATTTTTCTCAAGATTCAATTTTATAATCTCTTACCGGCCTGGTTCAAGAAATGGCAAGGCTGACGCCCTGTCCAGGATGTGTTCGGAACCTCAGGAGAGGTCTAGTAATGATGATACAATTCTAGGCCCTAAAAATTTTTTGGGAATATTGCACTCTAGAGGACTAGGTAATAGAATTAAAGATGGATATCAAGAGGACTCTTTCCTTAATCATCCTTCGGAAGACAGAGCGCTTTCCCTGTAACAGCATTGTTGAGGGCCCGGTTAATGTTGTGGGACACGTGCTTGCTTGTTTAATGTTGTGACCGCCGACCGGGAGAAATTGTGGTGGCTGGGGACCGAGTACATTGTGACGGTTACCGCCATCAGGTTGCGGAAAACTTCGGTCTCCCATGAGCCTAAAATGCAACATTTCGAGTGCAAGCAGACGAGAAATGTGTGAATCTAGTATTGTGGCATTGGCTACGTATTTCTGCTTGCATTCCAAGGACTGGGATATGGAAAACTGAATGCTGCGCTGGGACAAGGACATGGACGTGCTTATTAATGGTGCTAGTTGAGTTTGTGTGTAACTACACATGCAGGGCAGGAGTCATTTTTGCATGCAGCATTGACAGGGGTTTGGCTTGCAAGCACAACATCATAAGAAGCAGTGGTATCACCCGCAGACACTGTTCATGAAGCCTGGTCAATCAACAAAGTCGGGTGCTTTGCATGGCCGGTGGTGGAAATGGCCTTTTGGGTTCATCGGCAGAGTCTTTAAAAAACAACCAGACCGTAAGGGAGACATTCAGCGTCTCCCTCTCCCACACCACCTACTCACCTCGACCCCTGTCTTTTGGTGTTCCCCAAGGCTCAGTTCTAGGACCCCTACTCTTCTCCATCTACACCTTCGGCCTGGGACAGCTGAGATAATGGCACGGTTTGCAATATCATCACTATGCTGATGACACGCAGATCTACCTATCTGTACCTGACTTCACCTCACTACTGACCAAAATCACACTTCTTCCCACTATTTCCTCCTTCTTTTCTGCTCACTTTCAAAAAGTGGACATGGACAAATCAGAATACATCACCTTTGAACCATCTCACGCTGACTAGGCATGAGAGCTGTGTATGCATCATTCAGCACCACTATAGTAAGAGGGAAAGTTTGCCCAAGAGAAAATGATTTTCCAGACATTCATGGCCTTTTCTGCATATATTTTGCAGCTGTGATCTTCATCTTCTTGGTGTGGATTTGGTAAATTTCAAAGTATTCATCAATACCATCATCGTCCATATCTTGTAAAGACGAAATCTGGTGTTTCCCAGGGTCGTGGTTATCTGCTTTTAGTGGCATTCCTTTAACAATGTTCGTTACATTAGAACAAATATTTTTTCGACTGTGACATTTGGATATTATTGGTAATATGTATGTGTGAAGATGAAGAAGCTTGTGCCACACGTGTGTTTATAGTTATGGACGGTGCACTCCTCTTTACACGTGCGTTTTTGGCAACATATTTTTGACGGGCATTTTTTAGGCCGAGTCTCACAAGCGCATCTGTTACACCAATCTTCTGACGGACATGAAACACATTCTGGTATTTGCTGGAGGCTAAACGACTAATCATTGTAGACTGTATCCTGGATCTCATACCTCTCATAGCCACTGCTGTTATTAATCATGTATGTTCCCATTCCTGTCATCCCCATGCCCCTTTTCCTGATCACTTCATCCAATGATTCGCCATGTTTTTACTAATAACCTGCACCTTCCCAGCAGCAACTCTGTTGGAAACCATGTTACAGTTTAGCAAGGTGTTTATGATGCCCCTAAAAAAAATTTACATGCTATGTTGATATGTACCCCCGGGGGAAATGTTTGTCAGCCCATACACTTAGTGTATGGCCATTCCAAGTATAGATGAAAACGCTCCTTTGTAATGTGATTTTTTTTAATGAAACCGTCCTCCACGTTTCTTCCAAAGGGGATTGTGATGCATGCAAATTAGGGCCAGGCCTTGCATGCACTTCATGGACAAACTATATGGCAAAAAAAAAAAAATAATAATGGAAACTTTTGTTTCATGTAACCATCCAGTACGTGGTTTCAAAAGCTTATTGGGGTGCATGTAACATTGGTGCAGGGCAGGCCTTGCAGTCAATGCATAAGAAGAAAGTATGGGAGTACAGAATGAATAATGTGAAGTGGATTTTCCTGTGCACATCCAGTACCTGGGTTCAAAGGCTTATTGGGGTGCATATGACTTTATAGCAGGGCAGGCCTTGCAGTCAATGCATAAGAAAAGAGTATGGGAGTAGAAAATGAATATTGTGAAGTAGATTTCCCTGTGCCCATCCAGTATGTGAGTTCAAAGGCTTATTGGGGTGCATATGACTTGGTAGCAGGGCAGGCCTTGCAGTCAATGCATAAGAAAAGAGTCTTTGAGTACAAAATGAATAATGTGAAATGGATTTTCCTGCACCCATCCAGTACCTTGGTTCAAAGGCTTATTAGGGTGCATATGACTTGGTAGCAGGGCAGGCCTTGCAGTCAATGCATAAGAAAAGAGTATGGGAGTACAAAATGAATAATGTGAAGTGGATTTTCCTGTGGCCATCCAGTACGTGGCTTTTTGGGGTGCATGTAACTTTGGGGCAGGCCAGGCCTTGCATTCAATGCAACATTTTTTCAGGAAACCCCCCTGTATCTCTTGTGAAAGGGGTATTGAGGTGCGTCGTAATTTTTGGCAGCACATCCAGTCACTGCATAGGCAATAACAGCATAGGAGACCCACTGTTTAATAATGGCCCATTAAGAATATTAGTGCCACCTGATGGCCCTCTAAAAATAGGCTGTGTGACTTTAAAGCTTGGGTCTCACATAGCGATACACCAGCGATCCCGACAATGATATGCACTTGTCAGGATCGCTGGTGTATCGCTACATGATCGCTCCTGAGCTGCCAAACAGGCAGCTCAGGGCAGCGATCAGCACAGCGACACTGCGGGTAACATCGCTTAGTTACCCGCAGTGTACGTTGGATACCAGCGCCCTGATGCAGGGAGCTGGTAACCAAGGTACACATCGGGTTTCCAGGCGCTGCGCAGTGGCTGAAAACCCGCTGTGTACCTTGGTTACCAGCTCCCTGCATCAGGGCGCTGGTATCCAAGGTACACAGCGGGTTTCTAGGCGCAGCCCCACGCCTGGAAACCCGCTGTGTACCTTGGTTACCAGCGGATCGCTGGTCTCCCGCCTGTCACACGCAGCGATGCGTGCCTGTCAGCGAGAGACCAGCGATCAAAAAAATGTCCAGGACATTTAGAGACGATCAGCGATACCCAGCAGGGGGGCTGATCGTCGCTGAATGTCACACACAGCGATATCGCTGGGGAGATCGCTGCTGCGTCACAAAACTAGTGACTCAGCAGCGATCTCGCTAGCGAGATCGCTGTGTGAGACGGGGGCTTAAGAGTCCCTCCTTCATAAAGGAAACAAGATGTGTCTGCTTATGTGTCACACACCACATGGCCAGCTAGGGTTGTTAAATGTTACAATGACATTTCCCAGTGAATGCATTTGTATTGATTGAAAGCAATGCTAAAGTTGAAAAATGCATCAAAAATGCTGCGCGTGAACATAGCCCAAGTGGTGGAGGAACATTTTTGTTTTGGGTTAATTATTTTGCCTTATATACAAGTCATTAACCTGGAAAGGATGTTTCTTAACATATTTCCCAGCAAAATCCATTTTGCTTTCCTTTTTGTATGTTTTTTGGTGCGCCTTTAAAAATGGCGTAAAACTCTGACAACATTGTTTACAGCTGTGACTTAGGAGTCTGAAATGCTTCCAGGGGCATTTGTTGTTATGATCTGCTACAAGCACTAAGGAAAGATGGGAATTCTGTCCCTACAATAGAACTAAGCTGGATCCCTACGATGTAACGGGGAACCTGATCCTGCGACCAGACCCGCTAAAGTCCTCAGCTAGTCTGAACGAAGACCTATAGTTGCGAGGGAGGAATCCCTACAAGATGTAGGGACTGGGAAAAAAGGTGGACACCTCCTAACAGAAATTGTAGCAGGGAAAATAAAGCAGAGAACATATTACTTAGAGATCCTAAGATCAAGCAAAACTGACTGAGTAAGGCACCTAAGCACCCGGCTAGCTTAAGAGTAGATAATACAATGAAGTCCAGCAAAGCCAGAAGGACAGAGCCAGACTAAATAGGGAAAAAAGGTCATGTGACCAGCAAACTGAAACAAAACCTAACAAGAGGGTTCTAACAGTACCCTTCCTTCTAAGAGGATCCTCCGGATCCCCTAGGCCTTAGGCTTATCCGGAAACCTCTTGTGAAACGCTCTGACAAGTCTAGACGCAGAAACATCATCCGCCCTCACCCATGAGTTATCCTCGGGTCCATAACCCTTCCAAGCGACGAGGTACTGCAAACTCCCTCTATACCGTCTAGAATTCTAGAATTTAAGATGTGGGAAATCTCATATTGCCCGTCCTCCACCACCAGGGGAACAGTGACCGAGACGTCTCCATTTGAGACCTCAGCTTTTTTCAAGAGAGAAACATGAAACACTGGATTAATCTTCCAGGAGGTAGGAAGCTCCAACTTAACAGCAGATTGGTTAATAACCTGAAGCACCTTAAAGGGCCCTACAAACTTGGGACTCAATTTCTTAGACAGAATCCTCAAGCGCAGATTCTTAGAGGACAACCAAACCATGTCACCAATAGCAAACAAAACCTCTTGTCGTTTTCTATCAAAATACACTTTGGATCTTTTGTTAGCCTCCTGAAGATTACCACGCACATCAGTCCAAACTCTCTCCAAAACACCAGTAAAATTCTCCTCTTCAGGTACAGCCGATCCCAACTTGGAAAATGACCCAAACGACGGATGTCTCCCAGTACAACAAAAAAAAGGCGAACAACCAGCAGAAGCGGATGTATGGTTGTTAAGAGCAAACTCAGCAAGTGGCAGAAACTCAGACCACCCCTCTTGATTATCAGTCACAAAACAACGCAAGAACTGCTCAACATCCTGGTTTTTCCTTTCTGTCTGGCCAATAGACTCAGGATGACATCCGGATGAAAACGACAAATGAACTCCCAACCTGTCACAAAAGGCGCGCCAAAAATGAGCCACAAACTGAGGTCCCCTATCAGAAACAATGTCAGTAGGAACGCCATGTAGTCTGACAATTTCCTTGACAAAGGCTTTAGCGAGAGTCTTAGCGCAGGGCAGTTTGATGAAAGGAACCAAGTGACACATCTTGCTAAAACGGTCCACGACCACCCAGATGACAGTGAAACCCTCAGAGGGGGGAAGGTCAGTAATAAAGTCCATAGCCAAATGTGTCCAAGGTGCAGTAGGGACCTCCAGAGGGCAAAGCAACCCCGCAGCAGGAGTATGAGAAGACTTAGATCTAGCACACACCGTGCATTGACGCACCCACTTAATGACTTCCTTCTGCCATCAAGGCCACCAAAAGCTGCGACCCACAAGTCTCTTGGTCTCAGAGATTCCAGGATGACCTGCCAACCGAGAGTCATGACATTCAACAAACAAATCTCTCCTCAGGGTACCAGGCACAAACAACCTCCCATGCGGCGTGTTAGATGGGGCATTGTCCTGTGCTCCAAGAATCTCATCTTCCAACACAGAGTCCAAAACAGCAATAACAACCCCCTCTTGCAAAATGTTTTCCTCCTCCTCAGTACCCACCATAGGAGAAAAGCTGCGAGACAAAGCATCAGCTTTAACATTTTTAGTACCTGGGATGTAAGTAACGGTAAAATTAAACAGCGAGAAAAACAGTGCCCACCTAGCCTGATGGGCATTCAAGCGTTTGGCAGCATCAAGATAGACCAGATTTTTATGATCGGTGAAGACTTGAACGGGAAATTCCGCTCCCTCCAAAAAATGACACCAGTGTTCAAATGCGAGTTTAATTGCCAACAATTCCCGATTACCGATATCATAATTTAGTTCAGACTCAGAAAATTTCTTTGAAAAAAAAGCACAGGGATGTACTCCATCCGTCTTTTCCTGAGACAACACCGCGCCGACCTCCACAGAAGAAGCATCAACCTCAACCAAAAATGGTTTAGTCACATCAGGCTGTGTAAGGATGGGAGCAGAGCTGAACTTCTCCTTTAGCAACACAAAAGCCTCAATGGCCTCAGTAGTCCACTGAACCGCATCAGCACCTTTCCTGGTGAGATCGGTCAGAGGTTTGGCAATCACAGAAAATTTTTTAATGAATTTTCTATAATAATTGGCGAACCCCAAAAACCTCTGTATTGATTTCACACTGATAGGTCTAGGCCAATCCTGCACAGCTTGCACTTTCACCGGGTCCATCTCAAAACCTTCACTGGAGACAATGTAGCCCAAAAAACTAAGTCTCTGTACAGCGAACTCACATTTTTCTAGCTTGGCAAAAAGTGAATTATCACTCAGTAACTGTAATACTTCACGCACACTCCTCCAATGAGACTCCAAATCTGGTGAATAAATCAAAATGTCATCCAAATACACAACCACACTTCTGCCGATCAAAGGTCTAAGGATGTCATTAATAAGATTCTGAAAAAATGCCGGAGCACTGGAAAGCCCAAAAGGCATAACCAGATTCTCAAAATGACCCAGTGGAGTGTTAAACGCAGTCTTCCATTCATCCCCCTCCTTCATGCGCAACAAATTGTATGCCCCTCGAAGATCAATTTTCGAGAACCACTTGGCCCCCACTAACTGGTTAAACAAATCAAGAATCAATGGCAGTGGGTAAGGATTGCATACAGTAATCTTATTAATCTCACGAAAGTCTAGACAAGGCCGTAAACCGCAGTCCTTTTTTTTAACAAAAAAAAATCCAACCGCCACAGGAGACTTAGAAGGCCTAATGTGACCGGCGGCCAAGCTTGTCTGTATGTATTCCTCCAAAGCCTTTCTCTCAGGAATAGTCAAATTAAATAAACGACTTTTAGGAAGAGTCGCTCCAGGGACAAATTCAGTTGCACAATCATAATCTCTATGAGGAGGCAATACCTGCGATTCCTTATCAGAAAAAACTTTCCAAAAATCCTGAATAGGTACAGGTAACTCCCCCTTAACTACAGCAGCAATACGCCCGTTACAACACTTGTCATAACAATTAGGACTCCAGGACTTAATTTCATTGGTAGACCAACCCAGTACCGGATTGTGCAATTTTAAGCAAGGTAACCCCAAAATCACCGGTGAGGGCAAATTATTCAAAACTACCAAATCCAAATTCTCTTGATGAACACCATTAATAGTAAGAGGAAATTCACAGATATGGTGAGTAACATTTTTCAAGGGAGAACCATCCACAGAAACCACATTAATAGGGGAAGCAGAAGTTTGGGTTTTAATTTTAGTTTTTCCAAAAATTTCCCATCAATCACATTGAGAGTTGAACCACAATCCACAAATACCCGAAACTCCATTAATTCCTACTTAACAGCAGTGGTAGCAGAAAGAAAGACACCTTTATTGTTTAAACAAGCTATACGGGCGAAACTGACCTCATTTTTTTTTTCTCTTTATTCATTCGAAGCGCACAGTTCTTAATAAAATGCTTAGATTTGCCACAATAGAAACACAAACCTTCAACAAATCTGCAGTCTTTTTCCCGAGAGTGAGGTGCCATAGCTCCAATTTCCATCGGCTCTCCAATGTCAGTACAGTCCCTCTCCAGACTTGGAGCTGACAAGGCAGATTTACTCTCATTAACCCTTGCACGCAGTCTCCTATCCACCCATATGGCTAATTGCATAGCCTCTTGCAAGTTACAAGGTATAGGATAAGCAATCAGCAAATCTTTAACCCTTTCACTTAACCCTGCAAGAAAAAAACTTTTCAAAGCTGAATCGTTCCACCCACCTGAGTGGACCACCTTCGGAAGTGAGTACAATATTTTTCCACATTACCTGATCCCTGTCTCAAACTTCTCAATTCTGTCTCAGCTGATGAAACACGATCAGGATCGTCATACAATAACCCAAAGCAGAAAAAAAACTATCCACTCATCTAAAGCATGGATCACTAGGCTGCAGAGAAAAGGCCCAGTCCTGAGGTTCTTTGCGCAAAAGTGACATTATGAATCCTATGCGCTGTGATTCATCACCAGAGGATCTGGGTCTCAAACGGAAATACAACAAGCAAGCATTTTTAAAAGAAAAAAAATCTTGTTGTTCACCAAAAAATAAATCAGGCAAACGTACCTTGGGCTCCACAAAATGTGCTCCAGAACAACTACTCACGTGTTGCTGGATCTCAGCCACCTCCAGAGAGAGTCCCTGCAGGCGTTGAGCCAAATCCTGAACCGACACCATGATGGAAACAGAAAATCTTTCCTTAGAGATTTTTTTTTTTTTTTTCTTGGCTGGACTTACTGTTATGATCTGCTACAAGCACTAAGGAAAGATGGGAATTCTGTCCCTACAATAGAACTAAGCTGGATCCCTACGATGTAACGGGGAACCTGATCCTGCGACCAGACCCGCTAAAGTCCTCAGCTAGTCTGAACGAAGACATATATTTGCGAGGGAGGAATCCCTACAAGATCTAGGGACTGGGAGAAAAGGTGGACACCTATTAACAGAAATTGTAGCAGGGAAAATAAAACAGAAAACAAATTACTTAGAGATTCTAAGATCAAGCAAAACTGACTGAGTAAGGCACCTAAGCACCCGGCTAGCTTAAGAGTAGATAATACAATGAAGTCCAGCAAAGCCAGAAGGGCGGAGCCAGACTAAATAGGGAAAAAAGGTCATGTGACCAGCAAACTGAAACAAAACCTAATAAGAGGGTTCTAACATTTGTCATAATGTTCCCATGTTTTTTATGCAGTGTTTCCATAAATTTAAGACGTTTTTAGACCTTAAAAGGACCCCCTAGAGGGAACGCGGTAAAAATGCTCAGGTCTCCCATAGACTTACATTGGGCTTGTTGTTCTGTCCGAGTACCGAGTATTCCAATTTGCTCGACCTGAGCAATGCGCAACCGAGCATTTTAGAGCTCACTCATCACTACAGAGATGTAGTGATTGATGAAAACTCTGTATCTGTCATGGTCTGCTGAGTTTCTGGGATTAGGTGGTTTTAGGGTTAACTGGGATGGCCTCACTCTGGGATTCTGGGATTCACTGAAAGGTCACCCGACCCGCAGGCACAAGACCCTTTGTGCTTCACCACAGGGGGTTGGCTTAACCCCCCCGTGGCTACGATCGCTCTGATTGGCTGTTAAAAGTGAAACAGCCAATCAGGGCAATCTGTAATATTTCACCAATGAAATTTGGTGAAATATTACAATCCAGCCATGGCCGATGCTGCAATAGCATCTGCCATGGCTGGAGAAGGAGATCCGACTGCCCCCACACTGAGTGATGACGGCGATCGACTGCCACCACCGATTGATGGCGGCGATCGGTCGCCGCCATCACTATCTGCTCCCCTCCTCCTTGCCTCCGCTCCCCCCACCTTCCGATCCCCCCTCACCTTCCGACCACCCCACCTTCCGACTCCCCTACTCACCTCTCCTGGTCCGCCGATGTCCCTGGATCCGTCCCGGCGTCCGTCCGGGATTCTTCATGGGCGTCGCCATCTTGGAAAATGGGTGGCGCATGCGCAGTGCGCCCTCCAGAGTCCATAAATTTATTTTGATCACTGTGATAAACTCTCACAGTGATCAAAATAAAAAAAAGTAAAAAAACGCCCCTTTATCACCACCATAGGTAGGGACAAATAATAAAATAAAGAATTTTTTTTTTTTTATATTAGGCCCTGTGCACACGTTGCGGATCCGCAGCAGATCCGGAAACCATGTACAGTAAAATGTAAATAAATGGTAAAAAAAAACCGCTGTGCACATGCTGCGGATTTTTCCGCGCAAATTTGGTGCGGTTTTAAATCCGCGTTTTTACACTTATTCCATTATACACTATGTTCCAAATTATTATGCAAATCGGTTTAAGTGTCATAGCGTTTATTTTTTGTAAATGAAACCCATTGATGGTATTGTGTCTCAGGGTTCTTTGGATTATTGAAATCAATCTCAGATACCTGTGATAGTTAATTTGGCATGTGAGCCCAATAAAAGGAAAACTGGATGTTCCACACTATTAAGCAGGCCAGAGTTTTCAAGTAATATGGGAAAGAAAAAGGATCTCTCTGCTGCTGAAAAGCATCAAATAGTGCAATGCCTTGGTCAAGGGATGAAAACATTAGATATTTCCCGAAAGCTTGATCATCGTACTGTTAAGAGATTTGTGGCTGATTCTGAGCACAGATGTGTTTGTGCTGATAAAGACAGAATGAGGAAGGTTTCTGCCAGGCAAGTTCATCGGATTAAGAGAGTAGCTGCTACAAAGCCATTACAAACCAGCAAACAGATATTTGAAGCTGCTGGTGCCTCTGGAGTCCCTCGAACCTCAAGGTGTAGGATCCTTCAAAGGCTTGCTGTGGTGCATAAACCTACTATTCGGCCACACCTAAACAGTGCTCACAAGCAGAAACGGTTGCAGTGTTGCCCAGACATACATGAAGACTAATGTTCAAACAGTCTTGTTTACTGATGAGTGTTGATCAACCCTGGATGGTCCAGATGGATGGAGTAGTGGATGGTTGGTGGATGGCCACCATGTCCCAACAAGGCTGCTACGTTAGCAAGGAGGTGGAGGAGTCATGATTTGGGCCGGAATCATGGGGAAACAGCTGGTAGGGCCCTTTAAAGTTCCTGAAGGTGTGAAAATGACCTCTGCAAAGTATATAGAGTTTCTGACTGACAACTTTCTTCTATGGTATAAAAAGCAGAAACGTGTCTTCAGGAGCAAAATCATCTTCATTCATGACAATGCACCATCTCATGCTGCAAAGAATACATTGGAGTCATTGGCTGCTATGGGCATAGTAGGAGATAAACTCCCCTGACCTCAACCCTATAGAGAACCTTTGGAGTATCATCAAGCAAAAGATCTGAGAGGGTGGGAGGCAGTTCACATCAAAACCGCACCTCTGGGAGGCTTATTCTGACTTCATGCAAAGAAATACAAGCAGAAACTCTCCAAAAACTCACAAGTTAAATGGATGCAAGAATTGTGAAGGTGATATCAAAGAAGGGTTCCTATGTTAACATGTAACTTGGCCTGTTAGGATGTTTTGGAGTTAAGTTGCTTTTTTGTTCAGTGAATGTGACCTCCTAATGCTGCAAATTCCACAAATGAGCATTTTCAGTTCTTTAACACAGATCAAATGTTCAGAAATTCTACTGTGCCTAATAATTTGGAACAGTGCATTTTGAGTTTTTTTCCATTTTGGAGATTATACTGTTATCATTGGGAGGTTTCTTCAATAAAATTTGATGTATACTCTAACGGGTGATGACTTTTATTAGACTGACTGTCATTTTCACCGACCACTTAGGAAAATCAGAGAAAAATATCATTTGCATAATAATTTGGAACATAGTGTAGGTGTAAAACCGCAGGGCAAATCCGCACAAAAACCGCAGCAAAACCCCAATAAATCCGCAACGTGTGCACAGGCCCTTAATCTGCGCTAAATCCGCAGGTAAAACGCAAGTCATTTTACCTGCGGATTTAGCAAAATCTGCGCGGAAAAATCCGCAAGTGAATCCACAACGTGTGCGTGGGGCCTTAGGGTAGGGTTAGGCTGGGTTCATATTGCGTTATGGCAATCCGTTAGACGGAGTGCATTACACCGCGGTATAACGTGGTGTAATGCAATCCGTTAATGCTGCCATTCACCCCCATTTGAGGGCGCATCGCTTTACGGCATGCGTTCGCGACGTGCCGTCATTCAGTGACAGAGCCTCGGACGCAGGCTGCAGCATCTGGGCTCCGTCACCACTAGCACAGATGAATCATCTGCTGATTCATCTGCGCTAGCGGGTATAGCATAACACGATCGCGTTACTAGCCCGTCAATGCTATGTGTTGAACGGGCTGGTAAAACGCAATAAGAACCCAGCCTTAGGGTTATGGTTAGAACTAGGGTTAGGGTTAGCCTTACGGTTAGGGTTAGCATTAGGGTTAGGGTTAGCATTAGGGTTAGAATAAGGGTTAGGGTTAGAATTAGTGTTACAGTTAGAATTTGGGTTAGGGTTGGAATTTGGGTTGGGTTAGAATTAGGGTTAGGGTTGGAATTAGGGTTAGGGTTGGGATTAGGGTTAGGTTTGTGGCTAGGGTTAGAGTTAGGATAAATGTTAGGGGTGTTTTGGGGTTAGGGTTGGGATTAGGGTTAGGCTTGTGGTTAGGGTTATGGTTAGAGTTGGGATTAGGGTTAAGGGTGTGTTGGGTTAGGGCTATGGTTAGGGTTTGGATTAGGGTTAGCGGTGTGTAGGGGTTAGGGTTGGGGTTTGGGGTGTGTTGGGGTTAGGGTTGAAGTTAGAGTTGAAGGGTTTCCACTATTTAGGCACATCAGGTGGTTTCCATACGCGACATTGCGCCACCTTTGATTCCTGCAAATTTTGCGTTCAAAAAGTCAAACAGTGCTCCCTTTATTCCGAGCCCCGACGTGTGCCCAAACAGTGGTTTACCCCCACATACGGGGTATTAGCGTACCCAGGAAAAATTGCACAACAACTTTGGGGGTCTAATTTCTCCTTTTACTCTTGGGAAAAAAAAATTGGGGACTAAAAAATTTATTTTTGTGGAAAAAAAATGATTTTTTATTTTCACGGCTCTGCGTTACATACTTCTGTGATGAACTTGGAGATTCAAAGTGCTCACCACACATCTAGAGAAGTTTCTTGGGGGATCTAGTTTCCAAAATGGGGTCACTTCAGGGGAGTTTCTACTGTTTAGGCACATCAGGGGCTCTGCAAACGTAACATGACGCCCGCAGACCATTCCATCAAGTCGGCATTTCAAAACGTCACTACTTCCCTTCTGAGCCCCGACGTGTGCCCATACAGTAGTTTTCTCCCACACATGGGATATCAGCGTACTCAGGACAAATTGGACAACAACTTTTGGGGTCTAATTTCTCCTGTAATAAAAAAATTTGGGACTAAAAGATCATGTTTGTGGAAAAAATATGTTTTTTTTTTTTTCATGCCCGGGCGTTATAAACTTCTGTGTAGCCCTTGGGGGTTCAAAGTACTCACCACACATCTAGATAAGTTCCTGGCAGGGTCTAGTTTCCAAAATGGGGTCACTTGTGGGGAGTTTCTACTGTTTAGGCACATCAGGGGCTCTGCAAACGCAACATGACACCCGCAAAACATTCCATCAAGTCTGCATTCCAAAATGGCGCTCCTTCCCTTCTGAGCTCTCCCAAAACAGTGGTTTCCCCCCACATATGGGGTATTGGTGTACTCAGGACAAATTGCACAACAACTTTTGTGGTCCAATTTCTCCTTTTACCTTTGTGAAAATAAAAAATAGCGGGCTAAAAAATCATTTTTGAAGAAAAAAATATTTTTTTTATTTTCACTGCTCTGCGTTATAAACTTCTGTGAAGCACTTGGGGGTTCAGAGTGCTTACAACACATCTAGATAAGTTCCATAAGGGGTCTAGTTTCCAAAATGGTGTCACATGTGGGATTTTTTCACTGTTTAGGTACACAGGGGCTCTCCAAACGCGTCATGGTGTCCGCTAACGATTGAAGCAAATTTTCTATTAAAAAGTCAAATGGCGCTCCTTCCCTTCTGGGCCCTGCCGTGCACCCAAACAGTGGTTTATGACCACATATGAGGTATCTGTGTACTCAGGAGAAATTGCCAAATAAATTTTAGGATCCATTTTATCCTGTTGCCCATGTAAAAATGAAAAAACTGAGGCTAAAAGAAATTTTTTGTGAAAAAAAGTACTTTCTTATTTTTACGGATCAATTTGTGAAGCACTTAGGGGTTCAAAGTGCTCACTATGCATCTAGATAAGTTCCTTGGGGGGTCTAGTTTCCAAAATGTGGTCACTTGTGGGGGAGCTCCAATATTTAGGCATACAGGGACTCTCCAAATGCGACATGGCAACTGCTAAATATTCCAGCATATTTTCCATTCAAAAAGTCAAATGGCACTCCTTCCCTTCTGAGCCCTGACGTGCGCCCAAACAGTGGTTTATGACCACATATGAGGTATCTGTGTACTCAGGATAAATTGTCCAACAAATTTTAGCATCCATTTTATCCTGTTGCCCATGTGAAAATGAAAAAACTGAGGCTAAAAGAAAATTTTTGTGAAAAAAGTACTTTCTTATTTTTACGGATCAATTTGTGAAGCACCTGGGGATTCAAAGTGCTCACTATGCATCTAGATAAGTTCCTTGGGGGGTCTAGTTTCCAAAATGTGGTCACTTGTGGGAGAGCTCCAATATTTAGGCACACAGGAACTCTCCAAATGCGACATGGCAACCGCTAAATATTCCAGCATATTTTCCATTCAAAAAGTCAAATGGCGCTCCTTCCCTTCTGAGCCCTTCCGTGCGCCCATTCAGTGGTTTATGACCACATATGAGGTATCTGTGTACTCAGGAGAAATTGCCCAACAAATTTTTGGATCCATTTTATCCTGTTGCCCATGTAAAAATCAAAAAAATTGATGCTAAAAGAAAATTTTTGTTGGAAAAAATTAAAATGTCAATTTTTTCCTTCCACGTTGCTTTAGTTCCTGTGAAGCACCTGAAGGGTTAATAATCTTCTTGAATGTAGTTTTGAGTAGCTTGAGGGGTGCAGTTTTTATAATTGTGTCACTTTTGGTATTTTCTGCCATATAGACCCCTCAAAGTGACTTCAAATGTGAGGTGGTCCCTAAAAAAAAATGGTTTTGTAAATTTTGCTGTAAAAATGAGAAATCAGTGGTCAACTTTTAACCCTTTTAACTTCCTAACAAAAAAAAATGTTGTTTCCAAACTTGTGCTGATGTAAAGTAGACATGTGGGAAATGTTATTTATTAACTATTTTTTGTCACATAACTCTGTAAGGTTCTTTGTACATGTTTCTTGAAACTCAGTTTTTCCGTCGGCCATTTTACTTTCTGTCTTGCTGCAGCTATCTTGCCCTCAGTCAATATGGAGTTTCCAGCTTTCATGTTCCCACCCTGATTCTCTCCCTCTTGCTTCTTAAGCAGCCTCAGCTGAGCAATCAGTGCTTCAGAATCAAGCCTGCAGTGAGCCTGTGACCTGACTCCTGGAAAACCTTGGACTTTGTACTCCAGCTATTTCCTACTGAGGAACTTTGGAACACTTGTGGACTCTGGAAACCTGCTATTTGATAAATCCACATTTGCATGGAATTACGGTAACAGAGAAGAGATCCTGAACCTGTTGTGGAGAGTTATTGCTGAGCTTAAGTTACTCTGGCCTGCTGTGTCTCCTGCTTCTGTACCTGCAAACTGTGTGACCATTTTTGCCACTTGTATGAAGTAATACAAGTCCTTCTATATCAAACCTGTGTCTCATGTGTTTTCCTCGCACCCAAGCACAAGACGCTATATGAACTGTACACCATACATTACAAGATTCTGAAGCCAAACGTTAGTGTCTGCTGGGTCTGGGAAGGCTGTGTCTGCTGTGACTGTGGATATCAGATGTCCGGTTATACTTTCTGTGATGACAGTGGTTGTGACTTCTCACAACCATTCCAGGTGAGCAATTCCCTTAATTTTACTCTGCAGTGTTACCACAGGTAAACACTATTGTTTTTTTTTTTTTTTTTTTCTCCTTCCAGTACTCCTGTCTTAAAAGATCTGGAAGATGGAGGCTCGCATAAAGGAGCTTTGCGGAGTGACTGATACAATCCTTGCAGATATACAGACTATAAAGACCCGTTTTGCAAACCTACAGGACCTCACTAATCACAATTTGCAAGTGTTTGGACAAACTACCCAGGATTTACGAGCCAGGATTGAGGTTCTAGAGGAACGAGTCCAGGCTCCTGCCATAACCCCGAGTTCTGGGATTCCCAAGTTACCCCCTTTTCATTTTGGCGGTGAACGTGAGAAATTCAGGGGATTTATTAACCAATGCAATCTTTTTTTTTCTGCACATGCTTCACAATTTCCCACTGAACGATCTAAAGTGCTTACTATAATCATGTTGCTTACCAACAAGGCTTTGATGTGGGCAAACCCTCTGATTGAGACTGAGGATGAATGTTTGGATCATCTTGATGCTTTCATTTCAGCCATGGGGCAGGTGTTTGATGACCCCAATCGAGGTGCAACAGCTGAAGCAGCCATGTTAACTTTGCGCCAAGGTAAGCGCTCAGTAGCCGAATATGCCTTGGATTTCAGGAGATGGGCCCTCGATACCACTTGGGACAGTTCCGCCAAAAAATCTATTTTTCGAAAAGGGTTGTCTCCACTGATTAAGGATGAACTTGCTCGTGCCGACCCTCCCACTGCGTTAGGTGACTTTATTAACTACTGCATCCGTATTGATGCTCGTCTGACTGAACGCAGGCAAGAGAGATGGTTCGAAAGTAATCGCACTAACCTTTTCCTACCTTCCTCCCCAGCTAAGGAACCTTTGAGTAGGATCACACGGGAACCTGAACCTGAACCCATGCAGGTGGACTCTTTACAAAGACGGGTTAGTGATGCACGCAAAGAACATCGTTTAAAGGAAAATCTATGTTTCTACTGTGGTAAGTCAGGGCACTTCATTATAAACTGCCCCAGCCGTTCTCGTAAGACTACTGCAGCAGTCATTCACTGTGAGTGTTGCGAGAGGAGATCTGTCAGGTCCGAGCCTCAGGCTCCAGAGAGATCTGCAGCAACAGATATTGATTTCTCGGACTTAAACTCCGTCACTTCTGAGGACGATGACTGTGTAAACGCTGCAATTTTTCAAGTTTCCTCAGCGGTGTCCCAGCTGAGTTGTAAGAAAAACAATTCTCATTGCTTCCTTTCCATCAAACTCTGGGTTGACTCAGTCTGGGTGTCTAGCTCTGCTATGATCGACTCAGGGGCAAGTGGAAATTTTATGGATATCTCCTTTGCTCTGAAACAGGGGATACGTTCAGTGAAGAAGGCTACTCCAGTACAGATGGAGACTGTGGATGGCTCCCTGCTGACCTCTGGACCAGTGGATCAGGAAACGGAGCCTTTGAGGGTCCTTATGGGTAAAGATCATCAAGAGAAACTGTCCTTTATGCTTATCTCTTCTCCCCACTTTCCCATTATTCTAGGGCTACCATGGCTGCAGGCTCAGAACCCTACCATTAACTGGGAGACCAAGGAATTACACTTTCCAGAGAAACAGATGAGTCCAGAAGTTTCAGCTTGCTCTGTTCCTAAAGGAACCATGTCAGTCCCTGAACTACCAGCTGTATACCAGGACTATGTGGATTTATGTGACAAGAAGAACGCTGACCAGCTTCCCCCTCACCGTCCATATGATTGTCCAATTGAATTATTGCCTGGAGCAGAGATACCTTTTGGTAAGATCTACCCCCTGGCGGGGCCCGAGCTAAAGGCTTTAAAGGATTACATAGACGAAAATCTAGCCAAGGGCTTCATACGCCCCTCTTCATCTCCTGCAGGTGCACCCATCTTCTTTGTGAAGAAGAAAGATGGATCTCTGAGACCCTGCGTAGACTATAGGGAACTCAATAAGGTTACTATTAGAAACCGTTATCCATTGCCTTTAATCCCTGAGTTATTGGAGAGAGTGCGGCATGCCAAAATTTTCTCTAAACTGGATCTCCGGGGCCTATAACTTGGTCCGTATTAGACCTGGGGATGATTGGAAGACTGCATTCAGGTCACGCTATGGACACTTTGAATATCTAGTTATGCCTTTTGGTCTGAGTACCGCCCCAGCCACTTTCCAACACTTGGTGAATGACATCTTCAGGGATCTCCTAGATACATTCGTGGTGATTTATTTGGATGATATTCTAATTTTTTCTAACTCCACAGAGGAACATCATGGACATGTGAGAATGGTCTTAGAACGTCTAAGACAAAACCATCTTTACATCAAACTTGAAAAGTGTGAATTCCATAGTACCGAAATTCAATTTCTGGGGTATGTACTGTCTACACAAGGAATTAGTATGGATGGAAGCAAGACCCAAGCCATCAAGGATTGGCCAATTCCTAGAAATGTGAAGGAGGTGCAGCGCTTCATCGGGTTTGCCAACTTCTATAGACGTTTCATTAGGAATTTCTCTGAGGTAGTGTCACCTATCACCCAACTTACCCGGAAAGAGTCTAGGTTCTCCTGGACCCCCCAAGTCCAGGAAGCATTTTCCCGTCTAAAGGATAAATTTACCACCGCACCTATCTTAGTACATCCCAACCCCGAACTTGCTTTCATAATAGAGGTGGATGCTTCAGACTGTGCTGTTGGAGCTATACTCTCTCAGAGAACAGGTGAGAAGAATGTCTTGCATCCCTGTGCCTTCTTTTCCCAGCAGTTGTCTTCGGCTGAGAGGAACTACGATGTGGGCAATAGAGAGTTGTTGGCCATTATTGCCGCCTTCAAAGAATGGAGACACCTTCTTCAGGGAGCTGCACAGCAAATAGTCGTCCTGACAGACCATCGTAACCTTGAATTTATCGGGTCGGCTAAGTGCCTGACTCCTCGCCAGGCTCGCTGGAATCTTTTCCTAAACCAATTTAATTTTGTAATTTCTTATAGGCCAGGATCGCGCAATGGAAAGGCTGATGCACTCTCTAGGATTCATTCAGCAGAGACCCGTCCACTTACTCCTCCTAAGACTATTCTTCCTGACTCTAGATTCCTGGGAGTGATTCATAATCAAGACCTACTTAAGGACATCAAGGAAGCATACCATGCGGATTCCTTGTTGGCACAACCCCCAAGGGACGTAAGTCTTGTCTTTAAGAATGGTGTGTGGATTCAGGGACAACGTCTGTATATACCTGAAACAGTCAGATTGAGAGTATTGCAACTCATCCACGATTCCAAGATAGCTGGGCATAGAGGAATTCTAAAGACACAGGAATTTCTTTCTCGTTTCTTTTGGTGGCCCACTTACAGGAAAGATGTCTTAAACTATGTCACTTCATGTGAAGTCTGTGCAAGATGCAAAACACCTCGCTCCTCACCAACTAGTCTGTTGCAACCCCTTCCCACCCCGTCCCGCCCGTGGGGATCCATTTCTATGGACTTCATTGTGGAGTTACCAACCTCTCAAGGGAAGAACACCATTCTAGTGGTGGTTGATCGTTTAACAAAGGCAGCTCATTTTATCCCTTGTGTCGGCTTACCCACTGCAAAACAGACATCAGATTTGATGATTAAGAATGTGTTTCGCTTACATGGAGTACCGGATGAGGTTATTTCGGATCGAGTGGTGCAATTCACTTCAAGGTTTTGGCAAAATTTCTGTGCCGCATTGGACATTAAAGTAAACCTTTCTTCTGCTTTTCATCCCCAGACTAATGGACAGACAGAACGAACCAATCAGACCCTGGAGCAGTATCTCTGCTGCTTTATCTGCCACCTACAGGATGATTGGGTGGATCTACTTCCACTGGCTGAGTTCTCTTATAACAACTCTCAGAGCGCCTCCACTAAGCAGTCTCCTTTTTACTCCAATTTAGGTTATCATCCTAACATTCTTCCTCGATTTCCCATAGAAACGCCCTTGCCAGCAGTGGCTGAAAGAATCACGTCTTTACAAAAGAATATGGATCTTCTAAAGGAAAATCTGGAATTGGCTCAGAAAAGGTACAAGAAAGCAGCAGATAAATTTCGTAAACCTGCACCAGCTTTCAAGGTAGGAGACTTGGTCTGGCTGTCAACCAGAAATCTTAAGTTAAGGATTCCATCGTCTAAGTTGGGACATAAGTACATTGGACCCTATAAAATCAGTAAAATTATAAGTGCCGTTGCTTGTCGTCTTCAACTGCCCAGAACTATGAGAATCCACCCTGTCTTTCATGTATCCCTACTAAAGGCTGCAACACCCAATACGTTTCCTGAACATTCTTCTCCTTGCCCTGACCCAGTGCTAGTCGATGGTCAGGAAGAATTTGTGGTGGAAAGGATTCTAGATTCCAGGTTGTACAGAAATCAGTTACAATATTTGATTAAATGGCAGGGCTACCCAGTGGAGGACAACTCATGGGAACCAGTCAATAACGTTAATGCTCCTCGCTTGCTCCGCCAGTTTCATCAGAGGTACCCAGACAAGCCTGGTCTGAGGTCATCCGGAGGTTGTCCCTAAGGGGGGAGTAATGTAAGGTTCTTTGTACATGTTTCTTGAAACTCAGTTTTTCCGTCGGCCATTTTACTTTCTGTCTTGCTGCAGCTATCTTGCCCTCAGTCAATATGGAGTTTCCAGCTTTCATGTTCCCGCCCTGATTCTCTCCCTCTTGCTTCTTAAGCAGCCTCAGCTGAGCAATCAGTGCTTCAGAATCAAGCCTGCAGTGAGCCTGTGACCTGACTCCTGGAAAACCTTGGACTTTGTACTCCAGCTATTTCCTACTGAGGAACTTTGGAACACTTGTGGACTCTGGAAACCTGCTATTTGATAAATCCACGTTTGCATGGAAATCCTGAACCTGTTGTGGAGAGTTATTGCTGAGCTTAAGTTACTCTGGCCTGCTGTGTCTCCTGCTTCTGTACCTGCAAACTGTGTGACCATTTTTGCCACTTGTATGAAGTAATACAAGTCCTTCTATATCAAACCTGTGTCTCATGTGTTTTCCTCGCACCCAAGCACAAGACGCTATATGAACTGTACACCATACATTACAAACTCTCTGGTTTAACAGAATAAAAATTAAAAATTTGAAAATCGCAAAATTTTCATAATTTTCGCCAAATTTCCATTTTTTTCAAAAATAAACGCAAAAATTATCGACCTAAATTTATCACTACCATGAAGCCAAATATGTCATGAAAAAACAATCTCAGAATCACTAGGATCCGTTGAAGCGTTCCTGAGTTATTACCTCAAAAAGGAACACTGGTCAGAATTGCAAAAAATGGCAAGGTCTTTAAGGTCAAAATAGGCTGGGTCATGAAGGGGTTAAGGATCATATCCCACACATCAAAAACTGACCTGCTTACAAACAAATGGTGGGATAATTTAGAATGGAAAAGTGAATATGTTGCAAATTTTCCATCCTCACCATACTCATTACATTGCAAAAATATATAGAAGATAAATCTACTGTGAATCTGCAGCACATTGTGCAACAAAGAAACGGATGTAACTCATATATATTTTGCTGTAGAATCACAGTAAATATGTTATAACATACCTGAGGAAGACATTCTATATTACTGAAACGCGTTGTATGGACTTTGTTTTTGATATATAATACAAATCCTCTCTTTGGATTATCTGGATTTGAAGAATTTCTGGACTCTACTACAACGGGAGCGCAAACAGCCTGGTATCAAGTTCATTTCATTAGTATTCCTATGGTTGCTTGGTTTTAGCCATGCACTAGCTACCAGGGACTTGCAGCATACCGATCACAGAAGAAACTCACCTCTGAACATCTAATGGTCCTATAGTGACCTATATGCAAGTATTCAAGACATTTACAAGGTGAGTGTTATCTCATTCACCTATGATTTTATTTTACTCCTACATTTAGATTGGTGCGCTTTCTCCCTTTCCTTCTTTTTTATTAGATATTGCGCCAATAGAACCTAAATTATAGGCATGTTGCATTTCAACATTTACAGGCTTATTTCATAGGTTTTTCTGGGCCCTTGGGTAATTGAATCATAGTGAGCCCCTCAGGTCTTCAATTCTTTCATCAATATTGGTCCCGGTTACAGTTTTACCTTTTCTTGGGACTTGTTTTTGTTGTAAAAATGACAGCGATACTATGTATTTTCTGTCATATCTCCAAAGAACGCCCAAAAAAATTCACCATGTGTGGAAAAGGACAAAAGCAGCTGGTATGCAGTAAGTCCGTAATTTAATCCTTTTACTAATGGAAATTTGGATGCTTTAGTTGTTGAAATGGCCAGAAGAATAATTTTATTTTTACCTTTCCAAATTCATAACCATAAAAGCCAAAGCATCAACATGGCTGTATAAGGTGTTTTTTTTAAAAAAAAAAAAAGCTGTCATTTTATACAGTAGATGTCATTTTGCAATACACATGACATGACTTATAAATTACAGTATATTAACATTTCTATTACAATTATTTTTGTTTTTCAAAAAATACAGTTAATCAGATAACAAACAAGAGAGGAACAATATAGCATAGTAAGATATTTTCAGTCCAGCTAGACTGAAAGTTAAAAAATGAAAAAATAAAATATTGAAATGAAGACAGCTAACAAGGTCACTCAACTGATTAGAGGTGGATGAATTTATTCAAATGCAATTGAATTATGCTCGTGTTTTTAAAAAATCTGTTTTTTCTAGAATGTAGATTTATTGTAATTCACTCTGCACTTGCACTAGAGATGAGCGACTTTCCCTTTTTTCGCAAAAGTCGTGTCAAACGAAAGCTGCCTACTATCGGGAAAAGTCGGTGGTCCGACAGAAACACGAAGCTCAATGCAAGTCAATGGGGTAGCAAAGCCGGTAGGGAGTGGAGGACAGTAAACACACCTACAGTGCCCATTTCAATGGCAACAACATAAATTCTTATTAATTAAGCTTGTCAACCTTAATTTACTTTATAATAATAGTTATGCATTGAAAACTGGGGGTTATTTGGCTAAAATTGTGGGGGGTAGGGATGGCTCCCGATTTTCTTGTGACCCGGGCCAAAGAGTCTTAGTGAGCCCCTTTAACACATACCACAATTCATGATGCTCCGATACGGCATAGAAATATAGGTATAGTACAATGAAAAATACTTCACTTCTTACATTACATGACTGATATCTATTTTAAATTCTACAATAGCTCAAAAACCAGACACTATATTCCTCCATACAGTATTATGGCCACCACATAGTGCGCCATACAGAATAATGAGGCCCATATATTGCTCCATGCATAATTGGTCCCATATGTGCCCCTTATGATTTTCCATACCCTATATGATGCCCCATAAATAATGAACACCATATGATTCTCCAGTATAGATGGGCCCCATGGATGATGCTCCAGTGTCTTATGGGCCAAAAGAATGCTCCATATATATTGGGCCCCAATAATAATGCACCAGTGTATAATGGGCCGCGTAAATGCTGCTCCTGTGTCTGATCAGCCCCATTTACAATGCGCCAATACATGATGTGCCCCATGGATGATGCTCCAGTGTCTTATGGGCCAAAAGAATGCTCCATATATAAAGGGCCCCATTAATGTTCAAGGTTATAATGGGCCCCGTAAATGCTGCTCCAGTGTCTGATCTGTCCCATTTTGAATGCTCCAGTATATGATGTGCCCCATGGATGATGCTCCAGTGTCTTATGGGCCAAAAGAGTGCTCCATATATAATGGGCCCTATTAATAATGTACCAGTGTATAATGGTCCCCGTAAATACTGCTCCTGTGTCTGATGTCCCCCATTTACAATACTCCAGTACATGATGTGGCCCATGGATAATGCTCCAGTGTCCTATGGGCCAAAAGAATGCTCCAAATATAATGGGAGCCATTAATAATATACCAGTGTTTAATAGGCCCCGTAAATGCTGCTCCAGTGTCTGATCTGCCCCAATTAGAATGCTCCAACACATGATGTGCCCCATGGATGATGCTCCAGTGTCTTATGGGCCAAAAGAATGCTCCATATGTAATTGGCCCCATTAATAATGTACCAGTGCATAATGGGCCCCGTAAATGCTGCTCCTGTGTCTGATATCCCCCATTTACAATACTCCAGTATATGATGTGGCCCATGGATGATGCTCCAGTGTCTTATGGGCCAAATGAATGCTCCATATATAATGTGCCCCATTAATAATGTACCAGTGTATAATGGGTCCCGTAAATGCTGCTCCAGTGTGTGATCTGCCCCATTTAGAATGCTCCAGTATATGATGTGGCCCATTGATAATGCTCCAGTGTCCTCTGGGCCAAAATCATGCTCCATATATAATGGGCCCCATTAATAATGTACCAGTGTATAATGGGCCCCGTAAATACTGCTCCAGTGTCTGATCTGCCCCAATTAGAATACTCCAACACATGATGTGCCCCATGGATGATGCTCCAGTGTCTTATGGGCCAAAAGAATTCTCCATATGTAATGGGCCCCATTAATAATGTACCATTGTATAATGGGCCCCCCAAAAGAATGCTCCATATGTAATGGGCCCCATTAATAATGTACCAGTGTATAATGGGCCCCGTAAATGCTGCTCCAGTGTGTGATCTGCCCCATTTAGCATGCTCCAATACATGATTTGCCCCATGGATGATGCTCCAGTGTCTTTGGGCCAAAAGAATGCTCCCATATATAATGGGCCCTATTAATGTTCAGGGTATAATGGTCCCCGTAAATAGCTGCTCCAGTGTCTGATCTGCCCCATGTAGAATGCTCCAATACATGATGTGCCCCATGGATGATGCTCCAGTGTCTTATGGGCCAAAAGAATGCTCCATATATAATGGGCCCCATTAATGTTCAAGGGTATAATGGTCCCGTAAATGCTGCTCAGTGTTGATCTGCCCCATTTAGAATGCTCCAATACATGATGGGCCCCATGGATGATGCTCATGTCTTATGGGCCAAAAATGCTCCATATATAATGGGCCCCATTATAATGTTCAAGGTATAATGGGCCCCGTAAATGCTGCTCCAGTGTCTGATCTGCCCCATTAGAATGCTCCAATACATGATGTGCCCCATGGATGATGCTCCAGTGTCTTATGGGCCAAAAGAATGCTCCATATATAATGGGCCCCATTAAATGTTCAAGGTATAATGGGCCCCGTAAATGCTGCTCAGTGTCTGATCTGCCCCTATTTAGAATGCTCCATACATGATGTGGCCCCATGGATGATGCTCCAGTGTCTTATGGCCAAAAGAATGCTCCATATATAATGGGCCCCATTAATAATGTACCAGTGTATAATGGGCCCCGTAAATGCTGCTCCAGTGTCTGATCTGCCCCATTTAGAATGCTCCAATACATGATGTGCCCCATGGATGATGCTCCATTGTCTTATGGGCCAAAAGATGCTCCATTATAATGGGCCCCATTAATGTTCAAGGGTATAATGGGCCCCGTAAAGCTGCTCCATGTGTCTGATCTGCCCCATTTAGAATGCTCCAATACATGATGTGCCCCATGGATGATGCTTCAGTGTTTATGGGCCAAAAGAATGCTCCATATATAATGGGCCCATTATAATGTTCAAGGGTATAATGGGCCCCGTAAATGCTGCTCCAGTGTTGATCTGCCCCATTTAGAATGCTCCAATACATGATGTGCCCCATGGATGATGCTCCAGTGTCTTATGGCCAAAAGAATGCTCCATTATATAATGGGCCCCATTAATGTTCAAGGGTATAATGGGCCCAGTAAATGCTGCTCCATGTCTGATTGCCCCATTTAGAATGCTCCAATACATGATGTGCCCATGGATGATGCTCCAGTGTTTATGGGCCAAAAGAATGCTCCATATAAATGGGCCCATTAATAATGTACCAGTGTATAATGGGCCCCGAAATCTGCTCTAGTGTCTGATCTGCCCCATTTAGAATGCTCCAATACATGATGTGGCCCCATGGATGATGCTCCAGTGTCTTATGTGCCAAAAGAATGCTCCATATATAATGGGCCCCATTAATGTTCAAGGGTATAATGGGCCCCAATTATGCTCCATGTCGATCTGCCCATTTAGAATGCTCCAATACATGATGTGCCCCATGGATGATGCTCCAGTGTCTTATGGGCCAAAAGAATGCTCCATATTAATGGGCCCTATTAATGTCAAGGGTATAATGGGACCCGTAAATGCTGCTCAGTGTCTGATCTGCCCCATTTAGAATGCCGCAATGATGATGTGCCCATGGATGATGCTCCAGTGTCTTATGGGCCAAAGAATGCTGGCCACTTAATATAAGGATGGGCCCGTAATTAATGTACCAGTGATAGGCCAGATGCTCATAATGCGGCCCTGGTGTCTGTGCTTGCAACTCCATTTATGGGCAATTATGTCAGTATAGGGTCCGTATGTGGCCAGTGGTGATCTCCCAGTAGTGCCCATATGATGTGCCAAAGAAGTGCCTCCATATATAATCATATAGTGTCCATTTAATAATGTCCTTCGATGTTTAATAGGCCCCGTAAATGCTGTCCTGTGTCTGTGATCCCCATTCTTACATTTCTCCAGGTTATGAATGTGGCCCTGGATGATCTTCACTGTGATTTCCATGTGTTCCCTTTTAAATCATGCTCCATATATAATGGGCCACATTCTTAATGATCCAGTGTAAAATGCTCCCCATATATTCCTCCAAACATTACAAAAAAATGAAATACCTCTCCTCGATGTACACTGCTCTACTCTGGACTACTCAGCGTCACCATCTTACAGCTCTCTGCAGTTGGACAGTTTAGGCAGAGGGAGTACAGACGTGACTTCATTGTGCTCTGTAACCTGAATGTTACTGTCAGGAAACGCGGAAGACGTCACAGCGGTGGAGCATGGAGAGGTAAGTATTGCAAGTGCTGGGGCCCTTAGAAAGCAGGGGGGGCCGACTTGTGGGCGACGGCACTGGCACAGAGCCCCTCATAGTACGCCGGTGTGTCTGACGGCGATTGCACCCATCTCATCATGAGAGACAAATTTTTGTACTATGAGGGGCCCTGTGCCAGTGCTGTCACCCACGAGTCGGCCCCCCCACCTGCTGAGGGAACCGACACTTGCCCGGGTGCGCCAGGTGCTGACGCCGGCCCTGGGGGGGATTTGTAGGTTTTGTAGTCCATCCACGCTTGCAAGTACATGTTCATGAAATGTCTAAGCATGAAACTGGTATTCAAATTTCTGAGATTTTCCCCTCGGCTAAAGGTCCTTCCGCACTGTTTCCAGAAAACCTTTGCCTCATCAATAGGATTTCGGTCAAAAAAGTGCCACACTGGACTCTTCCTACTATGGTATCAATTTTCAGGGCTTGCACGCTGTGCAAATTTGACCGTCTGGCCAAGCTGTCCTGCAACTCTCTTTTTGTTTTTTAACACCTTTTTGGACTCCTATGGGCCTGCCAGATAACCGCTGCTGCGATGTCGATGCCTGCTGCGGATCCTTCTCCTCTTATGAGCTATTGCCAGCGGCACCCTCTTCCCAAATGGATGCCAATCCGGGTCAACAACAATAGGGTCATCCATCATCTCCTCTTCTATGTAATCTGGGGCACCTGAGTTTCATCGGGGTCAGATTCTGGCTCAGTAGACTGCAAGGGAAATGTAGTGCTCTGGGTGAATGTACCTGTAATGTATGTAGTACAGTTCATATAGCGTCTTGTGCTTGAGTGCGATGAAAATACATGAGACACAGGTTTGATATAGAAAGTCTTGTATTACTTCATACAAGTTGGCAAAAATAGTCACACAGTTTGCAGACACAGAAGCAGGAGACACAGCAGGCCAGAGTAATCTAAGCTCAGCAATCACTCTCCACAACAGGTTCAGGATCTTCTTCTCTGTTACCGTAAGTCCATGCAAACGTGGGTCTTTCAAAGAGCAGGGTTCAGAGTCCACAAGTGCTTCAGAGTTCCTCAGTAGGAATAGCTGGAGTACAAGGTCCAAGGCTTTAGGAGTCAGGTCACAGGTTCACTGCAGGCTAGATTCTGAAGCACTGATTGCTCAGCTGTGGCTGCTTAAGAAGCAAAAGGAGAGAATCAGGGCGGGAACATGCAAGCTGGAAACTCCATTTTGACTGAGGGCAAGATAGCTGCAGCAAGACAGAAAGTAAAATGGCTGACGAACAAACTGAGTTTCAGGAACATGTACACAGAACCTTACATTACTCCCCCTTAGGGACAACCTCCGGATGACCTCAGGCCAGGCTTGTGTGGGTACCTCTGATGAAACTGACGGAGCAAGCGAGGAGCATTAACGTTATTGACTGGTTCCCATGAGTTGTCCTCCACTGGGTAGCCCTGCCATTTAATCAGATATTGTAACTGATTTCTATACAACCTGGAATCTAAAATCCTTTCCACCACAAATTCTTCCTGACCATCGACTAGCACTGGGTCAGGGCAAGGAGACGAACGTCCAGGAAACGTATTGGGTGTCGCAGCCTTTAGTAGGGATACATGAAAGACAGGGTGAATTCTCATAGTTCTGGGCAGTTGAAGACGACAAGCAACGGCACTTATAATTTTACTGATTTTATAGGGTCCAATGTACTTATGTCCCAACTTAGACGATGGAATCCTTAACTTAAGATTTCTGGTTGACAGCCAGACCAAGTCTCCTACCTTGAAAGCTGGTGCAGGTTTACGAAATTTATCTGCTGCTTTCTTGTACCTTTCCTGAGCCGATTCCAGATTCTCCTTTAGAAGATCCATATTCTTCTGTAAAGACGTGATTCTTTCAGCCACTGCTGGTAAAGGCGTTTCTATGGGAAATCGTGGTAGAATGTTAGGATGATAACCTAGATTAGAGTAAAAAGGAGACTGCTTAGTGGAGGCACTCTGAGAGTTGTTATACGAGAACTCAGCTAATGGAAGTAGATCCACCCAATCATCCTGTAGGTGGCAGATAAAGCAGCGGAGATACTGCTCCAGGGTTTGATTGGTTCGTTCGGTCTGTCCATTAGTCTGGGGATGAAAAGCAGAAGAAAGGTTTACTTTAATGTCCAATGCTGCACAGAAATTTTGCCAAAACCTAGAAGTGAATTGCACCCCTCGATCCGAAATAACCTCATCCGGTACTCCATGTAAGCGAAACACATCTTTAATCATCAAATCTGATGTCTGTTTTGCAGTGGGTAAGCCGACACAAGGGATAAAATGAGCTGCCTTTGTTAGACGGTCAACCACCACTAGAATGGTGTTCTTCCCTTGAGAGGTTGGTAACTCCACAATGAAGTCCATAGAAATGGATCCCGACGGGCGGGACGGGGTGGGAAGAGGCTGTAACAGACCAGTTGGTGAGGAGCGAGGTGTTTTGCATCTTGCACAGACTTCACATGAAGTGACATAGTTTAAAACATCCTTCCTGCAAGTGGGCCACCAAAAGAAACGAGAGAGAAATTCCTGTGTCTTTAGAATTCCTCTATGCCCAGCTATCTTGGAATCGTGAATGAGTTGCAATACTCTCAATCTGACTGTTTCAGGAATATACAGGCGTTGTCCCTGAATCCACACACCATTCTTAAAGACAAGACTTACGTCCCTTGGGGGTTGTGCCAAAAAGGAATCCGCATGGTATGCTTCCTTGATGTCCTTAAGTAGGTCTTGATTATGAATTACTCCTAGGAATCTAGAGTCAGGAAGAATAGTCTTAGGAGGAGTAATTGGACGTGTCTCTGCTGAGTAAATCCTAGAGAGTGCATCAGCCTTTCCATTGCGCGATCCTGGTCTATAAGAAATGATAAAATTAAATTGGTTTAAGAAAAGATTCCAGCGAGCCTGGCGAGGAGTCAGGCACTTAGCCGACCTGATAAACTCAAGGTTACGATGATCTGTCAGGACGACTATTTGCTGTGCAGCTCTCTGAAGAAGGTGTCTCCATTCTTTGAAGGCGGCAATAATGGCCAACAACTCTCTATTGCCCACATCGTAGTTCCTCTCAGCCGAAGACAACTGCTGGGAAAAGAAGGCACAGGGATGCAAGACATTCTTCTCACCTGTTCTCTGAGAGAGTATAGCTCCAACGGCACAGTCTGAAGCATCCACCTCTATTATGAAGGCAAGCTCGGGGTTGGGATGTACTAGGATAGGTGCAGTGGTAAATTTATCTTTTAGACGGGAAAATGCTTCCTGGGCTTGGGGAGTCCAGGAGAACCTAGACTCTTTCCGGGTAAGTTGGGTGATAGGTGACACTACCTCAGAGAAATTTCTAATGAAACGTCTATAGAAGTTGGCAAACCCGATGAAGCGCTGTACCTCCTTCACATTTCTAGGACTTGGCCAATCCTTGATGGCTTGGGTTTTGCTTCCATCCATACTAATTCCTTGTGTAGACAGTAGGGTTGAGCATTCCGATACTGCAAATATCGGGTATCGGCCGATATTGGCTGTATCGGAATTCCGATTCCGAGTTCCGATATTTTCGTCATATCGGATACCGGAATCGGGATTGTCACTGTCACTGTCAGTGTCCGTCGGTCGGGTCTGTCAGGAGTCAGCGGCACTTACCCGGCAGAAGATCTCCGGCGGTCACGTCCTGGACTGCTTCATGGCCGCAATCTTCTTTCCCCGGCAGTCACATGCAGTTTCTCGCGATAACTGCAGTGACTGCTGGGTAATCCCGGCCGTAAAGCAGTCAGTCCGATGACGTCACCGCCGGGGAAGCAGGTAATCAGCTGTGCTGCGTCGCGATGACAGGCTCTGCCTGTCATTGCGATGTAGCAGAGCTGGATCGTCGTGGGACTGTCGTTATGGACTGCGTCGGACAGGTGGTATACTGTTGGTTTGTTTATTTTCTTTTTTTACAGGAGATCGATGGCGTCGCAGGAATGAGAGTACAATAAAAAAAATGAAAACTGTGTTGTCTCTTTTATTTCATTAAAAGACTTTTTTCTTGCTTTGTCTTTTTTTTAAACATTTAAAAACTTTGGGATTAATAATGGATCGGTGTCTTATTGACGCCTCTCCATTATTAACCGGGCTTATTGTCACCGTGCAATCAACGGTGACATTAACCCCTTATTACCCCGCTTGCCACCGCTACAGGGCAAGTGAGAAGAGCCGGGTAAAGTGCCACAATTGGCACATCTTTTGATGCGCCAAATGTGGGGCTGCTGTAGCCTGGTATTATCAGGCTGTTGAGGGCCAAAATCCATGGGCCTTGACAGTCTTTTAATACCAGGCCGCAGCAGTCTGCATTTTACTTGGCTGGTTAACAAAAATAGGGGGGATCCCCACGCCGTTTTTTTTTCGAGGGGATCCCCCCTATTTTTGTTAACCAGCCAAGCTAAGCAGACTGCTGTGGCCTGGTATTATCAGGCTGGCAAGGTCCATGGATATTGGATCCTTACCAGCCTGAAAAACCAGGCCTCAGCGGTCTGCTTCATCTGGCTGATTAACAAAAATAGGGGGGACCCCACGCCAATTTTTTTCGAGGGGATCCCCTATTTTGTTAATCAGCCAAGATATGCAGACTGCTGTGGCCTGGTATTATCAGGCTGGCAAGGTCCATGGATCTTGGCTCCTTAACAGCCTGAAAATCCAGGCCTCAGCGGTCTGCTTCATCTGGCTGGTTAACAAAAATAGGGGGGACCCCACGCCAATTTTTTTCTAGGGGATCCCCTATTTTTGTTAATCAGCCAAGATATGCAGACTGCTGTGGCCTGGTATTATCAGGCTGGCAAGGTCCATGGATCTTGGCTCCTTAACAGCCTGAAAATCCAGGCCTCAGCGGTCTGCTTCATCTGGCTGGTTAACAAAAGTAGGGGGGACCCCACGCCATTTTTTTTCGAAGGGAACCCCTATTTTTGTTAATCAGTTCCCTCTGACGTCACTGATTGTGTCCCTGGCTGACCTGAAGTGAAAGTGGAAAGCAATCAATTAAGCTTTCCACTTAAGGGCCCGTCTCACATAGCGATATCGCTACCGAGATCGCTGCTGAGTCACTAGTTTTGTGACGCAGCAGCGAGCTCACCAGCGATATCGCTGTGTGTGACATTCAGCGACGATCAGCCCCCCTGCCGGGTATCGCTGATCGTCGCTGAAATGTCAGGACCTTTTTTTGATCGCTGGTTTCCCGCTGACAGGCACACATCGCTGCGTGTGACAGGCGGGAGACCAGCGATCCGCTGGTAACCAAGGTACACAGCGGGTTTCCAGGCGCGGGGCTGTGCCTAGAAACCCGCTGTGTACCTTGGATACCAGCGCCCTGATGCAGGGAGCTGGTATCCAAGGTACACAGCGGGTTTCCAAGCGCTGCGTGGTGCCTGGAAACCCGCTGTGTACCTTGGTTACCAGCGGATCGCTGGTCTCCCGCCTGTCACATGCAGCGATGCGTGCCTGTCAGAGGGAAACCAGCGATCAAAAAAAGGTCCTGACATTTCTGCGACGATCAGCGATACCCGGCAGGGGGGCTGATCGTCGCTGAATGTCACACACAGCGATATCGCTGGTGAGCTCGCTGCTGCGTCACAAAACTAGTGACTCAGCAGCGATCTCGGTAGCGATATCGCTATGTGAGACGGGCCCTTAAGCGATGTTACCCGCAGTGTCGCTGTCCCAGATCGCTGCCTGAGCTGCCTGTTTGGCAGCTCAGCAACGATCATGTAGCGATACACCAGCGATCCTGACAAGTGCATATCGTTGTCGGGATCGCTGGTGTATCGTTATGTGACACCCAGCCTTTACTCTCCTGTCAGCCAGGAGAGGAACTCATTCATTTGGGGTTTACTGTGAGGCTGCAGCATTAGCTGCGGTCCCTGCAGTAAACATTAACCCTTTCTGAAGGATTACACCGTGGGACCTGACTGTGCATGGGATAGGTAAGAATAATTTTGCTTTTTTATTTTATTTTTATTACAGGAAATGGTTTTTGCAGTAAAATAAAAGATGGTCAAAAACATGTGTCTTTATTTCATTAAAATGATTTTTAATTAAAGTGTGTGTGTTTTATTTTTATTTCATGCAATAGGATTAATAATTGATAGTTGTCTAATTGACAGCTCTCAATTATTAACCTGGCTTAAGGTCACCTTTCAATAGCAAGGTGGCTTTAACCCCATATTAACCCATTCGCCACCGCTACAGGGCAATGGGAATAGACGGGCAAAGTGCCAGAAAGGGCGAATCTAATTATAGATTTGTCTTTCCTGGGGTGTCTGGGGGCAGATGTTAGTAGCCGGGGGGGGCCAAAAATAATGGTCCCTCTCTGGGCTATTATTATCTGCCCCCACTCACTGGCTTTGTCTGTCTGGTTGCGAAAATAGGGCGGGAGCCCACGCATTTTTTTTCAGCAATTTTACACCTCATATATATATATATACATGTCATTGAATTTGTGACACATATATATATATATATATTTATATTTGTAGTTCATACACTTCTACATAGTATAATAGCCGCTAATTCAATTGCCGGCTTTTGTGAAAATGCAGAACCCGACATGAAATGACACTTGGTGTACATAGGGTTAACCATGTCTTTTCATGTCCTTTGCTATCTAATTTGCACAAACAATTAAATCAGTCTATGTGTGCAAAATTTCACACCTGTAGGGGTTAATTAAAGGTGTAAATTCGTAGCAAAAAAGTCCGTTTTTTTTACAACGAATTTACACTTTTAATTAACCCTACAGGTGTGAAATTTTGCACACATAGACTGATTTAATTGTTTGTGCAAATTAGATAGCAAAGGACATGAAAAGACATGGTTAACCCTATGTACACCAAGTGTCATTTCATGTCGGGTGCTTCTGTCTTTTCACTGAACCCGGCAATTGAATCAGAGGATATTTTACTATGTAGAAGTGTATAAACTATACATATATGTATATATATATGTCACAATGACATGTATATATATATATATATATATGTATTCTATGTGTGTATATTTAGTGTTTACAAGGAAAGAATGGGGTTTTTTTAGTTACGATATTTTGTTCCCATAGACTTACATGGGACTTCCGGTATCGGTATCGGGTATCGCCGATATTTTAATGATATCGGCGATACCATTCCGATTCCGATACTTTTGGATATCGGAAAGTATCGCTCAACTCTAGTAGACAGTACATACCCCAGAAATTGAATTTCGGTACTATGGAATTCACACTTTTCAAGTTTGATGTAAAGATGATTTTGTCTTAGACGTTCCAAGACCATTCTCACATGTCCATGATGTTCCTCTGTGGAGTTAGAAAAAATTAGAATATCATCCAAATAAATTACCACGAATGTATCTAGGAGATCCCTGAAGATATCATTCACCAAGTGTTGGAAAGTGGCTGGGGCGGTACTCAGACCAAAAGGCATAACTAGATATTCAAAGTGTCCATAGCGTGACCTGAATGCAGTCTTCCATTCATCCCCAGGTCTAATACGGACTAAGTTATAGGCCCCACGAAGATCTAGTTTAGAGAAAATTTTGGCATGTCGCACTCTCTCCAATAACTCAGGGATTAAAGGCAATGGATAACGGTTTCTAATAGTAACCTTATTGAGTTCCCTATAGTCTACGCATGGTCTCAGAGATCCATCTTTCTTCTTTACAAAGAAGATGGGTGCACCTGCAGGAGATGAAGAGGGGCGTATGAAGCCCTTGGCTAGATTTTCGTCTATGTAATCCTTTAAAGCCTTTAGCTCGGGCCCCGCCAGGGGGTAGATCTTACCAAAAGGTATCTCTGCTCCAGGCAATAATTCAATTGGACAATCATATGGACGGTGAGGAGGAAGCTGGTCAGCGTTCTTCTTGTCACATAAATCCACATAGTCCTGGTATACAGCTGGTAGTTCAGGGACTGACATGGTTCCTTTAGGAACAGAGCAAGCTGAAACTTTTGGACTCATCTGTTTCTCTGGAAAGTGTAATTCCTTGGTCTCCCAGTTAATGGTAGGATTCTGAGCCTGCAGCCATGGTAGCCCTAGAATAATGGGAAAGTGGGGAGAAGAGATAAGCATAAAGGACAGTTTCTCTTGATGATCTTTACCCATAAGAACCCTCAAAGGCTCTGTTTCCTGATCCACTGGTCCAGAGGTCAGCAGGGAGCCATCCACAGTTTCCATCTGTACTGGAGTAGCCTTCTTCACTGAACGTATCCCCTGTTTCAGAGCAAAGGAGACATCCATAAAATTTCCACTTGCCCCTGAGTCGATCATAGCAGAGCTAGACACCCAAGCTGAGTCAACCCAGAGTTTGATGGAAAGAAAGCAATGAGAATTGTTTTTCTTACAACTCAGCTGGGACACCGCTGAGGAAACTTGAAAAATGGCAGCGTTTACACAGTCAACGTCCTCAGAGGTAACGGAGTTTAAGTCCGAGAAATCAAGATCTGTTGCTGCAGATCTCTCTGGAGCCTGAGGCTCGGACCTGACAGATCCCTTCTCGCAACACTCACAATGAATGAGTGCTGCAGTAGTCTTACGAGAACGGCTGGGGCAGTTTATAATGAAGTGAGATGACTTACCACAATAGAAACATAGATTTTCCATAAAACGATGTTCCTTGCGTGCATCACTAACCCGTCGTTGTAAAGAGTCTACCTGCATGGGTTCAGGTTCAGGTTCCCGTGTAATCCTACTCAAAGGTTCCTTAGCTGGAGAGGAAGGTAGGAAAAGGTTAGTGCGATTGCTTTCGAACCATCTCTCTTGCCTGCGTTCAGTCAGACGAGTATCAATACGGATGCAGTAGTTAATAAAGTCACCTAACGCAGTGGGAGGGTCGGCACGAGCAAGTTCATCCTTAATCAGTGGAGATAACCCCTTTCGAAAAATAGATTTTTTGGCGGAACTGTCCCAGGTGGTATCAAGGGCCCATCTCCTGAAATCCAAGGCATATTCAGCTACCGAGTGCTTACCTTGGCGCAAAGCTAACATGGCTGCTTCAGCTGTTGCACCTCGATTGGGGTCATCAAACACCTGCCCCATGGCTGAAATAAAAGCATCAAGGTGATTCAAACAATCATCCTCAGTCTCAATCAGAGGGTTTGCCCACATCAAAGCCTTGTTGGTAAGCAACATAATTATAGTAAGCACCTTAGATCGTTCAGTGGGAAATTGTTAAGCATGTGCAGAAAAAAAAAGATTGCATTGATTAATAAATCCCCTGAATTTCTCACGTTCACCGCCAAAACGAAAAGGGGGCAACTTGGGAATCCCAGAACTCGGGGCTACGGCAGGAGCCTGGACTCGCTCTTCTAGAACCTCAATCCTGGCTCGCAAATCCTGGGCAGTCTGTCCAAACACTTGCAAATTGTGATTAGTGAGGTCCTGTAGGCTTGAAAAACGGGTCTTTATATTCTGCAAATCTGCAAGGATATTATCAGTCACTCCGCAAAGTTCCTTTATGCGGGCCTCCATTTTCCAGATCTTTTAAGACAGGAGTACTGGAAGAAGAGGAGAGGAGAAAAAAAAAAATAGTGTTTACCTGTGGTAACACTGCAGAGAGAAAAAAAATTAAGGGAACTGCTCACCTGGAATGGTTGTGAGAAGTCACAACCACTATCATCACAGAAAGTTCACCCAGACATCTAATATCCACAGTTACAGCAGACACTAACGTTTTGGCTTCAGAATCTTGTAATGTATGTAGTACAGTTCATATAGCGTCTTGTGCTTGAGTGCGATGAAAATACATGAGACACAGGTTTGATATAGAAAGTCTTGTATTACTTCATACAAGTTGGCAAAAATAGTCACACAGTTTGCAGACACAGAAGCAGGAGACACAGCAGGCCAGAGTAATCTAAGCTCAGCAATCACTCTCCACAACAGGTTCAGGATCTTCTTCTCTGTTACCGTAAGTCCATGCAAACGTGGGTCTTTCAAAGAGCAGGGTTCAGAGTCCACAAGTGCTTCAGAGTTCCTCAGTAGGAATAGCTGGAGTACAAGGTCCAAGGCTTTAGGAGTCAGGTCACAGGTTCACTGCAGGCTAGATTCTGAAGCACTGATTGCTCAGCTGTGGCTGCTTAAGAAGCAAAAGGAGAGAATCAGGGCGGGAACATGCAAGCTGGAAACTCCATTTTGACTGAGGGCAAGATAGCTGAAGCAAGACAGAAAGTAAAATGGCTGACGAACAAACTGAGTTTCAGGAACATGTACACAGAACCTTACAGTACCAGCAGAATCATCTAGCAGTGGCTGTGCATCATGATGTGCACTCCATCTCTGATTCATGTTGGACTGGGGAATTGAGAATTTGACTTCATAATCCAGGCATGGTATGCGAAAAGAGCTCCATGGAGTAATCTGAAGTGTCGGCTGCCGCATCCTTCACTTTTGGTGGGGGTGAAGCACACAAGGAAAGGTGTTGTTCCTGACCAGGAACCAGCACTGACGACTCAGTCCTTGCATTGTTTGAAACTTCAGGAGGCGATATACAAAATAATGGAAACACCTAACGTTTTGGCATCATCATCTTCGAACATGTTATAAACATGCAAACCGTGACATATAGTAATGTTTTGTAGTTGATTAGTTGTGTTATGTCATATGTGTATGTAAATTAACTGTTTGTTTTGCATAATTGTAAGAACATTGATGAGAAACTGATACCAATGGCAGACACTTCAGATTTTCAAAGAGGCCAAATTGTTGGTGCTCGGATGGCTGGCGCTAGTGTAACCAAAAGTGCCCGAATGCTTGGCGTCTCAAGAGGTACTGTCTCCAAATTAATGACTGCGTTTGAAAGAGAAGGAAACAAAGCAACTGAAAAAGAAAAGAAAGGTACATTTCATCAAAAAGGAAAATATACATGAGAGTATACTACAGGCATATGAATCCGCAGGAGAGGAAGATTCTAAGGATTCTCAGCAGGAGGATACTGAACAGTCACCCATTGGAAAACGAAAATTTCCCCCTTCTTCTCATCCCATATTTGACGCTACTTTGGCTGCCTGGAAAACATTTGCTAAACAGAAAAGAGGTACTAATAAATTAACCTTCCTTAAAAATCTCCCTCTCCACTTAATCTTCTCCCTATACCATACAGCCATCGATCCCATTTTGGCTGAACATGACGTTCAAAAAATCAAGGATTGGTCAGTGAATCTAGTCTTATCCCGTTCTCCCAAATCAAAGATAAATTTAAACCCTCTCTGACATTAGACGTACTATCCCGTCCATAAAACCCGTGCCATTCTGCCCATGGACGGGATAGTACGTCATAGGCGATCAGCTGCGCTCCTGAGGGGAGCGCAGCTAATCGCCGCCGGGTGTCAGCTGATTATCACAGCTGACACCCGTGACTGTGTGTCAGGAGCGGTCACGGACCGCTGTTATGTTACGGTAGCTGAGGAGTGCAGGTAAAAAAGGAAATACACCAGAGCAGTTGGAATCTATGAGATTGCAGTACCCTGACTAACCACCACAACTAGAGGCAGCCGTGGAGCGTTCCTACGATGGTCCTAGACGCCTCGTCACAGCCTGAGAAACTAACTACACCTAAAGATAGAAATAGGAAAGCTATCTGCCCGGAGCAGAACCCCAAAGATAATAGAAAGCCCCAAACATGTAATGGCGGTTAGACAAGAGGAAATACTGACACAGAAAGAAAATAGAATGAGCAAACGCTGGGGCCCAAACTATCTAAATAGAAAAGGACAGGAAGGGTACTTACTGCAATCCCAGAAAACCCTGAAAAGCACCAACTCTACTAATTTCAAAATCACCTGAGATCACACGACCTCTACCACCTAAATTAGTTCTCTGGTGTAACAAAAACAGCAGCCACCGAAAAAACTGGAAAAAGCAAAAGTACAAAACACAGTGGCTGAACCAAACTGAGAGGGCAAAAGCCCCCGGAGGGGACCCAGAAGGCCCCCACAGAAGTGCAGGACAAAATGCAAAAATATAGCAAAAACACAAAATAAGAAATTGTCTTATCTGATAGCAGGAGATGCAGACACGACACAGCAGGCTACAAGGGAAACTGGAAAGAAGGATTCAGACCAGAACAATTGATCACCGGCAACCCTGATGGGAAAATGATTCCCTTAAATAAGACCAATCAGTAACACCTGATTCCCAATCCTCACTAGTACCGCTTGTAACCACCAGAGGGAGCCTCTGCTCAGAACTCATCTCAAACCCATTCACAACAGTACCCCCCCTTGAGGAGGGGTCACCGAACCCTCATTTGAGCAACCAGGTCGGTCAGGATGAGTTCTATGATACGCACGGATAAGTCTCCTAGCATGGATGTCCGAAGCAAACACCCAAGAATTATCTTCCTGACCATAACCTCTCCATTTAACCAAATACTGGAGTCTTCGTCTAGAAAAACGAGAATCCAATATTTTCTCAACCACATACTCCAGATTGCCCTCAACCAAAACAGGGTCAGGAGGCACAGCAGCAGGAACCACTGGCTCAACAAACCTCTTCAACAAGGACTTGTGGAACACGTTATGGATCTTAAATGTCCCTGGAAGAAGCAAACGAAAAGAAACAGGATTAATAATCTCCATGATCTTATAAGGTCCAATGAACCTAGGCTTAAATTTAGGAGATGCTACTCTCATAGGAATATTCTTTGAGGACAACCAGACCAAGTCCCCCACTTTAAACCGAGGACCATCAGTCCTATGCCGGTTAGCAAACCGCTGGGCCTTCTCCTGAGAGAGGGACAACCTCTCCACTACCTGGTCCCAAATCTGCTGCATACGCTCAACAACAGAGTCAACACCTGGACAGACAGAAGCCTCCGTCTGTCCTGAAGAAAATCGAGGGTGAAACCCAGAATTACAGAAAAACGGAGACATCAAAGTGGCAGAGCTAGCCCTATTATTAAGAGCAAACTCAGCCAAAGGCAAAAAAGAGACCCAGTCATCCTGATCAGCAGACACAAAGCATCTTAGATAAGTCTCCAAAGTCTGGTTTGTTCTCTCAGTTTGACCATTGGTCTGAGGATGAAATGCCGAGGAGAAAGACAATTGAACACCCAGTTTAGAACAAAAAGTCCTCCAAAATCTGGAAACAAACTGGACTCCTCTGTCAGACACAATGTTCTCAGGAATGCCGTGTAAACGAACCACGTGCTGAAGGAACAACGGCACCAATTCAGAGGAGGAAGGCAACTTAGGTAATGGCACAAGATGTATCATTTTGGAAAACCTATCACAAATTACCCAGATGGTGGTCATTCTCTGAGAAACAGGAAGATCGGAAATGAAATCCATAGAGATATGGGTCCATGGTCTCTTGGGCACAGGCAATGGCATCAACAAACCACTAGAGCGAGAGCAAGGCTTGGAGCGAGAGCAAGTCCCGCAGGACTGCACAAATTCCCTGACATCGCGAGACAAGGTAGGCCACCAAAAGGACCGACTAACTAAGTCTCTGGTACCAAAAATTCCGGGATGCCCAGCCAATGCGGAACAATGAATCTCAGACATCACACTCTTTTTCCATTGGTCCGGGACAAACAATTTTCCAACAGGGCAGCGCTCGGGCCTATCCTCCTGACACCCTCCAGAGCAAGTCTCAAATTGGGCGAGATGGCGGAAAGAACTACACCCTCCTTCAAAATAACAGAGGGATCAGATAGCTCAGGAGAGTCCGCAAGGAAACTCCTCGAGAGGGCATCTGCCTTAACATTCTTAGTGCCAGGAAGAAAGGAAACCACAAAATTAAAACGTGTGAAAAACAAGGCCCACCTGGCCTGTCTAGGATTGAGTCGCTTGGCAGATTCCAGATAGACCAGATTCTTATGGTCCGTAAGGACCACCACCTGATGTTTGGCTCCCTCCAGCCAATGTCTCCACTCTTCAAAAGCCCACTTCATGGCCAATAACTCCCGATTACCCACGTCATAATTACGTTCAGTAGGAGAAAATTTTCGAGAGAAAAAGGCACAAGGGTTACTTTTAGAGGTCTCTGGATCTTTTTGGGACAAAACGGCACCTGCCCCAATTTCAGAGGCATCAACCTCCACCTGAAATGGCAGAGAAACATCAGGCTGCCGTAGAACAGGAGCAGAAGTGAATCTCTGCTTAAGTTCCTGAAACGCAGAGACTGCCTCAGGAGGCCAATTCACCACATCAGAACCCTTTCTGGTCAAATCAGTTAATGGTTTAACAATAACAGAGAAATTACCAATAAATTTACGATAAAAATTGGCAAAACCCAAAAATCTCTGAAGAGCCTTTAATGAAGTAGGTTGGACCCAATCACAGATGGCCTGAACCTTGACCGGGTCCATTTCAATAACAGATGGGGACAAAATGAATCCCAGAAATGAGATCTTCTGTACGCCAAAAAGACACTTTGATCCCCTCACATACAGAGCATTCTCTCCCAAAATCTGGAATACAGTTCGAACATGTTTCACATGAGAGTCCCAGTCATTAGAAAAAATCAAGATATCATCCAAATAAACAATCAGAAACTTGTCCACAAAATCCCTGAAAATGTCATTCATGAAGGACTGGAAGACGGAAGGAGCATTAGTGAGCCCAAAGGGCATCACAAGGTACTCAAAATGCCCTTCAGGGGTGTTAAATGCGGTCTTCCATTCATCCCCGTGCTTAATGCGAATAAGGTTATACGCCCCCTGAGGTCAAGCTTGGTAAACCAAGTAGCGTTTTTCACCCTGGAAAACAGGTCAGAAATCAAGGGTAACGGGTATTGATATTTCACAGTAATATTGTTCAAGAGACGATAATCAATACACGGCCTTAATGAACCATCTTTTTTGGCCACAAAGAAAAAACCGGCACCTAAGGGTGAAGAGGATGGTCTGATATGACCCTTCTCCAATGATTCCTTGATATAAGACCGCATAGCGTCATGTTCAGGTACAGACAAGTTAAAAAGGCGACCCTTAGGGAATTTACTACCTGGCACTAATTCAATAGCGCAGTCATAGCTCCTATGGGGAGGTAAGGATGCAGATTTACTTTCGCTAAACACATCAGAAAAATCAAACAAAAAGTCAGGAACATCCTCAGCCTGGGGGGAGGCAGAAAAAACAGGAGTGTTGGTATTAACACATTGGCAGCCCCAACTGGTTACAGACACAGATTTCCAATCCAAAACAGGATTATGAGACTGTAACCAAGGGAAACCCAGCACGATAATGTCATGCAGATTATATAGAACCAAAAATTTGCAGCACTCCTGGTGATCAGGTTCAACCCTCATTATCACCTGAGTAGAAAACTGGGGTTTATTCTCAGCCAAAGGGGTAGAATCGATCCCAGTAGGGGAATAGACTTCTGTAGGGGTATCAAGGGAAATCCACAACGTTTAGCAAAATCATAATCCATCAGGTTAATAGCTGCTCCAGAATCAACGAAAGCCTGAGCAGAAAATGAGGACAGAGCGCATATCAGAGTGACAGTTAATAAAAACTTAGTCTGAACACTACCCAAGACAACTGAGCGTGCAAAATGTCTTCCCCGCTTAGGGCAGACTGAAATAGCATGAGAGGCATCACCACAGTAGAAACATAACCCACTGCGCTTTCGAAACTCATGACGCTGTGCCCCAGACACCACTCCATCACACTGCATGGGCTCAGCAGCTGGCTCACAAGGCAACACCACTCCACGCATACTTCTCCGCTCACGCAAACGTCTGTCAATTTGAATCGCTAATGACATAGAATCATTGAGACCAGAGGGGACAGGGAATCCCACCATAACATCCTTTACATTATCTGACAGACCCTTCCGGAAAAGGGCCGCCAAAGCGTCGTCATTCCATTTGGTCAGGACTGCCCACCTACGGAATCTCTGACAGTATAACTCAGCGTCAACAAGCCCCTGATTTAATGCCAACAAGGCTTTTTCAGCTTGATCAGTGACATTAGGCTCATCGTACAATAACCCCAAAGCCTGAAAAAATGCATCAACATCACTCAAAACAGGATCCCCAGGTATCAGGGAAAAAGCCCAATCCTGAGGATCGCCGCGCAGGAGAGAGATGATAATTTGAACCTGCTGCGCTGCGTTTCCTGAGGACTTAGATTTTAAGGCAAGAAACAATTTACAATTATTTTTGAAATTCTGAAACTTAGCTCGATCCCCTGAAAACAAATCTGGCATGGGGATCCTAGGTTCCACAACAGGCAACCTAGCAAGATATGCAGCAATACTCTGAACCTCAGTGGCAAGCTGATCCACACGGCCAGACAACTGTGCAAACTCCATTGGGAGAAAAGATCCTCCCCAGCACCCAGAGATACAGAGGAAAAAAAAAAAAAAAAAAAAATGCAACAAACAGAAAAATATCTCTGACAACTTTTCTTCCTTCAAAATATTTTTTCCCTTCTGTGAGTACCATACAATTTTTATGGCCGGTGATACTGTTATGTTACGGTAGCTGAGGAGTGCAGGTAAAAAAGGAAATACACCAGAGCAGTTGGAATCTATGAGATTGCAGTACCCTGACTAACCACCACAACTAGAGGCAGCCGTGGAGCGTTCCTACGATGGTCCTAGACGCCTCGTCACAGCCTGAGAAACTAACTACACCTAAAGATAGAAATAGGAAAGCTATCTGCCCCGGAGCAGAACCCCAAAGATAATAGAAAGCCCCCAAACATGTAATGGCGGTTAGACAAGAGGAAATACTGACACAGAAAGAAAATAGAATGAGCAAACGCTGGGGCCCAAACTATCTAAATAGAAAAGGACAGGAAGGGTACTTACTGCAATCCCAGAAAACCCTGAAAAGCACCAACTCTACTAATTTCAAAATCACCTGAGATCACACGACCTCTACCACCTAAATTAGTTCTCTGGTGTAACAAAAACAGCAGCCACCGAAAAAACTGGAAAAAGCAAAAGTACAAAACACAGTGGCTGAACCAAACTGAGAGGGCAAAAGCCCCGGAGGGGACCCAGAAGGCCCCCACAGAAGTGCAGGACAAAATGCAAAAATATAGCAAAAACACAAAATAAGAAATTGTCTTATCTGATAGCAGGAGATGCAGACACGACACAGCAGGCTACAAGGGAAACTGGAAAGAAGGATTCAGACCAGAACAATTGATCACCGGCAACCCTGATGGGAAAATGATTCCCTTAAATAAGACCAATCAGTAACACCTGATTCCCAATCCTCACTAGTACCGCTTGTAACCACCAGAGGGAGCCTCTGCTCAGAACTCATCTCAAACCCATTCACAACAGACCGCTCCCGGCACATTAACCCCTAGAACACCGCGATCAAACATGATCGCGGTGTACTGGGGGCACAGGGGGGATCGCGCAGGGTGGGGGCTCCTTGCATGTCCCCCTGAGACCCTCAGACCAGCGCGATGTGATCGCGCTGTTCTGAGGGCTTCCTCCCTCCCAGGACCCGGATCCAAGATGGCGCCGGGGTCCTGGAGGGAGGCGGCTTCCTCAGTGCCTGCTGAGAGCAGGCACTGAGAAGCCTGCTGCACTGCCTGAGCGATCGCTGGTGTGACAGTGTGCTGTGCTGTGCACACTGTCACACCAGCGATTTGATAAAATACAGTGATGTCCCACCCTGGGACAAAGTAAAAAAGTTAAAAAAATAAAAATAAACATGTTTAAAAAAAAATCCAAAAATAAAAAAAAAAATATATATATATTCCCAATAAATTCATTTCTTCCTGTAAATAAAAAAAACAAAACAATAAAAGTACACATATTTGGTATCGCCGCGTCCGTAACGACCCCCCCTATAAAACTGTCCCACTAGTTAACCCCTTTAGTGAACCCCTTAAAAAAAAAAAAAAACGAAGCAAAAAATCAATGCTTTATCATCATACCGCCGAACAAAAAGTGGAATAACGCGCGATCAAAAAGACCGATATAAATAAACATGGTACTGCTGAAAACGTCATCTTGTCCCGCAAAAAACGAGCCGCCATACAGCATCATCAGCGAAAAAATAAAAAAGTTATAGCTCGCAGAATAAAGCGATGCAAAAATAATTATTTTTTAGATAAAATTGCTTTTATTCTATAAAAGCGCCAAAACATAAAAAAATGATATAAATGAGGTATCGCCATAATCATACTGACCCGAACAATAAAACTGCTTTATCAATTTTACCACACGCAGAACAATAAAAACGCCTCCCCCAAAAGAAATTCATGAATTGCTGATTTTTGTTCATTCTAACCTCCCAAAAATCGAAATAAAAAGCGATCAAAAAATGTCACCTGCTCAAAAATGGTACAAATAAAAACGTCAACTCGTACCGCAAAAAAATAAAGACCTCACATGACTCTGTGGGCCAAAATATGCAAAAATTATAGCTCTCAAAATGTGGCGATGCAAAAAACTATTTTTGCAATAAAAAGCGTCTTTTAGCGTGACAGCTGCCAATCACAAAAACCCGCTATAAATAGTAAATCAAACCCCCCTTTATCATCCCCTTAGTTAGGGAAAAATAATAAAATTAAAAAAATGTATTTATTTCCATTTTCCCTTAGGGTTAGGGGTGTTGGGTTTTTGGTTTGTGGTTGGGTTTGGGGGCTGGGGTTTTGGGGTTTTTGGGGTTAGGGTTGGTTAAAATTTGGGGGTTTCCGCTTTTTTGACATCAGGGGCTCTAAAAGTGACATGGCGTCGAACCAAATTCCACCCAAATTCTTTTCGTTAAAAAAATCAAACGGTGCCCTTCACTTCTGAGCCTGCCATGCGTCCAACAGTATTTATCCCACATATGGGTATCAGGGTACCTGGCCCCCAAAGTTATTGTGCAATTTGCCCCATTTTTCTGTTACCCTTGGGGGAAAAAAAAAACTGGGGGGGAAAAAAATCATTTTTGTAAAAAAAAAAATTTTTTTTGTTTTTAAAGGCTGTACATTATAAACTTCGTGAAGCACGGGGTTTTAAGCGCCCCACAACACCAGATAAGTTCCTTTTGGGGTCTTTTTTCCCAAATGGGGCACTTGTTGGGGATTTCCCCTGTTTAGGCGCATAGGGGCTCTCAAAGCGACATGACGCCCCCAGACCATTCCATCAAAGTCTAAAACCAAAAAACCACTACCCCCCTTCCAGCCCCAACGTGTACCCATACAGTGTTTTCTCCCCATATGGGTTCATGTACCGGAAAAAATTGGGGGAACAATTTTTTTGGGGCCAAAATTTTTTTTTCCCCCTTTAAAAATAAAATATTGGGGCGAAAAAATCATTTTTGCAAAAAAAAAAAAAAAATTTTTTTTTTTAAAGCTGGCGTTATAAAAATTCTGTGAAGCCTTCGGGGTTAAAAATGCCACCCACATCTAGATAGCCCCTTTGGGGGGGGTTTTTTCCAAAAGGGGGGCACTGTAGGGGTTCCCCTTTTTTGGGGCCATCAGGGCTCTCAAATGCGACATACCCTCGCCTTCCATCAAAGTTTTTCAATCCAAAACGCCCTATTTCCCTTCCAGCCCTGACGTCGCCATACATAGTTTTTCCCCCACATATTGGGTATCAGCGTACTCAGGACAAATGGACAACAACTTTTGGGCCCAAATTTTCTCCTGTTTCCCCGTGAAAAAAAAATTGGGGGGGAAAAAAACATTTTTTTAAAAAAAAAAAAAGATTTTTATTTTTACGGTGTTCTTAAAAAATTCGTGAACATTTTGGGGGTTAAAGTGCCACCACACACAATAAGTTCCTTGGGGTTATTTCCCAAAAGGGGGGACTTGGGGGGTTTTCCCTGTTTAGGGCATCAGGGGTCTCAAATTGACATGACGCCCCCAACCATTCCCCAAAGTTGCAATCCAAAATCACTATTTCCCCCTTCCCAGCCCCGATGTGCCCCAGTATTTTGCCCCCATTTTTTGGGTCAGTGTACTAGGAAAAAATTTGGAAAAAACTTTTGGTTCCAATTTTTCGTTACCCTTGTAAAATAAAAAAATTTGGAGCAAAAAAAAACATTTTTGAAAAAAAAAAAAAATTTTTTTTTTACGGCTGTACGTTATAAATTTTTGTAAAAAACCCCCGGGGGTTCAAAGTTCCCCCCACATCTAATAATTTCCCCCTTGGGGGGGCCGTTTCCAAAAATGGTGTCTTTTTTGGGGGTTTTTCCCCGTTTGGGGAGATCAGGGGCTCTCCAAACACGACATGGCCCCCCGCCAATTTTTGCGTTGAAAAAGCAGACGGCCTCTTCCCTTCCCAAATTGCCATGCACCCAAAAGTGGTTTCCCCCACAATGGGGGACAGCGCACTCAGGACAAATTGCACAATAATTTTGGAGTCTTTTTTCCTTGGAAAAAAAAAATTGGGGTGAAAAACATTTTTTGGGAAAAATATGATTTTTAAATTTTTTCGGCTCTATTTAAAACTTGTGTGAAGCACTTGGGGGTTAAATTGCTTATCAAAAACTAGAATTCCTTAGGGGTCTAGTTTCCAAATGGGGTCATTTGTGGGGGTTTTACGTTTTGGCACATCAGGGGTCTCCCAAAGAACTGGCATCCAAACTCAAAATTTCCCGCCATTTTGGTTTTTAAAAAAAGGTTCCTTCCATTCCCCCATCTGCCGTCGCCCCCAAAAAGGGGTTCCCCCCCACTTATGGGGTATCAGCGTCTCAGGACAAATTGTACAAAAACTTAGTGGTCCAAAATTTTCCGTAACCCCTTTGGAAATAAAAAAAATTTGTGACTAAAAATATTTTTGTGGGGGGAAAAAAGGATTTTTTATTTTCATGCCGGGCATTATAAACTTTGTAAGCACTTTTGGGGTTCAAAGTGTCACCAAAGATCTGAAAAGTTCGTTAGGGGGGCTAGTTCCAAAAAGGGGTCACTTGTGGGGGGTTTCCACTGTTTAGGTCATCTGGGGCACTGCAAACGGAACATACCCCCATTAACGTCTGCATTCCAAAACGTACTACTTCCTTTCCAACCCTGCCCCGCGCCCCCAAACAGTTTCCCCCCCCACATATGGGGTACAGCGTACCAGGGGCAAATTGGACAACAATTTTGGGCCCCCTTTCCCTTTGGGGAAAATCAAAAATTTGGGACAAAAAATCTTTTTTTTGGAAAATTGTTTTTTTTTTTTTCACCCCCAGGTTTAAAAATTTTTTTGAAACACTTGAGGGTTCAAAGGCTCAAACAGATCTAATAAGTCCTTTTTGGGGGGCTATTTTAAAAAGGTGTCCTTGGTGGGGTTTTCCCCTGTTTAGGCGCTCAGGGCTCACAAACGCGAATGGCATCAAAACTAAATTCCACCCAAATTTTTGTTTGAAAAAGTCAAACGTCGCTCCTTCCCTTACGAGCCGCGTGTCCCCCAAAAAGTGGTTTTCCCCCACTAGGGGTTTTGGCGTACTCAGGAGAAATTGCTTAAAAACCTTATCGCCCCTTTTCTCCTTTTCCCGGAAAAAAAAAAAAAAAGTTTGTAAAAGAAATTTTTGTGCTAAAAAGTAAAATATTCATTTTTCCCCTTCCCCATTTTGCTTTAGTTACTGTGAAGCACCTAAGGGTAATAAACTTTTGAATGTGGTTTTTGATCCTTGAGGGGGGCATTTTTTGAATGGTGTCACTTTTGGGTTTTTTCTGCCAATAGACCCCTAAAGTGACTTCAAATGTGAGGTGGTCCCAAAAAAAAGGCTTTGTAAATTTGCTGTAAAAATGAAAATGCTTGTAAATTTTTTAACCCTTTAAAAACTTCCTAATAAAAAAAATTTTGGTTCCAAAATTGTGCTGTGTAAATAGAATGGGGAATGTTATTTTTAACTATTTTGTGTGAAAATTTTTCTCTGTTTTAAAGGGGGAAAAAAATTAAAAAATTTGAAAATTGAAAAATTTTTAAAAAAATTTTTTTCCATATTTGCTTTTTTTTTTTAAAAAAAAAGCAATTTAATCGAAAAATTTTACCACTAAAAAAAATACAATTCACGAGAAAAAAAATCCAAATCGCGAAGATTTTTTAACTTCCGAGTTATAACCCATAAAAAGACAGTGGTCAAAAAATTTAAAAATTGCCCCCTCATTAACGTGCAAACCCCCCTGGGGGGAAGGGTTAAAAATCTCCTCTTTTTATTCCTCCAGTACTCATGTTGAAGTTTTTATTGTGCATTTTTTTCCCTTAAACCAACCATCTAGCCTGCCCCCAAAATTATTACCAACGTTAATCAAAAATTTTTTGGAGCACCTGTTACTTATATGTGGCTCAAAAAAGTCATATATTCATCAAGGCCTAAATTTGGGAAAAATGAAAAAAAAAGTTACAAATCCCCAAGTCCGCAAGAATGGGAACGGCTTGTTTTTTTCCTACTCCCTTTTATCTCAAGCACCCAAAAACTCCTACTAAAAACAAAACCTTGGGGATTACACCCCCAGCCTGACTCTCCGGTTAATTCAAAAACCCCCCCCTGCTGGAGAGGTTGTGGCCAATATGGCAGTTTGCTTAATACTTTTTTACTACCCCATTTGGGCCCTCTTTAAAAATAGGCGTCTCTAATTAATTCATTACTCAAAAACCTTACTCTATCTCCAAAACTAGCTCTTTTACCTTTTAACTGGAGGGCATTGCTCATCCCTTTTCCCTTAGTGGTAATTTTTTTTCTATAGTTTGTGTTGAGCATTCCGATCCGAAATATGGGTTTTGGCCATATTCGCTGTATCAATTTGATTCTGATTCCATATTTTTTGCATATCGGACCCCGGAAGGGGAATTTTCCTGTAAAGTATATGGGGAGTTCCGTGTCACAGAAGGAAGTAGTGCCCAGGAACCCCCCAAAGTGTCACGTCGGGGGGGCGGGTCGTCAGGGGTCGGACTCAGCACTTACCGGCAGAAGATCCCCGGGGTCCGTCGTGGATGGCGGGCCCCTTACCCACCCCCCGCGGAACGTGCAGCTTTCGCTTTAACGCACGTGACTCCCGGGTTTTCGGGTAATCCGGGGCCCTGTACTCCCCGACAGCTGGCCGTAAAGAAGCCCCTTTTACGTCCCCCCGGGGAAAACTCCCCGTAGCTGCTCTCGTGTTCTGGTTTTTAGGCTGAGCCTGCATCCAGATGTGCGAGCTGGACTCGCTGGTACTCGTTATTTTTTAACAGGGAGTATTGTTTTGGGGTTTTTTTTTTTGTTTTTTTTGGGGGAACGATGGCTCACAGGTGAGGGGCAATAAAAAAAAATGAAAAAATGGTTGTGTCTTATTTCTTAAAACCCTTTAAGTCCAATGACGTGCACAGTCCCCCTTTGGAAGGTGTCATTTTTTGGCCCTTAGGACTGTGCACGCATCCTTTGAACTCCACTGCGTGTAAACACGCGTGGTATTCAGTGCCCCCAGCGTCACAGACAGCTGACAGGCATGCAAAGGGGGGGACCCCTTTTCGTTGGTCCCGCAACTACAGCGTGTGATTGGTCGTCAGTTGACTGACCAAAACAGCAGCGCGACAAAAAAGGCTGAAATTTCACCTCTTTTCCCCATCATGCAGAGCTCAGCGCCGTGGCCGAGCTTCCGACTGACAGCCAGGACGGGACCCCCCACCCCCCGGCTGTAACCCCCTACTGCTGCAATCAGCGCGATCGCAGCGCTCAGGGGGGGAGACAGGGGGTCGGGAGCCCCTCTGCCCCCGATCGGCGCCCTGCAATGTATTTGCAGGACCCGACCTGCCTTGAGACCCCGGGGGTTTCATGACAACATCCGGGGGTATCTACACGGGGGAAAATGCTGTGATCATGGCAAGCACTTTACTATAGTTACAATGCATTGCAATCTAGAGCATTTCAAGCATTGTAACGCAATAAAAAGTAAAAAAGGAAAACCCCCAAAAAGGGCAAAAATTAAAAAAACTTTTTTAAAAAAAATAAAAAAAAAAATTTTTTAAAAAATTTTAAAAAATTCCCCTAAAAACATATTTTTATTAAAAAAAACAAAAAAAAAAAAAAAGCAATGTTTTTGGATCGCCCCATCCCCACAAAACCCATCTATAAAGTGTAACCCTTTAAAACCCCCTTAGTGAAAGCCGTAAAAAAAAAAAAAAAGTATAAATTTACTTTTCCCCAACGGTATCATCATACCCCTTTTGGGAAAAGTGCAATAACACGCGTTTTAAAAAGGGAAAAAATAAATAATCATGGTACCCCTGAAAACGTCATCTTGCCCCAAAAAACAACCCCCTACAGCATATAGCGAAAAAATAAAAAGTTATGCTCTGAATAAACTGATCAAAAAAAAAATTTTTTTTCTAAAAAAAATTTTTTTTTTTAAAAAAACCCAAAAAAAAAAAAATATAAAGAGGTATTGCTGTAATCAAGTGCCCAAGAATAAAGCGCGTTTCAATTTTACCACATGCGGAACGGAGGAAAAAAAAAAAATTCCTAATTTTGCTGGTTTTTTTCATTCTTCCCCCCAAAAAATTTGGGAAAAGGGGAAGCAAAAAAAAAAGTATGTGCCCGAATATGTCCAAAATTAAAACTTAAACCGCCCCCAAAAAACAAGCCTTTTACAGACTTGTCGGACGAAAATGGAAAAATTAAGCTCTCAAAATACGGCGATGCAAAATTTCTTACAAAAATTTTTCCAAAAAAAAAAAGTTTTTTTTGTGTTGCAGAAGAAAAAACAGAAAAAAGGGTAAAAAACTGTTCACGTAAGCCCAAACCGAGAATAAGCCCTAATACTATTTTTTTTAGAAAGGCGTAAAAAGAAAACCAATTTTTCACCTTTGTGTTTTTTCATTCTGCCCCCCAAAGATGCAGAAGGCATCACAGTGGTTCCCCCCCAAAATGGGATATCAGGTACTCAGGCAAAATTACCAACTTTGGGCCATTTCCCCTTTCCCCTTTAAAAAAAAAAAAAAATTTGGGGGAAAAATGTCATTTTGTGGAAAAAAAAAAAGATTTTTTTATTTTCAGGCTCACGTTAAAAAAATTCTGTGAACCCCCGGGGTTCAAAGTGTGACCACACACTAATAAGTTCCTTGGGGGGGTCTGTTTGCAAAAGGGGGGCATTTTGGGGGGGTTTCACTTTTTAGCACATCAGGGGCTCTCCAAACGTGACATGACACCCCCAACCTTCTTCAAAGTCTGCATTTGAGAGAGACGCTCCTTCCCTTTTCCACTCGCCATGCGTAAAATGTGGTTTCCCCCACAAGGGGGGTTACGTACTCAGTACAAATTGCACCTAACATTTGGGGGGCCTGTTCCCCCTTTGGAAATAAAAATTGGGGGGGAAAAACATTTTTTTGGAAAGATATGATTTTTCAATTTTCAGCTCTACTTAAAACCCCTTTTAAGCCCTTGAGGGTTAAAAACTCTCACACACATCTAAAAAATTTCCCTTTGGGGGGGCTATTTTTCCAAAAGGGTCACTTGGGGGGGGTTTCCCCTGTTTGGCACACAGGGACTCTCCAAATGCGACATGGCTCCATCTCAATTCCCCGCCAAAAAATCAAATGGCGTGCCCCCCTTCCCGCCCCTGCCATGCACCCAAATAGGGTTACCCCCACTAGGGGAAAAAGCGTACTCAGGACAAAATTGACAAACTTTTGGGGCCCTTTTTTCCTTTAAAAAAAAAATTTTTGGGGGAAAAGACTTTTTTTTTGGGGGAAAAAAATTTTTTTTAAATTTTTTGGGGTCTACGTTATAACTTTCTGTAAAGCTCTTGGGGGTTAAGTTCTCAAACACATTTGAAATTTCCTTGGGGTTAAAATTTCCAAAAGGGGGGGACTTGGGGGGTTTTCCCCTGTTTGGGACATCGGGGACTCCCAAATGCACATGGCGTCCAATCTCATTTCCCCCAAAAAAAATTTAAATGGCGCGCTTCCCCTTCCACTCTGCCATGCGTCCAAATAGTTTTTTCCCCCACATAGGGGGGAACACGTACTCGGGGAAAAAATGCACAATAATTTTTGGGGGTCCTTTTTTTCCTTTGAAAAATAAAATTGGGGGGAAAAAATCATTTTTTTGGAAAAAAAAATTTTTTTAAAATTTTCGGTTCATTAAAACCTTTGTGAACCCCCCGGGGTTTTTAAAGGCTCACCACAGATCTAGATAATTTCCCCTTGGGGGTCTATTTTCAAAATGGGGGTTACTTATGGGGGGGGGGTTTTCCCCTCTTTTTGGGACATCAAGGCTCTCCAAAAGCACATGGTGTCCGCTTCATTCCAGCCATTTGACATTCAAAATCTCAAATGAGCTCCCTTCCCTTTGAGCACGCCCGTGTGCCCAAGATTGGTTTTCCCCACAATGGGTTCAGTGACTCAGGAAAATTGGCAACAAACTATGGGGTTATTTTCTACTGATTTCCTTGACAAAATTTTTTTAAAAATTTTTTCGAAAAAAAATTTTGGGAAAAAAAGTTAATGTTCTTTTTTCCTTCCACATTCTTCAATTCTTGTGAAGTACCTAAAAAGGGTTAATAAACTTCTTAATGTGGCTTTAACCCTTGGGGGGTGCAGTTTTTAGAATGGTGTCACTTTTGGGTTTTTCTGTCATATTGACCCCCAAATTCCCTCAAAAAGTGGGTGGCCCCCCAAAAAAAAAAGTTTGTAATTTTTTTTGGAAAAAGAAAATTTTCTGGTCAAATTTTAACACTTATTTCCTAAAAAAAAAAAATTTTTTGGGTTCCAAAAAATTGGGTGATGTAAATTTTAAAAAGGAAATGTTTTTTATTAAAAATTTTTTGTGAAATCTCCTGATTTAATGGATAAAAGTAAAGTTTTTAAAAATTTCAAATTTTCAAAATTTTTCCATAATTTCCATTTTTTTTATAAATAAAGCAAGTTTATTTAAAAAATTTTACCACTATCATGAAGTACAAATGTCACGAGAAAACCGTCTCAGAATCCCAAAAATCCGTTGAAGCGTTCCAGAGTTATAAGCACATAAAAGGGCAGTGGTCGAATTTTAAAAAGGCCATGCTTTTAACCCCAAAAAAAGGCTTGGTCTTAAGGGGTTTTTAAAAAACTTATTTTGCTGTGTATTTTTTTAAACATTTAAACCCCTTTTTGTTTTTTAAAAAAGGGTCGGTCTTATTGACCCCCTCCATTTTAACCCCGGGTTTTTGTCACCGTTAAAACAAAGGGACTTAACCCCTTTTTTACCCCACTGCCACCGCTACAGGAAATGGGAAAAAGGCCCCGGGAAAGTCCACATGGCGCTTCTGTGGCTGGTATTATCGGCTTGCAAGGTTCAGGAATGGATCCTTACCCGCCTGAAATCCCCCGCCTCAGTATTGTTTTATCTGGCGGTTTTCAAAAAATGGGGGACCGCGCCTTTTTTTTTTTGGGGTTCCCTATTTTTTTTTAACCAACCCAAAATAACAGATTTTCTGTGGTGGTTTTATCGGGGTTGCAAGTTCTGGATCTTGGATCCTTAAAACCCCCCAAAAACCCCCCCCTATTTGACCTTAAAAAACCTTTCCATTTTTTGCAAATTTTCCCCTGTCCCTTTATGAGGTAAACTCGGGGAAACCTTCAACGATCCTAGGGATTCTGAGATGTTTTTTCGTGACATATTGGGCTTCTTTGTGGTAAATTTAGGCATTTTTTTGCGTTTATTTGAAAAAAAAAATGGAAATTTGGCGAAAATTCTAAAATTTTTTTAAATTTTTTAAATTTTTAATTTTTTTCGAAAAACCCCGAGAGTTATGTTCACAAAAATTAATAAATAAATTTTCCCCCTGTCTATTTTTTCATCGCACAATTTTGGGAACAAATTTTTTTTTTTTGGGGAATTTTAAAGGGTTAAAAAATTACCGCGATTTCTCTTTTTTTCAGCAAAATTTACAAAACCTTTTTTTTGGGACCCCTCACATTTGAAGTCATTTTTAGGGGCTAATGGCAGAAAATACCCAAAAGGCACCTTTAAAAAAACTGCACCCCTCAACACTCAAAACTACATTTAAGAAGTTATTTAACCCTTTAGGTGTTTACGGAACTAAAGCAACGTGGAAGGAAAAAAGGACATTTAATTTTTCCAAAAAAATTTTTTTTTAGCATTTTTTTTTCTTTTAATGGGCATCGGATAAAAGGGTCCTAAAAATTTTTTGGGAATTTCCCCTGAACACAGATCCCCCATATGTGGCATAAACCCTGAGGGGGGCACGGGGGTCAGAAGGAAGGAGCCCCATTTGACTTTTGAAGGGGGGAAAATGGGAACATGTCCATTTGGAATTCCGTGTCCCCAAAAAAATTTGGGGCCCCCCCACAAGTGCCCCATTTTGGAAAATAGCCCCCTGGGAATTTTTTAGATGCAAGTGTCACTTTAACCCCCCCGTGCTTCAAAATTTTACTGAAAAAAAAAAAAAGTATTTTTTTTTTTAAAAAATTTTCTTTTACCCCCATTTTTTCTTTTCACAGGGAAAAAGTTAAATTGGACCTAAAATTTTTTGGGAATTTCCTCCTGAGTACACAGATCCCCCATATGTGGTATAAACCACTTTTTTTTGGGGGCAGGCGGGCTCAAAGGGAAGGAGGCCATTTGACTTTTTGAATGGGAAAAATTCGGGGAAAATTTAGCGGTGCCCCAAGTCGCTTGGAGAGCCCGGTGCCTAAACTTGGGAACCCCACAAGTGACCCCATTTTGGAAACAGCCCCCCCAAGGGGAAATTATCTAGTGCATATGACATTTGAACCCCCAGGTGTTCACAAATTGATCCAAAATAAAAGAAAGTATTTTTTTTTTACAAAAATTTTTTTAGCCTCAGTTTTTTTCATTTTCACATGGGGAACAGTAAAATTTTATCCTAAAATTTTTGGGGAAAATTTTTCCTAGTACACAGATACTCTAGGGTCATAAACCACTTTTTTGGGGGGGGGGGGGAGGGGAGGACCAGAAGGGAAAGGGGCGCCTTTTTACTTTTTGAATGGAAAAAAAATGCTGGATTTTAGCGTTGCCGTCGCATTTGGAGAGTCCCTGTGTGCCTAAACTTTTTAGCTCCCCCCCCAAGTGCCCCATTTTGGAAACTAGACCCCCTAAAAACTTATCTGATGCATGTGAGCCTTTAAAAAACCCCGGGTTGACAAATTGATCCGTAAAAAAAAGAAAGACTTTTTTTTCAAAAAATTTTTTTTTACCCCCCCGTTTTGTTCTTTTTTTACGGGGGCGTAAAAATTGGATCCCAAATTTTTTGGGGGATTTCTCCGGGGTCACAGATACCTCATATGTGGCATAAACCACTTTTGGGCGCACGGCGGGCCAAAGGGAAGGGGCGCCATTTGATTTTTGAATAGAAAATATGCTGGAATATTTAGGTTCCCCTGTCGCTTTGGAGAGTCCCTGTGTGCCAAACATTGGACTCCCCACAATGCCCCCTTTTTTAAACTAGACCCCTAAGGAACTTATCTAATGCATGTGGTGTGTTGACATTCCGATACCGAAAAAATGGGTATGGCCCCATTTTTGCGTTAGGAATTCCCCATTTTAAAATTTCCCAACTTTTAAAAATCGTATCCCCGGGAAACGGAATTCCCCCTAATTCTTTTAAGACAAGTGATTTTATTTAGCCAATGAGGAATCTAAGGGGGCACATCCTGTCTGCTGCGGATGTTCTAAAAGGGATGGCTGTGATTGGATGCTGAAATGATGTCAGAACACTTAAAAGGCGCCGCCCCTTTTTTCGTCACTGTGCTGTGAACCAGTTAGGGAAAGAACGCTGCTCTGTGACTCTGAGGGCAGTTAAATTGCGTTTAGTGTACTGGCTTTAGGCGCTAGTTTACCACCGGCGTGTAACTTCCTTTTTTGCAGTGTTGTTTTTTAAAGTCGCAAGGTGTGGGTGGGCAGGGACGCTGCAGTTTCCTGTATGCCGTGTCTGAGGGGGTCGCACGTGTTTTCTCACAGATTTTTTTTTTTTTTTCGTGTAATTCTTGCTGCCCATGTAATTGAAAAAAAAAGTGTACGCGCTTCCCCCCGTATCAATACCTTGGTTGCAAACCTATAGAAGTCCACATGGAGCCTTTTACGCAAGTGAACAGTTTTTGTTTCAGTGTTCACGCAGCGTGATTTTTTTTTTTTTTTTTTGTGCAGATCACGCTCCATACTTCAAAAATGCGCGTGTACTCTGCTGAGTGTCTGTCACGCTCATTCTTGTAAAATTTTTAAAAAAATTTGCTGCTTTATTCATTTTAAATTTTTAAAAATCTATTTTGTGACGCTCTTCCTCAAAATACAATACTTCTTTTAAACTTAATAAAGTCCAAAAAGGCCTTTCACACAAGGAACAGTTGTGTTTCAGTGTTACTGATCTGAGGTTTCTTTTTTTGTAGGGTGTAATCCCCCTCCCTTCAACCACCGCACGGTACTCTGCTGATGTCTGTCACTGGCTCATCTTGTAATTTTTTAAAAATTTTTTGTGCTTTATTCTATTTTAAATTTAAAAAATTTTTTGTGTGACGCTTTCCATCAAAATACAATACATTTTTTTTTAAACTTAATAGAAGTCCAAAA
>JARQOD010000006.1:139533974-139655325 GCA_033576555.1 Oophaga sylvatica
AAAACAAAAAACAAGAAACAAATATCCTAAAATAAAACAAAATAAAAAATATATTGCAAAACATGCATGAGGTTGTAATAATAATAATAAGGGTATTTGGTAAACATAATTTTGATCAAAAGAATGTACAAGCCATCCCGCCACGTCAAGGCAACCCTTTGTGGGACAGTCCTAACTCTTGTATTAAAAACCTTTCCACCTGTCAAGTGACAAATGTGAACAAGGACAGAGAGACTGAACCCACCAGTAAAAGCATAGGCCAGACAGGATGGATTTTTTAGCTCAGAAGCAGGGCGGTCACACCCTTATATGCACAAGATGCACTGAGGACTAAATGAAAAACTGGGTCTGAACTGAAAAAGTAAGTTGATGTGTATGCAAAATGTAAATGCATATCAAACACATGACCATTATACAGAGAAAACAAAAAACAAATATCCTAAAATAAAACAAAATAAAAAATATATTGCAAAATATGCATGAGGTTGTAATAATAATAATAAGGGTATTTGGTAAACATAATTTTGATCAAAAGAATGTACAAGCCATCCCGCCACGTCAAGGCAACCCTTTGTGGGACAGTCCTAACTCTTGTATTAAAAACCTTTCCACCTGTCAAGTGACAAATGTGAACAAGGACAGAGAGACTGAACCCACCAGTAAAAGCATAGGCCAGACAGGATGGATTTTTCAGCTCAGGAGCAGGGCAGTCACACCCTTATATGCACAAGATGCACTGAGAACTAAATGAAAAACTGGGTCTGAACTGAAAAAGTAAGTTGATGTGTATGCAAAATGTAAATGCATATCAAACACATGACCATTATACAGAGAAAACAAAAAACAAGAAACAAATATCCTAAAATAAAACAAAATAAAAAATATATTGCAAAACATGCATGAGTTTGTAATAATAATAATAAGGGTATTTGGTAAACATAATTTTGATCAAAAGAATGTACAAGCCATCCCGCCACGTCAAGGCAACCCTTTGTGGGACAGTCCTAACTCTTGTATTAAAAACCTTTCCACCTGTCAAGTGACAAATGTGAACAAGGACAGAGAGACTGAACCCACCAGTAAAAGCATAGGCCAGACAGGATAGATTTTTCAGCTCAGAAGCAGGGCGGTCACACCCTTATATGCACAAGTAATAATGCACTGAGAACTAAATGAAATACTGGGTCTGAACTGAAAAAGTAAGTTGATGTGTATGCAAAATGTAAATGCATATCAAACACATGACCATTATACAGAGAAAACAAAAAACAAATATCCTAAATAAAACAAAATAAAAAATATATTGCAAAACATGCATGAGGTTGTAATAATAAGGGTATTTGGTAAACATAATTTTGATCAAAAGAATGTACAAGCCATCCCGCCACGTCAAGGCAACCCTTTGTGGGACAGTCCTAACTCTTGTATTAAAAACCTTTCCACCTGTCAAGTGACAAATGTGAACAAGGACAGAGAGACTGAGCCCACCAGTAAAAGCATAGGCCAGACAGGATGGATTTTTCAGCTCAGAAGCAGGGCAGTCACACCCTTATATGCACAAGATGCACTGAGAACTAAATGAAAAACTGGGTCTGAACTGAAAAAGTAAGTTGATGTGTATGCAAAATGTAAATGCATATCAAACACATGACCATTATACAGAGAAAACAAAAAACAAGAAACAAATATCCTAAAATAAAAGAAAATAAAAATATATTGCAAAACATGCATGAGGTTGTCATAATAATAATAAGGGTATTTGGTAAACATAATTTTGATCAAAAGAATGTACAAGCCATCCCGCCACGTCAAGGCAACCCTTTGTGGGACAGTCCTAACTCTTGTATTAAAAACCTTTCCACCTGTCAAGTGACAAATGTGAACAAGGACAGAGAGACTGAACCCACCAGTAAAAGCATAGGCCAGACAGGATGGATTTATTAGCTCAGAAGCAGGGCGGTCACACCCTTATATGCACAAGATGCACTGAGGACTAAATGAAAAACTGGGTCTGAACTGAAAAAGTAAGTTGATGTGTATGCAAAATGTAAATGCATATCAAACACATGACCATTATACAGAGAAAACAAAAAACAAATATCCTAAATAAAACAAAATAAAAAATATATTGCAAAACATGCATGAGGTTGTAATAATAATAATAAGGGTATTTGGTAAACATAATTTTGATCAAAAGAATGTACAAGCCATCCCGCCACGTCAAGGCAACCCTTTGTGGGACAGTCCTAACTCTTGTATTAAAAACCTTTCCACCTGTCAAGTGACAAATATGAACAAGGACAGAGAGACTGAACCCACCAGTATAAGCATAGGCCAGACAGGATGGATTTTTCAGCTCAGAAGCAGGGCGGGTCCCAGGTTTTCATTACAATTGAACACCAAGTTTAGAACATAAATTCCTCCAAAATCTGGAAACAAACTGGACTCCTCTGTCAGACACAATGTTCTCAGTAATGCCGTGTAACCGAACCACGTGCTGAAGGAACAAAGGCACCAATTCGGAGGAGGAAGGCAACTTAGGTAATGGCACAAGATGTATCATCTTGGAAAACCTATCACAAATCACCCAGATAACGATCATTCTCTGAGAAACAGGGAGGTCGGAAATAAAATCCATAGAGATATGGGTCCATGGTCTCTTTGGCACAGGCAATGGCATCAACAAACCACTAGAGCGAGAGCAAGGCTTGGAGCGAGAGCAAGTCCCACAGGACTGCACAAACTCCCTGACGTCACGAGACAAAGTAGGCCACCAAAAGGACCAACTCACCAAGTCTCTGGTACCAAAAATTCCGGGATGACTGGCCAACGCGGAACAATGAATCTCAGACATCACACTCTTCTTCCACTGGTCTGGGACAAACAATTTCCCAACAGGGCAGCGCTCGGGTTTATCCTCCTGAAACCCCTCCAGAGCCAGTCGCAAATTGGGTGAGATGGCGGAAAGAACTACATCCTCTTTCAAAATAACAGCAGGATTAGATAACTCAGGAGAGTCCGCAAGGAAACTCCTCGAGAGGGCATCCGCCTTAACATTCTTAGTGCCAGGAAGAAAGGAAACCACAAAATTAAAACGTGTGAAAAACCAGGCCCACCTGGCCTGTCTAGGATTAAGTCGCTTGGCTGATTCGAGATAAACCAGGTTCTTATGGTCCGTGAGGACCGCTACCTGATGTTTGGCTCCTTCCAGCCAATGTCTCCACTCTTCAAAGGCCCACTTCATGGCCAATAACTCCCGATTACCCACGTCATGATTACGTTCAGTTGGAGAAAATTTTCGAGAGAAAAAGGCACAAGGGTTACTCTTAGAGGTCTCTGGATCTCTTTGGGACAAAACGGCACCTGCCCCAATTTCAGAGGCATCAACCTCCACCTGAAATGGCAGAGCAATATCAGGCTGCCGTAGAACAGGAGCAGAAGTGAATCTCTGTTTAAGTTCCTGAAACGCAGAGACTGCCTCAGGAGGTCAATTCACCACATCAAAACCCTTTTTGGTTAAATCGGTCAATGGTTTAACAATAACAGAGAAATTAACAATAAATTTACGATAAAAATTGGCAAAACCCAAGAATCTCTGAAGAGCCTTTAATGAAGTAGGTTGGACCCAATCACAGATGGCCTGAACCTTGACCGGGTCCATTTCAATAACAGATGGAGACAAAATGAATCCCAGAAATGAGATCCTCTGTACGCCAAAAAGACATTTTGATCCCTTCACATACAGAGCATTCTCTCTCAAAATCTGGAACACAGTGCGTACATGTTTCACATGAGAGTCCCAGTCATTGGAAAAAAATCAAGATATCATCCAAATAAACAATCATAAATTTATCCACAAAATCCCTGAAAATGTCATTCATGAAGGACTGGAAGACGGAAGGAGCATTAGTGAGCCCAAAGGGCATCACTAGGTACTCAAAATGCCCCTCTGGGGTATGAAACGCCATCTTCCATTCATCCCCATGCTTAATGCGAATAAGGTTATACGCCCCCCTGAGCTCAAGTTTGGTAAACCAAGTAGCACTTTTCACCCTGGAAAACAGGTCAGAAATCAAGGGTAACGGATATTGATATTTCACAGTGATATTGTTCAAGAGACGATAATCAATACACGGCCTTAATGAACCATCCTTTTTGGCCACAAAGAAAAAACCGGCACCCAAGGGTGAAGAGGATGGTCTGATATGACCCTTCTCCAATGACTCCTTGATATAAGACCGCATAGCGTCATGTTCAGGTACAGACAAGTTAAAAAGGCGACCTTTAGGGAATTTACTACCAGGCACTAATTCAATAGTGCAGTCATAGCTCCTATGGGGGGCCAAGGATGCAGATTTACATTCGCTAAACACATCAGAAAAATCAGTCAAAAAGTCAGGCACATCTTGAGCCTGGGGAGAGGCAGAAAAAACAGGAGTGTTGGCATTAAACACATTGGCAGCCCCAACTGGTTACAGACACAGATTTCCAATCCAAAACAGGATTATGAGACTGCAACCAAGGGAAACCTAATACAATAATGTCATGCAGATTATACAGCACCAAAAATTTGCAACTTTCCTGATGATCAGGTTCAACCCTCATTATCACCTGAGTAGAGAACTGGGGTTTATTCTCAGCCAAAGGGGTAGAATCAATCCCCAGTATGGGAATAGACTTCTGTAGGGGTATCAAGGGAAACCCACAACGTTTAGCAAAATCAAAATCCATCAGGTTAATAGCTGCTCCCGAATCAACAAAAGCCTGAGCAGAAAATGTAGACAGGGAGCAAATCAGGGTAACAGTCAACAGAAATTTATTCTGAACACTACCCAAGACAACTGAGCGTGCAAAACGTCTTCCCCGCCTAGGGCAGACCGAAACAGCATGAGAGGCATCACCACAGTATAAACATAACCCATTGCGTCCTCGAAACTCAAGATGCTGTGCCCCAGAAGCCACTCCATCACACTGCATGGGTTCAGAAGCTGGTTCACAAGGCAACACCCTTCCACGCATACCTCTACGCTCACGCAAACGTCTGTCAATTAGAATCACCAATGACATAGAATCATTGAGACCAGAGGGAGCAGGGAAACCCACCATAACATCTTTTACATTCTCTGACAGACCCTTCCGAAAAAGGGCTGCCAAAGCATCATCATTCCATTTGGTCAGAACTGCCCACTTTCGGAATTTCTGACAGTACAACTCAGCGTCCTCAAGCCCCTGATTTAATGCCGACAAGGTTTTTTCAGCTTGATCAGTGACATTAGGTTCATCGTACAATAACCCCAGAGCCAGAAAAAATGCATCAACATTACTCAAAACAGGGTCCCCAGGTGTCAGGGAAAAAGCCCAATCCTGAGGATCGCCGCGCAGGAGAGAGATGACAATTTGAACCTGCTGTGCTGCGTTCCCTGAGGACTTAGGCTTTAAGGCAAAAAACAACTTACAGTTATTTTTGAAATTCAGAAATTTAGCTCGATCCCCCCAAAACAAATCTGGCATGGGGATCCTAGGTTCCACAACCGGCAACCCTGCAAGATAGGTAGCAATACTCCGAACTTCAGTGGCAAGCTGATCCACAGGGCCAGACAACTGTGCAAACTCCATTGAGAGAAAAAAAAATCCTCCTCAGCACCCAAAGAAAAAGAGGGAAAAAAATGCAACAAACAGAAAAAAAAAAAAAATCTCTGACAACTCTGACAACTTTTTTCTTTCCACACTATTTTTCCCTTCTGTGAGTACCATATAATTTTCAGTTTGGCCGGTGATACTGTTATGTTTTGGTAGCTGAGGAGAGCAGGCAAAAAAGGCAATACACCAGAGAGGTTGGGATCTACTGGATTGCAGTACCCTGACTAACCACCACAACTAAAGGCAGCCGTGGAGCGTTCCTACGTTGGTCCTAGACGCCTCGTCACAGCCTGAGAGGCTAACTACACCTAAAGATAGAAAGAGGAAAGCTATCTGCCCCGGAGCAGATCCCCAAAGAACATAGGAAGCCCCGAAACATGTAATGGCGGTTAGACAAGAGGAAATACAGACTCAGACAGAAAATAGTATGAGCAAACGCTGGGGCCCAATCTGCCTGGACAGAAAAGGATAGGAAGGATACTTACTGCAGTCCAAAAAAACCCTAAAAAAAGCCAACGCTACTAATTGCAAAAACACCTGAGATCACACGACCTCTACCACCTAAATTAGTTCTCTGGTGTAACAAAACTAAGCCGCAGCCACAGAAAAAACTGGAAAAGGCAAATGAACAAACAACAGTGGCTCCAGAGGAACCGAGAGGCGCCTAAGCCCCCCGAGGAGGGGAACCTGGCCAACCTCACAGAAATGCAGAGAAAATTGCAAATGGCAAGCACAAAAACAAAAATCAGAAAATATCTTATCTGAGAGCAGGAGAAGAGGCAAGACTCAGCAAGCTTCCAAGTGAACCAGGAAACAACGTTGAGACAAGAACAATTGATCACCGGCAACCATGATGGGGGGAACCTCCCATATATCCAGCCAGTCTGTGATTCCTGATTGCCAATCCTCATTGAATGGTTCAGTACCGTTTGTAACCACCAGAGGGAGCTTCTGCTCAGAATTCATTTCTAAAACATTCATAACAGGGGCCACTGTTCTCAGGCTCTCTCTGGGGAAAATCAGCCGAGGCTCCTCCTCCTCCTCAGAGGACACCACAGAGCGAGAGAGAGTGTCGGCACGAATGTTCTTCTCTCCCGAGAGTAAATGGAGGGTGAAATGAATCTGGGAGAAGAACAAGGACCATCTGGCCTGGCGAGAATTAAGCCACTGGGCTGTCTGAAGATACACCAAATTCTTGTGGTCGGTGAAGACTTGGAAGGGAAAGCGAGCCCCCTCCAACAGATGTCTCCACTCAGAGAAGGCCAACTTGATTGCTAGCAACTCCCTATCCCCGATGGAATAATTCCTCTCCGCTGGTGTGAAGGTCTTAGAGAAGAAGAAGCAAGGATGCTTCCGACCTTGAGCATCCTTTTGGAAGAGGACTGCTCCAGCACCAACGGATGAGGCATCCACCTCCAATAAAAATGGCTTATCAACATCGGGGCGATGTAGGATGGGAGCGCAAGCAAAATGAGACTTAATAGAAGTGAATGCCTTGGAGACCTCTTCCGACCACAATTTGGGATTTGCTCACTTCTTGGTGAGGACTACCAAGGGAGCTACCAAGGTAGAGAAATGGGGAATGAACTAGCCATAGTAGTTAATGAACCCCATAAAGCGCTGCACCGCCTTAAGAGAGTGGGGTTCTTGCCGGTCCATCACAGCCTGTAGTTTGGCAGGATCCATAGCCAATCCCTGGGTGGAGATGATATAGCCCAGGAAAGGTAAAGACTCCAGCTCAAACATACATTTCTCTAACTTAGCATAAAGGGAATTTGCCCGTAAGGTCGAAGACTCTGCAGACATCTCTCTGGTGGGAGTCAATATCTGGAGAGAAGATGAGTATATCATCCAGATAGACTACGACCGACGTGGAGAGCATATCCCGGAAGATGTCATTGACAAAGTCTTGGAAAATGGCTGGGGCATTACAGAGCCCAAAGGGCATCACCAGATATTCGTAATGCCCATCCCTGGTATTAAAAGCCATCTTCCATTCGTCCCCCTCACGGATGCGAATCAGGTTATAAGCACCGCGCAGATCTAGTTTAGTAAATACCCTTGCTCTCCGGAGCCTATCAAAGAGCTCAGAAATCAGGGGCAATGGGTACTTGTTCTTAATAGTGATGGCGTTAAGACCCCTGTAATCAATGCACGGATGTAATTTTCCTTCTTCTGCACGAAGAAAAATCCCGCCCCTGCCGGTGACACCGACTTCCTAATGAACCCTCTTGCCAGATTCTCCTGAATATATTGCGACATAGCCTGCATCTCAGGAAGAGAGAGGGGATAGACCCTTCCCCGAGGAGGTTCCGCTCCAGGCAAGAGGTTAATAGGACAGTCATAGGGGCGATGAGGCGGAAGAGTCTCCGCAGCCTTCTTGGAGAACACGTCTGCATATGACCAATAGCACTTGGGAAATGGAGTAAGATCTGCGGGTAACTCAGTAGTGGTAACCTGAACGCTGTAAGGTTCTGTATATCTGTTTCTGAAACTCAGTTTGTTCGTCGGCCATTTTGCTTTCTGTTTTGCTGCAGCTATCTTGCCCTCAGTTAAAATGGAGTTTTCCAGCTTGCATGTTCCCGCCCTGATTCTCTCCGTTTGCTTCTTAAACAGCCACACCTGAGCAATCAGTGCTTCAGAATCTGGCCTGCAGTGAACCTGTGTTCTGACTCCTGAAGCCTTGGACTTTGTACTCCAGCCATTTCTACTGAGAAACTCTGGAGCTCTTGTGGACTCTGAACTCTGCTCTTGAGAGCCTCACGTTTGCATGGACTTGCGGTAACATAGAAGAAGATCTGAATCTGTTGTGGAGAGTTATTGATGAACTTAGATTACTTTGGCCTGCTGTGTCTCCTGCTTCTGTGTTGCAACCTGTGTGTTTATTTTTGCCAATTTGTATGAAGCAATACAAGACTTTCTTTTTCAACCTGTGTCTCAAGTATTTTCATCGCACCCAAGCACAAGACGCTATATGAACTGTATCACATACATTACAAGATTCTGAAGCCAAACGTTAGTGTCTGCTGGGTCTGGAAAGGCTTGTCTGCTGTACTGTGGATATCGGATGTCCGGTTGTACTTTCTGTGATAACAGTGGTTGTGACTTCTCACAACCATTCCAGGTGAGCAATTCCCTTAAGTTTTTTTTTTCTGCAGAGTTATCACAGGTAAACACTATTGTTTTTTTTTTTTTTTTTCTCTTCTCTTTTGTCTGCTGAAACTCTGGATATCAGATGTCTGGTTGAAAGCTTTCTGTGATGATAGTGGTTGTGACTTCTCACAACCATTCCAGGTGAGCAGTTCCCTTAAAGTTTTTTCTTTCTTCAGTGTTGCCACAGGTGAACACTATTGTTTTTTTTTCTCTCCTCTTCTTCCAGTATCCTGTCTTAAAAGATCTGGAAAATGGAGGCCCGCATAAAGGAACTTTGTGGAGTGACTGATAATATCCTTGCAGATTTGCAGAATATAAAGACCCGTCTTACAAATCTTCAGGACCTAAATAATCACAATTTGCAAGTGGTTGGACAGACTACTCAGGATTTGCGAGCCAGGATTGAGGTTCTGGAGGGGCAAGTCCAGGCTCCTGCCATGGCCCCGAGTTCTGGGATTCCCAAGTTGCCCCCTTTTCGTTTTGGTGGTGAACGTGAAAAATTCAGGGGATTTGTTAATCAATGTAATCTTTTTTTTTCTGCACATGCTTCACAATTTCCTACTGAACGATCTAAGGTGCTTACTATAATTATGTTGCTTACCAACAAGGCTTTGATATGGGCAAACCCTCTGATTGAGACTGAGGATAATTGTTTGAATCACCTTGATGACTTTATTTCAGCCATGGGGCAGGTGTTTGATGACCCCAATCGAGGTGCAACAGCTGAAGCAGCCATGTTAGCTTTGCGCCAAGGTAAGCACTCAGTAGCTGAATATGCCTTGGATTTCAGGAGATGGGCCCTTGATACCACCTGGGACAATTCCGCCAAAAAATCTATTTTTCGAAAGGGGTTATCCCCACTAATTAAGGATGAACTTGCTCGTGCCGACCCTCCCACTGCGTTAGGTGACTTTATTAACTACTGCATCCGTATTGATACTCGTTTAACTGAACGCAGGCAAGAGAGATGGTTCGAAAGCAATCGTACTAACCTTTTCCTACCTTCCTCTCCAGCTAAGGAACCTTTGAATAGGATTACACGGGAACCTGAGCCTGAACCCATGCAGGTAGACTCTTTACTACGACGGGTTAGTGATGCACGCAAGGAACATCGTTTTAAGGAGAATCTATGTTTTTACTGTGGTAAGTCAGGGCACTTTATTATTAACTGTCCCAGCCGTTCTCGCAAGACTACTGCAGCACTCATTCATTGTGAGTGTTGCGAGAGGGGATCTGTCAGGTCCGAGCCTCAGGCTCCAGAGATAGCTGCCGCAACAGATCTTGATTTCTCGGACTTAAACTCCGTTACCTCTGAGGACGTTGACTGTGTAAATGCTGCCATCTTTCAGGTTTCCTCAGCGGTGTCCCAGCTGAGTTGTAAGAAAAACAATTCTCACTGTTTTCTTTCCATCAAACTCTGGGTTGACTCAGCCTGGGTGTCTAGCTCTGCCATGATCGACTCAGGTGCAAGTGGAAATTTTATGGATGTCTCCTTTGCTCTAAAACAGGGAATACGTTCAGTGAAGAAGGCTGCTCCCGTACAGATGGAAACTGTGGATGGCTCCCTGCTGACCTCTGGACCAGTGGATCAGGAAACAGAGCCTTTAAAGGTTCTTATGGGTAAAGATCATCAAGAGAAACTGTCCTTTATGCTTATCTCTTCTCCTCACTTTCCCATTATTCTAGGGCTACCATGGCTGCAGGCTCAGAATCCTACCATTAACTGGGAGACCAAGGAATTACACTTCCCAGAGAAACAGATGAGTCAAAAAATTTCAGCTTGCTCTGTTCCTAAAGGAACCATGTCAGTCCCTGAATTACCAGCTGTATACCAGGACTATGTGGATTTATGTGACAAGAAGAACGCTGACCAGCTTCCTCCTCACCGTCCATATGATTGTCCAATTGAATTATTGCCTGGAGCAGAGATACCTTTTGGTAAGATCTACCCCCTGGCGGGGCCCGAGCTGAAGGCTTTAAAAGAGTACATAGACGAAAATCTAGCCAAGGGCTTCATACGCCCCTCTTCATCTCCTGCAGGGGCACCCATATTCTTTGTAAAGAAGAAAGATGGATCTCTGAGACCATGCGTAGACTATAGGGAACTTAATAAGGTTACTATTAGAAACCGTTATCCATTGCCTTTAATCCCTGAGTTATTGGAGAGAGTGCGACATGCTAAAATTTTTTCTAAACTAGATCTTCGTGGGGCCTATAACTTAGTCCGTATTAGACCTGGGGATGAATGGAAGACTGCATTCAGGTCACGCTATGGACACTTTGAATATCTGGTTATGCCTTTTGGTCTGAGTACCGCCCCAGCCACTTTCCAACACTTGGTGAATGACATCTTCAGGGATCTCCTAGATACATTCGTGGTAATTTATTTGGATGATATTTTAATTTTTTCTAACTCCACAGAGGAACATCATGGACATGTGAGAATGGTCTTGGAACGTCTAAGACAAAATCATCTTTACATCAAGCTTGAAAAGTGTGAATTCCATAAGACCGAAATTCAATTTCTGGGGTATGTACTGTCTACACAAGGAATTAGTATGGATGGAAGTAAAACCCAAGCCATCAATGATTGGCCAAGTCCTAGAAATGTGAAGGAGGTACAGCGCTTCATCGGGTTTGCAAACTTCTATAGACGTTTCATTAGAAATTTCTCTGAGGTAGTGTCACCTATCACCCAACTTACCCGGAAAGAGTCTAAGTTCTCCTGGACTCCCCAAGCCCAGGAAGCATTTTCCCGTCTAAAAGATAAATTTACCACTGCACCTATTCTAGTACATCCCAACCCAGAGCTTGCCTTCATAATAGAGGTGGATGCTTCAGACTGTGCCGTAGGAGCTATACTCTCTCAGAGAACAGGTGAGAAGAATGTCTTGCATCCCTGTGCCTTCTTTTCCCAGCAGTTGTCTTCGGCTGAGAAGAACTACGATGTGGGCAATAGAGAGTTGTTGGCCATTATTGCCGCCTTCAAAGAATGGAGACACCTTCTGCAAGGAGCTGCACAGCAAATAGTCGTTCTGACAGATCATCGTAATCTTGAGTTTTCAGGTCGGCTAAGTGCCTGACTCCTCGCCAGGCTCGCTGGAATCTTTTCTTAAACCAATTTAATTTTATTATTTCTTATAGACCAGGATCGCGCAATGGAAAGGCTGATGCACTCTCTAGGATTTACTCAGCAGAGACACGTCCAATTACTCCTCCTAAGACTATTCTTCCTGACTCTAGATTCTTAGGAGTGATTCATCATCAAGACCTAATTAAAGACATCAAGGAAGCATACCATGCGGATTCTTTTTTGGCTCAACCCCCAAGGGACGTAAGTCTTGTCTTTAAGAATGGTGTGTGGATTCTGGGACAACGTCTGTATATACCTGAAACAGTCAGATTGAGAGTATTGCAACTCATTCATGATTCCAAAATAGCCGGGCATAGAGGAATTCTAAAGACACAGGAATTTCTTTCTCGTTTCTTTTGGTGGCCCACTTGTAGGAAGGATGTTTTGGATTATGTCACTTCGTGTGAGGTTTGTGCAAGATGCAAAACACCTCGCTCTTCACCAACTGGTCTGTTACAGCCTCTTCCCACCCCGTCCCGCCCGTGGGGATCCATTTCTATGGACTTCATTGTCGAATTACCAACCTCTCAAGGGAAGAACACTATTCTAGTGGTGGTTGATCGTTTAACAAAGGCAGCTCATTTTATCCCTTGTGTCGGCTTACCCACTGCAAAACAGACATCAGATTTGATGATTAAAGATGTGTTTCGTTTACATGGAGTACCGGATGAGGTTATTTCGGATCGAGGGGTGCAATTCACTTCTAGGTTTTGGCAAAATTTCTGTGCAGCATTGGACATTAAAGTAAACCTTTCTTCTGCTTTTCATCCCCAGACTAATGGACAAACCGAACGAACCAATCAAACCCTGGAGCAGTATCTCCGCTGTTTTATCTGCCACCTACAGGATGATTGGGTGGATCTACTTCCATTGGCTGAGTTCTCTTACAACAACTCTCAGAGTGCCTCCACTAAACAGTCTCCTTTTTTCTCTAATTTAGGTTATCATCCTAATATTCTACCACGATTTCCCATAGAGACGCCTTTGCCAGCAGTGGCTGAAAGAGTCACGACTTTACAGAAGAATATGGATCTTCTAAAGGAGAATCTGGAATCGGCTCAGGAAAGGTACAAGAAGGCAGCAGATAAATTTCGTAAACCTGCACCAGTTTTTAAGGTAGGAGACCTGGTCTGGCTGTCAACCAGAAATCTTAAGTTAAGGATTCCATCATCTAAGTTGGGACATAAGTACATTGGACCCTATAAAATCAGTAAGATTATAAGTGCCGTTGCTTGTCGTCTTCAATTGCCCAGAACTATGAGAATCCACCCTGTCTTTCATGTATCCCTACTAAAGGCTGCAACACCCAATACGTTTCCTGGACGTTCTTCTCCTTGCCCTGACCCAGTGCTAGTCGATGGTCAGGAAGAATTTGTGGTGGAAAGGATTTTAGATTCCAGGTTGTATAGAAATCAGTTACAATATCTGATCAAATGGCAGGGCTACCCAGTGGAGGACAACTCATGGGAGCCAGTCAATAACGTTAATGCTCCTCGCTTGCTCCGTCAGTTTCATCAGAGGTACCCACACAAGCCTGGTCTAAGGTCATCCGGAGGTTGCCCCTAAGGGGGGAGTAATGTAAGGTTCTGTATATCTGTTTCTGAAACTCAGTTTGTTCGTCGGCCATTTTGCTTTCTGTTTTGCTGCAGCTATCTTGCCCTCAGTTAAAATGGAGTTTTCCAGCTTGCATGTTCCCGCCCTGATTCTCTCCGTTTGCTTCTTAAACAGCCACACCTGAGCAATCAGTGCTTCAGAATCTGGCCTGCAGTGAACCTGTGTTCTGACTCCTGAAGCCTTGGACTTTGTACTCCAGCCATTTCTACTGAGAAACTCTGGAGCTCTTGTGGACTCTGAACTCTGCTCTTGAGAGCCTCACGTTTGCATGGACTTGCGGTAACATAGAAGAAGATCTGAATCTGTTGTGGAGAGTTATTGATGAACTTAGATTACTTTGGCCTGCTGTGTCTCCTGCTTCTGTGTTTGCAACCTGTGTGTTTATTTTTGCCAATTTGTATGAAGCAATACAAGACTTTCTTTTTCAACCTGTGTCTCAAGTATTTTCATCGCACCCAAGCACAAGACGCTATATGAACTGTATCACATACATTACAAACGCACTTCCTGACACATCTGTCTCTACATGCATCACTCCAACTCTATATGTGGGGAGTGGAAACGGAGCCAGGGTATTCCTAGTAGGATCTTGTCTATTCCCTCGGGAAGGACGAGTAGGGAAATAATCTCCTGATGGGAAGGAGATACAAACAATGGAAGAGGAACAGTCTGGTGTGTAATTTGTGAGGGCAATGTCGACCCATTCACTACCCAGACAGTCACTGATTTGTCGAGCGCCAACAGAGGTTTTGCGTGACGGCGAGCAAAGTTAGAGGACATGAAGTTCCCCTCTGCTACTGAGTCCACACAAAGCTCGACCGTGAGAGTGGAAGTGCCTACAGTGATTGTCCCTTTAAATGTCATCTTGGTGGAAAATGCCGCTGTCTCTAGTGAGCCTCCTCCCAGGGTCACTAGACGCGATCGCCTCCCCAATCGCTGTGGACATCTGTTAGCATAGTGTCCTGCCTATTGGCAAAAATTACAGACGACCTGTACTCGAGCGGTCCGGGACTTAGGTCCATGGCTTCGGGGGAGTCGGATGCCTGAATGGAAGATTCCAGAGGTTTGGCGAAGGTGGGAGCCAACCGAAACCTCTGCCTGCACTGGGTCCGCTCTAACCTCCATTCGTTAAAACGGAGATCAATGCGGGTGGATAAGGAAATGAGCTCCTCCCTGGTGGCCAAGGCATCCTTCACATGGTCCGCCAGTCCTCTCCAGTACACCAGAATGAGGACTTTATCCGGCCACTCTAGCTCAGAGGCCAGAGTCCGAAATTGGACAGCGAACTGGCTGACCATGGATGAACCCTGTGATATTGCCAGCAGTTGGAGCGCCGTATCGTGGGTGACACGAGGTCCTAAGAACACCTGTCTCAGAGCGTCCAAGAAGAAAGGAGCACTCTGCACCACATGATCGTCGCGCTCCCACAGCGGCGTTGCTGACGGGATCGTTGGTGAGTCGCTATGTGTGACGGGGCCCTTATGTTCAACTGTCATTATCTGTGATCCCATATCTTAAACCCCTTAACCCCTAAAGGACCATGCCACTTTGTAGGTTATTGACCAGGCCTTAATTTTGAAATCTGACCACTGTCAATTTACAGTATGTGGTTATAACTCTGGAATGCTTTAACGCAGTGTTTTTCAACTCCAGTCCTCAAGACCCACCAACAGGTCATGTTTTCAGGATTTCCTTAGTATTGCAAAGGTGATGGAATTAATGCTTGAGCAGGTGATAAAATTATCACCTGTGCAATACTAAGGAAATCCTGAAAACATGACCTGTTGGTGGGTCCTGAGGACTTGAGTTGCTTTAACGGATCCCACTGATTCTGAGAATATTTTTTGTGACATTTTATACTTTATGATAGTGTTAAAATTTCTTGTGTTTATTTGTGAAAAAAATTAAAATTTGGCAAAAATGTTGAAAATTTCACAATTTTCAAATTTTTTATTTTTATGACCCTAAATCAGAGTATAATGTCACACAAAATAGTTAATAAATAACATTTCCCACATGCCTACTTTACGTCAGCACAGTTTTTGAAACATAATTTTTTTTTGATAGGAGGTTATAAGAGTTAAAAATTGACCAACGATTTCTCATGTTTCCAACAAAATTTACAAAACCATCTTTTTAGGGACTAAGTCACATTTGAAGCGACTTTGGGGGTCTATGTGACAGAAAATATTCAAAAGTGACACCAAAAGTGACACCCCTCAAGGTGTTCAAAACCACATTCACAAAGTTTATTAACCCTTCAGGTGCTTCACAAGAAATGAAGCAATATGGAAGGAAAAAATGAACATTTAACTTTTTTTTCAAAAATTTTTTACTTCAGACACAATTTTTTTTTCTTTACCAATGGTAGCAGGAGAAAATGGGCCACAAACATTGTTAAGCAATGTCTCCTGAGTATGTCGATACCCCATGTGCAGAGGAAGACCACTGTTTGGGCGCACAGCAGGGCTCGGAAGGGAAGGAGCACCGTTTCATGTTTTGAATGCAAAATTAGCCCCTGATGTGCCTAAACAGTGGAAAACCCCAACAAGTGACCCCATTTTGGAAACTAGACCCCTTAAGGGACTTATCTAGATGTTTGGTGTGCGCCTTGAACTCCCAGGTGCTTCACATAAGTTTATAACGTAGAGCCATGAAAATTAAAAATCACATTTTTCCACAAAAATCATGTTTTAGCACCAATTTTTTCCAACCCTAACCCTAATTCCAACCCTAATTCTAACCCTAATTCTAACCCTAACGGAAAAATAAAAATATTTTCTTTATTTTGTTATTTGTCCCTATCTATGGGGGTAATAAAGGGGGTTCATTTACTATTTTTTTATTTTGATGACTGTGATAGGGTCTATCATAGTGATCAAAGTGTACCTGGAGTGAATGAATGAATGAATCTGTTGGACAGCCCATTCGGAGGGCGCACTGCACATGCGCCCACCATTTTGGAAGATGGCAGCACCCATGAAGGAAGACGGAGGACATCGGGAGGAACGCCAGGAGAGGAGGGGATCGGAAGGCAGGGGGAAGCGGAGGGCAGGGGAGGGGGAGCAAATACTGATGGCGGGGGTAGATCGCCTCCGTCAGTCGTGGGGGGGCAGATCGTAGTCTCCAGCCATGGCCGATGATATTGCAGCAATGGCCATGGCTGGATTGTAATATTTCACCAAGTTTCGTTGGTGAAATATTGCAATTGCTCTGATTGGCTGTTTCACATTCAACAGCCAATCAGAGCAATCGTAGCCACTTGGGGGCAAAGCCACCCCCCCTGAGGTGAAGCACAAAGCCTCCTGTACCTGCGGGCCAGGTGACCTTTCAGTGACCCCGGTCACCTGACCCGCAGGAACGCGATCTCCCCACATAGGCTTCACAGGTCCTATTGATACGGACTATCATGACGTCTAAGTGGCATCACAGGTCGAGAAGGGGTTAAAGTTCAAATCAATTCCCTTTTTAACACATTCAAAATAAAACAATAAAAAAATTTTAAAAATACACATATTTGATATAGCATCGCTGCATTCACAAAAATGCTCGATAAAAATTTAAAAAGGATAAACCTATCAGGAAATGGCATAATGAGAAAAAAATTCAAGCGCCAGACAAATTTTTTGGGCTGCCGCAACTTTGCGATAAAATGCAATAACAGGCGATCAAAACATTATATCTTCTCAAAATGGTATTAAAAATGCCAGCGCAGCGCTCAAAACATATACCCTCACCCAGCTCCTGATCCCGAAAAATTCAGACTCTATTGGTCTCAGAATATGGTGCCGTTTTTTTTTTTTTATAGACTTTGGAATTTTTTTTCACCTCTTAACCCCTTTCTGACATCTGACGTACAATCCTGTCCTTGTGCCCTGGGACTTAATTCCCATGTACGGGATAGTACGTCATCACGGATCAGCCGCGCTCACGGGGGGAATGCGGCTGATCTCGGCCAGGTGACAGCTGATTCTCACAGCTGACACCCGACATTAAGTGCCAGGAGTGGTCACAGACCACTTACGGCATGTTAACCCCCGGACCACTGTGATCAAACATGATTACAGCATTCCGGAGCCTTTGGATCGGAGACCCTGAGGCAAGACACTGGGTCCGATCGCTCCCATGGTAACCCGATGTCATGACGACATCCGGATTACCAGAGCTGAGAGACTTCCTATCACGCACAGTGCATGACAGGAAGTATCTGAGGTCAGTGTGCACAGAGTGCAGCGCTGACAGCTTATATGGCATGCAGATCTGCATGCCATATCAGCGATCAGCCTGCACAAAATGAGTGTCCCTTTAGTGGGACAAAATGTAAAAGTAAGAATTAAATTAAACATTTTTTTAAAATAATTGTAAAAATATTTACAAAAAATAATAATAAAAAATCAATATTTATTCCATCAATAAATAAATATTTGAATAAAAAAAATCTGAATAAAAAGTACACATATTTGGTATCGCCGCGTCCGTAAAGACCCGACTTATAAAACTGTCCCACTAGTTAACCATTTTAGTGAATGCCATTAAAAAAAACAAAAAAAAAAATACTTTATCATCATACCGCCGAACATTATAACACGCGATCAAAAAGACAGATATAAATAAACTTGGTACCGCTGAAAATGTCATCTTGTCGCGCAAAAAACAAGCTGCCATAAATCTCCATCACTGGAAAAATAAAAAAATTATAGCTTACAGAATATAGCGATGCAAAAATAATTATTTTTTATATAAAATAATTTTTATTTTATAAAGCACCAAAACATAAAAAATGATATAAATGAGGTATCACTGTAATCGTACTGACCCGAAGAATAAAACTGCTTTATCAATTTTACCACACACAGAACGGTATAAATGCCCCCCACAAAAGAAATTCATGAATTGTTGGTTTTTGTCATGTGCCCGAAAATGATACCAATAAAAAGGTCAACTCGTCCCACAAAAAACAAGACCTCACATGACTCCATGGGCCAAAATATGGAAAAATTATAGCTCTCAAAATGTGGTGATGCAAAATCTATTTTTTGCAAAAAAAAGCATCTTTTAGTGTGTAACAGCTGCCAAACATAAAAACCAGCTATAAAAACCCGCTATAAATAGTAAATCAAACTCCCTTCTATCACCCTCTCAGTTAGGAAAAAATAATAAAATACAAAAAAGTATTTATTTCCATTTTCCCATTAGGGTTAGGGTTGGGGTTGGAGTTGGGGTTAGGGTTAAGGTTGGGATTAGGATTAGGGATAAAGTTAGGGTTAGGGTTGGGGCTAAAGTTAGGGTTGGGGCTAAAGTTAGGGTTAGGGTTGGGCTAAAGTTAGGGTTAGGGTTGGGGCTAAATTTAGGATTACTGTTATGGTTGGGATTAGGTTTAGGGTTGGGATTAGGGTTAGGGGTGTGATAGTGTTAGGTTTTTGGTTAGGGTTATGGTTATGATTGGGATTAGGGTTAGGGGTGGTGTTAGAATTGGGGGGTTTCCACTGTTTAGGCACATCAGGGGCTCTCCAAACGCGACATGGCATCTGAGCTCAATTCCAGCCAATTCTGCGTTGAAAAAGTCAAACGATGCTCTTTCCAGTCCGAGCTCTGTCATGCACCCAAACAGTGGTTTACCCCCACATATGGGGTATCAACATACTCAGGAAAAATTGGACAAGAAGTTTTTGGGTCCAATTTTTCCTGTTAACCTTGGGAAAATAAAAAATTGCGGGCAAAATTATCATTTTTGTGAAAAAAATATGATTTTTTACTTTTGCGGCTCTACATTATAAACTTCTGTGAAGCATGTGGGGGTTCAAAGTGCTCACCAAACATCTAGATAAGTTCCTTAGGGGGTCTACTTTCCAAAATGGTGTCACGTCAGGGCTCTCCAAAGCGACATGGCGTTAGATCTCAATTCCAGCCAATTTTGCATTGAAAAGTCAAATTGCACTCCTTCCCTCCCGAGCTCTGCCATGCGCCCAAACAGTAGTTTACCTGAATATATGGGGTATCAGTGTACTCAGGACAAATTGTACAACAACTTTTGGTGTCCAATTTCTCCTGTTACCCTTGGTAAAGTAAAACAAATTGGTTCTAAAGTAATTTTTTTGTGAAAAAAAGTTAAATGTTCATTTTTTTTTAAACTTTCCAAAAATTCCTGTGAAGCACCTGAAGGGTTAATAAACATCTTGAATGTGGTTTTGAGCTCCTTGATGGTGCAGTTCTTAGAATGATGCCACTTTTGGGTATTTTCTATCATATAGACCCCTCAAAGTGACTTCAAATGTGATGTGGTCCCTAAAAAAAAGGGTGTTGTAAAAATGAGAAATCGCTGGTCTATTTTAACCCTTATAACTTCCTAACAAAAAAAATTTTGGTTCCAAAATTGTGCTGATGTAAAGTAGACATGTGGGAAACATTACTTATTAAGTTTTTTGTGTGACATATCTTTGTTATTTAAGGGCATGAAAATTCAAAATTGGAAAATTGCAAAATTTTTAAAATTTTTGCCAAATTTCCATTTCTTTTACAAATAAACGCAAGTCATATCAAAGAAATTTTTACCACTATCGTGAAGTACCATTTGTCATGACAAAGCAATGTCAGAATCACCAGGATCCATGGAAGCGCTCAAGAGTTATTTCCTCATAAAGGGACAGTGGTCAGAATTGTAAAAATTGGCCTGATCATTAACATGCAAACTACCCTTGGGGGTAAAAGGGTTAAATAGAAAATAATGTATACATGTTTGGTATCTGCAAACTCATAATGACCTAGTCAGTTTTAGCATTTAGTGATCATGGTAAAAATAGCAAAAATTGTGAAATTGCCCTGTTTTTTGCAATTTCACCGCACTTGGTATTTTTTTTCTCCATTTTCCAGCACATTATATGGTAACATCAATGGTGAAGTTCAAAGTACAACTTGTCCAACAAAAAACAAGTTGTCACATAGCCATATTGACAGAAAAATAAAAAAGCTGTGGCTCTGGTAAGGAAGGGAGCAAAAAAACTAAACACAAAAACGGAAAATTCCAAGGTGGTGAAGGGGCTAAAAGTTCAAAATTTCTCAAATAATTTTACTCACTTTAGGAAGTCAGTGGCTATTGACAGGAAAGTGTTTGCATATCTCAACTGCTCTTATGTGGTTGAAGCGATGGCCCGGGAACCACCACAGTGCAGGGAGACTACACTACACAAGATGAGGTGCAAACAACAAAGGGTAAATTTATTGGAAGGCAAGGAATGAAGTGGATAAGGAAGGTGCAAACAGGGTATGCAATGGAAAAAGATAGTTTACAAGAGTTTGTATTCTTTAGCTGGGTCGTGCTCCAACTATTACAGGATCAATATATATATCACACAGGCAAAACCAAACAATAAACAAAGAATGAGGCTACTCTACGTATAACCTCCCTGGCCTCTACTAAACAGGCCACACGGCTGCCATGCACAAACGGGAACAAACTCATAGTGATGTTGGGGACTCAGGTCCAGTCCCGGGGCCCCCAACAGTCTTGAACGGTAGTGCGCACGTCTGTCTGGCAGATCCGTGAAACGTGGTCTTCTTCTTGCTTCAGAGTCCTGGAGGTGCTCCTGGAAACTGTAAATCCCTTTCTCGGTCTCTTCGTGGCTTCTCAAAATAGCACTGTGCAGCCACCTTTGCTACACCCGAAGAGTCTGTTCAATCTCACAAGTCCTCTAAGTCTCAGGCTGTGCGACCTTTTTACACAGCTCCATGCACAGCAGCTATCAGCAGCAGTTTCCAGCTCACGCGTTATCAGTGCCTCAGCTCCCCCCCTCCTCAGCCTCGGGCAGTTCATTAACACAGTCCTTTACGGGGGGAGCAGATCATTCCATCACACCAGACAAGGGGGTGCTGTCTCTTAAAGTTGCAGCGTGTTTCTTACTGTCCATAACAGCACCACCCTCTTACATGGTGAATAGTGTTGAGCATTCCGATACTGCAAATATCGGGTATCGGCCGATATTCGCTGTACCGGAATTCCGATTCCGAGTTCCGATATTTTTGTCATATCGGATACCGGAATCGGAATGTTCCTGTCACTGTCAGTGTCCGTCGGTGGGGTCTGTCAGGAGTCAGCGGCACTTACCTGGCAGAAGATCCCCGGCGGTCACGTACTGGACTGCTTGATGGCCGCCATTATCTTCTCCCTGGAGGTTACGTGCAGTTTCTCGCGATAACTGCAAGTGCTGACGGGTAATCGCGGCCATAAAGCAGTCCGATGACGTCACCGCCGGGGAAGCCGGTAAGCAGCTGTGCTGCGTCGGGATGTCAGGCTCTGCCTGATATTCCGATGTAGCAGAGCTGGATCGTCATGGGACACTCGTTACTATGGACTGCGTCGGACAGGTGGTATACTGTTGGTTTGTTTTTTTTCTTTTTTTTTCCAGGAGATCGATGGCGTCGCAGGATAAGCGTGTAATAAAATTAATGAAAACTGTGTTGTCTCTTTTATTTCATTAAAATACTTTTTTCTTGCTGTGTCTTTTTTTAAACATTTAAAAACTTTGGGATTAATAATGGATCGGTGTCTTATTGACGCCTCTCCATTATTAACCGGGCTTATTGTCACCGTGCAATCAACGGTGACATTAACCCCTTATTATCCCGCTTGCCACCACTACAGGGCAAGTGGGAAGAGCCGGGTAAAGTGCCACAATTGGCACATCTTTGGATGCGCCAATTGTGGGGCTGCTGTAGCCTGGTAATTTTAGGCTGTTGAGGGCCAAAATCCATGGGCCTTGACAGTCTTTTAATACCAGGCCACAGCAGTTTGCATTTTACTTGTCTGGTTAACAAAAATAGGGGGATCCCCACGCCATTTTTTTCGAGGGGATCCCCTATTTTTGTTAACCAGCCAAGCTAAGCAGACTGCTGTGGCCTGGTATTATCAGGCTTGCAAGGTCCATGGATAGTGGATCCTTACCAGCCTGAAAAACCAGGCCTCAGCAGTCTGCTTCATCTGGCTGGTTAACAAAAATAGGGGGGACCCCACACCATTTTTTTTTTGAGGGGATCCCCTATTTTTGTCAACCAGCCAAGATAAGCAGACTGCTGTGGCCTGGTATTATCAGGCTGGCAAGGTCCATGGATCTTGGCTCCTTAACAGCCTGAAAATCCAGGCATCAGTAGTCTGCTTCATCAGGCTGGTTAACAAAAATAGGGGGGACCCCACGCCATTTTTTTTTCGAGGGGATCCCCTATTTTTGTTAATCAGTTCACTTCAGGTCAGCCGGGATTCCCTCTGATGTCACTGATGGTGTCCCTGGCTGACCTGAAGTGAAAGTGGGAAGCAATCAATTAAGCTTTCCACCTCCTCTCCTGTCAGCCAGGAGAGGAGAAGATTCATTCGTGGGTTTACTGTGAGGCTGCAGCATTAGCTGAGGTCCCTGCAGTAAACATTAACCCTTTCTGATGGATTACACCGTGGGACCTGACTGTGCATCGGATAGGTAAGAATAATTTTGCTTTTTTATTTTATTTTTATTACAGGAAATTGTTTTTGCAGTAAAATAAAAGATGGTCAAAAACATGTGTCTTTATTTCATTAAAATGATTTTTAATTAAAGTGTGTGTGTTTTATTTTTATTTCATGCAATAGGATTAATAATTGATAGTTGTCTAATTGACAGCTCTCAATTATTAACCTGGCTTAAGGTCACCTTTCAATAGCAAGGTGGCTTTAATCCCTTATTAACCCATTCGCCACCACTACAGGGCAATGGGAATAGACAGGCAAAGTGCCAGAAAGGGCTAATCTAATTATAGATTTGTCTTTTCTGGGGTGTCTGGGGGCAGATGTTAGTAGCCAGGGGGGGGGCCAAAAATAATGGTCCCTCTCTGGGCTATTATTATCTGCCCCCACTCGCTGGCTTTGTCTGTCTGGTTGAGAAAATAGGGCGGGAGCCCACACATTTTTTTTCAACAATTTTACACCATATATATATATATATATATATGTCATTGAATTTGTGACACATATATATATATATTTATATTTATAGTTCATACACTTCAACATAGTATAATAGCCGCTAATTCAATTGCCGGCTTTTGTGAAAATGCAGAACCCGACATGAAATGACACATGGTTTACATAGAGTTAACCATGTAATTTCAAGTTGTTTGATATATTGTTTTCACTAACAATTACATGAGTGTATGTGTGCAAAATTTGACACATGTAGGGGTTAATTAAAGGTGTAAATTCGTAGCAAAAAAGTCCGTTTTTTTTACAACAAATTTACACCTTTAATTAACCCCTACAGGTGTGAAATTTTGCACACATACACTCATGTAATTGTTTGTGAAAACCAGATATCAAACTACATGAAAAAAAGCATGGCAATTTGAATCAATGGTGGAAAGCAAGGGCTAAAAGCTCAAATGGATGTTGCTAAATGTAGTACTCACACATATTGGTGATTCAGTGTGCTTGGTTTTAAAGCAAGCACAATCTTATAAGTTGCAAAGAATGTTCCCATACATATAGGGGCTGTAAAAGGGAAAAAGCATGGCAATTTGAATTAATGGTGGAAAGCAAGGGTTAAATGCTCAAATGGATGTTGCTAAATGCAGTACTCACACGCATTGGTGATTCAGTGTGCTTGGTTCTAGGGTAAAGAAAGACCAAGCAGACATCAGCTACTGAGCATATAGGTCCAGTGATGAGCGCTGAGGCACAGAATGTTAGACTCACAAGCATCGGTGGTTCAGTGGGAGCTGCAGGGAATCCCCAGTCTGGTTTGCGGTGGTGTGTCTGGACACTGGCATCCGACACTCTTTTGTGAGCGCCGGGCGGTCATGTGACCGGAAATCAGGTGAGGAGGTTGGTGCATGCGCATTGGGTCGGACTTATTCAATAGGAGCTGCAGCTAACATGTGATGTGGCTGCCATATAGACAGTGTGGATTCATTTAATCGCCTATATGTGGAGGATTGTAGAACTGAGTCTATGAAACCCTGGGTGATAGATATATGTGATATATCAGCGGCACGATAATATTATTTATATTATAATTTATAGGTATAAATTCAGATAAAACAGCCAGTACATGATGGACATTTGAATAAAGGTCACATATTAAATGCAAATATCGGTATCTCTGTGGTAAAATATCAATATCAAAACGGTTCGTGGTCCATGTAATTTTCAACAATTATAAAGGTAGGAGTCCAAACACAAAAAGAAAAAGAAGGGGGGGGGGGAAATATATGCTATTTGAGAAAAAGAAGATACCAGATAAATCCTTTGTCATATATCCTAAGTAGTCCGTGGTGTATGAAGCATGGTTCTGCTATGTGCTTGGGGCTAGGGAATAAGGAAAAGAAAGGTAAGGATATAGCTGTCGCTGAAAGGTATATTAAAGGGAACTCTTACTAGTGGCAGAGTGTGCTCCCATAAGTATAGGGGCTGTAAAAGGATGGCAATACAAATCGATGGTGGCAGGGAAGGGTTAAATGCCCAAATGGATGCTGGTTTAATATAGTACTCACAGGTATTAAAGCAAGCACAATCTTATTAGTTGCAAGGAATGTTCCCATACATATAGGGGCTGTAAAAGGGAAAAAGCATGGCAATTTGAATCAATGGTGGAAAGCAAGGGTTAAATGCTCAAATGGATGTTGCTAAATGTAGTACTCACACATATTGGTGATTCAGTGTGCTTGGTTTTAAAGCAAGCACAATCTTATAAGTTGCAAAGAGTGTGTTAGGGTTCGATTTCCCACTGCTGCACAAGGGGAGTCTCGAACCCATCCCGCTGCGGTCTCCCATTCATCTCCAGCCGCAGTGGAGCCTGCTCAGCAGAGACGTCGGTCCAGGCGTCTTGCCCACTCCACTACTGGGCAGTGACTTGCTGTTGCCTTTCCTGGATCTGCTATTATAGCCAGTGCTGGAGCAGACGTCTTTGGGACAAAGTCCTGCATTTTCCCTTCTGAGCATGCCCAGAGTGAGATCTCTCATTGGAGATCAGGGGTCACATGCTCAGGTACTGCAGCAGCTCCTATTGGCCCGCCAGGAAGGCCCTGTTACTACTAGTCTTCTGGAACAGGTTTCTCATTGGTCCTTGTTCCTGGAAGGTCCTGTAGCTGTTGCTATAAAAGGGTAGCATGGCTGGTCCGCCATGCGCTAATATTAACCATTGTATGCTATGCGCCAGTGTGGTCATGCGTGTGTGTGGTTAGGGACCCGGCTGAAATAAGCCACTAGAATACCGACTTAATCGGTGAGGAGTTTGGTGTGCTAGCTGGTCAGGGTCGATGTCCTAGATGCCCTAGATTACTGGCATAACCGGTGAGGAGTTTGATTGCCGTATTCAGGGTCTGGCATTCAGACGCCATAGATTGCGGGTGACTCCCGCGAGGACATTAGCGCATGACCACGTATTATGCTCGCTTAGCAATTTACCGTGTACCTGAGAGCCTTACAGGACACGATACCTTTTCTCAGCGACTCTGTGACGTAACAGGGTTCGCTTTAGACGCTAGACAGCGCCCTAGCGTTTTACTTTGCGGCTCACTAAAGCTAAGTGAGTTCGTACCTATCGCCATATAGCGCTGTGGCATCCCGTTAGCGGCTCTGTGGAGTAACAGAGTTCGCATTTACTGCCACAACGTGCTACGGCGTTTATTTTAGCGACTCTGCGGGATAACAGAGTTCGCTACTTTCGCCATCTTATTAGCAGCGGGCTTCGCCTGCACGGTGGACCCCGGGCTGCGAACGCACCTCTATATTATATCTATTAGGTGCGTTCCGCAGACCCTAACATAATATTAGCGCCAGGGTCTGGCTAGTAAAATGGCGGATGACCAGCGTCTAAGGCAGTACATCCAGCAGCTGGAGGGTAGGTTGGCGGCTCTTGAGCGCACAACCTCAGCTGTGGATGTTACCGCAGTCGCTGTTCAGGCTGCTAGTGTGGCTGCAGCCAGGTTGTCCTCTGCCACCCCTGCTCCGACTATTTCCCGCCTCCCACTTCCAGACAAGTTTACCGGTGACAGTAAACAATGTCGGGGTTTCGTCAGTCAGTGCTCCATACATCTAGAGCTTCTGGCTGCACGTTATCCCACGGAGCGGGCGAAAGTGGGTTTTATCATATCCCTTTTGTCGAGCAGGGCGTTGGAGTGGGCAACGCCGTTATGGGAGCGCGATGATCGTGTGATGCAGAGTGCTCCTCTCTTCTTGGACACTCTTAAAGAGGTCTTTTTAGGACCTCGTGTCACCCACGATACGGCTCTTCAACTGTTGACTATCACCCAGGGTTCATCCATGGTCAGCCAGTTTGCCGTCCAATTTCGGACTCTGGTCTCTGAGCTGGATTGGCCAGATAAAGTCCTTATACCCATGTACTGGAGGGGACTGGCAGACCATGTGAAGGACGCCTTGTCCACCAGGGAGATTCCTGCCACACTGGAGGAGCTCATTACCATATCTACCCGCATCGATCTTCGTTTTAACGAGCGGAGGTTGGAGCGGGCCCAGTGTAGGCAGAGGTTCCGGCTGGCGCCCACCTTCGCCAGACCTCTGGAATCTTCCATTCAGGCGTCCGATTCCCTGAGGCCATGGAGATTTCTCGAGTGAGATCTAAGTCTCGGACCACTCGAGTATCTGTGGTCTGTAGAGTGTGCCAGCAGACAGGACATTATGCCAACAAATGTCCACAGCGATCGGGGAAGCAATCGCGTCTAGTGGTCCTGGGAGGAGGTTCACTAGAGACAGCAGCATTTTCCTCCAAGTTGACACTTAAAGGGACAATCACTGTAGGCACTTCCACTATCGCCGCCGACCTTTGCGTGGACTCGGGAGCAGAGGGGAACTTCATGTCCTCTGACTTTGCTCGCCGTCATGCAATACCTCTGGTGGCTCTTGACAAATCAGTGACTGTCCGGGTAGTGAATGGGTCGACATAATGTCACGCTGTATAGCAGATATATATATGAGATGTCAGTAATCTATATCAAAAGGGCAACATACTATATAACATGCGCATAGATATATTATAACATGGATTTACCTGATAGAATGTCCAGTGGGTCAAAAACGGAATCCGTTATACGCTGTCTCCGGCTAGAGGGTGACCGGGGTCTAAGCTGACCCTGAACTGGGGTCCTAACTAATCCCTCAACCTGGAGGTACTGTTAAAGGTACAGAGGTCCAGGCCACCAGCGTAAACCCTGTCTCCTATCAATCCCTGCCAACTGTATTCTAGTCCTAAGAAGGACCCTGAATACCACCAAAGGGAATGAACAGGTAACGGATAATGAACAGAAAGACATACAAGAAAGAGAAGGAATAAAGTAAATAAAGTCTTACATACAACACTCACACACAGTAGGAACACCTAAGGTCTCAGAGATAAACTATAAGCTGTAAGAGTAAAAACAACTAATGAACTCTTAGCTTAAATATTCTCAGAACCGATCCAGACTGCTGAACTACATGAATGCTTTCACCGGCGTCTAACACCCAGACTGGCAGAAATATAAAGGAAACTAATTAGAACATAATCAAAAGCAGCCGGGCGAGGCTGCACCTAGCCTTAGCAAAGAGCTAGGAAAAATTAACTCTCACATTACCAAAAACAAAGAAACAGAAGCTCAGCTGTGAGAAGTCAGAATGTGCAATCGCGACGATCTTTGTGGCGATGCACCCATGACAGTACCCCCCCTTCTACGAGGGGCCTCCGGACCCTCATGACCAGGTCTGTCCGGGTGAGTTGTGTGAAAGGTCCGTCCACGTTATCATTGACCACCACTGAAGGAGGAGGTAGAGGTGACGGTATGACTGGTGCCACATACTTTTTAAGTAATGACTTGTGAAACACATTATGAATTTTAAACGTAGGAGGGAGGTCCAGACGAAATGCCACAGGATTAATTATGGAACTGATCCTGTACGGCCCGATGAATCTGGGACCCAACCTCCAGGAGGGAACTTTAAGTTTAATATTCCTGGTAGACAACCACACCAGATCATTCACCTTCAGATCTCGACCAGAAACTCTCCCCCTATCAGCCATCCGTTTGTAACGGTTCTCCGTAACCTTCAGTCTTAACTGATCTGGAACTATCAGTCTCCCTGGAAGTCCCACAGGGGCGTCCCCCTGAGCCCCCAATACCTCCCCCTCAAGCTCAGAGCATACAGCTGACACCACAACTCCCTCCTGAGGAATAGGAACCGGATCATCCATCCTCCCGGTCCCTGGGAAAGTACGAGATAAGGCATCAGGAAGCAACTTTATTGAGCAGTCATATGCGCGATGAGGAGGTAACTCTTTACACCCCTTTTCTGAGAACATCTCCCCAAAGTCCTCCAGAAAAGGAGGCAAAGTCCTAGGCACAACTGCACCGATGACCGTGCTCATGCAGTTATTCTTGCAAAATTCACCCCACTGGCTTATCTTTCTGGATTGCCAATCAATCACTGGGTTATGTTTAGCCAACCAAGGAAGTCCCAACACAATAGGAGTAGGTAGACCCTCCAACACATAACAAGACAATTGCTCTTTATGCATTGCCCTACTCGAAGATCTATGTTATGAACAGCTTGAACCAAGCTACCTTGACCAAGAGGTCTAGAATCAATAGAGAGTATAGGGACCGGTTTGGCCAATACACTCAGTTGCATACCATGCACCTGGGCAAACCGAGCGTCCACAAGATTAGCCCCGGACCCACTATCAAGAAAAACAGAAATCCTCTCAGTTCTAGTACCAATCACCACCTCCGCAGGCACGATAAACTGAGAGGGATTTGGGGACGAAATACAGACTCCCAGGTTAACTCCTTGGGTCAAAGAGGTCCGGGATGGACAACCCCCAACAAAATGTCCCTCTCTCCCGCAAAAGAAACACCTTCTAGCCTTGCGGCGCACCGCCGATTCCCTCCTACAAAATGATGTCCCTCCCAACTGCATGGGTTCCTCAGAACAGACCAGGGGAACCTCAGTATAAGGGACTTTAGTAGTAGGTGGAGTCATCATGGGGGGCGGAGTTACCTCGCGTCTTCCCCGAAGTCGTCTATCAATGCGAATAGCAAGGGCCATAGCAGCCTCCAGTGATGGAGGAGAATCATACTGAGCCAACACATCTTTTAATTTGTCAGACAACCCTTGACAAAACTGGCTCCTAAGAGCTGGGTCATTCCACTGAGTATCTGTTGCCCATCTACGGAACTCAGAAGAATATTCCTCCGCTGGACGATTTCCCTGCCGTATTTTACGTAACTTTGTTTCAGCAAGGGAAACTCGATCCGGATCATCATATACCAGACCCAGGGCAGTAAAAAATCGATCCACTGACTGGAGATCTGGGGAGCCTGGAGGAATAGAGAACGCCCAAGATTGAGGGTCCCCTTGTAAGAGCGAGATAACAATTCCCACCCTCTGCTCTTCACTCCCAGATGACGAGGCCGCAGCCGAAAGTACAATTTACATGCCTCCCGGAAAGTAAAAAATTTGTCCCGCCCACCAGTGAACCTGTCCGGGAGAGCAACCTTAGGTTCAGATCTGGTTTGCTCTGGGAGGGACAAAACCTTGGACTTAATGTCTGCAAATTCCATGGACAACCCCTGCAACTGTCGGGCCAGCTGGGCTACTGGATCCATGACAGCTGGGGAGAATCTTTTTGGGCCGGTGAAAATGTCACGCTGTATAGCAGATATATATATGAGATGTCAGTAATCTATATCAAAAGGGCAACATACTATATAACATGCGCATAGATATATTATAACATGGATTTACCTGATAGAATGTCCAGTGGGTCAAAAACGGAATCCGTTATACGCTGTCTCCGGCTAGAGGGTGACCGGGGTCTAAGCTGACCCTGAACTGGGGTCCTAACTAATCCCTCAACCTGGAGGTACTGTTAAAGGTACAGAGGTCCAGGCCACCAGCGTAAACCCTGTCTCCTATCAATCCCTGCCAACTGTATTCTAGTCCTAAGAAGGACCCTGAATACCACCAAAGGGAATGAACAGGTAACGGATAATGAACAGAAAGACATACAAGAAAGAGAAGGAATAAAGTAAATAAAGTCTTACATACAACACTCACACACAGTAGGAACACCTAAGGTCTCAGAGATAAACTATAAGCTGTAAGAGTAAAAACAACTAATGAACTCTTAGCTTAAATATTCTCAGAACCGATCCAGACTGCTGAACTACATGAATGCTTTCACCGGCGTCTAACACCCAGACTGGCAGAAATATAAAGGAAACTAATTAGAACATAATCAAAAGCAGCCGGGCGAGGCTGCACCTAGCCTTAGCAAAGAGCTAGGAAAAATTAACTCTCACATTACCAAAAAACAAAGAAACAGAAGCTCAGCTGTGAGAAGTCAGAATGTGCAATCGCGACGATCTTTGTGGCGATGCACCCATGACACATTGCCCTCACAAATTACACACCAGACTGTTCCACTTGCATTGTTGGTATCTCCTTCCCATCAGGAACTTATTTCCCTACTGGTTCTTCCCGAGGGATTAGACGAGATCCTACTAGGTATACCTTGGCTCCGTTTCCACTCCCCACATATAGAGTGGACTTCGGGTAGGATACTGGGTTGGAGTGATGCATGTAGAGGCAGATGTGTCAGGAGTTGCGTTCAGGTTACCACTACTGAGTTACCCGCAGATCTTACTCCACTCCCCAAGTGCTACTGGTCATATGCAGATGTATTCTCCAAGAAGGCTGCGGAGACTCTTCCACCTTATCATCCCTATGACTGTCCTATCGACCTCTTGCCTGGCGCAGAACCTCCTCGGGGAAGGGTCTATCCCTCTCTCTTCCTGAGACAGAGGCCATGTCGCAATATATTCAGGAGAACCTGGCAAGAGGGTTTATTAGGAAGTCGGTGTCACCGGCAGGGGCGGGATTTTTCTTCGTACAGAAGAAAAATGGAGAATTGCGTCCGTGTATTGATTACCGGAGTCTTAACGCCATCACCGTTAAAAACAAGTACCCGTTGCCCTTGATTTCTGAGCTATTTGATAGGCTTCGGGGAGCAAGGGTATTCACTAAGTTAGATCTGCGCGGTGCGTATAACCTGATTCGCATCCGTGAGGGGGACGAATGGAAGACGGCTTTCAATTCCAGGGACGGGCATTACGAATATCTGGTGATGCCCTTTGGGCTCTGTAATGCTCCAGCCGTTTTCCAAGACTTTGTCAATGACATCTTCCGGGATATGCTCTCCACCTCGGTCGTAGTCTATCTGGATGATATACTCATCTTCTCTCCAGATATTGTCTCCCACGGAGAGATGTCTGCAGAGTCTTCGACCTCTTACGGGCTAATTCCCTTTATGCTAAGTTGGAGAAATGTATGTTTGAGCTGGAGTCTTTACCTTTCCTTGGTTATATCATCTCAACCCAGGGATTGGCTATGGATCCGGCCAAACTACAGGCTGTGATGGACTGGCAGGAACCTCACTCCCTTAAAGCGGTGCAGCGCTTTATGGGGTTCATTAATTACTATCGCCAGTTCATTCCGCATTTCTCTACCTTGGTAGCTCCCTTGGTAGCCCTCACCAAGAAGGGAGCAAATCCCAAATTGTGGTCGGAAGAGGTCTCCACGGCTTTCTCTTCTGTTAAGTCTCATTTTGCTAGCGCTCCCATCCTACATCGCCCCGATGTTGATAAGCCATTTTTATTGGAGGTGGATGCCTCATCCGTTGGTGCTGGAGCAGTCCTCTTCCAAAAGGATGCTCAAGGTCGGAAGCATCCTTGCTTCTTCTTCTCTAAGACCTTCACATCAGCGGAGAGGAATTATTCCATCGGGGATAGGGAGTTGCTAGCCATGAAGTAGGCTTTCTCTGAGTGGAGACATCTGTTGGAGGGGGCCCGCTTTCCCTTCCAAGTTTTCACCGACCACAAGAATTTGGTGTATCTGCAGACAGCCCAGCGGCTTATTTCTCGCCAGGCCAGATGGTCCTTGTTCTTCTCCCGGTTTAATTTCACACTCCATTTCCTCTCGGGAGAGAAGAACATTCGTGCCGACGCTCTCTCTCGCTCTGTGGTGTCCTCTGAGGAGGAGGTGGAGGAGCCTCGGCTTATTGTCCCCACAGAGAGCCTGAGAACAGTGGCCCCGGTTTCACTAGAGTCTGTGCCCCAGGCAAGACTTTTGTACCTACCAATTTACGACCGGAGGTACTCTCTTGGGCACATTCGTCCAGGGTTGGTGGACACTTTGGGGCAAAGAGGACATCTGAATTGCTGGCGAGGACTTATTGGTGGCCGCATATGATCCGTAATGTTGGGGACTATGTTCGGGCGTGTGTCTCCTGCGCCAAGAATAAGTCTCCACGACAACGGCCAGCTGGGTTGCTTTACCCTTTGCCGGTGGCAGACAGGCCCTGGGAGATGGTTGGGATGGATTTTGTGATGGGCTTGCCCAAGTCTCGGGGTTGCACCATCATTTGGGTAATCACCGACCATTTCTCCAAAATGATGCATCTGGTGCCGCTACCACGGTTACCTTCTGCACGGGCCTTGGCAGCGTTGTTCGTTAGGCATGTCTTCCGTCTACACGGCATGCCGGACAAAATTGTCAGTGACCGAGGTCCCCAGTTTGCGTCTCGGTTCTGGAGAGAGCTTTGTCGTCTACTCAGCATTGAGTTAAATCTCTCTTCAGCGTACCATCCTGAGACGAATGGGTTGGTAGAGAGGGCCAACCAGACCTTGGTCACCTATCTACGACATTTTGTCTCAGCCAGGCAGGATGACTGGGCATCCTTGCTACCATGGGCTGAGTTTGCATTAAACAATGCTGTGGCTGATTCCACCGGACAGACCCCATTCCTCCTGAACTACGGTCAGCATCCGCGGGTACCAGTGCCTATGCCCGTGTCTTCCGCCGATTCCAGGGTGGCAGACTGGGCTGTGGAGGCACGGGACATTTGGGACCGCACTCAGGATGCCATTCAGGCCTCCAAAGAGAGGATGAGGTCTTCGGCCGATGCCCATCGGCGCCCCGCTCCTACGTTTGCTCCGGGTGACCTAGTGTGGCTTTCTGCCCGAAACATCAGGCTACGGGTAGAGTCCACCAAGTTGGCAGCTCGCTTTTTGGGCCCCTTTAAAGTTCTTGAGCAGGTGAACCCGGTAGTTTACCGCCTAGCCCTTCCGCCTCGCCTTGGTATCACTGACACCTTTCACGTGTCCCTCTTGAAACCTGTGGCCATTTCCCGGTTTTCCGAGTCATCTGCCGGGACGTCGGGTTCATCTACCGACGATCATGAGGTGAACGCCATTGTTGGGTGCAAGGTGGTACGAGGCAAAAAATTTTATTTGGTGGATTATGGGCCTGAGGATAGATCCTGGGAGCCTGCCGAGCATGTTCACGCTCCGCAGCTCATCGCTGCCTTTGAGAGCAGCGAGGCCCAAAGAAGGGGGGGCCTAGGAGGGAGGGTAATGTTAGGGTTCGATTTCCCGCTGCTGCACAAGGGGAGTCTTGAACCCATCCCGCTGCGGTCTCCCATTCATCTCCGGCCGCAGTGGAGCCTGCTCAGCAGAGATGTCGGTCCAGGCGTCTTGCCCGCTCCACTACTGGGCAGTGACTTGCTGTTGCTTTTCCTGGATCTGCTATTATAGCCAGTGCTGGAGCAGACGTCTTTGGGACAAAGTCCTGCATTTTCCCTTCTGAGCATGCCCAGAGTGAGATCTCTCATTGGAGATCAGGGGTCACATGCTCAGGTACTGCAGCAGCTCCTATTGGCCCACCAGGAAGGCCCTGTTACTACTAGTCTTCTGGAACAGGTTTCTCATTGGTCCTTGTTCCTGGAAGGTCCTGTAGCTGTTGCTATAAAAGGGTAGCATGGCTGGTCCGCATGCGCTAATATCAACCATTGTATGCTATGCGCCAGTGTGGTCATGCGTGTGTGTGGTTAGGGACCCGGCTGAAATAAGCCACTAGAATACCGACTTAATCGGTGAGGAGTTTGGTGTGCTAGCTGGTCAGGGTCGGTGTCCTAGATGCCCTAGATTACCGGCATAACCGTTGAGGAGTTTGATTGCCGTATTCAGGGTCTGGCGTTCAGACGCCATAGATTGCGGGTGACTCCCGCGAGGACATTAGCGCATGACCACGTATTATGCTCGCTTAGCAATTTACCGTGTACCTGAGAGCCTTACAGGACACGATACCTTTTCTCAGCGACTCTGTGACGTAACAGGGTTCGCTTTAGACGCTAGACAGCGCCCTAGCGTTTTACTTTGCGGCTCACTAAAGCTAAGTGAGTTCGTACCTATCGCCATATAGCGCTGTGGCATCCCGTTAGCGGCTCTGTGGAGTAACAGAGTTCGCATTTACTGCCACAACGCGCTACGGCGTTTATTTTAGCGACTCTGCGGGATAACAGAGTTCGCTACTTTCGCCATCTTATTAGCAGCGGGCTTCGCCTGCACGGTGGACCCGGGCTGCGAACGCACCTCTATATTATATCTATTAGGTGCGTTCCGCAGACCCTAACAGAATGTTCCCATACAGTACCCTATCACTCCGTTTTCTACATACTCCCCAAAATCCACAAAAATCTACATAATCCACCCGGACGCCCCATTGTGGCCTCGACTGACTCCATTCTCAACCCACTGTCTATCTTTCTTGAAAAACTATTAACACCATACACCCATTTGACAAGATCTTTCATCTTAGACACAGGAGATTTTTTGAACAAGATTCACACTTTAAATTCCATAGAACCCTCCAGCATACTATGTACTCTTGATGTAAACAGCCTGTACACCTCCATCTCCCATGACCTGGGATTACAAGCCGTAGCCATAACTCTCGCGAACGCTAACATTGAACACAACACACAAGAACTATGCATTGACCTCTTGAATCTAGTTCTGAGGGACAATTTCTTCAGGTTCGAAAACGACTTCTATATACAATTGTGTGGGACCGCGATGGGTTCTAATGTCGCGCCGGCTTATGCTAACCTATACATGGACAAGTTTGAACAGGACTATATCTACAGTAACCCCTTATTCCAAGAGCACGCACTCACTTGGTACCGTTACATAGACGATATCTTTTGTATCTGGAGTGGTGATCAAAATAGCCTCCTTACCTTTTTTGACACGATCAACAACGTCCGCAATGAATTAAAATTTTCTCTCTCCCATCATACAGAGACGATACATTTCCTGGATACCAGGATCCACAAAAATGAACAAGGGAAACTTTCCACTGACCTTTACACAAAACCGACGGACTGCAATAACCTTCTTCGATATGACAGCTGTCACCCCAAACCAATTAAACAGAGTTTGCCCCGTTCACAGTTCAAGAGGGTCTCTAGAATTGTCTCAGACTCCAATACAAAAGTTATAAGGCTCCAAGAAATGTCAGATAAATTCTTATCTAGACACTATCCATCGTCACTTCTCGCCTCTGAGTTAACAAGAGCCACTACACTCCCTGATAACGGCACCAATGTAGTCCAACCGAAACCGGCCCGTATCCCGTTTGTACATAACCACCACCCTTCTATACAGAAGATTCACAACCTAATCCATAAGCATTGGCCCCTGTTGTCTAAGGCTTACCCTAATATAACCACCTTTAATCATCCACCCCTAATGTGCTTAAGAAGGCCACAAAATATAAAAAGCCACCTCGTCAGAGCTGACATGGCAACAGATCACACGTCTACTGTACGTACTTTAACTGGTACTCAACGCACTGGCACTTTCCCTTGTTTACACTGCATGAGCTGCTCAAACATCATCAAGGGTAGTGAAGTTTCCCACCCACTTACAGGCAAATCTTACTCCATTAAAGGCTTTTTCACGTGTGAAACTAACTTTGTGATCTACATCATAAAATGCCCGTGTGGCTTATTATATGTTGGCGAAACGACCCAGGCGATTAGGGATCGTATATCCAACCATAAGTCTACGATCAGATGCGGCAAGACATGGTTGCCACTCCCGGCACACTTCAAAGAAGCCAACCACAATATATCCCAGTTGCGATTCCAAATCATTGAGAAGGTGCCAAGACCTAGACGGGGTGGTAACCATGTTCGCCTTCTCAAACAAAGGGAAACATTTTGGATATACACCCTGGATACTTTACACCCTAGGGGTCTTAATCGTGAAATGGACTGGCTAACTTGATGTATCCTTTCCTCTTCTAGAACCATTGAATTATATTCACCACCACTATCTAGACTGTCCTGCACAGGCGGTAAGACCTCTTCTCTCCCCTGACCCTATTTCTCTCATTTTCTCTTTTTCACCCATATATTTCCCCCCCCCTTCTTTTTCTTTTTGTGTTTGGACTCCTACCTTTATAATTGTTGAAAATTACATGGCCCGCGAACCGTTTTGATATTGATATTTTACCACAGAGATACCGATATTTGCATTTAATATGTGACCTTTATTCAAATGTCCATCATGTACTGGCTGTTTTATCTGAATTTATACCTATATATCGTATCTTATATATTTTCTTTATACAACAGGAGAAAATAATATTATCGTGCCGCTGATATATCACATATATCTATCACCCAGGGTTTCATAGACTCAGTTCCTACAATCCTCCACATATAGGCGATTAAATGAATCCACACTGTCTATATGGCAGCCACATCACATGTTAGCTGCAGCTCCTATTGAATAAGTCCGACCCAATGCGCATGCACCAACCTCCTCACCTGATTTCCGGTCACATGACCGCCCGGCGCTCACAAAAGAGCGTCGGATGCCAGTGTCCAGACACACCACCGCAAACCAGACTGGGGATTCCTGCAGCTCCCACTGAACCACCGATGCTTGTGAGCCTAACATTCTGTGCCTCAGCGCTCATCACTGGACCTATATGCTCAGTAGCTGATGTCTGCTTGGTCTTTCTTTACCCTAGAACCAAGCACACTGAATCACCAATGCGTGTGAGTACTGCATTTAGCAACATCCATTTGAGCATTTAACCCTTGCTTTCCACCATTGATTCAAATTGCCATGCTTTTTCCCTTTTACAGCCCCTATATGTATGGGAACATTCCTTGCAACTAATAAGATTGTGCTTGCTTTAATACCTGTGAGTACTATATTAAACCAGCATCCATTTGGGCATTTAACCCTTCCCTGCCACCATCGATTTGTATTGCCATCCTTTTACAGCCCCTATACTTATGGGAGCACACTCTGCCACTAGTAAGAGTTCCCCTTTAATATACCTTTCAGCGACAGCTATATCCTTACCTTTCTTTTCCTTATTCCCTAGCCCCAAGCACATAGCAGAACCATGCTTCATACACCACGGACTACTTAGGATATATGACAAAGGATTTATCTGGTATCTTCTTTTTCTCAAATAGCATATACTTTTGAGTTGTGCCCGCAGACAGAAGGGTGTTTGCCCAAACCATCAATACGTCAGATAGTCCATAATGTCTTTTAACATCTTTAACATTCTTTCCATCTTCACATGCAGGACATACCGTCTACGTTTATTGAAAATTAAGCACTTGAAAATAAGCACTTGATATTTGCTACCCCGATACACCTATATCTAAAGGGTATGTTTATCTCTTTCTTCTGCATGTTGTGTGCCATGGGAGGAGTCCATCCCTCATTTGTAATGTACCTTATTTAATGTATATCATATATGGTGACCTTTCTACCGAATGTCTTGAATAGAATATCCCCATGCTTTTTGTTTAGGATACCCTAGAGGGATAATTCTACGTGTTCTACAGTATCACTCAATGATTTACATGTTGCCAAATTCCTATGGATGTATATTCTTCAACCATGTATATATTGTAATTATTGTATATATTGTATATATTCTACGTTGTCATTGACTGTAAATTTTTCTATCTCTTCCAGCGACTATTTGCTAAAGGCCACTGCGTTGGCCGAAACGTCAGTCAGTCGTCCCATAGCTATTTTCTGTTTTTTCACATCAAGTGTGCAATAAAAATTTCAATTTAAGCATGACATATGCAGTTTAACGTGTGCAGTGATTTTCCATAGACCTTAGATTGTGGGATAATCTAATCCCTTTTCACTTGCACCGTATCATCACTCATTTGGTTGTGTGCTAGCCATCTTTTTAATATATTTGTCCAGCAGACTGCACTGTATAAATGTGAGCCAAGCCTAAAGAAGTCCTTTTTGTCCAAGGAGGATAAAGCACATCATAAACACAAGTCCATACTGTGTGTTTCTGCTTTGCCATGCTAATTTTACAGGTGAAAGGTATTTACTTAGAGCCTTTTTTTGGTTGTAATGGTGAATGCTTCAGGATTATCAATGACCAAAGGGGCGGCAAATTTTTCAGCCGCCCCAGGCCCCACAAACAGTTGCTACGCCACTGCACACACAAGATGGTGAGCCTGGCTGGGGGTCGATTTTTTTTGTTAAATGTGTCCCCTCACTGTGCTGGCACTTTACATTTACAATGGCTCTGGCTGCACTTTGCACCTTAGGGAGGGGGGCCCGGCTGCACGCACTGTGGAGGGTGTAGGGGGCCCTGCATGCACTGCAGGTGTGTGTGTGTGTGGAGTTAAGAGCACTCTCCTCCAGGCCCTGGGTACCATATCCCTGGTAAAACAATAATTAAAATAAAAAATAATGATATTCTCACCTTCCGGCGGCCCCCGCAGCCTTCCCGCAGCCCCCGCAGCCTTCCCGCCTTCAGCGATGCTCCCGGCAACTCCCGATCCCAGGAGTGCTTTGCGAGAATCACCCAGATGGCATAGCGGTCTCGCGAGATGCTACGTCATCGGTGTGATTTGTCGCAAAGCACTCCTGGGACCGGAGTTGCCGGGAGCGTCGCTGAAGGCGGGAAGGCTGCGGGGGCCGCCGGAAGGTGAGAATATCATTATTTATTATTTTTTTTATTATTTTTACATTAGATCTTTTTACTATTGATGCGGCATAGGCGGCATCAATAGTAAAAAGTTGGTCACACGAGTCAAACACTATGTTTGACTCGTGTGACCAACCTGTCAATCAGTTTTCCAAGCGATGCTACAGATCGCTAGGAAAACGCTAGCATTCTGCAAGCTAATTACGCTTGCAAAACGCTATTATTCTGGCGGGAATCAGCATACAAAAAACGTGCGTATTTCCTGCGGGAGAAGTGCGGGATTGCCGCGGAAATTTCCGCGGCAATTCCGCAACGTGTGAACTTAGCCTTAGCCCTTTATCATGTTGATGAACATGGTAAACTGCATGGTGGAATTCTTGTGTGTTACCATCAAGCAAAGAATTGGCAATTGGATAGCCATGATTTTAGACCCTCACAATAAATGAAAAGTGGGACAATTTTTTCTGTCTTCCCAAAGGGAGTCTAAATTGGCATATTACTAGGATAACCTATGTTCCCTGCTTGTCAAGGCTTTCACCAAATAGATGTCTGTCTACTGCACAGGGAATTCTCTCTGCTCCGTGCTGTGCCAACACTCCTCCATCTCTCCATCTATAAAAGCTGTAGGTATATAATAAGTAGCTGAGGAAGCAGCTTACAGTTTATTTGACATAATGGACCTAGTGTTTTTTCTGTCACTGTGCCAACGTGACACACTTCATCAGAGACGCACCAGGTGAAAAGCTAGGTTCAGTTGTACTTGGAAAGTGTCCTTTTCCTGATAAATATCCTGAGCCCTGATTTTCTGGACTTCTGGGACAGTAGATTGGATCAATGACAACTGTTCCAGTTTTTTATGGGGTATCGTTTCTCCTTGCGGAGATCGACATGCTAAGCATGCTGAGATAAGGAGACTTAAAGCCGCAAGCTCCTCTGGGAAATATGCTACTTATGCAAATTGTCTCATCAGAGAGGAAGAGAGCTAGAACTCTAGTGCCTCCTATTGGAAGGTAGCAATCCTACAAGTCAATGTTGACTCTTTAACGAGCCTTGTCACATGACCTAGGATAATAGCCAAACCAGAATCTCAATTTGCATGTCCGCAAGGAGAAATGATACTTCTTTGATAATGGTTGGACGCCTCTCACACAGCCAAACCTGATCTCCGCTTTGCACTGACGAGGTGCAAAGTGTCCTGGATACCTTGAGTGCTGTCTCTTGGCCTTCCGGCATCGCCACTTTGGTGGCTTAAGCCGGTTGCTGCTTTTGGGAGATAGCCAGGAGGATTCAGGGAGAAGATCCTTGGAGTTGTGGACGATGGGAGTCTGACTTCAATTCTCTGGGACCGGTGATAGCCGGGTCAAAAATGGATTCCTGATTGAAATTGCTGAAGATAAGAAGTTGCATTTTTCCCTGGGATATTTGGTCAACATGGTGTTTTATGACATCTTGAAGATTCGTAAGTCCGATATAATATGCCTGCAGGAGTTCAGGAGGGAAGGCAGGTATGTGCTGGTGCTATCTTCTATGGCGGCTTGCCAGAATTTGTTTACTGCCCTGAAAAATGGAGTTGCAAATCCTTTGCTGGAAGGACTTACCTTTACTGTGCTATACTCTAAGGGGGATATCCCACTTGTGGTTTTCATGCACAACCCTTTTGTTTCCCTGGAGGACATTACTTTATTTTTGAAAAGACATTGCATTTATGTTCAGTACTCCCACAGGGTCCTGAATGGAGAAGGGCTATGGACCGGGAAGTACAAATTTTTTGTGAGATTTCGGATGGATCCCCAAGGCCCGGGAGGCATCCATTACCCCCTCTTAATTTTTCAATTGGGAAAAATAGTGGTTTTTTGTTTTTTTCCAGATGCCCTGATGTATTGCAGGAGGTGTAAAAATTTCGGGCATACCCAGGATAGTTGCAAGGACATGCCAACTTGTAGGAATTGCAATGGTTCCGGCCATATGGCAAAAGACTGCACAAATCCTGTTATGTGTAATGCTTGTGGTGAGGAGGGCCATAAGTATCGGGATTGTAAGGCCAGGATCAGTCCTAGGTCTTACGCTGAGGTCACAGGTGGGGCAGCTGTGCCCCCTGCTTCAGTTGTTGACATTCCACAGGTTACAGACCCGGATCTTATTGAGGAACCTGAAATCATGGATGCACATGAGGAGGTCCTGCCTCAAACGGAGTCTCCCAGCCCAGATGTGGCAGGTTTGGAACTTGCTGAGGTTGAATGTGAGCTCCCTCATCAGTCTGATGTCTGTGGGGAGGGGGAGTTGGAGGGTTCTCTTGGTAATACCCCAGTATATCTTGGTTAGCTACTGAGGAGGAGTTGACCAGTTGTGGAGATCAAGGTGACTTCACTCTTGCAAGGCCCTCTGAGGAGGAGGAGGAGCCTGGAACTTCCCATAAGAAGCCCAGAACGGATTGGGCAGATGCCAGTGAAGATTGTTTAAGTCCGGTGAGTGAACGTAGTTACCCTCAGAATGTCTTCTCTCCAGACACCAATGTTTTTTTAGGCATTCCCGCAGACATAAACAGATTCGGGGAGTTGCAGTTCCAGATGGAAGACGAAAACGGCTGAAGAAGAAGTGGCCTGTTTGTCGTCATGTAAATAACACCATCATGTTATGGCTCCCCAAGCTGGTTGGGGCATTGCGTCCCTGAATGTCAGACAAATTAGATCTAAATCCAGGAGGGCAATAGTCCTAGATTATATTAAACAGATGAATGCTCACATCTTTTGTCTTCAGGAATGTGAGATTGTGGACGCTCCAAGCGATAAGGACTGGCCTTACGGTCAGCATGTATGGTCTGGCTCATGTGTTAATAGGAATGATGGTGTAGGGATATTAATGGGTAACAGGGAGATTAGTTTAGATAGCTACACGGTGGTAGAGGTGGGTAGATGCATAATTGCACATGTTAGCTATAGGGGGTGGCGGGCTAGAATTATTAATGTGTACTGTCCATCAGGAAAGGACAGGAAAAAAGAGCGTCTGGCTCTTTTGGAAAAATTAAGTTTGTTTCTTCTGGCCAAAATGCCTACAGTTTTAGTTGGAGACTTTAATTGCATCACAGAAGGGAATTGTGACATAACTGGTAAAAAGTTATCCAATCTTATTTCTGATTTTTCCCTTCTAGATGCTGCTGCTCTGAAATTTGGCATCCCACCACCGCCAACATACCATGCTGATAGGGGTGGTATTGCATCCAGAATAGATAAAATGTTGTTTTCCAAAAATATGTTGTGTATGAATTTTGAACAAAATGCTGTACCTTTTTCGGATCATGAGTGTTTGAGAAGTGTGTTTAGTGCGATTGATGACCGTGTGTATGGTGGTGGGGTTTGGAAGCTGAACGTTAGGTTGTTAGAAAATGAGGATGTGATGAATGAATTAAAAATAAAGTATAAAGAGTGGAGAGTATGTAAGAGGAATTTTGCGTGTGTGCTGGAATGGTGGGACTGGGTTAAGGTGTGTTGCAAAAAATTCTTCAAAAAATGGGGCTATAAAAAAGCTGCTATTTATCGGAAAAGATTTAATGATTTAAACAGGCATATAGACTGGTTAAGGAAGTGTGGAGAAAGTGGGATGGATGTGTCTGATATGCTGGCTGAGACAAAGAGTGAATTAAAAAGCGTGTTATGGATGAAAAAGGGAAGGAAATCATCTATCGCACCAAAATAGAACATCTTGAGAAAGATGAAAAGTGCACAAGGTTCTTTTTTAAGAAAATTAATGGGAGAAAGGTTGATATGGATAAAGTCCTGGATAGGAACGGTTTGTGTGTGTCAGGTGAGAATGTGATAAATGAGGTGAATAGGTTCTATAGCAAGTTATATGATAAAAAATGGATTGATTCTGGTCTTGTTTCAGAAGTGCTGAATGGGTTAGAAAACAAGTTGGATAGTGTAGAATGTGATATTTTGAATGAGGACGTGATTATGGATGAAGTAGAAAACGTGATGAAGAGTGCTAAAAAGAATTAGACACCAGGGAAAGACGGATTGCCGGTAGAATTCTATGTGAAAGCATGGGATTTCCTGGGTGCTGATTTGACTGAGATATGTAAGTACATGTGGGAGTATGGTAAATTGTGTGAATCAATGAAGGAGGGGGTGGTTGTGCTTGTGTATAAGAAAGGTGATAGAAAGTGTTTAGAGAATTGGAGACCTATAACGCTGCTGAATGCAGATTACAAAATCTATAGCAAATTGTTGGCGAATCGTATGCGTGAGGTGATTGGTAGTGTTGTGGATGAGGATCAGGTGTGTGCTGTGCCTGGGAGAAGTATGAGTGATAACTTATTGTTATTAAGGGATTTGATTGGGGACTGCATGGGAAGGAAACAGAAGTGTATGGTTCTGACAATTGATTTTGAGAAAGCGTTTGATAGGGTCTCACATGTGTTTTTGTTTAAAGTTCTGGAGAGAATGGGATTTCCTAAAAAGTTTGTGAATGGGATAATGTCTTTGTATGATTCTGTGGCAAGTGAGTTTCTTGTTAATAGGTGGTTGAGTGAGAAAATGAATATTATGTCTGGTGTAAGGCAGGGGTGTCCCATGTCCCTGTCTTATTTGTATGTGTAATAGAACCTTTGTTGTGCTTGGTGAGACGTGATAAAGTGGTGCGAGGTTTGTTGGTACCTGGGAGTGGTGGAAAGCATGTAAAAAGTTCTTGGATATATGGATGATGTTGTCGTTGTGAGTGAAAGTGTTGCGTCTATGAGTAGAGTTAAGTTGCTTTTGGAGTTTTTCTGTGGTGCGTCTGGTTTTAGAGTGAATTGGAATAAATGTAGCTTTAAATGTTTTGGGGATGATAGGCTTAAAATGGAGGGGGTTAAGTGTGAGGAGGGTGCTCTCAAAGTGCTGGGAGTATTATTTAATAAGAGCTTGGAAGGTAAGGAGAGCTGGGAGGAGTGTGGATTGCGCATAGAGCGTAAGTTACATTTTTGGCAACTGAGAGACTTGACCTTGAGTGATAAGATTTTGGTCATAAAAGCGGTGATTCTTCCGATTTTGCTTTTTATTGCAACAGTTTTTCCACCATCTTATAGGAAAATAAAAAGAGTGGAAAAGTTAGTTTTTACTTTTTTCTGGAGTAGTAAAATAGAAAAACTTAAGAGAGAAAGTCTTTTTAAGGCATGTCACCATGGTGGCATGGCCTTTCCAAACATTGAGATTTTTCTGGGGCTTCAGTATATCAAAACGGTAGTTATTTTGTTGAATAAAGGAAATAAAGGAGCGTATGTGGCAAGTTATTCTGCTGGTTGGATGTTGTATGGCTTGTGTTGGAGAAAGAGGGATGCTAGAGTGCCTGTTGCTTTCAAGTGTCCGGTCTGGTATGAGTTGATTGAAAAGTTTGTGAGGAAGCATGATTTACTGAGTGTGCCGATGAATGATTTTAGAATGGCTAAGAAGGTAATGAAAATAATACATAAGAATGATGTGGAGTGTAATATTGTAGGTTTGAGAGGGAATGATGTCTCGGTTGCATGGAAGAGTTTGGGAATGCATGGGATGTCTAATAGACAAAGGGATATTGTATGGATGTCCTTGCACAATATTTTGCCTGTGCGACAGGTTCAGAAGAGACGAGGTCTGACCAGAACGGATGTGTGCCCGAGAGAAGGTTGTGGTGGATGTGAGACTGTGTGGCATACTATGTGGGACTGTGATTATGCGTACAGTGTGTGGAAGTGTGTAGGTGGGTTGTGTAAGGAGTTAGCGGGTGTGAGTTTTATTGACTGGCGTGTTGCAATGTTTGGAATTGGTGCATGTGGTCGTGTGAAAAATAGAATCCTATGGTTAATTATGACTTGTGTGATGCAGAGTTTGTGGGATGTGAGGAATTTAGAAATTTTCAAAGAGAAGCATTTATCTGTGAATAAGTGTGTTGGGCTGATCCTTTCTAGATTAGACTTGATTTATAAATTAGATAGTGAAGGCGGTGGTGGTTCTGATGCAGAGGGCGTTTGGAAATTTAAAAAATGGCAGCACCTGATCAAATATCAGTGAATTTTAGTGATGTTTATTGATGTTTATGATGTCTTTTGTGTATACCTTTGGCTTGTTATGCTAAAATAAATATGAGCCATGATGATGAGAGTTGAAACAACGACGTTTAAGTTGATGAGCTTATATTGAGTTGTTTATAACTAACCTGAATGGTTTTAAAAAAAAAAAAAAAGTAACATAGTGTCTGCAAATTGAGATTCTGGTTTGGCTATTATCCTAGGTCATGTGACAAGGCTCGTTAAAAGGTCAACATTGACTCGTCGATTTGCTACCTTCCAATAGGTGGCACTAGAGTTCTAGCTCTCTTCCTCTTTGAAGAGACAATTTGCATAATTAGTTTTTTATGGGTACACTTATGTCCAGCCTCCATTGTACTGTCAGGGAGGGTATTAAGCATGGCTGTTGGATTTGTCAAACCAAAGTGAGCCAGGTTATCCTACACAAGTGTTGCAAAACCTTATATTTGTCAAAATTAATCAGGCATTTGTTAGGGTTCGAGTTCCCGCTGCTGCACAAGGGGAGTCTCAAACCAGTCCCGCTGCGGTCTCCTATTCATCTCCGTCCGCAGTGAAGCCTGCTCAGCTTAGATGTCAGTCCCAGCATCTCGCCCAGTCTAACAGTGTGCAGAGGATTATTGCTGCTCCTCCAGGCTCTGCTATTGTGGCCAGTACTGGTTAGCGGCGAGCAGACGTCTTTAGGACAAAGTCCTTGTTTTTCTCTTCGGAGCATGCCCAGAGTGAGATCTCTCATTGGAGATCAGTGGTCACATGCTCATGTACAGCAGCAGCTCCTATTGGTCCGCCAGGAAGGTCCTGTGACTACTGGTGTTCTGGAACAAGTTTCATTGGTCCTTGTTTCTGGCAGGTCCTGTAGCTGTTACTATAAAAAAGGATGCTCAAGGTCGGAAACATCCTTGCTTCTTCTTCTCCAAGACCTTCACACCAGTGAGAGGAATTATTCCATTGGGGATAGGGAGTTGCTAGCCATGAAGTTGGCCTTTTACGAGTGGAGACATCTCCTGGAGGGGGCTCGCTTTCCAAGTGTTCACTGACCACAAAAATTTGGTCTATTTACAGACCGCCCAGCGGCTAAATTCCCGTCAGGCCAGATGGTCCCTGTTCTTCTCCTGGTTCCATTTCACCCTCCATTTTCTCTCAGGGGAGAAGAACATTCGTGCTAATGCTCTGTCTCGCTCCGTGGTGTCCTCTGAGGAGGTGGAGGAGAAGCCTTGGCTGAACTGTGGCCCCGGTTTCGCTTGAGTCTGTGCCTCCGGGCAAGACTTTTGTGCCCATCAATTTGCGACCGGAGGTACTCTCTTGGGCACACTCGTCCAGGGTGGGTGGACATTTTGGGGCAAAGAGGACATGTGAGTTGCTGGCGAGGACATACTGGTGGCCACATATGGTCCGTGACGTCAGGGAATACGTTCAGGCGTGCGTCTCCTGCGCCAAGAATAAGTCCCCTCGACAACGGCCAGCTGGGTTACTTTTTCCTTTACCGGTGGCAGACAGACCCTGGGAGATGGTCGGGATGGATTTTGTGGTGGGCTTACCCAAGTCTCGGGGCTGCACCATCATCTGGGTGATAACCGACCACTTCTCCAAAATGGTGCACTTGGTGCCGTTACCACAGTTACCGTCTGCACGGCCCTTGGCAGCATTATTCATTAGGCATATTTTCCGCCTACACGGTATGCCAGACTAAGTTGTCAGTGATCGAGGTCCCCAGTTTGCGTCTCGGTTCTGGAGAGAGCTGTGTCGTTTACTCAGCATTGAGTTGAATCTCTCCTCTGCATACCATCCCGAGACGAATGGGTTGGTAGAGAGGGCCAACCAGACCTTGGTCACATACTTGCGACATTTTGTCTCTGCCAGGCAGGATGTCTGGGCATCCTTGCTACTGTGGGCTGAGTTCGCTCTAAATAATGCTGTGGCTGACTCCACCGGACAGACCCCATTCCTCCTGAACTACGGTCAGCATCCGCGGGTACCAGTGCCCATGCCCGTGTCTTCCGCTGATTCCAGGGTGGCAGACTGGGCTGTGGAGGCATGGGACATTTGGGACCGCACCCAGGATGCCATTCAGGCCTCCAAGGAGAGGATGAAGTCTTCGGCCGATGCCCATCGGCGCCCCGCTCCTACATTTGCGCTGGGTGACCTAGTGTGGCTCTCTGCCCGAAACATCAGGCTACGTGTAGAGTCCATCAAGTTGGCACCTCGCTTTTTGGGTCCTTTTAAAGTTCTTGAGCAGGTTAACCCGGTGGTTTACCGCCTAGCCCTTCCGCCTTGCCTTGGTATCATTGACACCTTTCACGTGTCCCTCCTGAAACCCGTGGCCATTTCCCGGTTTTCCGAGTCATCTGCCGGGACGTCGGGTTCATCTACCTATGATCATGAGGTGAACGCCATTGTTGGGTGCAAGGTGGTACGAGGCAAAAAATTTTATTTGGTGGATTGGAGGGGTTATGGGCCTGAGGATAGGTCCTGAGAGCCTGCCGAGCATGTTCACGCTCCGCAGCTCATCGCTGCCTTTGAGCGCAGTGAGGCCCAAAGAAGGGGGGCCCTAGGAGGGGGGGTAATGTTAGGGTTCGAGTTCCCGCTGCTGCACAAGGGGATTCTCGAACCAGTCCTGCTGCAGTCTCCTATTCATCTCCGTCCACAGTGGAGCCTGCTCAGCTTAGACGTCGGTCCCAGCGTCTCGCCCAGTCTAACAGTGTGCAGAGGATTACTGCTGCTCCTCCAGACTCTGCTATTGTGGCCAGTACTGGTTAGCGGCGAGCAGACGTCTTTAGGACAAAGTCCTTGTTTTTCTCTTCAGGGCATGCCCAGAGTGAGATCTCTCATTGGAGATCAGGGTTCACATGCTCAGGTACTGCAGCAGCTCCTATTGGTCCGCCAGGAAGGTCCTGTGACTACTGGTGTTCTGGAACAAGTTTCATTGGTCCTTGTTTCTGGCAGGTCCTGTAGCTGTTACTATAAAAGGGTAGCATGGCTGGGCCGCCATGCGCTAGTATCAATTGTCATATGCTTTGCGCCAGTGTGGTCATGCATGTGTGTGGTTAGGGCCTGGCTGAAATAAGCCCCTAGAATACCAAGTTAATATGTGAGGAGTTTGGTATGCTAGCTGGTCAGGGTCGGTGTCCTAGATGCCCTAGATTACCGGCATAAACAGTGAGGAGTTTGATTGCCGTATTCAGGGTCTGGCGTTCAGACGCCATAGATTGCGGGTGTCTCCCGCGAGGACATTAGCGCATGATCACATTCTATGTTCGCTTAGCAGTCAACTGTGTACCTGGGTGCCTGACAGGACTCAGAAGTTTGTCTCAGCGGCTCTGTGACGTAACAGGGTTCGCTTTTAACGCTAGACAGCACCCTAGCGTGTTTATTTTGCGACTCAGTGGTGTTAAGTGAGTTCGCACACATCGCCATATAGCGCTGCGGCACTCCTTCTAGCGGCTCTGTGAAATAACAGAGTTCGCACATATTGCCACAGCGCGTTACGGCGTTTATTTTGGCGACTCTGCGGGATAACAGAGTTTGCTTCTTGCGCCATTTTACTAGCAGCAGGCTCCGCCTGCACGGTGGACCCCGGGCTGCGAACGCACCTTTTTACATCATATATTTGGTGCGTTCCGCAGACCCTAACAGCATTAATGAGTGTCAACTTTCATTCTTTAAAGCTGATGCAAATTATTACATAGACCATTGTATCTATAACATTGTCTTCTACACTATTCTGCAGACCCCAGTGATCATGGCCCATGCCCATATACTCCTTTTTCATCATGTCATCTATATTGTACTGGTGTACTGCTGCTGCAGGAGATTTCAGTGCTGGCTCTATGGTACCAGACATGTCTTTGCTGACCCTAAATATCTTTGCACTGTGCACTTTCTGCTGCTGCCACTTCTGTTGTTACTAGACATCCACACACATCTCCTCCTTCTCATGTGTGTTGTATGCCTATATTGTACTTCTGATGGAAAATGTTCCCTGTTTAAAACAAACACAAAAGTACTCAAAAAATAATGATATAGGAAAGATGTGTATCTTCGTACCGTGTTAGCCAGTAGATAGAAAAATATTTAGACTTGAGAGTCCTCAGTGTCCTCAGGTATCAACCACTGAGGACTAGAGTTGAGCGATACTTTCCGATATCCTAAAGTATCGGAATCGGAATGGTATCGCCGATATCACTAAAATATCGGCGATACCCGATACCGATACCGGAAGTCCCATGTAAGTCTATGGGAACAAAATATCGAAATTAAAAAAAACCCATTCTTGCCTTGTTGGTTAATTGTACATGAAGGAAAACAAGAAAGAGTAATGTAGAATGTATTGGGGAAGGTTGAGGAGACATTAAAGGCATAGATGTTTAACCCAATCAAATGGAATAGCATAAATATTTTTTTTTTTAAAGATGTTCGGATTGACGAAGAAATTGACAATGTTAACGTTTTTTATATTTTGGCAAATATGTATATTACACAACTTCCATGCTCTTCATCTTCACCTTTTTAACTTTTCACACACTTTCTCCTTCATAATCTTCTGCAGCATCATCTTTTTCATCAAATTATTCTTCATCTTCACCTTCTTTATCTTCTTCTTAAACTTCTTGCTATTCATCTTTGTTAACATTACTCATATTCTTCTTATTAAACTATTATTCTTATTCATATTCTGCTTCATCTTCTTCATCATATTCTTATTTGTGACAGAGAATCCTGTACTTGTAATCTGTCAAAGTATGAATTTTTCATCCTTCCGTTCTTGCTGTCACAAAAGATTTCAATTACAACAGTATTTGTCCGTGTTCAGTTTAGCCTGCAGCAGCAGGCATTTTCCAGGGGCACCACGAGGAGGAACGGACTCACCCCCATACACTGCTTAGTCTTCTTCTGCTTAGAATTTAGAGCATATATTTTGCTCTTCATTTTGGTCTTATACTTCATGCTCTTCTGCTTTTAGATCTTCTGCTTATTGTTCTTGTGTCTCTTGTTCCGTATCTTGTATTTGTAGCACAATCTTGTACCAGCTGATGTTACTGGGACACGGTTACTAAGCAAGAGGTACCTGTGCTCCAAAGCACTACCAAGGACCAGCAGACGTTGCTGGAACTCGGATACCGAGATGGAGGCACCTAGGCCAAAGGCACTGCGGAGAACCAGTTGACGGTACTGGAACCCGGAGGGGCAGCAGAAGGAAAAGAGCCAATGGCACAACCGAGGACCAGCTGACGTTACTGGGACACGGTTACTAAGCAGGAGGTACCTGTGCTCCAAAGCACTACCAAGGACCAGCAGACGTTGCTGGAACTCGGATACCGAGATGGAGGCACCTAGGCCAAAGGCACTGCGGAGAACCAGTTGACGGTACTGGAACCCGGACGGGTAGCAGAAGGTACAAGAGCCAATGCAAGTAACGAGGACCAGCTGACTGTGCTGGAACCCGGAGGGGCAGCAGAAGGAAAAGAGCCAATGGCACAACCGAGGACCAGCTGACGTTACTGAACCCCAGTAACACAGGAGCAAGTGTTGACTGTGCTAACAGCACTTCCGAGCAACAACTGGCGGTGTTGGAGCCCAGGGTCAAGGAGGATGTTTAAATACTAGATCAAGTAATTTCCTTGTTACCTGTCAATTTTAAATGTCTATACTTCAAACAAGAGAAAGATAACCTTTACTACCATAAGATGATGATTTCATTTAAACTAATATCTAGATAAATAAAGAATTGACAAACATAAACACATACATTAACATGTTGAACAGCAATGCAAACCACAAAATAAATTAGTTAAGGAATCTGCTATACGGTTGTACATAAAAGCATACAAGTACATATCTGAATCCATTAATGATGGATAAGTAACAGTATGTACACCATTTTTATTGTATAGACAATGAATGTCTGACTTCAAAACATCATCAGCATTACAAGTTATCTGTGATATTACTAAAATGTTCCATTTGCTGAATAATGTCACTAAATATTTTATACAAAATTATACAATTTCCATCATGTAATACTCATAATATGTGGCAATAATCATTTTTATTAACAAACATAACCTTTCAAAAGTGCATAGTGCATAGTGAAAATTGCTATTTATGGCTGACTGTGACTGTCGACTTGGAAGCATGACAACAGATAGATAAGGTATATATAGATGAGACTGCATAGCCACAGATGGTGAATTGCGATGTAATACTGTACCTCAATAAAGTGTGCGTCACTACTACATAATTTTTTTTATATAGCTTTATAAACAGGGTACATGGATGTATGCTTGTGCCTTTGTTTTGACGCACAGACTGCCTTCCTGCTGAGACGCATTGGGTAGTGAACAGTTGTGTGCAGTGTTCACTGCAGTCTCTGCGGAATAACCACACTTAGACCTTATAACTTTTCAGACTTTCTTTATCAATCTACCAAGATGAAGAAGGCAGGGAGTAAGGCACGTGGTCGTGGAGTTTCTTCAGGGAGAGGACGTGGGGATTCTGTGGCTGCTGCGGCCCCCAGTGACACAGCATCCACCAGTTTTCCCCGTGAGCGTTCCTTTATGCGCACTTTTGTAGGAGCTCGGAGTACCCCCCTGCTGCGGGAAGAACAAATTGAAGCCGTTGTTGTTTGGATGTCAGCCAATGCATCGACTTCAATTGCTTCCACCTCCTCTCAGGACCACAGCACTGTTGGGCAACCATCTGTCTCTTCACCGCCTGGCAAATTGCCCAGGCAGTCAGAGAGTTCTGTACAGGAGCCAGCTGAGTGTCTGCTTCTGTTCTCAGAATCTATTGGCTTGCAAACAGGGGCCCAGCCAAGCAGCATTCTGTAATGTGAAGAGGGAGTATGCAGTGATGCGCAACAGCTGTGTCTCTCTGAATCTGAAGAGGCGGGTGAGACAGTGCCGATGGTCAGCACACCGCAGAACGCATCTGATGATGATGAGACCCAGGTGCCAGTTTCTGTTGAGCATGGTGCTGGCCAGACCACCCAACAGCAGGTGTTGGAAGAGGGTAGTGGAGATGATGAGGTCCAAGACCCAACATGGCATGAGGAACAGGAAGGTGGTGGGAGCAGCTCAGAGGAATAATAATAATATTTATTTATATAGCGCCATCATATTCCGCAGCGCTTTACAGTTTAGCCGTTTCAGAACACAAGTCATAAGTAACAACGTTAACAATACAATAATTTAAGCTAAATAAGTCGCCCCTGCTCGTGACAGCTTACAATGTACAATGAGATGGGGGAGATACAAAGTATAGGTGTTTATATACAATGGTGCATTTACAATGATGTTCCAGCCATCTTAAGGGACTGAGGGATGGAGATAGTGAATGGGCTAGAGACACACACACACTTACACAGAATACATAGAATGACTTTGATTAGTGAATGTGATAGGCCGCTCTGAACAAATGTGTTTTGAGGGAGCGCCTGAAACCATGCAAATTGTGGATAGTCCTAATTTCTTGGGGTACAGCATTCCAGAGGATTGGCGTAGAGCAGGAGAAGTCTTGGAGTCGGGAGTGGGAGGTACGTATTAGTGCAGAGGTTAGTCGAAAGTCGTTTGCAGAGCGCAGCAGTCGGTTAGGCCGATAGATAGAAATGAGGGAGGAGATGTAGGAGGGGTGCTGCACTGTGGAGAGCTTTGTGGGTGAGAACCAGTACTTTGGTTGAAAGCTGGGAGAGGCCTAGAGAAATGGTTAGTGATAGAAGGAAGATAGAGGAAGACATTGCCCCAACGGTACAAACAGGAGGGAGAGTTAGGCTGCAGACTCGGTTGCCTGTAGCCTCCAGTTTGGCACCTGTTCGGAGCAGTTGTCTTCCAAAAGTCAAAACGTGCGCTCCCAGGACTTGCACTGCGTGGTCCTTTTTTCACACACTTGCACATGATATTTGCTATGTGAAATGCAAGCTGTGTAATCAAAAATTAAAAATAGCTAAAAGTGTCAGTCACCTCAATACCACAAATATGTGGAAACATGTGCGGACAAAGCACGTAGTTGAGTTACAAAGACACACTAGAGATGTAGGCCAACCTACAGCAGCACCTACATCTTCAGGTTGTGTTGAAGCCTCTTCATCGAGCTCACACACAGCTGGTTATGCTTCCTCACAGGATCGCCATGGAAGAACCTCGGCCACTGTTGTCCAGAGACAAACTGTTATTCCACACACAGCAGCAAGTTCCCTGTCATCCTCACACTCCCAGGCCACAAAACAGCCATCGGTAGCACAGGCATGGGATAAAAGACGGCCATACTCCGCAAACCATGCACGAGCACAGGCTCTGAATGCTGGCATTGCAAAACTCCTGTCCCTTGAAATGCTGTGATTCAGGCTGGTGGAGACAGACAGTTTCCGTAACTGAATATCATTGTCAATCCCACAATACAATGTGCCAAGCCGATTTCATTTCAGCAGGCAAGCCGTCCCTGGTCTGCAAAAGCATGTTGAGGGAAAAATTAAACATGCGCTACTAAAAGCCCTCAGTAGCAAGGTCCACCTGACCACCGATGCGTGGACCAGTACCCATTGTTATGATCTGCTACAACCAGTAAGGAAAGAAGGGAATTCTGTCCCTACAATACAACTAAGCTGAATCCCTACGATGTAACGGGGAACCTGATCCTGCGACCAGACCCGCTAAAGTCCTCATCTAGTGTGAACGAAGACCTATAGTTGCGAGGGAGTAATCCCTACAAGATCTAGGGACTGTGAGAAAAGGTGGACACCTCCTAACATAAATTGTAGCATGGATAATTAAACAGAAAAATAAATACTTTGTGATCCTAACATCAAGCAAAACTGACAGATTAAGGCACCTAAGCACCCGGCTAGCTTAACAGTAGATAATACAATGAAGTCAAGCAAAGCCAGAAGGGCGGAGCCAGACTAAATAGGGAAAAAAGGTCATGTGACCAGCAAACTGAAACAAAACCTAACAAGAGGGTTCTAACACCCATGGCCAGGGACAATACCTTTCCCTCACTGCCCATTGGGTCAATGTTGTGCAGCCGGGTACTGATCTTGCGAGTGGCGCTGTACGTGTTCTGCCAACTCCAAGGATTGCAGGAATCAAGTCTGTACACATTGATTCCTCCTCCTATTCCAGTTCCTCAGAATCATCGCTGCAGGAGCCGTCACGGTCTACCTCCACATGGACCCGTGAACGTTTACCTGTTGCGACCGATATGAGCACAGCCGTGTCCAAATGTCAACAGGCCATCCTGAAATTAATTTCCATGGGGAATCTTAGCCACACAGCGCAGGAGCTCTGTAATGCCATAAAGCAGGAGAGCGACGTGTGGTTTTTGGAAGAGAATCTACAGGCAGGCTTGGTAGTGTGTGACAATGGCCGAAATCTGGTGTCAGCTCTGGGCCTTGGCAACCTCACTCACATACCATGTCTGTCATATGTGCTCAACTTGGTCGTGCAGAGTTTTTTGAGGGACTATCCGGATCTTGATGCACTGCTGCACAAGGTCCGCCTAGAGTGCGCTCACTTGCGACGTTCCAGCATGGCCAGATCGCTGATTGCAGCTCTGCAACGCAGATTTCACCTTCATGAACATCGCATCATATGTGACGTACCCACCAGGTGGAATTCCTCGTTACATATGTTGGAGCGGTTGTGTGAGCAGCAGCCAACAGTAATGGAGTATCAGCTGCATCAGGCGCAGTCAACTCGCAATTTGCGCCGTTCACACTTCACCACTACTGAGTGGGCCTCTATAATAAGAATAATAATATTATTTATTTATATAGCGCCATAATATTCCGCAGTGCTTTACAGTTTAACAGTTTCAAAACACGAGTCATAAGTAACAACGTTAACAATACAATAATTAAAGCAAAATCAGCCGCCCCTGCTGGTGAAAGCTTACAATCTACAATGAGGTGTGGGAGATACAAAGTACAGGTGTTTATATACAATGGTGTTTTTACAATGATGGTCCAGCCATTTTAAGGAAGTGAGGGATGCATGGAGATAGTGAATGGGCTACACACACAGAATTACACATAGAATGACTTTGATTAGTGAATGTGATAGGCCACTGTGAACAAATGTGTTTTGAGGGAGCGCCTGAAACCATCCAAATTGCGGATAGTCCTAATTTCTTGGGGTAGAGCATTCCAGAGGATTGGCGCAGCGCGGGTGAAGTCTTGGAGTTGGGAGTGGGAGGTACGGATTAGTGCAGAGGTTAGTCGAAGGTCGTTTGCAGAGTGCAGCAGTCGGTTAGGCCGATAAATATAAATAAGGGAGGAGATGTAGGGGGGTGCTGCGCTGTGGAGAGCTTTGTTGGTGAGAACCAGTAATTAGAATTGGATCCTATAATGAATGGGCAGCCACTGCCAGTGTAATGAGTGGCGAATAACTCTATGAAGGATATCTGCCACGTTTTGCGTGCGTTTGATGAGTCAATGCGGATGGCGAGTGCAGATGATGCACTAGTCAGCCTGACTGTCCCCCTTATCTGCCTGCTTCAAAAAACACTGCAAGCACTAAGGCATGAGGTTTTGGAAGAGGTGGAGGATGAGGAGTCACAAATTCCATCACCTTCTGGACAGTCAGCGCAACGTGGTTCCTCACAAAGGGCTGGAGGACTTTCAAAGTACCATGCTGTATCAACAATTGAACCTCCAGAGTCGCTGTCTATATTTTCATAACCATTACAAACTTTTAATGTATTTACAAAGCACATAATGTACATTTTTTGTCTATCCTTTTGTAATGGTATTGTGTTTCCATAAACTGATGTTACAGAATTATGATACAAAGTTTTTAAATTTTGAGTTTTAAATTTTGTAAATTTATATGTATTTGAAGGACTTTGTGAGGAGGATGAGGAGGAGTCAATGGAGGAGGAAGACATCGCTCCAGAGGGAGGTAGACAATGCTCTAGTCAGTATGTAGACCAAGGGTGGGGTGATGCACAGCAGGCGGAGATGACGCCTCTTGCAGGGGACAACGTTTCTTGGCCAGTTGGGAGTCTGCAGCACATGGTTGATTTCATGCTGCAGTGGCTGAGAAACGACCGCCGCATCGAACACATTCACACCACGTCTGATTATTGGGTGTACACCCTCCTAGACCCTCGCTACCGGGACAACTTACAAAGCCTCATCACACCGTTGAACCGGGAGCGTAAAATGCGGAAGTACCAAGACACACTGGTGCAATCCATAATGTTCTCCATTCCAGCCGAGAGCACTGCTGCTGCTACTGATTTACAAAGCAGCTCTGTGCGTCGAGGCAGTGGAGACAGCTCTGCAACAAGAGGGAGCACAAGCAGCGCCTCTGCACAGGGCAAGAACAGTATGTTCCAAATGTGTCGAAGTTTTGTGGCAGCGCCACCAATGTCTACACCATCCGAGACGGCTCCAGTCAGCAGGAGGCAACATTTCCGTAAGATGGTTACAGACTACATGTCTTGCCCTCTCAGTGTACTCTCAGATGGCTCTTCCCCATTCAAGTTTTGTGTCTCTAAGCTGGATACATGGCCAGAGCTTAGCCAGTATGCATTGGAGGTGCTGGCTTGATCTGCTGCCAGTGTATTATCGGAGCGCGTCTTTACTGCTGCAGGTGGTGTACTAACAGACCGTTGCATGCGACTATCCTACGATAATGTAGAACGGCTTACTTTTCTGAAAATGAACTAGGCATGGATCTCGCCTGAATTTGCCTGTCCGGTTTCAGATTAACTAACTGGTTGGCAACGTTTTCCATGTCTCCTGTTATGTTCATCTTTCTACCACCTGAGCTATACTCCCTGGGCTACAACACTGCCAGTTGCTGCTCAGAAGTGTCGTGTCCACAGACCAATACACAAGCTATAGTGATAGTGGGGTTCAGTAACGCCTGCTGTTCCCCTGCTGTGTGTCCGGCAAAAATTACTGCTACCTAGCTACACATGTTTAAAAAAACATGACATGTTAAAGTGGCTAGTGCTACACATAGATATCAGGCTACACCCTTATTTCTAAGCTGTAAACAAGTGAAACGTCAAATTTAAAACCATTCAATGATTAGTGTTGGTAACAAATCTGTAACTAAATAATTGTGACATATTATGGCAGATATCCACATGTCTAACACAAATGCTAACACAAAAGCATACTTATGCTATAGGGTACTGATGGTGAACCTTCTCACTCCATAACTTTGACCAATCCAACTCACATCATGCCTCAAATGCTGCAATGTTGGAAGTGCATAATGTGGGTTGAACTTTGACAACAGCTGCAGTGCGAAGGTTATCCTTCTGTGTTCTTGGCTTTTAAATAAAAGCATACAAGTAAATATAATAATACATTGTTGATTAAGGGACATGATGTACACCTGTAATATTGTGCAAACAATGGATGTAGGACTATTCCTCTTCAACATTACTTATATTTGTGTCATTTGAAAAAATACATATTTTAGTTAAAAATTAAAAACCCATGTTCAGTAGCTGTGAAAGGCCCGTTTGTGTACTTCTATATTGTTTGCAACCAATGTATTGTATACGGATGGAAGCGCGTCACACTAATAGATTAGATTTATTTTAAATGGAATGTAGCAGAACCAATTGGAGATAAATGAAAAGGATGAGCCACTGAGACACGCTCAGCAGAGTACAAGCAGCAGTGCTTGAACAAGTAACTGGAGCGTGATCTGCACTCAAAAAAGTAAAAAACACAGACTGAAGTGAACACTGAAACACAACTGTCCACAATCTGTGAAAAGCTCCTTTCTGTACTTCTATAGTGTTTGCAACCAATGTATTGTATACGGATGGAAGCGCGTCACACTAATAGATTAGATTTATTTTAAATGGAATGTAGCAGAACCAATTGGAGATAAATGAAAAGGATGAGCCACTGAGACACGCTCAGCAGAGTACAAGCAGCAGTGCTTGAACAAGTAACTGGAGCGTGATCTGCACTCAAAAAAGTAAAAAACACAGACTGAAGTGAACACTGAAACACAACTGTCCACAATCTGTGAAAAGCTCCTTTCTGTACTTCTATAGTGTTTGCAACCAATGTATTGTATACGGATGGAAGCGCGTCACACTAATAGATTAGATTTATTTTAAATGGAATGTAGCAGAACCAATTGGAGATAAATGAAAAGGATGAGCCACTGAGACACGCTCAGCAGAGTACAAGCAGCAGTGCTTGAACAAGTAACTGGAGCGTGATCTGCACTCAAAAAAGTAAAAAACACAGACTGAAGTGAACACTGAAACACAACTGTCCACAATCTGTGAAAAGCTCCTTTCTGTACTTCTATAGTGTTTGCAACCAATGTATTGTATACGGATGGAAGCACGTCACACTAATAGATTTGATTTTTTTCTAATATAATGGAGCTGCACCAATTCCACTAAATAAAATAAAAAAAAACAAAAAAAAAAGTGACACGTGCAGATGCCTACAAACAGCGGTGGATGCAGAGCAAACTGCAGCGTCACCTGCACTGTCACACACACACCTTGCACAGAGCTGTTAAAACAACACTGGCAAAATGAAGCTTTACACAGCGGTTGGTAAACTAGCCTGCCTCAAGCACAGTAGTACACAAAATCGCAATATCTAACTGTCCCTCAGAGTCAGCACAGCAGCGTTCTGTCCCTAACTGAGTTCACAGCACAGTGACGCTAAAATGGCTGCGGCGCCTTTTATAGTGCATTCTGACATCATTTCAGCAGCCAATCACAGCCATGCCATTAGTTAAGATGACCGCATCATTACAGGATGTGCCCACACTTCGTAGGATTCCTCATTGGCTGACTAAAATCACATTGCCTCTCAAAGAATTATGGGAACTTCCGATTCCGGTATACGATATTGAAAAAGTATCGGAATTAAGTATCGGAATTCCGATAACGCGAATATCGGCCGATACCCGATACTTGCGGTATCGGAATGCTCAACACTACTGAGGACTCTCAAGTCTAAATATTTTTCAAAAAATAATGATAATTTTTTCAAGGGTTGTTGACAAACCATTGCTTCTTCACAATAGCTAATCTAAGACACCTAAACTGTTTATACTCCCTAAATGAAAAGATGATTTTAAAATGCTTGATAAAAACAATTATAATTGTTTACTCATTTTGTAAATAGCAAATTTGTTGCAGATCCAAAAAATTGACTATTTTTTTTACCCCTATTTGATAAGCCATTGCTTTTTTTAGTTTCCAAACAGCACACCTGTTTCTTCTCCCTAAATAAAGGTATAACTGTTGTGCAGTTTTAGAATATGCATTTTTTAACAATAGCAAAATTAAGGTAGATCTCAAGGTAGATCTCAAGAAAGAAATAACTTTATTATGGTTTGAAAAGAATCCATTTCTTTTCTATTTTAAAAAGTGAACTTGTTGTCGAGCCCAAACCAAGATCATGTCTGGACAGCTTGTGATAAAGTGACTGCTCCTTCATCTATAAAGAAACAATTGCTCAATATTTGCATCACATTTTGTGAAAAAGCCACATTTACCACCTTTGTATAAACATCTGAAAAGAAGGCATCTGCCACAAAGAAAAATATAAATTTTGGACTATTTTTACAATTAAAAAAAATTAGAATGTCTGTTAGAGCAGTGTGTAGTTCAATAGTCTGTTAGTTACCACTGATTACCATTCATTTAGATCACGTTGACTTTTTTAAAGGGAACCTGTCAGGTCCCCCATGACCCCAGAACCACAAGAAGTTGTGTCTTTATAGCTACAGTACATACCCTGCCTAACAGGTACTTTATTATATTAAACACAAACAAATCTTTAGAAAAAGTATTTTTAAAGTCCGTTTATGGTATGTAAATGAAGCCATTGACTAGTCGATGGGGCATTAGTGTCCCCAGACTAGAAAAATGATAAAGGTTGCACCATGATTTACTAAGAATGATTACTCTGGAACATTGAAACTGCATTACTGCCATAGAAATTGGGAAAAAAATTGAAAAAAGTGCTATTTAATGTACAGTGTTGCTCAAAAGTTTACATACCCCAGCAAAAAATTTTCTTTCTTGGCCTTTTGAATGATATATGAATAATATGAATGATAACACCAAACCTTTTTCTCTACTCATGGTTAGTGGTTGGGTGAAGCCATTTATTGTCAAACTACTGTGTTTTCTCTTTTTAAATCATAATGAATACCCAAAACATCCAAATGACCCTGATCAAAAGTTCACATAACCCATTTCTTAATACCGTGTTATTGCGCCCTCTAACATCAATGACAACTTGAAGTCCTTTGTGGTAGTTGTGGATAAGTTTCTGTATTTTCTATATAAGGATCTTTATTTTCTCAGATGGTAAAGCTGCTCACTTTTCTTGGCAAAAAGCCTCCAGGTCCTGTAAATTCCTGGGCTGTATGGCATGAACTGTGTGCTTGAGATCTCCCCAGAGTGGCTCAATGATATTGAGGTCAAGGGACTGAGATGGCCACTCTGGCCACTGTCAAGGCTGCGTCCTCTGTTTCCCGGGGGAAGGAATAGGGGAATGGACAGGTCCCATTACCCATAAAGAGGGGGCGTGTTTAGACAGAGAACCTCTGCAGTAGGTGTGGGAAAAAAACAAAAAGCATGAATGAGTCCCCAGCGGTGAGCATGTGAGCATGAAGGGGGGCAGTGCACCACGCAGCTGAAGCGCCGAAGCTGTGGCAAACTGCAGCAGACAGACAGAAGCGGTGACCTACATGCAGGGGGCCAGCTTAACACAAAGCGGGCAAGACAGCATAGATTTTTGGCATGGACAAGCAGCGCATAGGAGGCTGAGCAGCGTGATCCGTCCTAAGAGCACTGGAGCTGCAAAGGACTGGTCCCGCTAGCTCCCGCCACTAAAATTGGTACTGACATTTAGCGAGGCGCCGTGTGACAAGTGATCACCAGAGAAAGAGGCGCCGTGCACTCCTTGACCGTGAGTACAGCGCACGTGCGCAGTACAGTCAGGTCATGACACGTGTTCAATGTGGATAACCAATAATTATAAGGCACACAGGAATGAGAGGACATTGGTATGGTCAGCAAGTTACTCCCTCAGCATTTTCGCAAACTTTTCACTCCTTGTGAGAGTCCACCACGCCTCAGGGCAAGGGCGATGGGAAGGTCTGAGAAAACTCTCCCCGAACTTTGCCAGTGTTCCACTGCCTCTGCTGGATTGGAGTTGTATCTCTTTCACCTGAACTCCTTGCTTGGCCAACAAACTGTGACCTCTGCTGCCAGCGTTTTGATATGGGAATTTTTTTAATAATTCTGCAAGAAGGGCCCTCTGGTCCTCCAACATTTTAGTACACCTGTCTGCCTCTGGAATAAGAGATAGAAAGTTCTCCTGGTTGCGTGTGTCTAGAAGTGTCACCAGTCAGTATTGGCCATCACCCAAAATTTTGAGAACGTGAGGTGACGGGAAAGGCAGCAGAACATAAACTCAGCCATGCTTGCAAGACTACTAACAGTCAATACTTCCGTGTCCTCACCAAGAGGACGACTGACCATGCTCACCTCCTCATACTTGTCCTCAGGCCTCCTTGACTTTTGACTAACCTCAGTAATATAATTGTAAATACAATATTGTAAATACACCCCTGTAGTTTTTATCTCCCCCACCCTATTTGTAGATTTTAAGTTGTCACAAGCAGGATTGTTTTTTTGGGTTTTAATTATTGCTATCGTTGTTACTTTGTGTAGATTGTGAGCTGTCATGAGCAGGGTTGTTTTCTTTCTGTATAATTATTGTATTATTGTTATCGTTGTTACTTAGTGTAGATTGTAAGCTGTCACGAGCAGGATCATTTTATTTTGGTTTAATTATTGTATTATTGCTATCGTTGTTAGTTAGGACTGTTGTTTTTCAAAATGTTAAGCTGTAAATATGTTTGCGCTGTATAAATAACTATAAATATTCAGATTAGAACACAGAGAAGCAGGATGGAGATGTTAAAGATGGCGTCATTTACGCTCACCATCTTGTTGGATTCCTCAAAGTTTTGGAGGATGGTTCATATGTCTGACATCCATGTCCAATCCTGAGATCTTATGTGTGACGTCAGAACTGAATACCAACAACCTGGTATGCTGGTAGACTAGTTTCCAAATGCCCTCTTCTGCTCACAAATCCTTTCCAACATCTACAGTGTAGAGTTCCAATGCCTGGGGACATCACACACCAGTCGGTGAGCCAGAAGCTGCAAGCGCTGCTGAAGCACGGCAAGGGCGGAAGAAGCTGTAGCTGACTTTTTAAAATGGGTCGCCAGAGCGTTGTACTTTTCGGAGCACATCTGGCAGCTCCGTGTCGCTTTTCAGAAAACGTTGACCAATGAGGTTAAGCGCATTTGCCAGGCATGGCACGTGTCTGAGCTCGCCTCGCAACAGAGCAGCCACCAGGTTCCAGCCATTGTCACATGCAACCATGCCTGGCTATGGGTTCAGCAGTGTCAGCCACAGATTTGACTGCTCTTTCAGAGTTGTCTACAACTCTTCATCATTGTTTGTTTTGTCACCTAAGCATATTAGCATCAGCACAGCTTTTTGCCGCTTTGATGAGGCAGTGCTGCAGTGCTTCCAGCGTTTGACTAATGTGCTACTTTTGGAGATGGAGGCTGAAGAGGAGGTGAAGGAGGTGGAGGTGCAGGAGCTGTAGACTGTGGGGGAAACCCAGATTGACGTAGGGCCCGCAATACTAGAAGTTGGGAGGACGTGCACCATACCAAGGTCGAAGTGGGTCCTGGCTTCCACTATGTTAACCCAGTGTGTCCTCAGTGAGATGTACCATTCCTGACCACAAGCACTTGTCCTCGTGTTTGTGGTTAGGTTGAGTGTCCAAGTAACAGCATTGTGGAGTACCAGGTAATGTTGTGGGACACGTGCCTGTGTAATGCCGGGATGCACACCGAGAAAAATGGTCCCACTTGTTCGTGACCTTGGGGTGATCCTTGACTCTGCCCTCTCTTTCAAACTACATATCCAAACCCTTGCCTCCTCTGGCCCACTACAACTCAAAAACATTTCCTGGATTCGTACATTTAAAGAAACTTTAAAAATATTTGTGCACGCCCTCATGATCTCCCGCCTCGACTATTGCAACCTTATACTCTCTGGCCTCCCATCTAGCACTCTTGCACCACTCAAATCTATCCTAAACTCTGCTGCCAGAGTACTCCAACTGTCCCTCCGTTATACCCCAGCCTCTCCTCTCTGCCAGGCCCTTCACTGCCTTCCTATTGCCCATAGGTTACAGTTCAAAAGCCTAACTATGACATACAAAGCCTTCCAGAAACTGTCTCCTCCATACATCTGTGACATCATCTCCCAATGTCCGAGTGGCTCATGACTTACTCAACGGTAACCCAGTGTGCTGTCAGCGAGATGTTCCATCACTGCCCACAAGCACTTGTACACATGTCCATGGTTAGGTGCACTTTCCCTGTAACAGCATTGTTGATAACCCGGGTAATGTTATGGAACACGTGCTTGCTTGTGTAATGTCGTTACGGCAGACCGGGAGAAATAGTGGCGGGTGGGGACCGAGTACCTTGTTTCGGTCACCGCCATCAGGTTGCAGAAAGCTTCCGTCTTTCACGAGCCTAAAATGAAACATTTCCATCGCAAACAGATGAGAAATGTATGAATTTAGTACTGTGGCGTTAACTGCGCATTTCCGCTTAGGTTCCAAGGATTGGGGTATGGACAACTAAACCCTGCATTGGGACAAGGACGTGGACGTGATTGTTAATAGTGCTAGTTGAGTTTGTGTGCAACTACAGATGCAGGGCAGGAGGCATCTATGCATGCACCATGGACAGGGGATTGGCTTGCACGCACAAAAGCGGAAGACGCAGTGGTTTCACCCACAGATACTGTTCATGGAGTTTGGTGTTCAGCCAACAAAGTCGGGTGCTTTGCTGCCATGTGCCTGATCATTCTAGTGGTGGTAAGGCTGGTAGTTTTGCTACCCCTGCTGATGCAGGCATGGTCGGTGGTGCAAATGGCCTTTTTGGCGTTACCGGCAGAATCTTTAAAAAACAACAAGACTGTTAGGGGGACATTCATTGTCTTCCTCTCCCACACCACCTCCTCACCTCGACACCTGTCTTTCGGTGTTCCCCAAGGCTCTGTTCTAGGACCCCTACTCTTCTCCAACTACACCTTCAGCCTGGGACAGGTGATGTAATGGCACGGTTTGCAATATCATCACTAAGCCGATGACACGCAGATCTACCTATCTGTACCTGACATCACCTCCTTACTGACCAAAATCACACGCCTTCCAGCTATATCATCCTTCTTTTCTGCTCGCTTTCAAAAAGTGGACATGGACAAATCAGAATACATCATCTTTCAAACATCTCATGCTGAGTAGACATGAGAGCTGTGTATGCATTGTTCGGTACCACTTTAGTAAGAGGGTAACTTAGCCCTAGAGAAAATGATTTTCCAGACATTCATGAACTTTTTTTTTTTACACAATTTTTGCTGCTGTGATATTCATCTTCTTGGTGTGGATGTGGTAAATTTTGAAATCGTCATCAATATCATCATCGTCCATTTCTAGTAAAGAGGAAATCTGGTGTTTGTTGTTATGGAAAAAGTTGAGGTGTACGACCGTGTACCCCACAGGGGAACATGTTTGTCAGCCCAAAACACTTAGTGTGTGGGCATTCCAAGTTTAGGAGACCCGCTCCTTTAAATTGTGCATAGTTTTTAATCAGACCTTCCTCCACATCTCATCATCCGCTGCCACTAGATTACCAGCCTTAACGTGTTCCATGCTGCTACAGCCAGGGCCGTATTTGTCACTAGGCACTCGTGGGCACGTGCCTAGGGTGGGACTCTGCGGGGGGGCGGCTCCTGAGCAACAATTTTTTTTTTTTTTGTCCGGGAGGGCCGGCCCTCCCCTTGCTTCCCTCCCTCCATCATCATACTCACCTCCTCCTGCTGCAGCTCCACCGTCCAGCGCCGACATCCTGTTCCTGTATGAGCGGGCGCCACTCCCCTCTCATAGGCGTGGCGTCCATATTCATGAGCTTAATGAGCGCTACCCATGTGTGACCGCCCACTCATACAGGAACAGGATGTCGGCGCTGGACGGTGGAGCTGCAGCAGGAGGAGGTGAGTATGATGATGGAGGAATGTGAGCTCTGCGGGGGTTGGTGGGGGGGACAGGAATGAGCGCTGTGGGGGCCGTGGGGGGACAGGAATGAGCGCTGTGGGGGCCGGGGGGGACAGGAATGAGCGCTGTGGGGCCGGTGGAGGGGGAAGAATGAGCGCTGTGGGGGCCGGGGGGGACAGGAATGAGCACTGTGGGGGCTGGTGGGGGGGACAGGAATGAGCGCTGTGGGGGCCGGGGGGACAGGAATGAGCACTGTGGGGGCCAGGGGGGACAGGAATGAGCACTGTGGGGGTCAGGGGGACAGGAATGAGCGCTGTGGGGGCCGGTGGGGGGGAAGAATGAGCGCTGTGGGGGGGAAAGAATGAGCGCTGTGGGGGCTGGTGGGGGGGAAGAATGAGCGCTGTGGGGGCCGGTGGGGGGAAGAATGAGCGCTGTGGGGGCCGGGTGGAGGGTAGAATGAGCACTGTGGGGGCCAGGTGGAGGGTAGAATGAGCGCTGTGGGGGCCAGGTGGAGGAAAGAATGAGCGCTGTGGGGGCCGGGGGAGGGTAGAATGAGCGCTGTGGGGGCCGGGGGGAGGGTAGAATGAGTGCTGTGGGGGCCAGATGGAGGGTAAAATGAGTGCTGTGGGGGTCGGGGGAAGGGTATAATGAGCGTTGTGGGGACCTGGTGGAGGGTAGAATGAGCGCTGTGGGGGCCAGGTGGAGGATAGAATGAGTGCTGTGGAGGCCGGGGGAGGGTAGAATGAGCGCTGTGGGGGCCGGGGGGAGAGAAGAATGAGCGCTGTGGGGGCCGGGGGGAGGGTAGAATGAGTGCTGTGGGGGCCGGGGGAAGGGTAGAATGAGCGCTGTGGAGGCCAGGTGGAGGGTAGAATGAGCGCTGTGGGGGCCAGGTGGAGGGTAGAATGAGCGCTGTGGGGGCCAGGTGGAGGGTAGAATGAGCGCTGTGGGGGCCAGGTGGAGGGTAGAATGAGCACTGTGGGGGCTGGGGGGACAGGAATGAGCACTGTGGGGGCCGGGTGGAGGCAAGAATGAGCGCTGTGGGGGCCGGGTGGAGGGAAGAATGAGCGCTTTGGAGGCCAGGTGGAGGGTAGATTGAGCTCTGTGGGGCCAGGTGGAGGGTAGAATGAGTGCTGTGGGGCCGGGGAGAGAAGAATGAGCGCTGTGGGGGCCGGCGGGGGACAGGAATGAGCGCTGTGTGGGCTGGGTGGAGGGAAGAATGAGCGCTGTGGGGGCCGGGTGGAGGGAAGAATGAGCACTGTGGGGGCCAGGTGGAGGGTTAGAATGAGCGCTGTGGGGGCCGTGGGGGGGAAGAATGAGCGCTGTGGGGGCCAGGGGGGGACAGGAATGAGCGCTGTGGGGGCCGGGGAGGAAGAATGAGCGCTGTGGGGGCCAGGGGAAGAAGGAGCGCTGTGGGGGCCGGTGGGGGGAAGAATGAGCGCTGTGGGGGCCGGGGGGAAGAAGGAGCGCTGTGGGGGCCAGGTGGAGGGAAGAATGAGCGCTGTGGGGGCCAGGTGGAGGGAAGAATGAGCACTGTGGGGGCCGGGGGGAGGGAAGAATGAGCGCTGTGGTGGGGGACAGGAATGAGCGCTGCGGGCTGGGGAGAATGAGCGTAGGGGGAGAATGAGCGCAGGGGGGAGTAATGAGCGCAGGGGAGAGAATGAGCGATGGGGAAGGAATGAGCGCTGGGGGAAGAATGAGTGCTGGGTTGGGGAATGAGCGCTGAGGTGGGGAATGAGCGCTGGGGGAGGAATGAGCGCTCGGGGGAATAAGTGCTGGGGAGGAATGAGCGTTGAGGTGGGAATTGAGCGCTGCACTGGGGGAGAATGAGCGTTGGGAGAAATGAGCACTGGGGAGGAATGAGCGCTCGGGGGGAATGAGTGCTGAGGTGGGGAATGAGCGCTCAGGGGAATGAGCGCTGGATGAGAATGAGCGCTGCGCTGGGGAGAATGAGCGCTGGGGCAGGAATGAGCACTGGGGGAGGAATGAGCGCTCGGGGGGAATGAGCGCTGGGGAGGAATGAGCACTGGGAGGAATGAGGGCTGAGGTGGGGAATGAGGGCTGAGGTGGGAATGAGCGCTGAGGTGGGGAATGAGTGCTGAGGTGAGGAATGAGCGCTGAGGGGGGAATGAGCGCTCGGGGAGAATGAGCGCTTGACTAATGTAAAATAGGAGGTTGGACAGAAATGACATCACAAATCTTTTTTTTTGTTAAATAACATCTTTATTTAGCTTACAAAAAGGCATACAAATCCGCATGTAAAAAATGCATCAAATATGCACCTGCGTCTCTGCAAGAGATGCGGATTATGTACGGAAACTTCTGCAGACAAATCTGCAATGTGTGCACAAGCCCTAAGGCTATATTTCAACGTTCAGGAAACGCTGCAGAGAGGATACAGCTCCGTTCAAAGCTTTGCCGGCTTTTGTACGCACGGTCATTCCGCATGTTTCATTGAACCGTGTGAAATCACCGCATCCTATACATAGGACGGTGTTATTTATCTTGCGCAGACTGAGCGTCTCCGCGAGATAAATAGACATGCTGTGGTCTAGAAAGACGCTCCACATGTGCATATATGCAGGTCTGCCACCTGCATCTTTGTCCGCATAGTGGAGCTGGGATTTCATAAAATCCCCTCCACTATGCTGTAACATCTGGACGCTGCGGATTGGACTCTGCAGCTGTTCTCAGCGTCCAACCCGCAGCGTTTCCTGAACGTGGAGACTTACCCTAAATATATCTCTGCCCCCGACATTATATAGTATAGATTTGCCTGGACTGTACATTATTATAAATCTACTACCTGAGCATTATATATTATAGATCACCCTGGACATTATATATAATAGATTGTACTGTACATCATATATTACAGATAATTCTGGACATTTTATACTATAGGTCTCCTTGTACATTATATATTATAGATCTATAATAAATAATATACCAGGAGATCTATAAGATAAATTGTCCAGATTTATATGTAAGTATCTGTTTACACCCAGACATATAAATAAGGCCTTAGTCAGAGACTGGGCAGTAATAAAATAATAAAATCCATCCAGTAATCCTCCAATGTCTGCTGGACATGGTGTGAGGAGAGTTTCTAGTTCAGTTCTTGCTGTTAACCAGTTAATGTTTTCTTGTCCACCACACTGCAGTGTCAAAAGAGGAAAACAGCGAGACAGGCAGCAACATCACATCAGAGAGCGCTTGACCTCGAAACAGAAACTCCTGAGATCCTGGTATTGTAACCTAATATTAAGAATAATATTTATTCATTGATATTGCGCTATTAGCTCCACAGCACTTTACAGACATCATCAACACTGTCCCCATTGGGGCTCACAATCTAAATATCCTATTTGTATGTCTTTTGAGTGTGGTAGGAAACCACTGTCTTTGAAAGAGCTACATGGGCACACACATAGATTCAGCCTCATTCATTCCCTATGGACTTGCAAACTTGTGCGGCACTTGTGGTGAGACAAAAAAAAAACTGCTAGTAGCATTTTTTTTTCCGTTGCTGCAAGTATCGGATTTGCGGGATCGCGTCAAAACCGCAAGTGTCGCACATGTCTGCAAGTCGCATAGGGAATGAATGAGGCTGAATGCAGTGTTGCCATAAGTGATCTGTTACGTGGCAGATGAGGAAAAACTGCCGGATCTGCCGCGAATGGCAAAAATCGCTGATGTGCAAGTAGCCTAAGTCACTGCCGACAGTCTGCATTAGTCATACTCACCAATGGGTGAGGCAGAACGAAAAGTGCCTAGGGCAGCATAAACTCTAAATACGGCCCTGGCTACAGCCAGTGTCGAATTCCTAACAAGGGTGGGTGGTTTTGTTGGGCGTAAAATGCTTGTTCAGAAAAAGGTTCAGTTGTACCCCACAGGAATGTTTGCCAGCCTATACACTTAGTGCATGGGCATTACAAGTCTAGGAGAACCGCTCCTTCTTAATGGGACATTTTTTTGAGAGGCCCTCCTCAATGTTTCTTCCAAGGGGGTATTAAGCTTTTTCAGGTGCATATGACTTGGTAGCAGGGCAGGCCTTGCAGTCAATGCATAATAAAACAGAATGAGAGTACAAAATGAACAATGTGAAGTGGATTTTACGGTGCCCTTCCAGTACCTGGATTCAAAGTCATATTGGGGTGCATATGACTTGGTAGCAGGGCAGGCCTTGCAATCAATGTATAAGAAAAGAGTTTGGGATTACAAAATGAATAATGTGAAGTGGATTTTCCGGTGCCCTTCCAGTACCTGGGTTCAAAGGCATATTGGGGTGCATATGACTTGTCAGCAGGGCAGGACTTGCTGTTAATGCATAAAAAAGAGTATGGGAGTACAAAATGAATAATGTGAAGTGGATTTTCCTGTGCCCATCCAGTACCTAGGTTCAAAGGCTTATTGGGGTGCATATAGCTTGGTAGCAGGGCAGGCCTTGCAGTCGATGCATAATAAAACAGATTGGGAGTGCAAAATGAATAATGTGAAGTGGATTTTCATGTGCCCATCGAGTACATGGGTTCAAAGGCATATTTGGGTGCATATGGTTTGGTAGCAGGGCAGGAATTGCAGTCAATGCATAAGAAAAGAGTTTGGGATTACGAAATGAATAATGTGAAGTGGACTTTCTGGTGCCCTTGCAGTACCTGGGTTCAAAGTCATATTGGGGTGCATGTGACTTGTTAGAAGGGCAGGTCTTGCAGTCAATACATAAGAAAACAGAATGGGAATACAAAATGAATAATGTGAAGTAAATTTTCCTGTGCCCATCCAGTACCTGTGTTCAAAGGCATATTGGGGTGCATATGACTTGGCAGCAGGGCAGGCCTTACTGTCAATGCATAAGAAAAGAGTATGGAAGTTCAAAATGAATAATGTGAAGTGGATTTTCCTGTGCCCATCCAGTACCTGGGTTCAAAGGCATTTCGGGGTGCATATGACTTGGCAGCAGGGCAAGCCTTGCAATCAATGCATAACAAAAGAGTTTGGGATTACAAAATGAATAATGTGAAGTGTATCTTCTGGTGCCCTTCATGTACGTGGCTTGAAAAGCTTATTGGGGTGCATGTAACATTGGGGCAAGCCAGGCCTTGCATTCAATGCAACATTTTTGCAGGAAGCCTTCCTGTACCTCTCGTGAAAGGGGTATTGAGGTGCGTCGTAATTCTTTTCAGACGATCCACTCACTGCATAGGTAATAACAGCATAGGAGACCAACTGTTTAATAATGGCTCTTTAAGAAGATTAATGCAGCCTAATGCCCCTGTAAAAATAGGCTCTGTGACTTTAAGAGTCCCTTCTTCATAAATGAAACAAGATGTGTCTGCTTATGTGTTACACACCACATAGCCAGCTAGGGTTGTTAAATGTTACAATGACATTTCCCAGTGAATGCATTTGTATTGGTTGAAAGTAGAGATGAGCGACTTTGCCTCCGGGAGGGTCGAGTCGGGTTTCGGACGACCCGACTTTCGCAAAAGTTGAGTCGAAGAAATCGGCAGACTATCAGAAAAAGTCGAAGGTCCGACTGAAACTCGAACCGACCCCAATACAAAAAATGGGGAAGAAAAGTCAGCAGTGAGTGGAGGACAGTAAACACACCTACAGTGCTCATTTCTATGCCAACGACATCAATTCTTATTACTTAAGCTTGTCGACCTTAATTTACTTTATAATAATAAATTAGTAACGCATTGAAAACTGGGGGTTATTTGGCTAAAGTTGTGGGGGGCAGGGCTGGCTCCAGGTTTTCGAGGGCCCCCCGGCAAAAGAGTCTCAGTGGGCCCCTTTAACACATACCACAATTCATGATGCTCAGATACGGCAGAGAAATATAGGTATAGTACAATGCCAAATACTTCACTTCTTACATTACTTGAGTGATATCTATTCTAAATTCTACAATAGCTCAAAAACCGGACAGCATTGTCCTCCATATAGTATTATGGGCACCACATAGTGCGCCATACAGAATGGGCTCCATATAATGCTCCATACAGAATAGGCCCCAAATTTGCTCCATATGATGCTCCATATATAAAGGGCCCTATATGATGCCCCATAAATAATGCACCCCATATGATGCTCTAGTATATGATGGGCCCCATATATGATGCTCTAGTGTATGATGAGCCCATAAAATGCTCCAAATATAATGGTCCACATATATAATGCTCCATATATAATGGGCTCCATGTGATGCCCCATAAATAATGAACCCCATATGATGATCTAGTATATGATGAGCCCCATATGATGCTCAAGTATATGATGGGCCCCATGGATGATACTCCAGTGTATGATGGGCCTATATAAGGCTCCATATATAATGTGCCCTATATGATGCTCCAGTGTATAATGGGCCCTGTATATGATGCTCCAGTGTATGATGAGCCCCATTTATAATGCTCTAGTGTATGATGAGCCCCATATAATGCTCCAAATATAATGGCCCCCATATATAATGCTCCATATATAATGGGCTCCATGTGATGCCCCATAAATAATTAACCCCATATGATGCTCTAGTATATGATGGGCCCCATGGATGATACTCCAGTGTATGATGGGTATATATAATACTCCATATATAATGGGCCCCATATGTTGCTCCAGTGTATAATGGGTCCCGTATATGATGCTCCGGTGTATGATGGATCCCATTTACAATGCTCTAGTGTATGATGAGCCCCATATAATGCTCCATATATAATGGGCTCCATGTGATGCCCCATAAATAATGAACCCCATATGATGCTCTAGTATATGATGTGCCCCATATGATGCTCCAGTATATGATGGGCCCTATGGATTATGATCCAGTGTATGATGGGCCTATATAATGCTCCCTATATAATGGTCCCCATATGATGCTCCAGTGTATAATGGGCCCCATATATGATGCTCCAGTGTATGATGGGCGCCATTTATAATGCTCCAGTGTATGATGAGTGTTAGGGGCCTGCGGAACGCACCTAATAGATATTATAGAGAGGTGCATTCTCAGCCCGGGGTCCACCGTGCAGGCAGAGCCTGCTGCTAGTAAGATGGCGCAATAGGCGGTGTGAGCGAACTCTGTTATCCCGCAGAGTCACAGATGTGAACACCGTAGCACTATATGGCGATATGAGCGAACGCTGTTATTCCACAGAGCCGCTAAACTAAAATGCTGTGGCGCTATATGGCGATATAAGCGGACTCTGTTACTTCACAGAGCCGCTGTAATAGCGTCTGTGTCCTGCTAGCCTCACAGGAGACACAGATGATTGGTAAGTGGATTGCAGTCTGTGGTCATGCAATCAGAACAGAAGCAATAAACTCCTCACCGGAGTAGCCGGTATTCTAATGGCGTTTTTCAGCCGAGCCCTGAACACATGCATACAAAACTCCTCAACGGAGGTGTCGGTATTCTAGTGGCTTATTTCAGCCGAACCTAACCACATACATCACCATACTGGCGCAAGCACGTAACAGATTTGATACTAGCGCAAGGCCGTGCGGTCATGCAAGCTTTTTATAGCAGCAACAACTGCAGGACCTGTTATGTTTCGGTAACTGAGGAGAAATAGCAAAAAATAGCAAAAGCGGTAATACACCAGAGAGGCTGGAACCTATTGGATTGCAGTAACCTTAACTAACCACACAACTAGAAGTAGCCGTGGAGCGTTCCTACGGTGATTCTAGACGCCTCGTCACAGCCTGAGAGATAACTACAGTCATGGCCAAAAGTTTTGAGAATGACACAAATATTAATGTTTACAAAGTCTACTGCTTCACTTTTTCTAATGGCAATTTGCATATACTCCAGAATGTTATAAAGAGTGATCAGCTTAACAGCAATTACTTGCAAAGTCAATATTTGGCTAGAAAATGAACGTTATCCCCCAAAACACAATTCAACATCATTGCAGCCCTGCCTTAAAAGGACCAGCTAACCTCTTTTCAGTGATTGCTCCATTAACACAGGTGTGGGTGTTGATGAGGACATGGCTGGAGATCAATCTGTCATGATTAAGTAAGAATGACACCACTGGACACTTTAAAAAGGAGGCTGGTGCTTGGCATCATTGTTTCTCTTCTGTTAACCATGGTTATCTCTAAAGAAACACGTGCAGTCATCATTGCAATGCACAAAAATGGCCTAACAGGGAAGAGTATCGCAGCTAGAAAGATTGCACCTCAGTCAACAATCTATCGCATCATCAAGAACTTCAAGGAGAGAGGTTCCATTGTTGCCAAAAAGGCTCCAGGGCGCCCAAGAAAGACCAGCAAGCGCCTGGACTGTCTCTTAAAAGTGTTTCAGCTGCGGGATCGGGCTACCAGCAGTGCAGAGCTTGCTCAGGAATGGCAGCAGGCAGGTGTGAGTGCATCTGCACGCACTGTGAGGCGGAGACTCTTGGAGCAAGGCCTGGTCTCAAGAAGGGCAGCAAAGAAGCCACTTCTCTCCAGAAAAAACATCATAGACAGACTGATATTCTGCAAAAGGTACAGGCAGTGAACTGCTGAGGACTGGGGTAAAGTTATTTTTTCTGATGAATCCCCTTTTCGATTGTTTGGGACATCAGGAAAACGCCTCATTCAGAGAAGACAAGGTGAGCGCTACCACCAGTCTTGTTTCATGCCAACTGTTAAGCATCCTGAAACCATTCATGTGTGGGGTTGCTTCTCAGCCAAGGGAATTGGCTCTCTCACAGTCTTGCCTAAAAACACAGCCATGAATAAAAAATGGTACCAGAATGTCCTCCAAGAGCAACTTCTCCCAACCCTCCAAGAGCAGTTTGGCGATCAACAATGCCTTTTCCAGCATGATGGAGCACCTTGCCATAAATCAAAGGTGATAACTAAATGGCTCAGGGAACAAAACATAGAGATTTTGGGTCCATGGCCTGCAAACTCCCCAGATCTTAATCCCATTGAGAACTTGTGGTCAATCATCAAGAGATGGGTGGACAAAGAAAAACCTAAAAATTCTGACAAAATGAAAGCATTGATTGTGCAAGAATGGACTGCTATCAGTCAGGATTTGGTCCAGAAGTTGATTGAGAGCATGCCAGGGAGAATTGCAGAGGTCCTGAAGAAGAAGGGTCAACACTGCAAATATTGACTTGCTGCATTAACTCATTCAAACTGTCAATATAAGCTTTTGTTACTCATATGTTTGCAATTATTATATTTCTGTCTGTGATAAAAACATCTGTCAAACACACATAAAAACCAGAGGGCAGCAGATCATGTGAAAATATAATATTTGTGTCATTCTCAAAACTTTTGGCCATGACTGTACACCTAAAGGCAGAAAGATGAAAGCTATCTGCCCTGGAGCAGATCCCCAAAGAAAATAGTAAGCCCCCAAACATGTAATGGTGGTTAGACAAGAAGAAAGCACGGACACAGACAGAAAATAGAATGAGCAAACACTGGGGCCCAATCTGTCTAGACAGAAAAGTAAAGGAAAGAATTCTGACTGCAATCCAACAAAACCCTATCAAAAAATACCAACACTTCTGATTGCCAAAAAAAACTGAGATCACACGATCTCATCCACCTAAATCAGATCTATGGTGTAACAAAACGCTATTCAGCAAATAAAAAGTAACAAAGGAGCATAGCAAAAGTGCAGACACAAACGGAGCACAATTGCAGCGCCAGACCCCCAAAAGGGGGACAGGCTGCAGTCCACTGCAAGCAGCAAACCAGCAGAGAAAATCAAACAGAGGAAAAAAAAAACAGCAAACACTTATCTGAAGGAGAGCAGGAAACTAGCAGTGCTTCAAACAAGACCAGAAGGAACAACTGATAACCGGCAAGGCTGCTGGGAACTCAGGCCACTTATATCCTACCATTCAGAGCCAGCTGAAGGCCATTCAGTACTCATTTTATTACCCTCAGCAACCACCGGAGGTAGACCCAGCTCAGAAGCCACCTCCAGCATATTCACAACAGTAGCCCCCCTTGAGAAGGGGTCACCGAATCCTCACCTGCGCAACCAGGCCGATCAGGATGGGCTCGATGATAGGCACGGATAAGTCTCCTAGCATGAATGTCCGAAGCAAACACCCAAGAATTGTCCTCCTGATCATAACCTCTCCACTTAACCAAATACTGGAGTTTACGTCTAGCAAATAGAGAATCCAATATCTTCTCAACCACATACTCCAAATTGCCCTCAACCAAAACAGGGTTGGGAAGCGCAGCCATAGGAATCATTGGTTCGACAAACCTCTTCAATAAGGACTTGTGGAACACATTATGGATCTTAAATGTCCCTGGAAGAAGCAAACGGAAGGAAACCGGATTAATAATTTCCATGATCTTATAAGGTCCAATGAACCTTGGCTTAAATTTTGGAGATGCAACCTTCATAGGGATATTCCTTGAGGACAACTAAACCAAGTCCCCCACTTTAAAACGAGGACCATCAGTCCTATGCCGGTTGGCAAACCGCTGGGCCTTCTCCTGAGAGAGAGACAACCTCTCCACTACCTGGTCCCAAATCTGCTGCATACGCTGCACAATAGAGTCAACCCCTGGACAGACAGAAGCCTCCGCCTGTCCTGAAGAAAATCGAGGGTGAAACCCGGAATTGCAGAAAAATGGAGACATCAAGGTGGCAGAGCTAGCTCTATTATTAAGAGCAAACTCAGCCAAAGGCAAAAAAGAGACCCAGTCATCTTGATCAGCAGACACAAAACATCTCAAATAAGTCTTCAAGATCTGGTTTGTTCTCTCGGTTTGTCAATTGGTCTGAGGGTGAAATGCAGAGGAGAAAGACAACTGAACACCAAGATTAGAACAAAATGTCCTCCAAAATCTGGAAACAAACTGGACTCCTCTGTCAGACACAATGTTCTCCAGAATGCCATGTAACCGAACCACATGCTGAAAGAACAAGGGCACCAATTTGGAGGAGGAAGGCAACTTAGGTAATGGCACATGATGTATCATCTTGGAAAACCCATCACAGATTACCCAGATAACGGTCATTCTCTGAGAAACAGGAAGGTCAGAAATAAAATCCATAGAAATATGGGTCCATGGCCTCTTGGGTACAGGTAATGGCATTAACAAACCACTAGAACGAGAGCAATGCTTGGAACAAGAGCAAGTCCCACAGCACTGCACAAAGTCCCTGACGTCATGAGACAAAGTAGGCCACCAAAAGGAGCGACTCACCAAGTCTCTGGTACCAAAAATCCCGGGATGACCAGCCAACGCGATACTATGAATCTCAGACATCACACTCTTTTTCCACTGGTCTGGAACAAACAACTTACCAACAGGGCAGCGCTCAGGTTTATCCTCCTGACACCCCTCCAGAGCCAGTCTCAAATTGGGCAAAATGGCGGAAAGAACCACACCCTCTTTCAAAATAACAGCAGGATCAGATAACTCAGGAGAATCTGCAAAGAAACTCCTCGAGAGGGCATCCGCCTTGACATTCTTAGTGCCAGGAGGAAGAGAAACCACAAAATTAAACTGTGTGAAAAACAAGGCCCACCTGGCCTGTCTAGGATTAAGTCGCTTGGCTAATTCGAGATAAACCAGGTTCTTATTGTCCGTGAGGACCACCACCTGAATGTTTGGCTCCTTCCAGCCAATGTCTCCACTCTTCAAAGGCCCACTTCATGGCCAATAACTCCCAATTACCCACTTCATAATTACGTTCAGTTGGAGAAAATTTTTGAGAGAAAAAGGCACAAGAGTTACTCTTAGAGGTCTCTGGATCCATTTGGGACAAAACGGCACCTGTCCCAATCTCAGAGGCATCAACCTCCACCTGAAACGGCAGAGAAACATCAGGCTGCCGTAGAACAGGAGCAGAAATGAATCTCTGCTTAAGTTCCTGAAACGCAGAAACTGCCTCAGTGTCAGGGACACCGCACTGCACTTGCTCATTGAGCCAGTGCGTGTGTCCAGAGTGAACAAACTGTGCACAACGATACCTGTATAGTAGAACTGCAGCAGAGGAGACGTGTGTTTCTGAGGACACAGGACCTTACGCACCATGTGACTGCCAAGGGGCGGAGCCAGCCCCACGTCTCTCAGAGCAGTATCAGGTAGAGAATGTTTCAGGCCGAAGGACCTGCAGGCACGTGACTGCCTGGGGGCGTGGCCTAAGCTCCAGAGATCTAGGAGGTAAAGGAAAACTCCTAGAAGGGTGACTACGAAATAAAGTTACCAAGGGCATAGACAGAATGGATGGTCAGGATAGCCAGGTCATACACATAGAGGGCGACGAAGTACAAAAGGAGCAGGCAGAGAATAACCAGAACACAGCCAAGGGGTCATACACAGACAGAGCAACGCAGTACAAAAGGGACAGGCAAAACTCGTAACAGGGACACAGCCAAATCAGAACCAAGCAAGCATAAAATGTAGCACAGGCACAAAGCACTGGCACAAGCACAGGGTCAGACACACTCAGCCAAAGGTCAGAGTATAAACGACAAAGGCTGGCTTCACAGTGAGGCTATAAAAAGCCTCCCAGGACCCAGAAAGAGGCCAACCAAGTTAACCCCGCGACTACCTGATCCAAGAACCCAGTAAACCATGACACTCAGGAGGCCAATTCACCACATCGGAACCCTTTTTGGTCAAATCAGTCAATGGCTTAACAATACCAGAGAAATTACCAATAAATTTACTATAAAAATTGGCAAAACCCAAAAATCTCTGAAGAGCCTTCAATGAAGTAGGTTGAACCCAATCACAGATGGCCTGAACCTTGACCGGGTCCATTTCAATAACAGACGGAGACAAAATGAATCCCAGAAATTATGTCTTCTGTACGCCAAAAAGACACTTTGATCCCTTCACATACAGAGCATTCTCTCTCAAAACCTGGAACACAGTCCGAACATGTTTCACATGAGAGTCCCAGTCATTGGAAAAAATCAAGATATCATCCAAATAAACAATCAGAAATTTATCCACAAAATCCCTGAAAATATCATTCATGAAGGATTGGAAGACGGAAGGGGCATTAGTAAGCCCAAAAGGCATCACTAGGTACTCAAAATGCCCCTCTGGGGTATTAAACGCCGTCTTCCATTCATCCCCGTGCTTAATGCGAATAAGGTTATACGCCCCCCTGAGGTCAAGCTTGGTAAACCAACTAGCACTTTTCACTCTGGAAAATAGGTCAGAAATCAAAGGTAACGGATATTGATATTTAACAGTGATCTTATTTAGGAGGCGATAATCATTACACGGCCTCAATGAACCATCCTTTTTGGCCACAAAGATAACACCGGCGCCCAAGGGTGAAGAGGATGGTCTGATATGACCCTTCTCCAATGACTCCTTGATATAAGATCGCATAGCATCGTGTTCAGGTACAGATAAATTAAAAAGGCGACCTTTAGGAAATTTACCACCAGGCACTAATTCAATAGTGCAATAATAGCTCCTGTGAGGGGGCAAGGATGCAGATTTACTTTCACTAAACACATCAGAAAAATCAGTCAAAAAGTCAGGGACATCCTCAGACTGGGGAGAGGCAGAAAAAACAGGAGTGTCAGTATTAACACATTGGCAGCCCCAACTGGTCACAGACACAGATTTCCAATCCAAAACAGGATTATGAGACTGTAATCAAGGGAAACCTAGTACAATAATGTCATGCAGATTATGCAGCACCAGAAATTTGCAACTCTCCTGATTATCTTGTTCAACCCTCATTATCACCTGAGTAGAAAACTGGGGTTTATTCTTCACCAAAGGGGTAGAATCAATGCCCAGTAGGGGAATAGACTTCCGAAGGGGTATCATGGGAAACCCACAACGTTTGGCAAAGTCAAAATCTATCAGGTTAATAGCTGCTCCTGAATCAACAAAAGCCTGAGCAGAAAATGTGGACAGGGAGCAAATCAGGGTAACAGTCAACAGAAATTTAGTCTGAACACTACCCAAGACAACTGAGCGTGCAAAACGTCTTCCCCGCTTAGGGCAGACTAAAATAGCATGAGAGGCGTCACCACAGTAGAAACATAACCCATTGCGCTTTCGAAACTCATGACGCTGAGCCCCAGAAGTCACTCCATCACACTGCATTGGCTCAGGAGCTGGCTCACAAAGCAACATTATCTCACGCATACCTCTGTGCTCACGCATACGTCTGTCAATTTTAATAGCCAAAGACATAGAATCATTGAGACCAGAGGGAACAGGGAATCCCACCATAACGTCCTTTACCTTTTCTGACAGACCCTTTCGAAAAAGGGCTGCCAAAGCATCATCATTCCATTTGCTCAGAACTGCCCACTTTCGAAATTTCTGACAGTACAACTCAGCGTCTTCAAGACCCTGATTTTATGCCAACAAGGTCTTTTACAGCTTGATCAGTGACATTAGGTTCATCATACAATAATCCCAGAGCCTGAAAAAATACATCAATATCATTCATAACAGGATCCCCAGGTGTCAGGGAAAAAGCCCAATCCTGAGGGTCGCCGCGCAGCAGGAAGATGACAATTTGATCCTGCTGTGCCGCGTTCCCTGAGGACTTAGGCTTTAAGGCAAAAAACAACTTACAGTTATTTTTGAAATTCAGAAATTTAGATCGATCCCCCAAAAACAAATCTGGCATGGGGATCCTAGGTTCCACAACAGGCAACCCAGCAAGATAGGTAGCAATACTCCGAACCTCAGTGGCAAGCTAATCAACACGGCCAGACAACTGTGCAAATTCCATTGAGAGAAAAAAAAATATTCCTCCTCAGCACCCAGAGAGAAGAGGGGAAAAAAATGCAACATAGTTTCCTTATTATTATTTTCCCCTTCTGTGAGTACCATACAATTTTCAGTTTTTGGGCCGGTTATACTGTTATGTTTCGGTAACTGAGGAGAAATAGCAAAAAAATAGCAAAAGCGGTAATACACCAGAGAGGTTGGAACCTATTGGATTGCAGTAACCTGAACTGACCACACAACTAGAAGTAGCCGTGGAGCGTTCCTATGGTGATCCTAGACGCCTCGTCACAGCCTGAGAGATAACTACACCTAAAGGCAGAAAGATGAAAGCTTTCTGCCCCGGAGCAGATCCCCAAAGAAAATAGGAAGCCCCCAAACATGTAATGGCGATTAGACAAGAAGAAAGCACGGACACAGACAGAAAATAGAATGAGCAAATGCTGGGGCCCAATCTGTCTAGACAGAAAAGTACAGGAAAGAATTCTGATTGCAATCCAACAAAACCCTAACAAAAAATACCAACACTTCTGATTGCCAAAAAAAACCTAAGATCACACGATCTCATCCACCTAAATCAGATCTCTGGTGTAACAAAACGCTATTCAGCAAATAAAAAGTAACAAAGGAGCAAAGCAAAAGTGCAGACACAAACGGAGCACAATTGCAGCGCCAGATCCCCAAAAGGGGGACAGGCTGCAGTCCACTGCAAGCAGCAAACCAGCAGAGAAAATCAAACAGAGGAAAAAAAAACCAGCAAAAACTTATCTGAAGGAGAGCAGGAAACTAGCAGTGCTTCAAGCAAGACCAGAAGGAACAATTGATAATGTCACGTTACTGGCGATACTGGACTGGAGGTCAGTGGCCGGAGCAGAAGTGTGCAGATGACCAGACCGTGGAAAGACTTCTGGAAGTGCAGTATATGGCGGTGGTAGATCACTATGTCGGCAGATGCCGGAGCCTGACCGAGCACGGGCCGGCCAAGATCACACACAATCACCAAGTCCGTTTAGGTGATAGAACTTCGAGGTAGGAACAGCAGGGTTTCCACAAGAGACAGGAAGGCGCCAGCAGAACACCTTCCAGATCGGGAGCTCAGATAATGCTTCACTCAGTTAGACTGAGCACCACAATATACTCAACAACAGGAAGCAGCACAGTGCCAGGTATATATAGCAGGTCCAATCAGTCTTAATCAGGGCGAGAACAATCAGCAGGGCAGGTGATGATCTCTATCCCAGACGAAGTTCATATGGTTTCAGGCTGAAGTTTTTCAAGTTCCGAATAGCTCCACAGCAAAGGAACAGACTAGCAAGCCATGGTTCACAGGTTCAAATCCTAACAATATTCCCCTCTTAATGGCGGCCTCTGGACACAACTTGCCCAGGCTTTGCAGGATACCGCTGATGAAATTATCTAATCAAATGAGGAGCATTGACGTTGCTTACTGGTTCCCATGAATTTTCCTCCGTGTCATAGCCACGCATTCGTGGCACACGCATTCGTTAGCATTTTCGTACCCATATGGTAAACCTGTTTAGACACTGATTAGCCACCCCCAGCACAAACATAGATAAAAAGAGGGTGTGGGCACTGGCAGTCCACAACTCTACAGACTGTGAACCAGACTGGACCATATTCAGCTGTGAAGAATCACAACTTTGGATAATATGAGTGTAAGGCCGGCGTCACACTGGCTAGTTTGATGCCAGTTAGTCGCACGACTTTCTCGCATCAACACCCGGCACGGCCACCCGCTCTCGGAGCCGAGTGTGCGGCGGCATGGAAATACATGCAGCCGCACACTCGGCTCCGAGAGCGGGCAGCTGTGCCGGGTGTTTATGCGAGAAAGTCGTGCGACTAACTCGCATCAAACTCGTCAGTGTGACGCCGGCCTAAAAGCTAATGTCTGTCTGTCCTTTCTCTCTGTAGTATGTAATAATTTCTGCCTCTTTTTTCTTGCTGCATTCAGAATGTCTTCTTCATTGTCTTCTGAGGAGCGCACTGTCCCTGAACGTGCTGGATGGGAAAGTGAAGTGAGTACATTAGCTACTGATTGGTAAGTATTCTCTGTCACATATACACATGTGGCAAAATCTTTTTTTTCTTTATCAGAACAGTTCTTCCACTGCAGCGGACGGAGGCAGAGCAGGAGCAGCCCGCACAGGTTAGGGTGGCAAGACGGCGTGGGAGGCTGTGGTTCCACGGTCCGGAACCACAGCGCTTTGGACGGAGCGGAAATTCCGCTCCGTCTAAGCCCCGCCCCCTTTATGACGCACGATCTTTCCGGAGGTGTTCAGGACACCTCCGGAACACCTCCGGAAAGAACGCAGGGCTACATAGCCCTGTGTTAATTCTGTTGCGGCGACGCACCGTCGCCGCAATACGCGAGGACATGCTGCGGTCTAAAAAGACGCGCCGCATGTCCGTTTACGCAGGTTTGCCACCTGCGTATTGTTACGCATAGTGGAGACGGGATTTCTTGAAATCCCCTCCACTATGCTGTAACATCTGGACGCTGCGTGTTTGGCGCTGCGCCAGCGCACAGCGCCAAACACGCAGCGTTTCCTGACCGTGGAAACTCACCCTAAGTATGCTTGATTGATTTTACTCTTGTTTTTTTTCCTGACTGTACTATTCTTGCCTGTTTTTTATTTCTTCACTTTGCTTCTTTCTTCCCTTTTTTGTCTTGACCTTTATATTTTTATTTATTTTTTTATGATTTTACTTTTTATTGCCTGTTTTCTGTATCTCTTTTTTTTTCTTATCTTTACAACATTATTGTCTTTCTTTCTTTTCTAGGTTCCAGAACGGGATGAAGAGGTGATTGACAATGACCTCCTAATTTCCCTGGTGGAGGAGCGAGTCCTGTTGTGGGACACCCGGGTTCAGCAGCACTCGGATGATATGGTGATCCGGCGGCTGTGGAATGAGGTGGCCCGAGCGATGATGGATGGCTGGGACAACGCCACACCACGGGTCCGCAAGGAATTTCGTAAGTATTTTAATGTTGTGTGATGCGGCAGTGACCTTAGCCTGTATCACACAACTGTTTGTGAAGCGATAAACTCCTGAGAGTTTCTCGCATCACACACAGTTGTGTGATCCCAGCCAAAAGTGCATTGTCTAACAATTTTTTTTTTTCACAGTGACCAATGTCAGAACCCGTTGGCATTCAATGAAGAATCGCTTCAACAAGGACCTTCGTCAGGAGTGCCAGGTTCGCAGTGGTGCTGCAGCAAGGATCAGAAAGTATAAATATCACCGCATACTGGCGTTTTTGAGACCGGTCCTTGCTGTATCTATTCGCTCTGGTAGGCCGAGGCCGGGCATGCAGTAATGAGGCAATACACAGGCATTAAGTCCAAAAAACAACGGTTTACTGTCTCTTTAAGACCAGGTAACAAAACATGACAAAAACATAAATGCATTCCATCTTTGCAAACTACTGTTCCCAGACTCACCCTTGCATAGGATGGGCTTGACTAAGCGGCTGCAAGCCAGCAGGGACCGCCAGGTGCCTTCCCCGGTGATCTGGACTCGCTTCCAGTGCTCACTGACACATTGTAACAGAAAGTCACTTCCAGGCTGACTCCAGCCAAACTCCTCAATAGAACCGCATGGTTCTCAGTGTGGGACCGTCACAGGCTCCGCACACCCTTGTGTCCTGTCCGGGTGCTATTCAGGACCCCAGTCTAACATCCCGGCTACCAAGCTCCAAGTCTCACCACGTGCTTCCAGGAATCCGATCCAACACCGACAGACCTTCCAGGAACCTTCCAGGCAGCCCTGTGCAGGACACACTCTCCACTTGTCTCAGCCAGACTCCCTTGAGACACTTCCCAGTCTCAGACAGAATCCCCTCCATGTGCCCAGCACTGCCTTTCATACCTGTAGCCACTCCCCAAGCCAAGGTATGAAGCACATGGTCTGGTCACCTGTTCATGACCTCATCACAGGTCCTTCACCACATACACTCACCAGTATGTATCATTCATTCTCCCACCACCAGTGGGCGGTGTATGTGTGGTTAGCATGTCCCACCCAGCTCACAAGCTAACCCTGTAGGTTCACCCTTAACAACAATCAGAACTCTTATAGGACTACAAGTCCCAGAACAACATTGCTGACCTACAGCACAGAGTAGCTCTGCGACACATACTTTCCATTTACTACCCTACCAGGGACTGGTTTCCCATCCATCTCATGCCTCCAGGCATAATTTGAGCAACTTATACAGCGCCCCCTAGGTGCCACATTAGTCATTATACCACATTGCCCAGAGAACGTAAGTATTTTTTTGGTGTATTGTGTTGTATCCCCTAATCTGTATTTTTCTATTCCACAGGAGTTGGCGCTTTCACTATTGTAAATTTTTGATACTAATGTTTTTCTTTTCTTTTCACAGAACCTGGAACAGCACCCTCAAACTTGGATCTGGAGCGGTCCAACATCGAACAGCCACGGACCCTTCCCAGCCATCCACCAGTAAAGCTGCAAGTGGACCGGCAACACAGACTGGAGATCAGAAAGCTGGTCCATCAGGTGTTCCCCTGTCCCAGGCCTCTGACACTGGTTTTTCAGGGTATTCTCGCCAGCGGCAGAAGGCCTCGGACAGGACACTCATGCCCGAGTTAATTCACTTGAGCTCGAACTTCTTGAATGGCTTCAAGGCTCTGGGAGACAGACTGGAAAGTGGTTTCAACCATATTAATACACTTTTCCAGGATGTCTACCAACGCCTTGACCATATGAATGCCGACCTCCAGAGACCAGAACATAATTTTTTTTAATCAAATAAAACAGGGCATGTCAGAACACCTTACTCCTGATCTCCCGCTCAATGTGATGCAGGCCTGCAATGCTGGCTATGCAGCAGACTCTGTACTTGCAGCAGTCAGTGGTGGCATTTCCACCTGTGCCAACACTGACATGCTTGTCCTCAATACCGAGTTCTGCTGCATACCACTGCAGGGCTACCACCATTCCAAGCCCTGCTGGACACCACTACAGTGCCAACACCATGCCGAGTGCTGCTGCACAGTCCACTGCCACCACCATGCCTAGTGCTGCTCCTGCTTGGACATCCTCCACCACCACCACCACCACCGACATGCTGCAGCTACCGGACCTTGGCAGGACATCCACCACCAGCATGCAGCAGCAGCACCAGGATCCTGCCAGGCCATCCACCAGCACCAGGCCACACTAGCAGCACCAGGATCCTGCCAGGCCATCCATCCTCACCATGCCGCCAGAAGACACCACGCCAACGCTCCCCAGAAGATAGCACCGCAAAACACAGGACAGGGACAAGAAAAAAAAAACAGACTCTCGCATTCCCTCCCCCCTCACCTCAGAATGTGTCTGTGATATCCGGTTTGTCTCTCCCTTCCAGTGTGTCTGTCCCGTCCCAAGCCTCCACTTCCATCCCAGACCTCCCTGACCCCACTAGTTTCATCGCCCCTTCCCCTGCAACCCCTTTGTCATCTTTACCCAGTTAGTCGTCTCAGCTCCACACACCCCAGCTCAATCACTTTTCCCCAAGTCGGCTCAGTTAAATTTATTTATTTTGTTTTTTAAATAAATTTGAGCGATTTTTGCCCCTACTACTGTTTGGTTCTTTGTGTATTTTGCCGACAGCAACACACCGTGCGCCGACTACACACACTGCACCGTACACTTTGTGCTTTTGCCACCTCATAGCTCCAGGACTGACACAACTTGAACACTGCAACTTTGCTTCTTGTGTCTGTCATGGAGATATAAGTTGTCAAAAACAAATATGACTTGTATTTTCTCCAGTATCTCTTCAGTCTGCATAATCTATTGGATGCAGAATGAAGAGATGATGGAGGTAATACAAGGCATAGCTATACACATCTGGCCAGGTGTTAGAAATAGTGAATTGAGGATGCACAAAACCCGGCATGCTGAATTAAATATTTCTAATATAATATCAGAAACACACAAACTTTGACAACCTCATCGACTATCTCCATTTTTAAATTAATGGCTGTTCCAAGAATGCACCATTTGGAGACAAGAACCCCAAAGGTACACTCAACAGTTCTTCGTGCCCTGGTCAGTCTGTAGTTAAAATTTTTTTGGTGTGGTTCAAATCCCGACTGAAGTATGGTTTCAGTAGGCTTTCACACATCTGAAAGGCCTCATCCACAACCATAGCAAATGGCATTGGCGGGTCTTCAGTGTTGGCAAGAGGTCGTGGCAGGGGAAAATTAAAATTTTTTCCATACAAGCGTTGGTCCATGTCCAAGTTTTTAAAAGTCTGAGAGTCATTGCCACGGCCAAAAGCTCCTATGTCCACGGCGACAAAGTAACAGTCAGCATCTGCAATCGCCATGAGCACTACAGAAAAATATTTTTTGTAGTTGATGTACTCAGATCCACTTCTGGTGGGTTTGGTAATCCAAATGTGATTTCCATCCACTGCTCCCAAACAGTTGGGGAAATTAAACACTCACCAGAAATTTTCTGCAATTTCATGCCACATTTCCGCGGTGGGTAGGGGGATAAATTCATCCTGGAGAACGTTCCACAAAGCACAGCAGGTGTCCGCAACTATTCCAAACAGGGTGAAATTCCTAGCCGGTACTGAAAATGGAGCGATGATAAGCTCTCTCCGGTAGCCAGGAATCTGCAAAACAGAGAAAGAAAAAAATTACAACAATAATATTTTTGACGGGGTTTTGCAAAACACATATAGGAAAAAACAATTAATACATGGCAGAACAATAACAATTATGACAGGCGTTTGTTTAGAAAGATTACGTACTTTAATGTGACCACGAGAAGTTCCTCATCCAGAATCGCTCTACAGAGCTGGGTGTCCTGTCTCCTGATCGCTCCTTGGACATGACCAAGCAAATCCCGGAAGGTCTCTTGAAACATCCTGGTATATTCCGCAAATTTCTCCGGGTTGCCATGGAGCTTGCTGTATAGAGTGTGGTAGGCTCCACGTCTCTCCCGGACTTCAATAATGGGGTGTCTCCAAAAACGCAGACGCCATATTTTCCATCTTTCTCTGTTTCTTTGTTGCTCACAAGCAAATGCTAAGGCAAGAAACAGCTTTATATCCAAATCCAGGTTGAAATAAAAGCTCTCCATGCGAAGATCCATCATGACGCAGGATACAGGAGCAAAATCTGAAGATTTCAGATGTACAAGGATCTATATAGAGATATCCCATAACACACGCTCATTGGTGTCTCATTAGTGGCGTCTGTTTATCTAGATTTGTCTCCAGGGAAATTTTTCACCTTTATAACTCATGCGCATAATAAATGCAAACGCATGCACAACTCATACAAACGTATGCAAACGCTGTTTTTTTTTTACCACATGCATAAGCTGATGCATATAAAAAACGCTACAATTGCATGCGTTTGCATGCAGTTTTTTGTGCGTTTGAGGTTGTGGACGATATGTTGCGGATTCAACCGCTAATGTGAAACTAGCCTATGGGCGGGGTCGGCCGCATTTGGAGGTTATTTATACATTCCTCATTGATTGGCAGGTTTTTCAGCTAATCCATGGGATGCATTACTCGTATATGCACAGAATGGGTATAAATATTGTAAAGCAATATTATTGATACAAGCTACTCAGGAGATCTAGTGAGTAGCCATTTGTTATAGCTGTTGTTTATACACTGACTATAGTAAATACTATTATTTGGCAATTTAACCCATATTTATAAATGGGAATGTATGGCCAATTATTAATAGATCTATTGCTAAATCAAGTGAATACCAGCAATCAATGAGGGTCATAGCTAAGATATTCTAATGCTATACAATCAGAGACTTATCACTAGGGAGTTAGTGGACCAAAGTGGTACTTATATTATAACAGTACACCTACTGTGATCCAGCATACATCCTATGATGTATATTTTATTCATTTCATTCAAGATTTCAAAATATGATTTAATAAAGTACTATTTTATTCACGCATTCCCGTTCCCTCTTTTCTATAGCTAATTGGTGGTGTACACTGTGTAAATATATCCTGTGAGGTTGGATTTTCTTTTTTGGGTTAACGGCACAGTCTTTAAAAAACAACCAGACTCGGGAAGACCTAACACTTGCACTTGCAACTTCTGTCATGTTGGTGTTACGAGGAACGGTTGCCCATCTTCTGTCTCCGGCCTACACAATGCTTCTTCCTGCCTGTTGGGGTGCTGCTCTTCCCTCCCCATGTGTGCTGATGTCCTCACTCTGCATGTCCTCCAGCCAGGTTGGGTCAGTTACTATATCATCCACCACCTCCTCTTCCACTTCCGCACTCTGGTCCTCTTCCTGACTTTCTGGCAATTGTGTCTCATCATCGTCCACCTGTTGGGACACATTCCCACCATCACCTTCGTGTGAATGTTCCTACTCAAATATTTGGAAATTGCTACATTTGATCTCCTCTTGTCCCACTTCAAGTGCATCGGGAGAGAGACCCAAATCTCTAAATGGAAAAGTGAACAGCTCTTTCCAGTGTCCAAGTGTGAGATCAGTTGTTTCTGGGCAAAGTGGTGGTGGCAAAGTGACTGAAAGCATTATCCGCTTTCCAACCAACAACCTTTTGACACTGCTCTTGGTTCAATAGTGGTGTGCTGCTGCGGTCCCCTATTAAATGTGAAAGGAAGGTCGAGCGAGAAGATGTGGATGTTTGTTGTGGCCCAATTTCAGCTTGCCCATGTCCTCGGCCTCGCCCTCTGCATGCACCATCACCATCACATCCACTTCCCCGTCACTTGGCACGCGCCTTGCCCATTTTAAATTGACTACAATATTTTGCACGTTCAATACAAATGCCTCATTTTGGAGCGAACTTATATGTGAACTGTGTGCAGGAAAACCACAGTTTAAAATATCTGCCCTGTAGGTAACACCTTTTTTTTAAGCAAACTGGTGTCAATAACAAGACTAACAATGAAATAAACACGGTCGCATGAGCGCAGAGAAAAAGGGCAAGGAAGTTTTTTTAAAACCACAACGCGTTTTGACGGAAGCCCATCTTCATCAGGTGGAAATTTATTGGCAATACATGGTAGGGGGTATTTAAACAAATTACAACCAATCAGGTGTTGAAAACAATGAAAACAAGTCACATGATATGTAAAATGCACAGATTAAAAAGGACATATTATATAAATAAAACAAGATAAACACATAAAATTCTTTTGTTAAAGACACATGCAAATAAAAACATATGAGAGAAATGTGTAAAAAAGAAGATAAAACCAATTATGGTGCAAATGAATAATAAAATAAACTTTGAGGCTTGGACGGGTGCATACGTGGGACACTAGCCAACGCGTTTCGAGGGACACTAGCCCTCTTCGTCAGGGTTATCAAGACGAAGAGGGCTGGTGTCCCTCGAAACGCGTTGGCTAGTGTCCCACGTGTGCACCCGTCCAAGCCTCACAGTGCTCCACAGTGACGTCACTGTAGTTACGCCCCCCCTTCTATCACTGAGATTCCTAGCGTCACCTCCAGCCGGGGCACGCTGCGGTCCAGTGATTCCTTGCAGCTGAAAGACACACTTCAGCAACTCAGAGCTCATCCCCCAGCGGCAGCACTGTCCACACCGAACTATAGCTAGTGCAGTCATCGCTTGTTGGCTTCCCTGCACAAAACATCAAATCTAACAGATCCCTCAACAGCGGTGCCCAGCCTCCAGGATCTCCAGGTATCCAAATACAAAGATACCTCTCCCTCCATTCTTTGGTGCTCTACATAACAGTGAGTATAATATACCCTGTGGGGCCACTAATATTATTTGTTAGTGTATGACACTTACTGAGTCAGCCCTTTAATACACATATATTTGAAGTATGTACGGGTATCTATTTATAACTTAATAAAACCCTCTATTAAAGCTCTGCATACTGCAACACCAGCAGACCCATTTCCTGACAGACAACTTAACCCCTTCATCAAATTGGGTACTATCTGCTCCAGCACCATTTAGGAAGAAAGGTACTGATCCTATATATACTGGTCTAAGGGAATACACCTCTACTTGTATACTGTTCCTAAAACTCTATCATTTCCTGCAGATATATACATCCTTCTGGTAGGGGAATTTATTATTCCTTGCCTATTCTACAACGGCTGGAACCATTATCCACGATATCACCAACATTTCTTCAAGTGAGTACCTCCATTTAGCGCGGTGATTTATCCCCCTTTCTTTCAATTTTAGACGTGACAGGTGTGCACAGTACCTGTCTAACATCACCAGCAGCTTCTTTAGTGGTTTTACATCAGGTTCAAGCACATATACTTTGTCCTAATTAGTGAGCGCCAGTGTCTATACATATACAGTTAGGTCCATATATATTTGGACAGAGACAACATTTATCTAATTTTGGTTCTAGACATTACCACAATGAATTTGAAACAATTCAGATGCAGTTGAAGTCCAGACTTTCAGCTTTCATTTGAGGGTATCCACATTAAAATTGGATGAAGGGTTTAGGAGTTTCAGCTCCTTAACATGTGCCACCCTGTTTTTAAAGGGACCAAAAGTAATTGGACAAATGACTCCAAGGCTATTTCATGGACAGGTGTGGGCAATCCCTTTGTTATGTCATTCTCAATTAAGCAGATGAAAGGGCCGGAGTTGATTTGAGGTGTGGTGTTTGCATTTGGAAGGTTTTGCTGTGAAGGAAACATGCGGTCACAGGAGCTCTCCATGCAGGTGAAACAAGCCATCCTTAAGCTGCAAGAAAAGAAAAAAACCCATCCAAGAAATTGCTACAACATTAGAAGTGGCAAAATCTACAATTTGGTACATCCTGAGAAAGAAAGAAAGCACTGGTGAACTCATCAATCCAAAAAGACCTGGGAGCCCACGGAAGACAACAGTGGTGGATGATCGCCGCATACTTTCTTTGGTGAAGAAGAACCGTTCACAACATCAACTGAAGTCCAGAACACTCTCAGTGAAGTAGGTGTATCTGTCTCTAAGTCAACAGTAAAGAGAAGACTCCATGAAAGTAAATACAAAGGGTTCACATCTAGATGCAAACCATTCATCAATTCCAAAAATAGACAGGCCAGAGTTAAATTTGCTGAAAAACACCTCCAGAAGCCAGCTCAGTTCTGGAAAAGTATTCTATGGACAGATGAGACAAAGATCAACCTGTACCAGAATGATGGGAAGCCAAAAGTTTGGAGAAGAAAGGGAACGGCACATGATCCAAGGCACACCACATCCTCTGTAAAACATGGTGGAGGCAACGTGATGGCATGGGCATGCATGGCTTTCAATGGCACTGGGTCACTTGTGTTTATTGATGACATAACAGCAGACAAGAGTAGCCGGATGAATTCTGAAGTGTACCGGGATATACTTTCAGTCCATGGGTTCCAGACTTAAGGCAGTGATTGCCTCCAAAGGATTCACCACAAAATATTGAAAATAAAAATATTTTGTTTGGGTTATGTTTATTTGTCCAATTACTTTTGACCTCCTAAAATGTGGAGTGTTTGTAAAGAAATGTGTACAATTCCTACATTTTCTAACACATATTTTTGTTCAACCCTTCAAATTAAACGTTACAATCTGCACTTGAATTCTGTTGTAGAGGTTTCATTTCAAATCCAATGTGGTGGCATGCAGAGCCCAACTCGCGAAAATTGTGTCACTGTCCAAATATTTCTGGCCCTGACTGTATATATATATAAATTTTGAATATAGCAGGGAATAGTCTTTTTTAAAAACTAATTGTCTTACTTTTCCCTATTGCGAGTTTTTATTGATCTAAAACTCTCATGAAAATATATGAATGGGCTAGTAATAGCTACGAAATATGGATGACGGTGTCTCTGGGTTAAACGTATATACTGTTGCGTCCCCTCTTTATTTACAATTCTATAGAATAGGTAAGATACGTGTGTGGTATCTCTTCAAATCTAATGCTTTCCCTTTTGTCAGGATATTTGAAGCACTTTGCAATATGACCTCTTTTTGTGCTTTGCAGCCACTAGGTTTGACTGAAGTAGGAGGTTAATATGTTCACTTATAGCGGACGTCTCTGTATTCTGCTGTAAGCCCGGGAATATGTTTTGTTTGGTTTGTGCTGCATGGGTGAGCTTGCGATGAGTCGCTGCGGTGAGATCCTCCTATATTTCATTATGTTTTGTTACCCTGTTACAACAATGTGATAGGCATGAATGAGCTTGTAATGAGTCACAGGAACATGTTGTTAGGGCTGGCAGAATGCACAAAATAAATATAAAAACTAAGTGCGTTCGCAGCCCGGGGTCCATCATGCAGGCATAGCCTGCTGCTAGTAGGATGGCGGAATGGCGAACTCTGTTACTTCACAGAGTCGCAACTATGGACACTGTGGCCCTATATGGCGGTATAAGCGAACTCTGTTACACCACAGAGTCGCTAAGGTAGAAACGCAGAGATATGGACTGTGTCCTGTTAACTCCACAGGTATGCACAGACAACTGCTGTGCGGACAGCAGTCCGTAGCAACGCAATCAGCAACGCAATCATCAACGCAATCAGACAATCTCCTCACCGGAGAAGCCGGTATTCTAGGGCTTATTTCAGCCGAGCCCTAACACATGCGTGCAAGATCACCCTGGTGCAAAGCACATAATGTGATTGATACTAGCGCATGGCGGCACGACCATACCACCCTTTTATAGTAGCAACTACAGGACCTGCCAGATAAGGACCAATAGGAAACTGCTCCAGAACACAAGTGGTTTCAGGACCTTCCTGGCGGACCAATAGGAGCTGCTGCAGTACCTGAGCATGTGACCCTGATCTCCAATGAGAGATCTTACTCTGGGCATGCTCAGAAGGGGAAAGCAAGGACTTTGTCCTAAAGACGTCTGTTCGCCGCTAACCAGTACTAGCTACAATAGCAGAGCCTGGAGGAGCAGCAGTAATCCTCTGCACAGTATTAGACTGGGCGAGACGCTGGGACTGATGTCTAAGCTGAGCAGAGTCCACTGCGGCCGGAGACGGATGGGAGACTGCAGCAGGGACAGCTCGAGATTCCCTTGTGCAGAAGCGGGAACTCAACCCCTAACACATGTTTTGTGCTGCACGGGTGATCTGATGATGGGTCGATATGGTGAGACCCTCCACCATTTCATTATGTTTTGTTACCTTGTTACAACAATGTGATGGGTATGAATGAGGTTGTAATGAGTCATCTGGGATAGATCTCTCCTCCTTTACTTCCTATTGGTTGTGATACTATTCAAATGAACTGACGTCCACTGCATAGACACACCCCCAAGAAGAAGCATCATCAGCGAAACGTGCGTCGGGGTATGGAGATCTAGCGAGCCACTTGGCGTCTATCGTTGCAATAAGATTGGGAAAGGTAATATGTATTTTATATGAAAATCTTTGTTAGTTTAATGTGGATTTATGAATTTAATACACCAAATAGGGGATGTTCTATTTTGAAAGGAGTAAAGCCTAATAATGGAATTAAGTGCTCCCTTGAGATTTCATGCAGATGCACTTATTAAGGCCATGTGGCATTGTGCAATATAATGATTTGTATTGGCATGGTATATGCATAACTTTATCTGAACTATTCAGACAATGATAACACAGAAAAGTTTCCTTGATTGTGGGCGGAAGGAAAAATATTTAGAAAGATTTTTCTCCTTTATTTGCAATTAATCTAAATCCAAATTTTGGATAGAGGTCCTACTTACCTGAAATATCTTCTGTAGCTCATTTTCCCTGCCATGTGGCATTGTGCAATATAATGATTTGTATTGGAATGTTATATGCATAACTTTATCTGAACTATTCAGACAAAAGTTTTCTTGATTGAGGGCGGAAGGAAAAATATTTAGAAAGACTTTTCTCCTTTATTTGCAATTAATCTAAATGCAAATTGTGGACCTGAATAGAGGTCCTACTTACCTGATATATCTTCTGTAGCTCATTTTCACTGTTAAATGGATCTGCTAAGCTCCTAGTTTTGTAGATGGCTTGAGGTATCTGGTTTTGTATATTGTTATATATGTTTGAAATAAAATTATATTTTTATACTAATGTGTATTTATATACTAATATACCGCATGACCGGGGTCTTGAAGCAGTGGATCAATTCTTTTCCGTGGATGAACAAATACCCATATTGCAGAGAGATTTCCTAAAAATGCCATCAGTTTTGTTCTGAATAATAATGTTTTTACCTTTGAGCAAATCTTCTATCGTCAGGTCAAGGGCTGCGCGATGGGGACGAGATTCGCCCCCAGTTACGCAAATTTGTTCATGGGGGTCTTTGAATCCTTCTTCATCGCGCAGTCCCATTTGGCTACTGGCAAAATAGCATTATGTCAATGATTCATAGACGACCTGTTCATAATTTGGACAGGTACTGAGATGGAAGCTTTGGAATTTGTCCAGGACCTGAATCTGAACCCCTAGGGTCTTACCTTCACAGCAAACATGTCCTGCACCTCAATACAGCTTCTTGATTTGATTGTGCATGTTGACTCTGAGGGCCGGTTTTTCACTACCACACATTTTAAAATTGTAGATGTTAATAGTTATCTAAATTTAAATAGTGGGCACCACTCCCCAAATGGATCCTTAATATCCCGTATGGGCAGTATTGGAGGATCAGGAAAAGTTGCACAAAAGATATTGATTTCCATAATGAAGCAAACATTTTAAAGCAGCGCTTCCATGTTAAGGGCTACCCAAAAAAACTAGTTCAGGATGCCTATCTGAAAACAAACACACTGTCTCAACAAGATTGCATAGAGAATATTAAAAATAAAAAGGTTTTGAAATCTGCAACCTCAAATATTGTCAAATGGAGTCTTGTTATTACATTTAACCATTCTCATTTGGTTATTCAAAAGCTTCTGAATAAATATTGGTTCATATTAAAAAGTGTCCCTATACTTTCAGGTCAAATCCCCGACAGGGCTAGAACAATCTTTAGAAGGAGTCGCACACTCCGTAATTTGGTTGCACCTAGCAATACAATTACACTCCGTTTCCCAATTGAGGTTCAGTTAGCAAAGAATCCCAGGTGTTTTGCTTGTAACACTGCCAAGTGTCTGTGTTGTGCTTCCTTAATAAATGGTGTCCAAAGAATTTAAATAAAATATTACGGGTATCAGTTATAGAAACAATTATCAGGTAAATTGTCATTCTATTTTTGTCATTTATTTAATAGAATGTAGCTGCGGGCTCCAATATGTTGGGTGCACTATACAAACCATGCATTTTAGGTTGAACAAACATCGCCAGAATATTCGGAATGGTTTTGTGCTGCACAGTTTGGCTAAACATTTTCTAATGTCGCACCAAAAGTATTGGAAATCTTTAAAATTGACGATTATCGATTTTATACCAGATAATGTCCCTGACCGATATAGTAGTCTTATTAATAGAGAAAGATTTTGGATATATAAGCTTGGAACATTGGCCCCTGAGGGCCTTAATCTTACCATTGAAAAAGTCAGCAGATACTGTGTGTTTTTTTATTACTATTATTTTATTATTCATTTGCACCATAATTGGTTTTATCTTCTTTTTTACACATTTATCTCATATGTTTTTATTTGCATGTGTCTTTAACAAAAAAATTTAGGTATTTATCTTGTTTTATTTTTGTAATACTGTATGTCCTTTTTAATTTGTGTAATTTATGCACCATGTGACCTGTTTTCATTATTTTCAACCCCTGATTGGTTGTATTTTGTTTAAATACCCCCTACCATGTATTTCCAATTAATTTCCACCTGATGAAGAAGGGCCTCCGTCGAAACGCGCTGTGGTTTTAAAAAACTTCCTTGTCCTGGTCCTTTTTCTCTGCTCTCCTGCGACCATGTTTATTTCATTGCTTTCTTATCCTCCCCTGGAGGTACAAGCCTGGAGCTGCGTCAGGATCGCACCTTAATTACCTCCCAGGCTGTCTTCCCAGCGCTTCCTTGTGAACGCCTTCTATTGCCTTTGAATAACTAGGCTAAGACACAGTAAAAAAAGCTCAATGGAGGACAAAAAATGCAACAATTTTTAGCCCACAGATAAGTGAAGCGAGTGATGGAGATACCCCACTTTAAATTTTCTGGCCTGTATTTTTTAAAAACAGCGAAAGAGTGTGAATAACTAGGCTAAAAAAATATTTAGACTTGAGAGTCCTCAGTGGTTGATACCTTTTAATGGCTAACTGAAAAGATGGTAACAAATTGCAAGCTTTCGAGACTACTCCGGTCTCTTCATCAGGCAAAGACTAAAACAAGACTAAAGACTAAAACTTTATGTAACTAGGCTAAGACACATAAAAAAAAAGTTCAATGGAGCCCTAAAAATCCCCCATTTTTAGCCCACAGATAGGTGAGGCGTGTGATGGAGGTACCAGACTTTAAATTATCTGGCCTGTATTCTTTTTAGAAGCAGCAAAATAGTGTGAATAAGTAGGCTAAGACACAGCAAAAACAGTTCAATGGAGCGCAAAAAATGCCCCAATTTTTAGCCCACAGATAGGTGAGGCATGTGACAGAGATACCAGGCTTTAAATTATCTGGTCCGTATATATTTTACACTGCAAAATTGTGTCAATAAGTAGGCTAAGACACAGCAAAAAAAAACTAAACGGAGAGCTGAAATGGCTCTATTTTGAGCGCAATGATATGTGATGCCTGTGACGCAGATACCCCACTTTAAAATATCTGGCCTGTTTTGTTTGTTTGTTTTTTGGTAGCAAAATAGTGTCAATAACTAGACTAACACACAACAAAAAAAAATTCAGTGGACCCATTACATGGCAAAACTTTGAGCACAATGATAGGCGATCCGTGTGGTGGACAAAAGACAGTGTAAAATATCTGGCCTGTAGGTAAATATTTTTTTTTAAGCAAACTGGTGTCAAGAACTTGTACAAGACACTCCAAAACAGTATCACCAAAATGGCAGAATTTTATGTGCACTCAGTAGTGTTGAGCGATACTGCTCGATATCTAAAAATATCGTATCGAAATGGTATCGCCGATATCACTAAATATCGTCGATATCCGATTCTGATACCGGAAGTCCCATGTAAGTCTATGGGAACAAAATATCGCAACAAAAAAAACCCTTTCTTTCGTTGTAAACACAAAATATACACACATAGAATACATATATATATATATATATATATATATATATATATATACATGTCATTGTGACATATATATATATACATATATTTATAGTTTATACACTTCTACATAGTAAAATAAACTCTGATTCAATTGCCGGGTAAAGCCGTGACATACCCATAGAAGTCGACGGGCTCGGTGCCGAGTACCCCCAAAACCTCTGGCTCTGTGCGACTCAACTTGGGCGTCACGAACAGGATTCTGTAGCTCGCTATAAGCGAGTCCTGTGTGCCTGAATTGAACTGGTTTTGTGCTTGAGAATTGCTAAAATCATCAGAGAATGTAATTGCCATTTTTCAGCCATATCTGCGTCACGACGAGGCACTGGTGAAGAAGAAGGGCGTGCTCTTCGTGGGTGTGTCATGTGTGCATTGCCACGAAGATCGTCGCGGTTGCACATTTTGACTTCTCACAGCTGAGCTGCTGTTTCTTTGTGTTTGGCAGCTAGGGAGTTAATTCTGTCTGTGCTCGGTGCTGGGACTGGGTGCAGTTTCTTCCCGGCTGCAATTGATTATTTGTTGATTGGTTTCCTTTAAATTCCTGGTTGTCTGCTTGGGGAGTTGCCAGTGAAACCTTCATGCAGACCACAGATAGGAATGAATCTGTATAGACTTTAGTTGTGAGCTCCTTAGTTGTTCTAAGCTCAACTTGGTTAGAGTTTATTTCCCAGACCATTTATGTTCCTTTGGTGTTTGAGTGTGTATGCAAGCGAGTGTTATCCTGTCTGTCTTATATGTCTAATCTGTGTATTTAGCTGAGATCAGCCCATATCCCTTTGGTGGTAGTCAGGATCCTTCTTAGGACTGATTACAGGGTTCAGGGTCTGATAGGAGACAGGGTTAGGTTGGAGACTTGGACCTCTGAACCATTATCAGTACCTCCAAGGTGAGGGATTAGTTAGGACCCCAGTTTAGGGTCAGGTTAGATCCCGGTCCACCTCTTTCCTGTTTCAGCTCATCAAGTCCTCAAGATTAACCCTGAGTTCAGCAGATATCGTGTCAGGTAAATCTATTCTATACTTACATGCTGATGTTGCTATACTAGTTGTTGTATAGAGTGTTGTTCCTGTATTAATAGTTTACTGACATTGTATACATATCATTAGACAGCGTGACATTTTCACTGGCCATAAAAATTATCTCCAGTTACCATGGATCCAGTAGCCCAGCTGGCTCTGCAGTTGCAGGGATTATCCATGGAGCTGACGGACATTAAGTCCAAAGTTTTGTCTCCCCTGGAGCAAACCAGAGTTGAACCTAAAGTAGCTCTCCCGGACAGGTTCACTGGTGGGCAAGACAAATTTTTTCACCTTCCGGGAGGCATGTAAATTGTATTTTCGGCTTCGGCCTCGATCATCAGGGAGTGAGGAGCAGAGAGTGGGAATTGTTATCTCACTTCTGCAAGGGGACCCTCAATCCTGGGCATTTTCCCTTCCTCCGGGATCCCCGGCTCTACTGTCTGTAGATCAATTTTTTACTGCCCTGGGATTGGTATATGATGACCCAGATCGGGTCTCTCTTGCTGAGACAAAATTACGTAAGATACAGCAGGGAGATCGTCCGGCAGAGGAATTTGCTTCTGAGTTTCGTAGATGGGCCACAGATACTCAGTGGAATGACCCAGCTCTTAGGAGCCAGTTTTGTCATGGGCTTTCTGATAAATTAAAAGACGTTTTGGCTCAGTATGAGTCTCCTCCTTCTCTGGAGGCTGCTATGGCCTTAGCTATCCGTACTGATAGACGGCTTCGGGAGAGGGGTGAGGTAACCCCACTCCCTGTTGTTTCTCCACCTACCACTAAAGTCCCTTATGTTGAGGTTCCCCTTGTCTGTTCGGATGAGCCTATGCAGTTGGGAGGGACATCATTTCGTAGGAGGGGATTGGCGGTACGCCGCAGGACTAGAAGATGTTTTTTCTGCGGGAAAGAGGGACATTTTGTTGGAGAATGTCCATCCCGTGCCTTGTTGAGCCAAAAGTCGCCGGAAAACTGTTAATCCCAGGTTGTGTGGTGGACGACAACCTGGGAGTATGTATTTCATCCGCCAGTTCTTCTCAGTTCCTTGTACCAGTGGAGGTGGTAGTTGGTACGAGAGTGGAGAGATTGTCTGTTCTTCTTGATAGTGGTTCCGGGGCTAATCTGGTTGACGCTCAGTTTGCTCAGGCTCAAGGTATGCATCTGAGTGTATTGGTCAAACCGATCAATATATTCTCCATTGACGCCAGGCCTCTCGGCCAAGGTAGCTTTGTTCATGAGGTTCATAACATTGACCTTCGGGTAGGGGCAATACATAGGGAACAATTATCTTGTTATGTGTTGGAGGGTCTACCTACTCCCATTGTGTTGGGACTTCCTTGGTTGGTTAAACATAACCCTGTGATTAATTGGCAGTCCAGAGAAATAAGCCAATGGGGTGAGTTTTGCAAAAGCAACTGCATGAACACAGTCATCAGTGCGGTCGTGCCTAGTACATTGCCTCCTTTTTTGGAGGATTTTGGGGATGTTTTCTCTGAGGAGGGGTGTCAGGAGTTGCCTCCTCATCGCGTGTATGACTGCTCTATTAATCTCCTTCCTGATGCTAAGTTGCCTAAAGCTAGGTTGTATAATCTTTCTGGTCCTGAGAGGCAGGCTATGAAAGATTATATTTCTGAAAGTCTGGCCAAAGGGCATATTAGACCTTCATCTTCCCCAGTAGCCGCGGGGTTCTTCTTTGTGAAGAAGAAAGATGGAGGCCTACGCCCTTGCTTGGATTTCCGCGAACTTAATCGGATTACTGTTCGAGATCCGTATCCACTCCCTCTTATTCCTGATCTCTTCAATCAAATTGTTGGCGCCAAATGGTTCTCTAAATTGGATCTCAGGGGGGCGTATAATCTGATTAGGATATAAAGAGGGGGATGAGTGGAAAACGGCGTTTAACACGCCGGAGGGACATTATGAGAACCTAGTCATGCCTTTTGGTCTGACTACTGCACCAGCAGTATTCCAACATTTTGTTAATGACATTTTTCGTCACCTTGTGGGGCTGTTTGTGGTTGTATATTTGGACGACATTTTAATTTACTCGCCAGATCTTGTGTCTCATCAGGAGCATGTGAGACAGGTGTTGCAGATCTTGCGAGACAATAAACTATACGCCAAACTGGAGAAGTGTGTATTTGCCGTACAGGAACTTCAGTTTTTGGGTTTTTTGGTGTCAGCCTCCGGTTTCCGTATGGACCCTGAAAAGGTGAGAGCAGTGCTTGAATGGGATCAGCCAGGGGATCTTAAGGCTCTGCAGCGTTTTTTGGGGTTTGCTAACTACTACCGGAAATTTATTTGTAATTTCTCATCTGTCGTCAAACCTCTCACTGACATGACAAGAAAAGGGACGGATTTTTCTAAATGGTCGGACAAAGCTTGTCAAGCCTTTTCCTCTTTGAAGAAATGTTTTGCTTCGGCACCCGTTCTCATCCAACCAGATGCATCTCAGCCGTTCATTGTGGAGGTGGATGCGTCTGACGTAGGGGTGGGTGCTATATTGTCCCAGGGTCCGTCCCCTGGTAAATGGCATCCGTGCGCTTTCTTTTCTAAGAAATTGTCGTCCGCCGAAAGGAATTATGATATCGGCAATAGGGAACTTTTGGCCATTAAGTTAGCTTTTGAAGAATGGCGTCACTTTTTGGAGGGGGCAGTCCACCCGGTTACCGTTATTACTGATCACAAGAACCTGTTGTATTTGGAATCCGCTAAGCGTCTGAATTCCAGACAAGCTCGATGGTCGTTGTTTTTTACCAGGTTTAATTTTGTCGTCACTTATCGCCCGGGGTCTAAGAATGTAAAGGCTGATGCCTTGTCTCGCAGTTTCCCAGGGGCTGGGAAAACGGATGACCCGAGTCCTATCCTTCAGGAGGGGGTGGTAGTGTCGGCTGTATTTTCTGAGCTTGAGGAGGAGGTGTTAGAGGCTCAGGGGGACGCCCCTGCAGGACCTCCAGGGAGACTGTTTGTCCCAAATCTGTTGAGACAAAAGGTTATTGAGGCACATCATAATTCTGCTCTAGCAGGACATCCAGGGAGTAAGGCTACTTTAGATCTCCTTTCTCGCCGGTTTTGGTGGCCTAATGCTAATAAAGATGTTATAACTTTTGTCGCGTCATGTGGGGTGTGTGCTCGCTCTAAAACCCCTCATACCCGTCCGTCTGGGACCCTTTTACCCTTGAAACTTCCGGAGCGTCCATGGACTCATTTATCTATGGACTTCATTACGGACCTTCCTCCGTCGTCAGGGAATACTGTCATACTGGTGGTTGTTGACAGGTTCAGTAAGATGGCACATTTCGTTGCTCTTCCTGCACTCCCTAATGCTAAAACTCTGGCGCAGGTGTTCATTAGGGAGATCGTTAGACTTCATGGGTTGCCTTCTGATGTGGTGTCAGATAGGGGGTCTCAGTTTGTGTCCAAATTTTGGAGGGCATTTTGTTTACGTCGGGGGATGCAATTGTCATTTTCCTCGGCTTTTCATCCGCAGACCAATGGTCAGACAGAGCATCTGAATCAGAGCTTAGAGACATATCTCCGGTGTTTTGTTTCAGAGAACCAAGAGGACTGGTCTTCTTTCTTGCCTCTGGCAGAGTTCGCTCTTAACAACAGGCGGAGCGAGTCCACTGGTAAGTCCCCGTTTTTTGGGGCATATGGTTTCCATCCCCAGTTTTGTACTTTCAATGGGGGGGGCCCTTCTGGGGTTCCTGAGGAGGAGCGTTTCTCGTCGTCACTTGCTTCTGTGTGGAGAGGTGTATTGAATAATCTGAGTGCGATGGGGAACCGTTACAAACGTATGGCTGATAGGAGGAGAGTTTCTGGTCCAGATCTGAATGTGAACGATCTGGTATGGTTGTCTACCAGGAATATAAAACTTAAAGGTGCCCTCCTGGAAACTGGGTCCCAGATTCATCGGGCCGTACAGGATCAGTTCCATAATTAATCCTGTGGCATTTCGTCTGGACCTCCCTCCTACGTTTAAAATTCATAATGTGTTCCACAAGTCATTACTTAAAAGGTATGTGGCACCAGTCATACCGTCACCTCTACCTCCTCCTCCTGTGTTGGTCAATGGTAACTTGGAATTTCAAGTATCAAAGATCATTGACTCACGTCTGAATCGCCGGTCCCTTCAGTACTTGGTGCATTGGAAGGGGTATGGTCCAGAGGAGAGGACTTGGGTCCCTGCGTCTGATGTTAACGCAGATCGTTTGGTTCGGACCTTCCACAGAACTCACCCGGGCAGGCCTGGCCCTGAGGATCCGGAGGCCCCTCGTAGAAGGGGGGGTACTGTCATGTGTGCATTGCCACGAAGATCGTCGCGGTTGCACATTTTGACTTCTCACAGCTGAGCTGCTGTTTCTTTGTGTTTGGCAGCTAGGGAGTTAATTCTGTCTGTGCTCGGTGCTGGGACTGGGTGCAGTTTCTCCCTGCTGCAATTGATTATTTGTTGATTGGTTTCCTTTAAATTCCTGGTTGTCTGCTTGGGGAGTTGCCAGTGAAACCTTCATGCAGACCACAGATAGGAATGAATCTGTATAGACTTTAGTTGTGAGCTCCTTAGTTGTTCTAAGCTCAACTTGGTTAGAGTTTATTTCCCAGACCATTTATGTTCCTTTGGTGTTTGAGTGTGTATGCAAGCGAGTGTTATCCTGTCTGTCTTATATGTCTAATCTGTGTATTTAGCTGAGATCAGCCCATATCCCTTTGGTGGTAGTCAGGATCCTTCTTAGGACTGATTACAGGGTTCAGGGTCTGATAGGAGACAGGGTTAGGTTGGAGACTTGGACCTCTGAACCATTATCAGTACCTCCAAGGTGAGGGATTAGTTAGGACCCCAGTTTAGGGTCAGGTTAGATCCCGGTCCACCTCTTTCCTGTTTCAGCTCATCAAGTCCTCAAGATTAACCCTGAGTTCAGCAGATATCGTGTCAGGTAAATCTATTCTATACTTACATGCTGATGTTGCTATACTAGTTGTTGTATAGAGTGTTGTTCCTGTATTAATAGTTTACTGACATTGTATACATATCATTAGACAGCGTGACAGGGTGTCACTCGGCGCGAAAACGATGGCCGACCACTGTAAATGGTACTGCAATGTAACATCGTGCCCCACAGCTCTTCAGTTCCGCCTCCTCATCCTCCTCAGTGTGCGGAAACTAACACGAAGGTCCCGCCTCCCTACAAAAGAGGGGCCCTCTCCAGATGCTAATGACACATGTGACTTGGCAGAGATGGCTAATGGACACGAGCAGAAGTGTGAAGGGATGGAGCAGTCAGAGCTCTCCCCCCACGGAAACGACCCGATCGCCACGGAACCACCGTTGGGCACCCGGCCTGGAAACCCTCCTACGCTGCAAGAAGCGGAGGATACCCTAAGAGGCCTGGCCCGGCACCGGGAGGAGGTCGCCAGGATGGAAGCCAGCTGGCGTGCCCTAAAAATAAACTTGGAGCGGCGCCAATCCCTCTTACCTGAAGTGTCTGTACCGGAAGGTGAGGCACCCGTTCTAGTAGAGGAGCCCTTGCAATGTGATCCGGTTGACGTTGTCGCAGTGGAGGCACCCGTTCCTGCAAAAAACTCTGCACCGGCAGCACCCCAGATCCCGCTGTCTGCCCCCATCGCTGAGACAGAAGAAGCGACACCCGTCCTCATGGAGGAGGCCGCGCAGGCACCAGAGGTCTACCTGCCTGTACCGGAGCCCCGACTGTCATCTGTTCCAGAGCCGGCTGCTTCCTCCGCAGGTGAGCGCCGCCAGGACTGGGGGCGCCAGGAGAGCTGCCGCAAACCGGACACTGTAAGCTGCAGTTTAATGGTGGAGACATGGAGCTGCTGGTGGAGGAGAATTTCAACCGGCGTCAGGAGGAAGAGTGGAAACGTTGGGAGCGGGAAGCAGAGCGACAAAGGGAGCAGCGAGAAACCCAAAAGCTTCGCCAACGTCAGCTGGGGAGGACCGGGCAGATAAGGACCGGATGAGAAAAGATAAAGGAACCCTGTGTGAGCCGCGGCGTAAGGGTGCAGTACGGAGCTTTAAATTGAAAGGTGGTTGGGGCTTCATCCAGGAGCATGGACTTTATTTAGAAGTTTTTGTGAACCGGCGGGACGTGGAGGCTCACCTCCCAGAAGGACACCCGGGGAGGGACCTATTGCCAGGAGACTTGGTGACTTACACCCGACACTGGGGTTACAATGGATGGTACGCCCTAAATGTTACCAGGTGCGACCCCTACTCCCCAGAGTGTCAGGAACCTGTGAGACCCTCGGAGCCTTCAGCCTCCCACAACCAGGCCTCTGCAAAAGTGCCCACCCCACGCCGTAAATCTCCCCAGCCTCCCTCAGTGGTCTCCTCAGCAGCCCCAGCTATGGACATGATAAGTATAGCTGGCCCGTACCCGGCGCCTGTTAGGCCCCCTGGGGTTCGTTCAGTCCGGGACATAGGGTTCCAGACCCGGAGGGAGATGAAAGAGGTGGCCACACAGACCCAGATAGCGGGTCACGACTTGACTGTACAGGCCACACGACGTCATCAGTTCCTGGTGGTCCTTGGTGCCTCGGATGTTTGGCAAGCATCAGAAGAGTACCAGGTGGTACCTGGAACACCCCTGCCAAAGAATTATAAATAACCCGGACAGGGTCCCTGTATGTAAATAGTTAAATTGTTTATGTACCCGGACGGGTGAATGTTCATAAAAAAGTTTTTTTAATTTAATAAAAAAAAAAAAAAACACAGTTTTCATTACTTTTATTACAGTCTCATCCTGCGACGCCATCGATCTCCTGTAAAAAAATGAAAAAAAAAAAAAAAAAAAGTATACCACCTGACCGACGCAGTCCATAGTAACGAGTGTCCCACGACGATCCAGCTCTGCTACATCAGAATGACAGGCAGAGCCTGTCATCCCGGCGCAGCACAGCTGATTACCTGCTTCCCCGGCGGTGACGTCATCGGACTGGTTTACGGCCGGGATTACCCTGCAGTCACTGCAGTTATCGCGAAAAACTGCATGTGACCGCCAGGGAGAAGATAATGGCGGCCATCAAGCAGTCCAGGACGTGACCGCCGGAGATCTTCTGCCAGGTAAGTGCCGCTGACTCCTGACAGACCCGACCGACGGACACTCACAGTGACAGTGACAAATCCGATTCCGGTATTCGATAAGACGAAAATATCGAAACGAATTATCGAAAGGCCGATAGAGCTAATATCGGCCGATACCCGATATTTGCAGTATCGTATCTCTCAACACTAGCACTCAGATGTGATCTCTGTGACAGCCAAACCCAATTTTAAAATAGCTCTATTTTAACGCTGTACTATGGAAAGGATCTGGCTGTATTCTGCAGTGCCAACAAGCAAATGGAGAAAAAAAAGTGTGTTCTGGATTGCTAAATAAAATAATCAGGACTAAGATGCAAAAACAAATTATTCCTGGCCACTGATACCTGGGGCTATGTGTGGCCCAGATGCGCTTGGTGACACATGTTCCCTGGAGGATGCACAGAAAGGTAATGCACAAACACCTGATATTCATTCACACTCCACACTTCCCTATATATGCCACTAGAGGGAGCCTTAGAATATATAAGGGTGTAGGAGACGTAGCAGTAGGTCTTTTCTAGTCAGAGCTTTGTCTGAGCCAGTGCGAGTTCAGATGGTTGGTGATTCCTGTCAGATGAGACAGAGGAAGAAAGACAAGCTGTTACCTCATAACAGGCTGACTGTTGGTTCCCTATGAACGTGGAAAGTGACTCTCAGAGTGTGCACGAAATCAGTCTGACGGAAGGTCCTGATAGCTACTCTGGACAGAGCCTATGAAGGAGAAGAAGGAAGGGAGCTACAGTTATTATAACAACGAGTCGACTGAGGAACGGTCAGTGAGCGGAGATAGAAGGAAGCTGACGACTACACCTACTGTTGCCTGTGCTTATGTTAAGGGTGTGAGTAGGGCGACAGGCGAGTGGTAAAAGGAAGAAAGAGTGACTGAGGGGAAATAGCAACGATAGCTGACCTCCACTCTGCCCAACCGGACACCGGGTCCGAGCTTGCTAGTTCCTTCACGGCTAGTGGGAGAAACCGGACACCCTGCTGGACTTCAGGTCGCAGAGGGGCCCTACAGTGCTGATACGTAACCGGGATCAGGAAGAACAGGAGTCTAGCAGGACGCTGCAGATACAGACTTAGTTCTTGCCAAAAGAAGGCTCCACCACAATGTCGGCCGGGCGTAGCTGTTCTATACGGAGTTAAACTTAGCTTCATGCAAGTTGGAAACTCACACACATTAAGAAGTAAGGAGGCCTTAAACCTACTCAGTGATTACTGGATGTGCATCCTCCACCCTGAGCAGCTTCCCGGGAAATGCCTGCAAACATCACCAGTAAAGGTATGGAAAGAGACTGACTTGTGTGTGTCTGCCTTATTGCCTGCACCCTGCACCGCCATATACCTAGAGCGACCAGTCTTACCTGTGGAAGACTTAACATCTTGCTGCCCAGTAACAACCCCTCTGAGGATTCACCCTGCAGCGCTGGTCACTCTGATCAGAAACCACAGGTGGCGTCATGAACATTACTAAATCCCCTGTAAATTTCCCCCCTTGAATGAGCGCCCAGGGCAACGGACCGAGCCGCGCTACCCATGACCTCTCCCCCATTGAAGTGAACGGGCTCGGTGCCGAGTACCCCATAAGCCCTGGTACGTGTGCGACTCATCTTTGGCGTCACGAACAGGATCCAAAGCTTACTAAATGTGAGTCCTGTGTGCCTAGAATTGGACTGTTTTGAGCAAAAAGACTGTGTTGCTGTTGTTTGATTTTTGGCGCCATTTTCCGCCATTTTGCCGCCATATTCGCGCCCTGAGGCGCTGGTGAAGAAGGTGGGCGGACCTTCGTGGGCGTACCCCCCCTGTGGCGTGAAAGTTATGGCCGCCTTATCCAAATGCTACTATAATGTCCGAGCCTGCCCTACTGCAAGAGAGATCCGCCTCCTCTTCATCCTCTATGCCAAAAAGAGAAAGCGAAAGTCCCGCCTCCACGGAAGACCAGATTGTTCCAGATGGGAAACACAGTCTGGCCTGGAGTGAGATGGCGGAAGGACAGGAGACGCTGTGTGGAGGAATGGCGGTGCGCAGACCCCGTTCCCCTGAAGAGCTGCTTCCTGTGCCTGAACCGTCCCCAGGTCGGGCGGATGACCAAAGAATGCAAAAAGTGGAGGAGGTGGATGCGGTGCTGAGGGACATGGCCCGACACCGCGCAGAAATGGAGGCGATGGAGCAAAGCTGGCGTGCCCTGAAACAGCGGCTGCTGTGGGACGCGACGCTCTCCCCGCAAGATGCGCAAATGGCACCCGCGCCACCACTGGACCCAGCGGCTGATGAACCACCGGAGGCCGGCCCCGAAAGAGCTGATCCTGACTCCACCGAGGAAGCGGCGGGAGGGAAGGAGGCTGAGGAGGCCCTGCCCGGACTAGAACGCCAGCCAGGCCTGGAACCAGAGGCCGCAGCGGAATGCAGTCCCCCGGTAGGGACGACGACGGAAGACACTCAGCCGCAGGTGATGGAGATCGACTGGGAGGAGATGGAGTACCTGGACAACGAGGAATACGTCGCCCAGATGGAGAATGAGTGGCGACACCGTGAGCAGGAGCAGCGGCAGCAGCAGGAGCAGAGAGAGGTGCAGCAGCTTTACTGGAGGGACCGGGAGCAGAATCTTGCGGACAAGAAGATCGTCCGGCGAGATAAAGGTACGCTCCAGGAACCGCGGCGCCAGGGGACGGTGTGTGCCTCTAAGGCCCGAGGAGTTTGGGGTTACATATGCGAGCCCGGGTTCTCTCAAGAGATCTTTGTTCACTGCTGCGATGCGGGGTTCAACCTGTTAAAAGGGGATGTTGTCACCTACACGCGACACTGGGGTCTTAAGGGGTGGTATGCCCTGAATGTCTCCCGAGTCAGCGACCCCGTCCCTGAAGCTGGAAACGTACCCCGTGTCTCAGTGTCCCAGGCCCCAGCCACATCAGCGCCACTCCGTGCACCTGCATTTTACCCTGCATCCTACTCTGCAATGCAACAGGCTAGTGCGTCCCCAACTAAGCCACTGCACACATCTGCGTTATCATTGGAAACGCTACGGAGCGCGACGGCTACAGCGATTCAAAATGAGCCAAATCTGTATTCAGAAGAGGCACCTGTAAGGCCTCCAGCAAATCGCAAAATTGAAAAAAGGACTGTAGCTACCCAGACCCAGGTAGCAGGACATGATCTCTTGGTGATGCGTTCCAGAGCGCACCGCATACTTCCAGCCCCAGGTATGGAAGGTGTAACCACAATATCCAAAGAAGAACAGTAGGACCCAGACACTGTTTACTGCAACTGTAAAAAGTTAAGAAGAATTGCACTTTATTGTGAATGTGATAAATGTCTGAAATAGTATACCCCAGTTGGGTAATGTGACGTGTTAATGTGATATGATAGAAATGTGATTTTTCTAGAAATGTTCTTATGCCAAGGACTGCGTGCTGAGGACTCTTGCAGCACAGAACTTTAGTTGTAAATAGTTAGCACTTCGGTGCCCCATCTTTGGTTTTACGTAAAGCCATACTACCTCAGAAGAAAAACCCGTATGGTGTGGCCTTGAGTGAGGTTTGCAGCAAGTAAGTCCTGCAGCCCACCCAGGACCCCCGTGGGAGGTTTGGTGCGGGTCCTCCACAAGAATATTGTATTTATTGTGAGAAAGTATTTTGATATTTTTCTATTTGCAATTTGTACACATTGTAACGTTAAAGTGTCCTCACCTCCCGCAAGGGATGAGTTATGTTATTGTTGTTATTATAAAAAAATTGTTTTCTTTTTCAGCCCGGGAGTGCTGAATATAACTATGGGGGGATGTGTGGCCTAGCTGCGCTTGGTGACACATGTTCCCTGGAGGATGCACAGAAAGGTAATGCACAAACACCTGATATTCATTCACACTCCACACTTCCCTATAGTGCCACTAGAGGGAGCCTTAGAATATATAAGGGTGTGGGAGACGTAGGAGTAGGTCTTTTCTAGTCAGAGCTTTGTCTGAGCCAGTGCGAGTTCAGATGGTTGGTGATTCCTGTCAGATGAGACAGAGAAAGAAAGACAAGCTGTTACCTCATAACAGGCTGACTGTTGGTTCCCTATGAACGTGGAAAGTAACTCTCAGAGTGTGCACGAAATCAGTCTGACGGAAGGTCCTGATAGCTACTCTGGACAGAGCCTATAAAGGAGAAGAAGGAAGGGAGCTACAGTTATTATAACAACGAGTCGACTGAGGAACGGTCAGTGAGCGGAGATAGAAGGAAGCTGACGACTACACCTACTGTTGCCTGTGCTTATGTTAAGGGTGTGAGTAGGGCGACAGGCGAGTGGTAAAAGGAAGAAAGAGTGACTGAGGGGAAATAGCAACGATAGCTGACCTCCACTCTGCCCAACCGGACACCGGGTCCGAGCTTGCTAGTTCCTTCACGGCTAGTGGGAGAAACCGGACACCCTGCTGGACTTCAGGTCGCAGAGGGGCCCTACAGTGCTGATACGTAACCGGGGTCAGGAAGAACAGGAGTCTAGCAGGACGCTGCAGATATAGACTTAGTTCTTGCCAAAAGAAGGCTCCACCACAATGTCGGCCGGGCGTAGCTGTTCTATACGGAGTTAAACTTAGCTTCATGCAAGTTGGAAACTCACACACATTAAGAAGTAAGGAGGCCTTAAACCTACTCAGTGATTACTGGATGTGCATCCTCCACCCTGAGCAGCTTCCCGGGACATGCCTGCAAACATCACCAGTAAAGGTATGGAAAGAGACTGACTTGTGTGTGTCTGCCTTATTGCCTGCACCCTGCACCGCCATATACCTAGAGAGACTAGTCTTACCTGTGGAAGACTTAACATCTTGCTGCCCAGTAACAACCCCTCTGAGGATTCACCCTGCAGCGCTGGTCACTCTGATCAGAAACCACAGGTGGCGTCACGAACATTACTAAATCCCCTGTAAATATCCCCCCTTGAATGAGCGCCCAGGGCAACGGACCGAGCCGCGCTACCCGTGACCTCTCCCCCATTGAAGTGAACGGGCTCGGTGCCGAGTACCCCATAAGCCCTGGTACGTGTGCGACTCAGCTATGTACATACGGTCAATATCTGCAATAGACAGTAGCAGCAGCAGACAGTAATGAAATGGACTATCTTGCTGTATGCAATAAAGTATGCCACATACACTGCCTGCCTAGCACTGATATCTATAAACCCACATACACTGCATGCCTGCCTAGCACTGATATCTATATACACACATACAATGCCAGCCTGCTTAGCACTGATATCTATATATCCACATACACTGCATGCCTGCCTACTACTGATATATATCCCGTAATTAGTCCTTAGAAGAACTGCTGGTTTAGCTGGATTTGTGGATTCAACAATGGTATACCCAAAAAAACTGATATCCCACCTATTCTGTCCTTATGTCTGCAGCAACTCTCCCTACACTGGTGATTCCAGAGCTGACTGTGACAAGCAGGGCGGCAATAGGTCTGATATAGACCTGATGATGCTGTGCGGCCAGCCAATCACTGTAATGCCACCACCTTCATGGCTTCGGCATTACAGTGTGTGGCAGACAATCCCTGCATGTTTATTAGTGCTCTAAAGAGCACCAAGCATGCACGGCAGGGACCAGAGCTCCCACCGAGCAAACCTGGAAATGCTCAGCATGCTCACTCATCACTAATTATTAGGTGTCAATTTTTGTGTTCCTTGTACATTTATGTTTCAATACAGTATTATGTAGTCTGTGAACATTTGTGTGATCTTTAAAAGCAAAAGCTTTTAAAAATTTTGTATACTTTCATTTCTCAGATATACAGTGTGATGTGGTCTGTGAACATTTCTGAGACTGTTAAGCAGTTAAAAAGTTTTTAAAAATTTTGTAGGCTTCCATTTCTCAGACATACAGTTTACATGGTCTGTGAATATTTCTGTGATCTCTAAAAGTGAACAAAAGCTTTTAAAAATGTTGTAGGCTTCCATTTCTCAGACAAACAATGTTATGTGGTTTGTGAACATTTGTGTCATCTTTTAAAGTTAACAAATGCTTTTAAAAAATTTGTACTCTTGCATTTCTCAGACATGCAGTGTTACGTGGTCTGCAAACATTTCCCTGATATCTAAAACAGAGAAAAAGCTTTGAAATATTTTTTATGTTTGAATTTGATTGTCATCCATACACTTTTTCGTTCTCTCTGTTACATTACTGTAAAGTAAACTACATTTGATTGCTGCAGGTGACCAATTTTTTTCTTTTATTAAAAATAAACTTGGTTTCAAGAGACCTAACAGTTACAAAATGTGTAAAGCCTGCATTAAAGGATGGGTAATTGGAATTGCTGATGATGTGCACGCAGTTGCCAAAGATATGGGGCAGGTGTGACTACGCCTGTTGCAGGAGCACAACAAACACGCCCATCATGCATAGGTTCCTGTCCCATTTTGCAGGGAGGGACGGTACACCACTTCTGAAACCAGAGCATCGCAAAGAGGTGGTCGGTTGGATAGCAGATAATGCTTCCAGCAGGCCTGACAGCACCACACAGTCTTCCACATGGTCCAGTCTTACCAGCCTAAAGTCCGGATCACTTAATCCTCACCCTGATCCTCCTTTTCTTCACCATCTTAAGTCCCAGGAAACTAGTGACCTCCTAGAAGCTCTTTACCAAAATATTTCTTGATTGTGGCCTTTCAACCTGCATGCTCCAAGAGGGATAGGAGGACATGTGATGCACAAATCTTAGAGCAGACATAACTACAAGAACATGACAGTGGGGAATGGCAAATTTAGGATAGGAGGAAGATGATGATGAGACACAATTGTTGCTAAGTCTTGTTGTTGTTAAGTCACTAAGTCAGAAGGACCAGGGTGTGGTGGTAGAAGACAAAGTGGTGGATAACGATGTCACTGGGTAGCTAGCATGAAGAGTGAGGCCAGTAGCGCTGAGGGGGAGAGATAGGCAGTGGGGTGACCAGAGGGAGAAGGCAGGCAACTGTTCCGCAGAGGACCCACTTTCCTGAATTACTCCATCAGAGTTAGGTGTTCCTTAGTCTATGACTTTTTTAATGAGAGGTCTGAGACAAACAAAATGGTCATTTGAAACCTGTGCCATGCCAAGATCAGCAGGGACCTGACCAATAAGAACCTAACTGCCACCAGTTTGATCAGTCACGTCATCTAAGTACCCAACTCGGTGGGCAGAACGCCCGAGTCCACGATTGGCGCCATTGGGTGGACTCACTGCCTCTTCCCCTGTGCTAGGTGCTTCCCAATCCCCTGTCCAAAACACTGCCGCAGGTGATTCCTGCCCTGCACTTATCCTTGCACATTCTGACTTACCATCATGCGGCACTTCCAAATCCTTGTCCCAGCCCAGAGTCCAGCTTTCCCAGACCCTGTCGGCTCCCCGACCCAGTTCTTCTGCAACTCTGACTGGCATTCTCCTGATCCTTAGGCACATCCCTTCAGGTGATATGTACCACTCCAGATAGGCATTTCTTATTGGTCACTGTCACCAATCCTTCCTCTTGGCATACTTTATGCATTCATATCAGGCTGTCTCTCTTATTTTGGTAACAGCCTCAGCCTTTTACTATTGGTATTTCAGGTACTATTTCCTCATTGTTCGCCTTACCTATAATCAACTCAGTTCTTGATTTATTTGTCATTAATAGACCTTTATTACTGCTGGGTTTGCTTGTTGCACACTCAATATACCGCCATATGGTGCATTTTTATTGCCTCATTGGCATTCGTGTTTGGGACCTCATCATCATATCTTTTTAAATGTTTTTATATTCATGTGTTTGTTGTGTTGATTAGAGTTGAGCGATACTTTCCGATATCCTAAAGTATCGGAATCGGAATGGTATCGCCGATATCACTAAAATATCGGCGATACCCGATACCGATACCGGAAGTCCCATGTAAGTCTATGGGAACAAAATATCGCAACTAAAAAAAACCCATTCTTTCCTTGTAAACACTAAATATACACACATAGAATACATATATATATATATACATGTCATTGTGACATATATATATACATATATGTATAGTTTATACACTTCTACATAGTAAAATATCCTCTCATTCAATTGCCGGGTAAAGCCGGCTTCAGTGAAAAGACAGAAGCACCCGACATGAAATGACACTTGGTGTACATAGGGTTAACCATGTCTTTTCATGTCGTTTGCTATCTGATTTGCACAAACAATTAAATCAGACTATGTGTGCAAAATTTCACACCTGTAGGGGTTAATTAAAGGTGTAAATTCGTTGTAAAAAAAACGGACTTTTTTTGCTACGAATTTACACCTTTAATTAACCCCTACAGGTGTGAAATTTTGCACACATAGTCTGATTTAATTGTTTGTGCAAATTAGGCTGGAGTCACACACAACCACAAAAAATCGGTCCGTTTTAGACGGTCGACAATCGGATCAAAATAAAAACATCACACATCCTTCTGGCATCCGATTTTCCTTCAAAGATGCGATTTAATCGCATGTGTGTGTACCTTGTAACATCCGATTTTCATCCGACTTGCGAGATTTTCTCGCAGGCTTGCAAAACTGACATATAATGGATCCAAAAGAATAGTATTTAAATGCCAAAAGAAAGAATAGATATATACACATAGAGCACATATATATATATATATATATATATAATGTCATTGTGACATATATATATATATACATATATTTATAATTCTTACACTTCTACATACTGTTATAGCCGCTAATTCAATTGCCGGCTTCAGTGAAATCACAGAAGCCGACATGAAATGATACATTGTTTCCACACATTTAACCATGTAATTTCATGTATTTTTATATATGTTTGAAACATACAATTACATGAGTATATGTGTGCTAAATTTCAGACATGTAGGGGTTAATTAAAGGTGTAAATTCGTTAAAAAAAAATGCGTGGGCTCCCGCTGTATTTTCTCCACCAGACAGACAAAGCAAGCGAGTGGGGGCAGATAATAATAGCCTAGGGAGGGTACATTTTTTTTGTGCCCCCCTGGCTACTAACATCTGCCCCCAGACACCCCAGAAAGGGCAAATCTATAATTAGATTCGCCCTTTCTGGCACTTTGCCCGTCTATTCCCATTGCCCTGTAGCGGTGGCGAATGGGTTAATAAGGGGTTAAAATGACCTTGCAATTGAAAGGTCACTTTAAGCCAGGTTAATAATTGATAGCTGTCAATTAGGCAACTATCAATTATTAATCCTATTGTATGAAAGAAAAATCAAACACACACACTTTAATAAAAAATAAGTTTAATTAAATAATCACACAGTTTTTGACCATATTTTATTTTCCTGCTAAAACCATTTCCTGTAATAAAAATAAAATAAAAAAGCAAAATTATACTTACCAATCCGATGTACAGTCAGGTCCCACGGTGTAATCCATCAGAAAGGGTTAACAGGTTACAGGTCGCAGAGAGCTAATAATGCTGTCTCAGACCTGTATTCCCCTGAATGAATAACTTCCTCTCCCAGCGAAAGTAGAGGAATAGATTCATGAATGGAGCTTAATTGATTTCTTGCCAATTTAACTTTAGTGACCTGACCTAAAGGGAAAGTGGACACAATCAATTAAGCTTCATTCATGAAACACATCCTCTCCTGTCGCCAGGAGAGGAACTTATTCATTCATGAGCTTTGAGCTGAGCATGCAGGATTACTTGCACTGCTTGGCTCAAAGCTAGTTAACCCTTTGTGAAGGATTACAGCGTGGGACGTGACAGATCGGCGGAATAGGTAAGAATAATGTTGTTTTATTTCTTTTTCTTTATTTTAGGAGATCAATGGCTTCGCACGGATTTAGTGTAAAATAAAATATGGTCAAAAAAATGTGTTTTTATTTCATTAAAATTATTTATTCTTAAAGTGTGTGTGTTTTTTTATTTACTTCAATAGGATTAATAATTGATAGTTGTCTAATTGACAGCTATCAATCATTAACCTGCCTTAAGGTCACCTTTCAATTGCAAGGTGACAGTAAGGTGAGATTAACCCATTCGCCACCGCTACAGGGCAATGGGAATAGACGGGCAAAGTGCCAGAAAGGGCGAATCTAATTATAGATTTGCCCTTTCTGGGGTGTCTGGGGGCAGATGTTAGTAGCCAGGGGGGGCACAAAAAAATGCACCTTCCCTGGGCTATTATTATCTGCCCCCACTCGCTTTGCTTTGTCTGTCTGGTGGAGAAAATACAGCGGGAGCCCACGCATTTTTTTTCAACGAAATTACACCTTTAATTAACCCCTACATGTCTGAAATTTTGCACAAATACACTCATGTAATTGTATGTTTCAAACATATATAAAAATACATGAAATTACATGGTTAAATGTGTGGAAACAATGTATCATTTCATGTCGGCTTCTGTGATTTCACAAAACCCGGCAATTGAATTAGCGGCTATTACAGTATGTAGAAGTCTAGGAACTATAAATATATGTATATATACATGTCACAATGACATGTATATATATATGTATGTGTTCTATGTGTATATATCTATTCTTTCTAGTCTTTATTAAAGCTGTCAGTGTGATTTTACAGTATAGGCGGGGATGAATTGCCGGCTTTTCTAAAGGACACCGATGCGATTTCATCGCAAGTCACACAGTGTGGTCCGTTTGTAATCAGATTTTTCATCGCTCCCATAGACTTGCATTGGCGATTGTCGACCGACAATCGGTGACAATCGCAGCATGCTGCGATTGTACACGGATGTTTAAAACGGACCACAAAAAATCTGATACTGGGAGCTGCTCCATAGATTAACATAGGTCCGACTGCAATGCGATATTTCATCGCATTGCAGTCGTCCGATTTTGTCGCCAGTGTGACTCCGGCCTTAGATAGCAAAGGACATGAAAAGACATGGTTAACCCTATGTACACCAAGTGTCATTTCATGTCGGGTCACCCGACATGAAATGACACTTGGTGTACATAGGGTTAACCATGTCTTTTCATGTCCTTTGCTATCTAATTTGCACAAACAATTAAATCAGACTATGTGTGCAAAATTTCACACCTGTAGGGGTTAATTAAAGGTGTAAATTCGTTGTAAAAAAAACGGACTTTTTTGCTACGAATTTACACCTTTAATTAACCCCTACAGGTGTGAAATTTTGCACACATAGTCTGATTTAATTGTTTGTGCAAATTAGATAGCAAAGGACATGAAAAGACATGGTTAACCCTATGTACACCAAGTGTCATTTCATGTCGGGTTCTGCATTTTCACAAAAGCCGGCAATTGAATTAGCGGCTATTATACTATGTAGAAGTGTATGAACTACAAATATAAATATATATATATATGTGTCACAAATTCAATGACATGTATATATATATATGAGGTGTAAAATTGCTGAAAAAAAATGCGTGGGCTCCCGCCCTATTTTCGCAACCAGACAGACAAAGCCAGTGAGTGGGGCAGATAATAATAGCCCAGAGAGGGACCATTATTTTTGCCCCCCCCGGCTACTAACATCTGCCCCCAGACACCCCAGGAAAGACAAATCTATAATTAGATTCGCCCTTTCTGGCACTTTGCCCGTCTATTCCCATTGCCCTGTAGCGGTGGCGAATGGGTTAATATGGGGTTAAAGCCACCTTGCTATTGAAAGGTGACCTTAAGCCAGGTTAATAATTGAGAGCTGTCAATTAGACAACTATCAATTATTAATCCTATTGCATGAAATAAAAATAAAACACACACACTTTAATTAAAAATCATTTTAATGAAATAAAGACACATGTTTTTGACCATCTTTTATTTTACTGCAAAAACCATTTCCTGTAATAAAAATAAAATAAAAAAGCAAAATTATTCTTACCTATCCCATGCACAGTCAGGTCCCACGGTGTAATCCTTCAGAAAGGGTTAATGTTTACTGCAGGGACCGCAGCTAATGCTGCAGCCTCACAGTAAACCCCCAAATGAATGAGTTCCTCTCCTGCCTGACAGGAGAGTAAAGGCTGGGTGTCATATAACGATACACCAGCGATCCCGACAACGATATGCACTTGTCAGGATCGCTGGTGTATCGCTACATGATCGCTGCTGAGCTGCCAAACAGGCAGCTCAGGCAGCGATCTGGGACAGCGACACTGCGGGTAACATCGCTTAAGGGCCCGTCTCACATAGCGATATCGCTACCGAGATCGCTGCTGAGTCACTAGTTTTGTGACGCAGCAGCGAGCTCACCAGCGATATCGCTGTGTGTGACATTCAGCGACGATCAGCCCCCTGCCGGGTATCGCTGATCGTCGCAGAAATGTCAGGACCTTTTTTTGATCGCTGGTTTCCCTCTGACAGGCACGCATCGCTGCGTGTGACAGGCGGGAGACCAGCGATCCGCTGGTAACCAAGGTACACAGCGGGTTTCCAGGCACCGCGCAGCGCTTGGAAACCCGCTATGTACCTTGGATACCAGCTCCCTGCATCAGGGCGCTGGTATCCAAGGTACACAGCGGGTTTCTAGGCACAGCCCCGCGCCTGGAAACCCGCTGTGTACCTTGGTTACCAGCGGATCGCTGGTCTCCCGCCTGTCACACGCAGCGATGTGTGCCTGTCAGCGGGAAACCAGCGATCAAAGGTCCTGACATTTCAGCGACGATCAGCGATACCCGGCAGGGGGGCTGATCGTCGCTGAATGTCACACACAGCGATATCGCTGGTGAGCTCGCTGCTGCGTCACAAAACTAGTGACTCAGCAGCGATCTCGGTAGCGATATCGCTATGTGAGACGGGCCCTTAAGTGGAAAGCTTAATTGATTGCTTTCCACTTTCACTTCAGGTCAGCCAGGGACACAATCAGTGACGTCAGAGGGAACTGATTAACAAAAATAGGGGTTCCCTTCGAAAAAAAAAATGGCGTGGGGTCCCCCCTATTTTTGTTAACCAGCCAGATGAAGCAGACCGCTGAGGCCTGGATTTTCAGGCTGTTAAGGAGCCAAGATCCATGGACCTTGCCAGCCTGATAATACCAGGCCACAGCAGTCTGCATATCTTGGCTGATTAACAAAAATAGGGGATCCCCTCGAAAAAAATTGGCGTGGGGTCCCCCCTATTTTTGTTAACCAGCCAGATGAAGCAGACCGCTGAGGCCTGGATTTTCAGGCTGTTAAGGAGCCAAGATCCATGGACCTTGCCAGCCTGATAATACCAGGCCACAGCAGTCTGCATATCTTGGCTGATTAACAAAATAGGGGATCCCCTCGAAAAAAATTGGCGTGGGGTCCCCACTATTTTTGTTAACCAGCCAGATGAAGCAGACCGCTGAGGCCTGGATTTTCAGGCTGTTAAGGAGCCAAGATCCATGGACCTTGCCAGCCTGATAATACCAGGCCACAGCAGTCTGCATATCTTGGCTGATTAACAAAAATAGGGGATCCCCTCGAAAAAAATTGGCGTGGGGTCCCCCCTATTTTTGTTAACCAGCCAGATGAAGCAGACCGCTGAGGCCTGGTTTTTCAGGCTGGTAAGGATCCAATATCCATGGACCTTGCAAGCCTGATAATACCAGGCCACAGCAGTCTGCTTAGCTTGACTGGTTAACAAAAATAGGGGATCCCCTCGAAAAAAAAACGGCGTGGGGATCCCCCCTATTTTTGTTAACCAGCCAAGTAAAATGCAGACTGCTGCGGCCTGGTATTAAAAGACTGTCAAGGCCCATGGATTTTGGCCCTCAACAGCCTGATAATACCAGGCTACAGCAGCCCCACATTTGGCGCATCAAAAGATGTGCCAATTGTGGCACTTTACCCGGCTCTTCCCACTTGCCCTGTAGCGGTGGCAAGCGGGGGTAATAAGGGGTTAATGTCACCGTTGATTGCACGGTGACAATAAGCCCGGTTAATAATGGAGAGGCGTCAATAAGACACCGATCCATTATTAATCCCAAAGTTATTAAATGTATAAAAAAAAGACACAGCAAGAAAAAAGTATTTTAATGAAATAAAAGAGACAACACAGTTTTCATTAATTTTATTATACACTCATTCCTGCGACGCCATCGATCTCCTGTAAAAAAAGAAAAAAACAAACCAACAGTATACCACCTGTCCGACGCAGTCCATAACGACAGTCCCACGACGATTCAGCTCTGCTACATCGGAATGACAGGCAGAGCCTGTCATTGCAACGCAGCACAGCTGATTACCTGCTTCCCGGCGGTGACGTCATCGGACTGACTGCTTTACGGCCGCGATTACCCAGCAGTCACTGCAGTTATCGCGAGAAACTGCATGTGACCGCCGGGGAAAGAAGATGGCGGCCTGAAGCAGTCCGGGATGTGACCGCCGGAGATCTTCTGCCGGGGAAAGATGATGGCGGCCATGAAGCAGTCCGGGATGTGACCGCCGGAGATCTTCTGCCGGGTAAGTGCCTGACAGTGACAGTGACAATCCCGATTCGGTATCCGATAAGACGAAAATATCGGAACTCGGAATCGGAATTCCGATACAGCTAATATCGGCCGATACCCGATATTTGCAGTATCGGAATGCTCAACACTATGTTGATATTAATAAAGTTGATTCATATTTTTTATATTGGAGTGTGCACTTCTCTTCATTAGGTAGTCCTTTCTCTCCCTTGGTACCTTACTCAGCATTACTAACTACAGTGGGTACAGAAAGTATACAGACCCTTTTAAAAAGTCACTCTTTTTCATTGCAGTCATTTGCTAAATTCAAAAAAGTTCATTTTTTTTCTCATTAATGTACACTCTGCACCACCATCTTGACTGAAAAAACAGAAATGTAGAAATTTTTGCAAATTTATTAAAAAAGAAAAACTGAAATATCACATGGTCATACGTATTCAGACCCTTTGCTCAGTATTGAGTAGAAGCACCCTTTTGAGCTAGTACAGCCATGAGTAGTGTTGAGCATTCCGATACTGAAAATATCGGGTATCGGCCGATATTCGCTGTATCAGAATTCCGATTCTGAGTTCCGATATTTTTGTCATATCGGATACCGGAATCGGAGTTTTCCTGTAAAGTCTATGGGGAGTTCCTGTGTCACAGATTCTGAGGCAATTATCACCTGAGCAATACAAAGGAAATCCTGAAAACATGACCTGTTGGTGGGCCTTGAGGACTGGAGTTGGGGAACCCTGGTCTAAGGTATTTTCAAATGCGTGAACAGGCCATCTCCTAGTACCTGTTCTTGTGCTGTATTTGTGTGCCATCTGATCTACTACATCTACTCCATATTTTGTTTCATTATAAAACTTTACAGTTTCTGGAGTTTTTTTTGGAGATTCAGAAGCAACAAGAACATCGGGATGGACGGAATCAGAATTATCACATTTTTGGTTGGCTTACCTTGATACACAGTAAGTGTAAAATTATCTTCATTTTTATAGACTTTAGTGTTGTACAACTTTTCCTTCATTGATTTTATTTCTTTAGGCACTTCTCGTCTTATCTTATTTAGCGTTCCCACGATAGTCGTTCCCTGGCTTTTTAGCTGTTTGGCAAGTTTTACTGATGTAAAATAATTATCAGTGGTTACATTCAACCTTTTTTTCCAAAACGGCTGCAATAGTTTCATGACTACTTGGTCAGCTAAACGGTCATCAGCACGGCGTGAATCATCTTTACCCAGATAAGGGAAGCCATTTACAACATATTTACTATCCTTATCTACAGCTAGCCAAAATTTATGGCCATATTTATCTGGCTTGGAAGGTATATACGTGTGAAAGGACACCTGGTTTATTTATACATTTTTTCACAGAATTATACTGTATGTGAACATGGTTGATCATAAACAAAGAAAAATGAAAAAAAAAACACGTAATTTTTTTCGTTTTCGCCTCATAAACCATTACATTGC
>JARQOD010000006.1:139655425-139733939 GCA_033576555.1 Oophaga sylvatica
CACAACAAACACGCCCATCATGCATAGGTTCCTGTCCCATTTTGCAGGGAGGGACGGTACACCACTTCTGAAACCAGAGCATCGCAAAGAGGTGGTCGGTTGGATAGCAGATAATGCTTCCAGCAGGCCTGACAGCACCACACAGTCTTCCACATGGTCCAGTCTTACCAGCCTAAAGTCCGGATCACTTAATCCTCACCCTGATCCTCCTTTCTTCCACCATCTTAAGTCCCAGGAAACTAGTGACCTCCTAGAAGCTCTTTACCAAAATATTTCTTGATTGTGGCCTTTCAACCTGCATGCTCCAAGAGGGATAGGAGGACATGTGATGCACAAATTCTTAGAGCAGACATAACTACAAGAACATGACAGTGGGGAATGGCAAATTTAGGATAGGAGGAAGATGATGATGAGACACAATTGTTGCTAAGTCTTGTTGTTGTTAAGTCACTAAGTCAGAAGGACCAGGGTGTGGTGGTAGAAGACAAAGTGGTGGATAACGATGTCACTGGGTAGCTAGCATGAAGAGTGAGGCCAGTAGCGCTGAGGGGGAGAGATAGGCAGTGGGGTGACCAGAGGGAGAAGGCAGGCAACTGTTCCGCAGAGGACCCACTTTCCTGAATTACTCCATCAGAGTTAGGTGTTCCTTAGTCTATGACTTTTTTAATGAGAGGTCTGAGACAAACAAAATGGTCATTTGAAACCTGTGCCATGCCAAGATCAGCAGGGACCTGACCAATAAGAACCTAACTGCCACCAGTTTGATCAGTCACGTCATCTAAGTACCCAACTCGGTGGGCAGAACGCCCGAGTCCACGATTGGCGCCATTGGGTGGACTCACTGCCTCTTCCCCTGTGCTAGGTGCTTCCCAATCCCCTGTCCAAAACACTGCCGCAGGTGATTCCTGCCCTGCACTTATCCTTGCACATTCTGACTTACCATCATGCGGCACTTCCAAATCCTTGTCCCAGCCCAGAGTCCAGCTTTCCCAGACCCTGTCGGCTCCCGACCCAGTTCTTCTGCAACTCTGACTGGCATTCTCCTGATCCTTAGGCACATCCCTTCAGGTGATATGTACCACTCCAGATAGGCATTTCTTATTGGTCACTGTCACCAATCCTTCCTCTTGGCATACTTTATGCATTCATATCAGGCTGTCTCTCTTATTTTGGTAACAGCCTCAGCCTTTTACTATTGGTATTTCAGGTACTATTTCCTCATTGTTCGCCTTACCTATAATCAACTCAGTTCTTGATTTATTTGTCATTAATAGACCTTTATTACTGCTGGGTTTGCTTGTTGCACACTCAATATACCGCCATATGGTGCATTTTTATTGCCTCATTGGCATTCGTGTTTGGGACCTCATCATCATATCTTTTTAAATGTTTTTATATTCATGTGTTTGTTGTGTTGATTAGAGTTGAGCGATACTTTCCGATATCCTAAAGTATCGGAATCGGAATGGTATCGCCGATATCACTAAAATATCGGCGATACCCGATACCGATACCGGAAGTCCCATGTAAGTCTATGGGAACAAAATATCGCAACTAAAAAAAACCCATTCTTTCCTTGTAAACACTAAATATACACACATAGAATACATATATATATATATACATGTCATTGTGACATATATATATACATATATGTATAGTTTATACACTTCTACATAGTAAAATATCCTCTCATTCAATTGCCGGGTAAAGCCGGCTTCAGTGAAAAGACAGAAGCACCCGACATGAAATGACACTTGGTGTACATAGGGTTAACCATGTCTTTTCATGTCGTTTGCTATCTGATTTGCACAAACAATTAAATCAGACTATGTGTGCAAAATTTCACACCTGTAGGGGTTAATTAAAGGTGTAAATTCGTTGTAAAAAAAACGGACTTTTTTTGCTACGAATTTACACCTTTAATTAACCCCTACAGGTGTGAAATTTTGCACACATAGTCTGATTTAATTGTTTGTGCAAATTAGGCTGGAGTCACACACAACCACAAAAAATCGGTCCGTTTTAGACGGTCGACAATCGGATCAAAATAAAAAACATCACACATCCTTCTGGCATCCGATTTTCCTTCAAAGATGCGATTTAATCGCATGTGTGTGTACCTTGTAACATCCGATTTTCATCCGACTTGCGAGATTTTCTCGCAGGCTTGCAAAACTGACATATAATGGATCCAAAAGAATAGTATTTAAATGCCAAAAGAAAGAATAGATATATACACATAGAGCACATATATATATATATATATATATATATGTCATTGTGACATATATATATATATACATATATTTATAATTCTTACACTTCTACATACTGTTATAGCCGCTAATTCAATTGCCGGCTTCAGTGAAATCACAGAAGCCGACATGAAATGATACATTGTTTCCACACATTTAACCATGTAATTTCATGTATTTTTATATATGTTTGAAACATACAATTACATGAGTATATGTGTGCTAAATTTCAGACATGTAGGGGTTAATTAAAGGTGTAAATTCGTTAAAAAAAAATGCGTGGGCTCCCGCTGTATTTTCTCCACCAGACAGACAAAGCAAGCGAGTGGGGGCAGATAATAATAGCCTAGGGAGGGTACATTTTTTTTGTGCCCCCCCTGGCTACTAACATCTGCCCCAGACACCCAGAAAGGGCAAATCTATAATTAGATTCGCCCTTTCTGGCACTTTGCCCGTCTATTCCCATTGCCCTGTAGCGGTGGCGAATGGGTTAATAAGGGGTTAAAATGACCTTGCAATTGAAAGGTCACTTTAAGCCAGGTTAATAATTGATAGCTGTCAATTAGGCAACTATCAATTATTAATCCTATTGTATGAAAGAAAAATCAAACACACACACTTTAATAAAAAATAAGTTTAATTAAATAATCACACAGTTTTTGACCATATTTTATTTTCCTGCTAAAACCATTTCCTGTAATAAAAATAAAATAAAAAAGCAAAATTATACTTACCAATCCGATGTACAGTCAGGTCCCACGGTGTAATCCATCAGAAAGGGTTAACAGGTTACAGGTCGCAGAGAGCTAATAATGCTGTCTCAGACCTGTATTCCCCTGAATGAATAACTTCCTCTCCCAGCGAAAGTAGAGGAATAGATTCATGAATGGAGCTTAATTGATTTCTTGCCAATTTAACTTTAGTGACCTGACCTAAAGGGAAAGTGGACACAATCAATTAAGCTTCATTCATGAAACACATCCTCTCCTGTCGCCAGGAGAGGAACTTATTCATTCATGAGCTTTGAGCTGAGCATGCAGGATTACTTGCACTGCTTGGCTCAAAGCTAGTTAACCCTTTGTGAAGGATTACAGCGTGGGACGTGACAGATCGGCGGAATAGGTAAGAATAATGTTGTTTTATTTCTTTTTCTTTATTTTAGGAGATCAATGGCTTCGCACGGATTTAGTGTAAAATAAAATATGGTCAAAAAAATGTGTTTTTATTTCATTAAAATTATTTATTCTTAAAGTGTGTGTGTTTTTTTATTTACTTCAATAGGATTAATAATTGATAGTTGTCTAATTGACAGCTATCAATCATTAACCTGCCTTAAGGTCACCTTTCAATTGCAAGGTGACAGTAAGGTGAGATTAACCCATTCGCCACCGCTACAGGGCAATGGGAATAGACGGGCAAAGTGCCAGAAAGGGCGAATCTAATTATAGATTTGCCCTTTCTGGGGTGTCTGGGGGCAGATGTTAGTAGCCAGGGGGGGCACAAAAAAATGCACCTTCCCTGGGCTATTATTATCTGCCCCCACTCGCTTTGCTTTGTCTGTCTGGTGGAGAAAATACAGCGGGAGCCCACGCATTTTTTTTCAACGAAATTACACCTTTAATTAACCCCTACATGTCTGAAATTTTGCACAAATACACTCATGTAATTGTATGTTTCAAACATATATAAAAATACATGAAATTACATGGTTAAATGTGTGGAAACAATGTATCATTTCATGTCGGCTTCTGTGATTTCACAAAACCCGGCAATTGAATTAGCGGCTATTACAGTATGTAGAAGTCTAGGAACTATAAATATATGTATATATACATGTCACAATGACATGTATATATATATGTATGTGTTCTATGTGTATATATCTATTCTTTCTAGTCTTTATTAAAGCTGTCAGTGTGATTTTACAGTATAGGCGGGGATGAATTGCCGGCTTTTCTAAAGGACACCGATGCGATTTCATCGCAAGTCACACAGTGTGGTCCGTTTGTAATCAGATTTTTCATCGCTCCCATAGACTTGCATTGGCGATTGTCGACCGACAATCGGTGACAATCGCAGCATGCTGCGATTGTACACGGATGTTTAAAACGGACCACAAAAAATCTGATACTGGGAGCTGCTCCATAGATTAACATAGGTCCGACTGCAATGCGATATTTCATCGCATTGCAGTCGTCCGATTTTGTCGCCAGTGTGACTCCGGCCTTAGATAGCAAAGGACATGAAAAGACATGGTTAACCCTATGTACACCAAGTGTCATTTCATGTCGGGTCACCCGACATGAAATGACACTTGGTGTACATAGGGTTAACCATGTCTTTTCATGTCCTTTGCTATCTAATTTGCACAAACAATTAAATCAGACTATGTGTGCAAAATTTCACACCTGTAGGGGTTAATTAAAGGTGTAAATTCGTTGTAAAAAAACGGACTTTTTTGCTACGAATTTACACCTTTAATTAACCCCTACAGGTGTGAAATTTTGCACACATAGTCTGATTTAATTGTTTGTGCAAATTAGATAGCAAAGGACATGAAAAGACATGGTTAACCCTATGTACACCAAGTGTCATTTCATGTCGGGTTCTGCATTTTCACAAAAGCCGGCAATTGAATTAGCGGCTATTATACTATGTAGAAGTGTATGAACTACAAATATAAATATATATATATATGTGTCACAAATTCAATGACATGTATATATATATATGAGGTGTAAAATTGCTGAAAAAAAATGCGTGGGCTCCCGCCCTTTTTCGCAACCAGACAGACAAAGCCAGTGAGTGGGGGCAGATAATAATAGCCCAGAGAGGGACCATTATTTTTGCCCCCCCGGCTACTAACATCTGCCCCCAGACACCCCAGGAAAGACAAATCTATAATTAGATTCGCCCTTTCTGGCACTTTGCCCGTCTATTCCCATTGCCCTGTAGCGGTGGCGAATGGGTTAATATGGGGTTAAAGCCACCTTGCTATTGAAAGGTGACCTTAAGCCAGGTTAATAATTGAGAGCTGTCAATTAGACAACTATCAATTATTAATCCTATTGCATGAAATAAAAATAAAACACACACACTTTAATTAAAAATCATTTTAATGAAATAAAGACACATGTTTTTGACCATCTTTTATTTTACTGCAAAAACCATTTCCTGTAATAAAAATAAAATAAAAAAGCAAAATTATTCTTACCTATCCCATGCACAGTCAGGTCCCACGGTGTAATCCTTCAGAAAGGGTTAATGTTTACTGCAGGGACCGCAGCTAATGCTGCAGCCTCACAGTAAACCCCCAAATGAATGAGTTCCTCTCCTGCCTGACAGGAGAGTAAAGGCTGGGTGTCATATAACGATACACCAGCGATCCCGACAACGATATGCACTTGTCAGGATCGCTGGTGTATCGCTACATGATCGCTGCTGAGCTGCCAAACAGGCAGCTCAGGCAGCGATCTGGGACAGCGACACTGCGGGTAACATCGCTTAAGGGCCCGTCTCACATAGCGATATCGCTACCGAGATCGCTGCTGAGTCACTAGTTTTGTGACGCAGCAGCGAGCTCACCAGCGATATCGCTGTGTGTGACATTCAGCGACGATCAGCCCCCTGCCGGGTATCGCTGATCGTCGCAGAAATGTCAGGACCTTTTTTTGATCGCTGGTTTCCCTCTGACAGGCACGCATCGCTGCGTGTGACAGGCGGGAGACCAGCGATCCGCTGGTAACCAAGGTACACAGCGGGTTTCCAGGCACCGCGCAGCGCTTGGAAACCCGCTATGTACCTTGGATACCAGCTCCCTGCATCAGGGCGCTGGTATCCAAGGTACACAGCGGGTTTCTAGGCACAGCCCCGCGCCTGGAAACCCGCTGTGTACCTTGGTTACCAGCGGATCGCTGGTCTCCCGCCTGTCACACGCAGCGATGTGTGCCTGTCAGCGGGAAACCAGCGATCAAAGGTCCTGACATTTCAGCGACGATCAGCGATACCCGGCAGGGGGGCTGATCGTCGCTGAATGTCACACACAGCGATATCGCTGGTGAGCTCGCTGCTGCGTCACAAAACTAGTGACTCAGCAGCGATCTCGGTAGCGATATCGCTATGTGAGACGGGCCCTTAAGTGGAAAGCTTAATTGATTGCTTTCCACTTTCACTTCAGGTCAGCCAGGGACACAATCAGTGACGTCAGAGGGAACTGATTAACAAAAATAGGGGTTCCCTTCGAAAAAAAAATGGCGTGGGGTCCCCCCTATTTTTGTTAACCAGCCAGATGAAGCAGACCGCTGAGGCCTGGATTTTCAGGCTGTTAAGGAGCCAAGATCCATGGACCTTGCCAGCCTGATAATACCAGGCCACAGCAGTCTGCATATCTTGGCTGATTAACAAAAATAGGGGATCCCCTCGAAAAAAATTGGCGTGGGGTCCCCCCTATTTTTGTTAACCAGCCAGATGAAGCAGACCGCTGAGGCCTGGATTTTCAGGCTGTTAAGGAGCCAAGATCCATGGACCTTGCCAGCCTGATAATACCAGGCCACAGCAGTCTGCATATCTTGGCTGATTAACAAAAATAGGGGATCCCCTCGAAAAAAATTGGCGTGGGGTCCCCACTATTTTTGTTAACCAGCCAGATGAAGCAGACCGCTGAGGCCTGGATTTTCAGGCTGTTAAGGAGCCAAGATCCATGGACCTTGCCAGCCTGATAATACCAGGCCACAGCAGTCTGCATATCTTGGCTGATTAACAAAAATAGGGGATCCCCTCGAAAAAAATTGGCGTGGGGTCCCCCCTATTTTTGTTAACCAGCCAGATGAAGCAGACCGCTGAGGCCTGGTTTTTCAGGCTGGTAAGGATCCAATATCCATGGACCTTGCAAGCCTGATAATACCAGGCCACAGCAGTCTGCTTAGCTTGACTGGTTAACAAAAATAGGGGATCCCCTCGAAAAAAAACGGCGTGGGGATCCCCCCTATTTTTGTTAACCAGCCAAGTAAAATGCAGACTGCTGCGGCCTGGTATTAAAAGACTGTCAAGGCCCATGGATTTTGGCCCTCAACAGCCTGATAATACCAGGCTACAGCAGCCCCACATTTGGCGCATCAAAAGATGTGCCAATTGTGGCACTTTACCCGGCTCTTCCCACTTGCCCTGTAGCGGTGGCAAGCGGGGTAATAAGGGGTTAATGTCACCGTTGATTGCACGGTGACAATAAGCCCGGTTAATAATGGAGAGGCGTCAATAAGACACCGATCCATTATTAATCCCAAAGTTATTAAATGTATAAAAAAAAGACACAGCAAGAAAAAAGTATTTTAATGAAATAAAAGAGACAACACAGTTTTCATTAATTTTATTATACACTCATTCCTGCGACGCCATCGATCTCCTGTAAAAAAAGAAAAAAAACAAACCAACAGTATACCACCTGTCCGACGCAGTCCATAACGACAGTCCCACGACGATTCAGCTCTGCTACATCGGAATGACAGGCAGAGCCTGTCATTGCAACGCAGCACAGCTGATTACCTGCTTCCCCGGCGGTGACGTCATCGGACTGACTGCTTTACGGCCGCGATTACCCAGCAGTCACTGCAGTTATCGCGAGAAACTGCATGTGACCGCCGGGGAAAGAAGATGGCGGCCATGAAGCAGTCCGGGATGTGACCGCCGGAGATCTTCTGCCGGGGAAAGATGATGGCGGCCATGAAGCAGTCCGGGATGTGACCGCCGGAGATCTTCTGCCGGGTAAGTGCCTGACAGTGACAGTGACAATCCCGATTCCGGTATCCGATAAGACGAAAATATCGGAACTCGGAATCGGAATTCCGATACAGCTAATATCGGCCGATACCCGATATTTGCAGTATCGGAATGCTCAACACTAGTGTTGATATTAATAAAGTTGATTCATATTTTTTATATTGGAGTGTGCACTTCTCTTCATTAGGTAGTCCTTTCTCTCCTCTTGGTACCTTACTCAGCATTACTAACTACAGTGGGTACAGAAAGTATACAGACCCTTTTAAAAAGTCACTCTTTTTCATTGCAGTCATTTGCTAAATTCAAAAAAGTTCATTTTTTTTCTCATTAATGTACACTCTGCACCCCATCTTGACTGAAAAAACAGAAATGTAGAAATTTTTGCAAATTTATTAAAAAAGAAAAACTGAAATATCACATGGTCATACGTATTCAGACCCTTTGCTCAGTATTGAGTAGAAGCACCCTTTTGAGCTAGTACAGCCATGAGTAGTGTTGAGCATTCCGATACTGAAAATATCGGGTATCGGCCGATATTCGCTGTATCAGAATTCCGATTCTGAGTTCCGATATTTTTGTCATATCGGATACCGGAATCGGAGTTTTCCTGTAAAGTCTATGGGGAGTTCCTGTGTCACAGATTCTGAGGCAATTATCACCTGAGCAATACAAAGGAAATCCTGAAAACATGACCTGTTGGTGGGCCTTGAGGACTGGAGTTGGGGAACCCTGGTCTAAGGTATTTTCAAATGCGTGAACAGGCCATCTCCTAGTACCTGTTCTTGTGCTGTATTTGTGTGCCATCTGATCTACTACATCTACTCCATATTTTGTTTCATTATAAAACTTTACAGTTTCTGGAGTTTTTTTTGGAGATTCAGAAGCAACAAGAACATCGGGATGGACGGAACTCAGAATTATCACATTTTTGGTTGGCTTACCTTGATACACAGTAAGTGTAAAATTATCTTCATTTTTATAGACTTTAGTGTTGTACAACTTTTCCTTCATTGATTTTATTTCTTTAGGCACTTCTCGTCTTATCTTATTTAGCGTTCCCACGATAGTCGTTCCCTGGCTTTTTAGCTGTTTGGCAAGTTTTACTGATGTAAAATAATTATCAGTGGTTACATTTCAACCTTTTTTCAAAAACGGCTGCAATAGTTTCATGACTACTTGGTCAGCTAAACGGTCATCAGCACGGCGTGAATCATCTTTACCCAGATAAGGGAAGCCATTTACAACATATTTACTATCCTTATCTACAGCTAGCCAAAATTTATGGCCATATTTATCTGGCTTGGAAGGTATATACTGTGTGAAAGGACACCTGGTTTATTTATACATTTTTTCACAGAATTATACTGTATGTGAACATGGTTGATCATAAACAAAAGAAAAATGAAAAAAAAAACACGTAATTTTTATCGTTTTCGCCTCATAAACCATTACATTGCATTATTGCTATATTCATGCAAATTGTCCATTTGCAGATAAAAAAATATTCTTTCTAGCTGTAAACTATAACTAATAACATCAAGCTGTATGCAAATATAGTTTTTCCCCAAAAAAATTACTGCTTCACACTATACAGTACAAAATAATCAAATAATATGCCAAGAAAATGTTGTATATACCTGTAGGAGTTTTCAGAGCTCTTATGTCTGCATCTGTTGTCTATGCCTCTCCAAGTGAAATGAAAGTAATTTACTATCCAGACTTAAGCCCGGGTCTCACATAGCGATACACCAGCGATCCCGACAACGATCAGGATCGCTGGTGTGTCGCTACATGATCGCTGCTGAGCTGCCAAACAGGCAGCTCAGGCAGCGATCAGCACAGCGACACTGCGGGTAACATCGCTTAATTACCCGCAGTGTACGTTGGATACCAGCGCCCTGATGCAGGGAGCTGGTAACCAAGGTACACGTCGGGTTTCCAAGCGCTTCGCGGTGCCTGGAAACCCGCTGTGTACCTTGGTTACCAGCTCCCTGCATCAGGGCGCTGGTATCCAAGGTACACAGCGGGTTTCCAGGCACAGCCCCGCGCCTGGAAACCCGCTGTGTACTTGGTTACCAGCGGATCGCTGGTCTCCCGCCTGTCACACGCAGCGATGCGTGCTGGCCAGCGGGAGACCAGCGATCAAAAAAATGTCCAGGACATTCAGCGACGATCAGCGATACCCAGCAGGAGGGCTGATCGTTGCTGAATGTCACACACAGCGATATCACTGGGGATATCGCTGCTGCGTCACAAAACTAGTGACTCAGCAGCGATCTCGCTAGCGAGATCGCTGTGTGAGACGGGGGCTTTACTGTCTACTGCTAGGACCAGAGAAAAACACCTCCCTTCGTTAGCATGAGATAAGACCCTACAGTTTTACAAAAAAGCTCTATTCAGATCAGCATTACACAGTATACAACCAGGTAACTCAATGAAAATGTGAAAAGTTGACATCTGAATTGAACTACATCTATATGAACATCAGGGTAAATAAGATACAGTGAAAAAATTATGCACAAAACTTTACAGCAACTTTTAGTGACAAAAGGACAGCAAAATATAGCAGGTAGTCAAAATGACTACCTTTAGTAGTTATAGGTGAATGTTGAAATAAATGCGCAATTTTTGCACCTAAATTATTTATTGCCACAAAATCTTTTTTAACATCCTTTTTGAGGAAAAGTCACCGAGTCTCAAGCCGGAATTCAAAAAAATGTAGTCACAGAGGAGAAATACATAGTGCGAAGTAGTCAAAATGACTACCTCAGTAGTTCTAGTGTTAAACTCACCTTTCAATAGCATGGTGGCTTTACCCCTTATTAACCCATTCGCCACCGCTACAGGGCAATGGGAATAGACGGGCAAAGTGCCAGAAAGGGCGAATCTAATTATAGATTTGCCTTTTCTGGGGTGTCTGGGGGCAGATGTTAGTAGCCAGGGGGGAAGCCAAAAATAATGGTCCCTCTCTGGGCTATTACTATCTGCCCCCACTCGCTGGCTTTGTCTGTCTGGTTGAGAAAATAGGGCGGGAGCCCACGCATTTTTTTTCAACAATTTTACACCTCATATATATATATATATATATATATATATATACACATGTCATTGAATTTGTGACACATATATATATATATATATATATATATATATACATATATATATATGTATATATATATATATATATATATTTATAGTACTGTAAGGTTTCACTCACTCGGCTGCTTCAGAGGTAATCAGGAGACACTTTTCTTATGCAAAAAGTCCTTTGGTTTATTACATCATAAACCATATGGTAACATACAATACAACTCTTCAATGCTTCAGCTCCTGCCTGGAGCCTCACTCTTCAGTCACAGAGACCTCTCTGTAATGTCCTGCCTTGGACACATGGAAGCCTGTCCACACTGGCAGACTCCCACACACTCTCTCTCAGGTGCAAAAACACACTCCATTACATAGGTGTAACTCCACCCACAGGTGAGGTCAGGAATCACATGGTTATGTCACATGGTCATGACCTCACCACAGGTCCTTTAGCTACACCATTACATACAGGTTTTATCCCAGGTATTTAGACACAAGCCCCTTGGGTGGGTTTGTAGGTGACTCGACCTGCCCAGCTCTCCTAGTCACCTTGAAGCCTCCCAATATATAGCACAACTCTCAGCAGTAGATCTGCTGAACAAAACATGCTCAGGCTTCCATCACAGGGCCACCCACCTCTGTGATACATAACGTCCATCCATCACATGCCTCCATGCATATCCCGAGGGCCATACACAGTGCCCCCTAGCTGCATCAGGGGTCATTACACCACATACCTCCCCCCTCTGTTCAAACTTGTGGGGTTGAACACTTTTTACCCGACCAGAGATCCTTCTCGGTCGTCTCTGCCAGTCAAACCGTCTCTCTAAGTCGGACCCTGCTACTAATCTCTTTGGTAGGCGTCTGTCCTCCGTCTCGGTCACATTTGTTGCTGATGTCCCCCTGTCAGACCACCCGCATCCCCAGCGGTCAGTACGGCGTTGCAATTCTCTTGCACCCATACGTCCTGTCTAGTGTTGAGCGATACGATACTGCAAATATCGGGTATCGGCCGGTATTAGCTGTATCGGACTTTCGATTCCGAGTTCCGATATTGTCGTCTTATCGGATACCGGAATCGGAATTGTCACTGTCACTGTCAGTGTCCATCGGTCGGGTCTGTCAGGAGTCAGCGGCACTTACCTGGCAGAAGATCTCCGGCGGTCACGGCCTGGACTGCTTGATGGCCGCCATCATCTTTCCCCGGCGGTCACATGCAGTTTCTCGCGATAACTGCAGTGACTGCTGGGTAATCCCGGCCGTAAAGCAGTCAGTCCGATGACGTCACCGCCGGGAAGCAGGTAATCAGCTGTGCTGCGTCGCGATGACAGGCTCTGCCTGTCATTGCGATGTAGCAGAGCTGAATCGTCGTGGGACACTCGTTACTATGGACTGCGTCGGACAGGTGGTATACTGTTGGTTTGTTTTTTTCCTTTTTTTACAGGAGTTCGATGGCGTCGCAGGAATGAGAGTATAATAAAAGAAATGAAAACTGTGTTGTCTCTTTTATTTCATTAAAAGACTTTTTTCTTGCTTTGTCTTTTTTTTATACATTTAAAAACTTTGGGATTAATAATGGATCGGTGTCTTATTGACGCCTATCCATTATTAACCGGGCTTATTGTCACCGTGCAATCAACGGTGACATTAACCCCTTATTACCCCACTTGCCACCGCTACAGGGCAGTGGGAAGAGCCGGGTAAAGTGCCACAATTGGCACATCTTTTGATGCGCCAAATGTGGGGCTGCTGTAGCCTGGTATTATCAGGCTGTTGAGGGCCAAAATCCATGGGCCTTGACAGTCTTTTAATACCAGGCCGCAGCAGTCTGCATTTTACTTGGCTGGTTAACAAAAATAGGGGGACCCCTACGCCGTTTTTTTTTCGAGGGGATCCCCTATTTTTGTTAACCAGCCAAGCTAAGCAGACTGCTGTGGCCTGGTATTATCAGGCTGGCAAGGTCCATGGATATTGGATCCTTACCAGCCTGAAAAACCAGGCCTCAGCAGTCTGCTTCATCTAGGCTGGTTAACAAAAATAGGGGGGACCCCACGCCAATTTTTTTTCGAGGGGATCCCCTATTTTTGTTAACCAGCCAAGATATGCAGACTGCTGTGGCCTGGTATTATCAGGCTGGCAAGGTCCATGGATCTTGGCTCCTTACCAGCCTGAAAAACCAGGCCTCAGCAGTCTGCTTCATCTGGCTGGTTAACAAAAATAGGGGGGACCCCACGCCAATTTTTTTTTGAGGGGATCCCCTATTTTTGTTAACCAGCCAAGATATGCAGACTGCTGTGGTCTGGTATTATCAGGCTGGCAAGGTCCATGGATCTTGGCTCCTTAACAGCCTGAAAAACCAGGCCTCAGCAGTCTGCTTCATCTGGCTGGTTAACAAAAATAGGGGGGACCCCACGCCACATTTTTTTCGAGGGGATCCCCTATTTTTGTTAACCAGCCAAGATATGCAGACTGCTGTGGCCTGGTATTATCAGGCTGGCAAGGTCCATGGATCTTGGCTCCTTACCAGCCTGAAAAACCAGGCCTCAGCAGTCTGCTTCATCTGGCTGGCTAACAAAAATAGGGGGGACCCCACGCCAATTTTTTTTCGAGGGGATCCCCTATTTTTGTTAACCAGCCAAGATATGCAGACTGCTGTGGCCTGGTATTATCAGGCTGGCAAGGTCCATGGATCTTGGCTCCTTAACAGCCTGAAAAACCAGGCCTCAGCAGTCTGCTTCATCTGGCTGGTTAACAAAAATAGGGGGACCCCACGCCACATTTTTTTCGAGGGGATCCCCTATTTTTGTTAACCAGCCAAGATATGCAGACTGCTGTGGCCTGGTATTATCAGGCTGGCAAGGTCCATGGATCTTGGCTCCTTACCAGCCTGAAAAACCAGGCCTCAGCAGTCTGCTTCATCTGGCTGGTTAACAAAAATAGGGGGGACCCCACGCCAAATTTTTTCGACGGGATCCCCTATTTTTGTTAACCAGCAAAGATAAGCAGACTGCTGTGGCCTGGTATTATCAGGCTGGCAAGCAGGGTCGGACTGAGCCACCGGAGAAACCTCAGCTCCTGCGTGGTGGGCCCTGATTTGAAAGGATAGGTCGCGGGGCAGAGGGGGCGGTGGCCCCGGGCCCGCGCTCTGAGGGGGCCCACCCGGAGCTACGCTACAGTAACTGTATCGGCGTGCACAGCACGCCGATACAGTTACATTCTGCGGCAGAGCAGGGAGAATCGATCTTCCTGCTCTGCCGCCCAGAAGCTATGGGGACTGAACAGGCGTTGGGGGGGCCCGGTGCCAGCAGTGGGCCCCCCACCCGTCATCGGAGGGTCAGCTGTATCGGCATCCAGCCGATACAGCTGACCGCATAGAGAGAGAAGGAGCGAGCGCTCCTTCTCTCCCATAATCCCCCTCTCAGCGTCTGACAGCGGGCGCGATGACATCACCTGCCGGCGCCCGCTGTCAGACGCTGAGAGGGAGAACAGTGAGCAGCACAGGAGCAGGGAGGTGAGTATTGTTTTTTTTTTTTTAATGGGGGTGCATTATACTACAGAGGCTGTATATGGGGGGTGCATTATACTACAGAGGCTGTATATGGGGGCTGCATTATACTACAGAGGCTCCATATTGGGGTGCATTATACTACAGAGACTCCCTATGGGGATGCATTATACTACAGAGGCTGCCTATGGGGGTGCATTATAATATAGCGGCTGCCTATGGTGGTGCATTATATTATAGACTCTGCCTATGGGGGTTTATTATAATATAGAGGCTGCCTATGGGGGTGCATTATACTATATTGAGAACTATCTGGTGTATTATGCTGTATGGATGCTATCTAGGGGCCATCATACAGTGTTGGACCCATTAAATAGTTTGGGGACATTAAGGGGTCAGTATATATCCAGTGAGGGGCATTATTCTGTGTATAGGGGAGATGTACAGGGGGAGACTTGGGACATTATTAAATGTAAAGTGGACACTTATTGTTATAGGGGAACTCGGGTTACTGTGACTGTCAAAGGGGCACACAGGGCATTATTACAGTCTAGGGGACAAAATGTGGTCACTGTTTTCTAGGGCACTTGCACCTGGCATTACTATATTCTAGAGGGGTGCTTTAAAATTTAGAGGTCACACAGAACCACACAGCAGGTGCAGTAATAGGGACACATATCGCAGCAGCAGCAGCTCAGTATTGGGGTATCACGTGCAGTAATAGGGACACATACGGCAGCAGCGGCTCAGTATTGGGGTATCAGGTGCAGTAATAGGGACACATACGGCAGCAGCGGCTCAGTATTGGGGTATCAGGTGCAGTAATAGGGACACATATGGCAGCAGCGGCTCAGTATTGGGGTATCAGGTGCAGAAATAGGGACACATATGGCAGCAGAGGCTCAGTATTGGGGTATCAGCAGGATGAGGAGTTTGTGCAGGTTGAGAATAGTCCAATTGGTGACCAAGACAGTGCTAAAAATATGAGAAGTGAAATGTGTCTTTGTTGTAATCTCTGCAGTCGAGTCCTGGCTGGAGAAGTCGTCATGTCGGTCTGGGCCAGATGGAAAAGAAATGAAAAGTGAACAATTCCATTAGAAAGAACATCAGCGGTAAGTCATTATCTGTACCTGTGCTGTAATCTATTATATGTTCTGTAGGACTGGTATTATTTACCACAGACCATATGGCGGTAATATCACTATTTTGGTCTTTTTATATATAGATTATTTTTGGCAACAGCGCGGTCGTTTGCTGAGGTTCTCTGATTAGGGGCCCACTCAGAAGTTTCGCCCCCACTAAACCAAAACCCTAGCTACGCCTCTGGCTCTCTCTCTAGTCTTTCTTTCTCTCTCTAGTCTTTCTCGCTCTCTGTTCTTTCTTTCTCGCTCTCTGTTCTTTTTTCTCTCTGTTCTTTCTTTCTCTCTCTCTTTTCTTTCTTTCCTCTCTTTCTTTCTCTGTTTGTTCTTTCTCTCTCGCTGCTCTTTCTTTCTTTTCCTCAGTACCAGCCACTGTGCCCTCATTACCAGTCAGTGTGATCAGCAGTGCTAAATGGGTACGCTTGGGGCCAGGATACGGGTGTGATTAGCTGTTAAATGGGTGTGGTCGGGGCGTGGCCTAAAATTTGCAGCGACGCCCTACGCGCGCCGCAGCCTTTAACCCTCTTTCCTGTCTTCAAAATTTGGGAGGTATGCTGTATGACCTCACTACAACTTCTGGCCATGCTCCTGATGAGCGCGACGGATGGTCTCCTGAGGGATCTCCTCCCACACCTGGACTAAAGCATCCACCAACTCCTGGACAGTCTGTGGTGCAACGTGGCATGGCCTAAAATTTGCTGCAGCAGGCACAGCGTGCCACAGCCTTTGTCCCTCTTTCCCTTCTTCAAAGGTTGGGAAGTATGATGGTGGGCCCCAAGAATATTTTTTCTCTGGTGGGCCCAAGGTACTCCAGTCCGACGCTGTTGGCAAGGTCCATGGATATTGGCTCCTTAACAGCCTTAAATACCATGCCTCAGCAGCAGGGGCGTACATAGAAATCATGGGGCCCCATAGCAAAAGTCTGAATGGGCCCCCCCCAAAAAAAAAAACCCAGAGCCATTGTAAATGTAAAGTGCCAGCACAGTGAGGGGACACATTAAACAAAAAAATGTATAATGCCCCCATAGATGCTCCATGGTATAGGCCCTTATGCTGCCGCAGCTGCTGCAACCAAAAAAAAAAAAAAAACATACTCACCTTTCGTCGCTGGGGGCCAGGTGCCGGTGTCCTGAGCAGGGGGTGACACCAGGTGCCGATGTCACCGCTCTCTCCACTGCTGAGTGCCGCTGTCTTCGGGGTCCTCCAGCAGTGAATGATCAGGCAGAGGGCGCGGCGCGCACTAACGACGTCATCGCGCCCTCTGACCTGAACATTGCAGCAAGAGGACGCGAGCAACGGTGGAACGGTACAGGTAAATATCCCTTATACTCACCCTTCCGCCGGCGCGGTCTGTGCAGCCCCTGCTCTTCTCCCACGGTCTCCGCCACCAGTGTTCAGCGGTCACGCGGGACAGCTCATTAAAGTCATGAATATGTGCGTATTCATGACTGTAATGAGCGGTACCACCTGACCGCTGAACACAGGCGTCGGAGACCGTGGGAGAAGAGCAGGGGCTGCAGAGACCGCACCAGGAGGGGTGAGTATATAGAAGAGCTGCGCTCCCCCTCCCCCGCCGACCCCCTGGTAGTACTGTGTCAGCACAGCTACCTGACCGTCGAGGGCCCCCTCACCTGTCCGGGCCCCATAGCAGCTGCTTGGTCTGCTTCATTCACGGTACGCCACTGCTCAGCAGTCTGCTTCATCAGGCTGTTTAAAAAAATAGGGGGGACCCGACGCCATTTTTTTTTCGAAGGGAACCCCTATTTTTGTTAATCAGTTCCCTCTGACGTCACTGATTGTGTCCCTGGCTGACCTGAAGTGAAAGTGGAAAGCAATCAATTAAGTTTCCACTTCCTCTCCTGTCAGCCAGGAGAGGAACTCATTCATTTGGGGGTTTACTGTGAGGCTGCAGCATTAGCTGCGGTCCCTGCAGTAAACATTAACCCTTTCTGAAGGATTACACCGTGGCACCTGACTGTGCATGGGATAAGTAAGAATAATTTTGCTTTTTTATTTTATTTTTATTACAGGAAATGGTTTTTGCAGTCAAATAAAAGATGGTCAAAAACATGTGTCTTTATTTCATTAAAATGATTTTTAATTAAAGTGTGTGTGTTTTATTTTTATTTCATGCAATAGGATTAATAATTGATAGTTGTCTAATTGACAGCTCTCAATTATTAACCTGGCTTAATGTCACCTTTCAATTGCAAGGTGGCTTTAACCCCATATTAACCCATTCGCCACCGCTACAGGGCAATGGGAATAGACGGGCAAAGTGCCAGAAAGGGCGAATCTAATTATAGATTTGTCTTTTCTGGGGTGTCTGGGGGCAGATGTTAGTAGCCAGGGGGGGGCCAAAAATAATGGTCCCTCTCTGGGCTATTATTATCTGCCCCCATTCGCTGGCTTTGTTTGTCTGGTTGCGAAAATAGGGCGGGAGCCCACGCATTTTTTTTAAACAATTTTACACCTCATATATATATATATATACATGTCATTGAATTTGTGACACATATATATATATTTATATTTATAGTTCATACACTTCTACATAGTATAATAGCCGCTAATTCAATTGCCGGCTTTTGTGAAAATGCAGAACCCGACATGAAATGACACTTGGTGTACATAGGGTTAACCATGTCCTTTGCTATCTGATTTGCACAAACAATTACATCAGTCTATGTGTGCAAAATTTCACACCTGTAGGGGTTAATTAAAGGTGTAAATTCGTAGCAAAAAAGTCCGTTTTTTTTACAACGAATTTACAACTTTAATTAACACCTACAGGTGTGAAATTTTGCACACATAGACTGATGTAATTGTTTGTGCAAATCAGATAGCAAACGACATGAAAAGACATGGTTAACCCTATGTAAACCAAGTGTCATTTCATGTCGGGTGCTTCTGTCTTTTCACAGAAGCCGGCTTTACCCGGCAATTGAATCAGAGGCTATTTTACTATGTAGAAGTGTATAAACTATACACATATGTATATATATATGTCACAATGACATGTATATATATATATATATATATATATATATGTATTCTATGTGTGTATATTTTGTGTTTACAACGAAAGAAAGGGTTTTTTTAGTTGCGATATTTTGTTCCCATAGACTTACATGGGACTTCCGGTATCGGGTATCGCCGATATTTTAGTGATATCGGCGATACCATTCCGATCCGATAATTTTGGATATCGGAAAGTATCGCTCAACACTAGTCCTGTCTGGTCTGAGTCCTTTTCATTTTGTCTACTACAGGTTCTCCTGGTTAGATCACTCATCACTGAGCTAACTGAGGCATCGCTACTTCTACCTCTTCCATCAGGCGTTCTTCGCCTCTCAACACTACGGATTGAAGGTGGCGGCCATCTTCTTTCCATTTCCTGCAGCTCTCTGTTGACCTGCTCCCTCTCCAGTCGTAGCTGCTCTACTTCTCTCAAGTATGACACACGATACTCCAGGAGCATCCGGATATTCACAAGGCTCTCCCTGGATCCGACAACGAGGAACGGAACCATCCCGTCTTCACCCACGACCCGGACTTCGTCATCAGCCGGAATCCTGACTCTCGTCACACCGGACTTATTTACCATCTCCTGCATCACTTTCCCGAGTCTTCCAATGACCTTCTTCACCAGACCTCTGGGCACTTGAACGATGTCTTCCATCAAGCCAAGCTGATTTTGAGTCTTTCTTACTTGCTCCAGACATCGAGTGGCTTCTCTATTTCTCAACAGGATCACCTGTTTCGTGCGGAGACAATGTAGGTGCATGTCGCTCAGGATAGCCACCCGCTTCATCGTGACTTCCCTAGTCGACAGTATGACCAACTGTTTCATCTCTGGCACCCAGTTCACACTGCATGCTTCTACTGCCTTTCTAAAGGCCTCATGCACCTCCTCAATGGCACACACTTCTCGCATGTCTTCAGGTATCTCTATTACACACTTGAAAACGGACCCGTCACCTTCTTGGACAGACTGTTGTACTTCCTCGTCCTGAGCGTTAGTACGGTTTTCCAAGACCTCGATCTCCTTTGTGTGGCCATCTGCATGGCACTTCCCTTGCTGGATTTCTTCTCCCAGAGATTTCTGGAGCTGGACACCAGTCTCCTCCTCCATCTTGAGCTCTCGGAGAACTCCATCTCGCTCTTTTGCCAAGCAGCGACACTCCTGCTGATGTTTCTCTTGGGCCTCTCTGAGCACCTCCGTCTCTTTCCATAGAGCCTTATTTATACTCTTACACGCTGACAGACGATCTCTGAGCTTAGAGACTTCCTTCTCCAGCTCCTCCACTTTGTGCTCAATCATTCGTCTCAGGACCCTTTCCTGCTCGACTGCCTCTTTCACTGTTTCTTTAAACTGTTCTATCTCTTGGTCCTGCTCTCTTTTAGCCAGCACCTGTCGCACCATTACTTCTTTAATTACATTTTCAGATGGGCACTCTTGCCCACGCACACTCTGCGTCTCCAGAGTTCCACCTGTTCCTGCATCCGCAGTTTCCACTGTCTCACGACTCCCGGTAACTTCAGAGAGCTCCAGCTCTGCCTCCTTATCAAGGACAGTCACCTGACCGGTACCTGACCCTGACTCTTCCTCATCATTTCTCTTCTTAGAGGATGTAGCCTGTCCCGCCTTTCCGCGGCCCCTGCGGCGAGAGGAAGATCGGCCATTTTTACTCGGCTCCACCTTACTGCACTCGCTTTCCCTTGCAGTCGAGTCACAGTCTGCACAGGAGTCACTCTCGGGGCCCTCCCGTTACCCTCTAACCGGGTGTCCGTTCTAGAGGTCTTAACTACCACATCGTCATGGGTTCTGTTGTCATACATTTCAGAGGACATCATGTCAGTCAGTCGGGCAGACGCATCCTTTCCTCCTGTGTCACCGTCTGACTCATCAGTTTTGGGAGGTGTCACTGTCCCAATGTCTGCCACCCCAACAGCAGAGAGGCCTCCCTCCTGCTGTAAAGGAACTCCCCTGTCCCACAAGCCAGAGAACAGTTTAGAGTCCCGACCTATGACCACTGGACACGACAAATTAGGGATTATAGCGACATCCTGTCCTGCAATGTCCCAGCCTGTCTCAAAGATTACCCTGGCCACTGAATAAGCCTTTGTGTCCCCATGGATACAGGTGACCCTGACCTTTCTTCCAGGTATTTGAAACCCGTCAGGAGCAACCCTCACTAGAGTCACCGGACTCCCCGAGTCGACCAGACCCACCACCTCTTCATGGTGTATCTGCAGGGTACACCCCCGTAGTAGTGTGCCGGGCGGATAGTTCCTAAGGCAGACTGGACACATATAACATATTTGCCCCGGGCAACAGTTGGTCTGCACCTCCCCTTTAACGTTGGGATCCTCCACCCCCTTTTTGCCAACCGCCCCCTTTTGGGACTACGCCCCTTTTGGGTCATCATCCCCTTTTGGGTTGCCACCCCCTTTTGGGACTCCGCCCCCTTTTGGGCCATCACCCCTCCTTGGGTTATACACCGTGGACTCCCTCACGGCTCTACCAGACCCCAGTTCGCACAGACCCTTATGTCTCTCAGGGCTGGTACCGTCACTTTAAGAGGTCACCCACTCTGGACCTGATGTCCTTATGGTACCTCACCAGCTCCTGCTGGTACTGCCACCACCCGCCAGCACCTCCGGCTGCCACGCACAAGCCGCTGCTGCCACTGCAGCTCTTGCTGCTGCAGAACCTCTTGCTGCAAGTCACTTTAGCTCCTGCTACCAAAAGTCTCTGCACGCTGCGCTGTCTTGCCGCTTGTCACCTTCGTGACCCCACGAGTCACAGCCAGCCGCTTGTCACCTTCGTGGACTCCGATGAGCCACAGCACACACCTCACACGTGTTCCAGAAAAAAAACACCAAAAAAAAAAAAACAGTTTCTCACTAATTCTCCTCACTGATCCCGACCAGCCTAGCACGGTTGTCAAGACCGTCCCCTATTGGCGTCAGCCACACAGATTCCTGGAGACCTCAGCTTCAGAGGTACCCAGCAAACACAAAAATACAGTCTTTCTCACTGACCCGTCAGCACACCACAGACTCCTGTCTGTTACTCTTGGCCACAGAGATTTCCGGACACCTCCTCTCTCAGAGAGGCATCCCACAAAGGAAAAAAAACAGTCTCACTGACCCGTCAGTACACCACAGACTCCTGTCTGTTACCTGTTGGCCACGCAGGTTTCCGGACACCTCCTCTGAGGTATCCTCTCAGCATGCTTTTTGCTTACTTCTCAATGACCCCGGTCACATAACACAGACTCCTGTCTGTCACCACTGCTTAACAGTTTCTTCAGATACCTCATATCTTCAGAGGCACCACATAAACATCAATGCACAGTTTATTCGTGACCACTGGTCACACTCACGGTTTTCACAGACCGTCCGTTCCTCCTCTGGCTCCTGATTCCCAGTCCTGGAACATGTGCTCCTTGGGTCGCTGCCAGCATTCCATCCACCAATTGTAAGGTTTCACTCACTCGGCTGCTTCAGAGGTAATCAGGAGACACTTTTCTTATGCAAAAAGTCCTTTGGTTTATTACATCATAAACCATATGGTAACATACAATACAACTCTTCAATGCTTCAGCTCCTGCCTGGAGCCTCACTCTTCAGTCACAGAGACCTCTCTGTAATGTCCTGCCTTGGACACATGGAAGCCTGTCCACACTGGCAGACTCCCACACACTCTCTCTCAGGTGCAAAAACACACTCCATTACATAAGTGTAACTCCACCCACAGGTGAGGTCAGGAATCACATGGTTATGTCACATGGTCATGACCTCACCACAGGTCCTTTAGCTACACCATTACATACAGGTTTTATCCCAGGTATTTAGACACAAGCCCCTTGGGTGGGTTTGTAGGTGACTCGACCCGCCCAGCTCTCCTAGTCACCTGAAAGCCTCCCAATATATAGCACAACTCTCAGCAGTAGATCTGCTGAACAAAACATGCTCAGGCTTCCATCACAGGGCCACCCACCTCTGTGATACATAACGTCCATCCATCACATGCCTCCATGCATATCCCGAGGGCCATACACAGTGCCCCCTAGCTGCATCAGGGGTCATTACACCACAGTACATACACTTCTACATAGTATAATAGCCGCTAATTCAATTGCTGGCTTTTGTGAAAATACAGAACCCGACATGAAATGACACATGGTTTACATAGAGTTAAACATGTCTTTTCATGTAGTTTGATATATGGTTTTCACCAACAATTACATGAGTGTATGTGTGCAAAATTTGACACATGTAGGGCTTAATTAAAGGTGTAAATTCGTAGCAAAAAATGCATTTTTTTACAACGAATTTACACCTTTAATTAACCCCTACATGTGTCAAATTTTGCACACATACACTCATGTAATTGTTAATGAAAACTATATATCAAACTACATGAAAAGACATGGTTAACTTTATGTAAACCATGTGTCATTTCATGTCGGGTGCTTCTGCAATTTCACAAAAGCCGGCAATTGCCCGGCAATTGAATCAGAGGCTATTTTACGATGTAGAAGTGTATGAACTATAAATATATGTATATATATATGTCACAATGACATATATATATGTATTCTATGTGTGTATATCTAGTGTTTACAAGGAAAGAGGTTTTTTTAGTTCCGATATTTCTGTCCCATTGACTTGCATTGTGTTTCCGGTATCGGATCGGCGATACCCGATACTTTATGAGTATCGGGCCGATCCAATCCGATCCGATATTTAGGGATATCGGGTAGTATCGCTCAACACTAGCCATGAGTCTTCTTGGGAATGTTGCAACAAGTTTTCACACCTGGATTTGCGGATCCTCTGCTATTCTTCCTTGCAGATCCTATCCAGTTCCATCAGGTTGGATGGTGAATGTTGGTGGACAGCCATTTTCAGGTCTCTCCTGAGATGCTCAATTAGGTTTAGGTTAGGGCTCTGGATGGGCCAGTCAAGAATGGTCACAGAGCTAGCGTCTTGTCTGAGCAGGTTTTTTGTGCTGCTTGGGAGGTCATAACAGACAGGCGCTTTCCCCTGTCAACAGTGATTACAGACAGGCTCACTCTCACAAAAATTAACTAAGCCTGTATTAGCCCACACTTTTCTAGACTACCAGATAACAGCAGTACATAAAGTGTTTGTAATATTCAATATTTTAATGAGGCCCACTTGTTGCCATTCATGGGTGTATGGATGACCCTCCTCATAATTTATGTCTAGCCTTACACTTTCTGCAAAACCTTTATGACTTTCTAAGCACATCAACTATACTTTCAAAAAATGTTCACTCAAATTTTTTTTTAGGTATTCAATGACTCTTCCATACAGTTTAACATGGTTATTCTTGCATTACTGTGATGTGTAAAAATTACAAAAAGCATAGAAAAATAGTTCAGGATTAGATTACTCATCCATGCAGTATTACGTGCTTTCTGTCACATTTTAGTGGTGTATAATAGTAGAAAAAGTGTTTAAAATTTTCCTTGTTTCTTCACATTTCTTACACATACACAATTTTAGGGTTGTCAGAATGCACCAAATGAAATATAATAATAATAAGGTGCGTTCACAACCCAGGGTCCACCGTGCAGAGATGGAACCTGCTGCTAAGCAATGAACAAGCTAAACAAGATGGCTGTTGCACGCCTAAAACATGGGGGTTAGTTGTCACCCGGTGTGAACAGCGGTAAACTCTGTTACTTCACAGAGCCACAGCAACTAAGTACCAGAACGCTGTTCCCTGTTAAATGTCACAGGACACAGCTGATATGGCACAAGTGGGGTCTCTAGGCTCAACCCCTAGAACATGGGGACTTGATTCTGACCAGACCCACAACGCGGACGGCGTCGCACAAGCGATGCCTCTACTTGGCGCTAAGTGGTAGCAAAACACAGCTAACTAAAGCACACCACGAGTTGGCGCAAAACAAGAGCAAAAGCTCAACTGACCGCAGAACGGTACCAAAAGTTGTGTGCCAGAGCACATGAATTGACTGTGCACTGTAAGCAGCCCGTGCTAAGCAGCACACGTGGCCGAGACAGGCGCTAGGTCAAGCCAAGTAAAAAACCTGCCTCTCTAAGGAAAGCTAGATGTAGACACACGCCGACAGAGCGGCAGAGTCTCGACACAAACACACGTGAAAATAGTGGTAGTAAATACACTCACTCACAAACCACATGGTTTATACTGGCGAACGGCAGTGCGGCTGTACGATCCTCTTATAACCGCAGCCTTCCAGGACCTTGCTGATGGCCCAATCTGAACTATTTGAGGACCTGAGCATGTAACCCCCGACCACCAATGAGCGGTCATCTCACCGGGCATGCTCAGATGGAGAAAAGCAGGACTTAGTCCCAGGAGCGTCTGCCCGCAGCTTACTAATGCTGGTTACTATAGCTGTACTTGGGGCAGCAGCAGCAACCTAACACATTAGCATGAGCAAGACGCTGGGACCGACATCTCCGCTGAGCAGGATCCTCTGCGGCTGAAGAAGAATGGGAGACCGCAGAGGACATGGCTTGAGATTCCCCCTGTGCAGAGGCGGGATCTCGATGCCTAACACACTATTTCGTATTCTGTGGTATATTTTTTGATATGTAAAAATGTTGCTGTGTTACATTTCTTAGCCATACTGTATTGCATTGCATGTTCTTGGGTACATTTCATTGGTAAATACGCCTCAAAAAACTTTTTCAAAAATGTATTAGCATTATATTGCTCGCCAATAGACTACTCCGTGGTCTGGAGCCCATTTAGCTGTTATAAAAGCCTTTAAAAACTTGTTCAAAAATGTATCGATATTATATTGCTCACCTATAGACTATTCCGTGGTCTGGAGTCCATTTCGTTATTATGAAATCCTCAAACCACCTATTAAAAAATGTATCATATTATATTGCTCAACTATAGACTATTCCGTGGTCTGGAGTACATTTAGTTGCTAGGTAAACCTCCAAAAACTTGTTCCAAGTCTTCCTGTTATTATACTGCTCACCCATAGGGTATTACATCTTCTTTGGTACACTTTGTTGCTATAAAAGCCTCTAAAAAAACTTGTTCAAGATGTATCGGTTTTAAATTGCTCAACTATAGACTATTCTGTGGTCTGGAGTACATTTAGTTGCTATATAAGCCTCCAAAAACTTGTTCCATATTTATCGGTATCATGTTGCTCACCCATAGGATATTACATCTTCTTTTTGTGTAAAAGCCTAAAAAAACTAGGTAAAAATGTATTAATATTATAATGCTCACCTTTAAACTATTCTGTGCCATGGCGCATACTTATGAAAACCTCAAGAAACTTGGTCAAAATTTATTGATATTTTATTGCTAACCAATTATTACATCTTCTTTGGTACATGTCACTGCTATAAAACCCCCCAAAAAACATGGTCAAAATTTATCACAATTAAATTGCTCGCCCATATGGTATTACATCTTCTTGATTACATTTTGTCGCTATAAAAGCCTAAAAAAACTTGGTCAAAATTTATAGGTATTATATTGCTCGCCCATAGGGTATTCCATGGTCTGGATTACATTTTGTGGGAATATAACCCTCAGAAAAACATGTTCAAAATTTATTAGTATTATACAGCTCACCCATAAGGTATTACATCATTTTTGGTACATTTCGTTGTTGTAAAAGCATAAAAAAACTTGATCAAAATGTATCGGTATTGTATTGCTGGCCCATAGGTACATTTAGTTGCCATATAAGCCTTCAAAAACTTGTTTAAAATTTATAGGTGTCATATTGCTCACTCATAGGGTATCAAATTTTCTTGGGTACAGTTCGTTGCTATACAAGCCTCAAAAAACTTAATAAAATTTGTCCGTATTATTGTAAGGTTCTATGTATATATTCCTGAAACTCAGTTTGTTCGTCAGTCATTTTACTTTCTGTCTTGCTGCAGCTATCTTGCCCTCAGTCAAAATGGAGTTTCCAGCTTGCATGTTCCCGCCCTGATTCTCTCCTTTGCTTCTTAAGCAGCCACAGCTGAGCAATCAGTGCTTCAGAATCTAGCCTGCAGTGAACCTGTGACTTGACTCCTGTAAGCCTTGGACCTTGTACTCCAGCTATTCCTACTGAGGAACTCTGAAGCACTTGTGGACTCTGAACCCTGCTCTTTGAAAGACCCACGTTTGCATGGACTTACGGTAACAGAGAAGAAGATCCTGAATCTGTATTGGAGAGTGATTGCTGAGCTTGGATTACTCTGGCCTGCTGTGTCTCCTGTTTCTGTGTCTGCAAACTGTGTGACTATTTCTGCCAACTTGTATGAAGTAATACAGGACTTTTCTATATCAAACCTGTGACTCCTGTGTTTTCATCGCACCCAAGCACAAGACGCTATATGAACTGTACTACATACATTACAAGATTCTGAAGCCAAAACGTTAGTGTCTGCTGGGTCTGGAAGGCTGTGTCTGCTGTACTGTGGATATCAGACGTCCGGTTGTACTTTCTGTGATGACAGTGGTTGTGACTTCTCACAACCATTCCAGGTGAGCAATTCCCTTAAGTTTTTTCTTTTTGCAGTGTTACCACAGGTAAACACTATTGTTTTTTTTTTTTTTTTTCCTTTTCTCTCTTTTGTCTGCTGTAACTCTGGATATCAGATGTCTGGTTGAAACTTTCTGTGATGATAGTGGTTGTGACTCCTCACAACCATTCCAGGTGAGCAGTTCCCTTAATTTTTTTTTCTCTCTGCAGTGTTGCCACAGGTGAACACTATTGTTTTTTTTTTCTCTCCTCTTCTTCCAGTAATCCTGTCTTAAAAGATCTGGAAAATGGAGGCCCGCATAAAGGAACTTTGCGGAGTGACTGATAATATCCTTGCAGATTTGCAGAATATAAAGACCCGTTTTACAAATCTACAGGACCTCAATAATCACAATTTGCAAGTGGTTGGACAGACTACCCAGGATTTGCGAGCCAGGATTGAGGTTCTAGAGGGGCGAGTCCAGGCTCCTGCCGTAGCCCCGAGTGCTGGGATTCCCAAGTTGCCCCCTTTTCGTTTTGGCGGTGAACGTGAGAAATTCAGGGGATTTATTAATCAATGCAATCTTTTTTTTTCTGCACATGCTTCACAATTTCCCACTGAACGATCTAAGGTGCTTACTATAATTATGTTGCTTACCAACAAGGCTTTAATGTGGGCAAACCCTCTGATTGAGACTGAGGATGATTGTTTGAATCACCTTGATGATTTTATTTCAGCCATGGGGCAGGTGTTTGATGACCCCAATCGAGGTGCAACAGCTGAAGCAGCCATGTTAGCTTTGCGCCAAGGTAAGCACTCGGTAGCTGAATATGCCTTGGATTTCAGGAGATGGGCCCTTGATACCACCTGGGACAGTTCCGCCAAAAAATCTATTTTTCGAAAGGGGTTATCTCCACTGATTAAGGATGAACTTGCTCGTGCCGACCCTCCCACTGCGTTAGGTGACTTTATTAACTACTGCATCCGTATTGATACTCGTCTGACTGAACGCAGGCAAGAGAGATGGTTCGAAAGCAATCGTACTAACCTTTTCCTACCTTCCTCTCCAGCTAAGGAACCTTTGAGTAGGATTACACGGGAACCTGAACCTGAACCCATGCAGGTAGACTCTTTACAACGACGGGTTAGTGATGCACGCAAGGAACATCGTTTTAAGGAGAATCTATGTTTCTATTGTGGTAAGTCAGGGCACTTCATTATAAACTGCCCCAGCCGTTCTCGTAAGACTACTGCAGCACTCATTCATTGTGAGTGTTGCGAGAGGGGATCTGTCAGGTCCGAGCCTCAGGCTCCAGAGAGATCTGCAGCAACAGATCTTGATTTCTCGGACTTAAACTCCGTTACCTCTGAGGACGTTGACTGTGTAAACGCTGCCATTTTTCAAGTTTCCTCAGCGGTGTCCCAGCTGAGTTGTAAGAAAAACAATTCTCATTGCTTTCTTTCCATCAAACTCTGGGTTGACTCAGCTTGGGTGTCTAGCTCTGCTATGATCGACTCAGGGGCAAGTGGAAATTTTATGGATGTCTCCTTTGCTCTGAAACAGGGAATACGTTCAGTGAAGAAGGCTACTCCAGTACAGATGGAAACTGTGGATGGCTCCCTGCTGACCTCTGGACCAGTGGATCAGGAAACAGAGCCTTTGAGGGTTCTTATGGGTAAAGATCATCAAGAGAAACTGTCCTTTATGCTTATCTCTTCTCCCCACTTTCCCATTATTCTAGGGCTACCATGGCTGCAGGCTCAGAATCCTACCATTAACTGGGAGACCAAGGAATTACACTTTCCAGAGAAACAGATGAGTCCAAAAGTTTCAGCTTGCTCTGTTCCTAAAGGAATCATGTCAGTCCCTGAACTACCAGCTGTATACCAGGACTATGTGGATTTATGTGACAAGAAGAACGCTGACCAGCTTCCTCCTCACCGTCCATATGATTGTCCAATTGAATTATTGCCTGGAGCAGAGATACCTTTTGGTAAGATCTACCCCCTGGCGGGGCCCGAGCTAAAGGCTTTAAAGGATTACATAGATGAAAATCTAGCCAAGGGCTTCATACGCCCCTCTTCATCTCCTGCAGGTGCACCCATCTTCTTTGTAAAGAAGAAAGATGGATCTCTGAGACCATGCGTAGACTATAGGGAACTCAATAAGGTTACTATTAGAAACCGTTATCCATTGCCTTTAATCCCTGAGTTATTGGAGAGAGTGCGACATGCCAAAATTTTTTCTAAACTAGATCTTCGTGGGGCCTATAACTTAGTCCGTATTAGACCTGGGGATGAATGGAAGACTGCATTCAGGTCACGCTATGGACACTTTGAATATCTAGTTATGTCTTTTGGTCTGAGTACCGCCCCAGCCACTTTCCAACACTTGGTGAATGACATCTTCAGGGATCTCCTAGATACATTCGTGGTAATTTATTTGGATGATATTCTAATTTTTTCTAACTCCACAGAGGAACATCATGGACATGTGAGAATGGTCTTGGAACGTCTAAGACAAAATCATCTTTACATCAAACTTGAAAAGTGTGAATTCCATAGGACCGAAATTCAATTTCTGGGGTATGTACTGTCTACACAAGGAATTAGTATGGATGGAAGCAAAACCCAAGCCATCAAGGATTGGCCAAGTCCTAGAAATGTGAAGGAGGTACAGCGCTTCATCGGGTTTGCCAACTTCTATAGACGTTTCATTAGAAATTTCTCTGAGGTAGTGTCACCTATCACTCAACTTACCCGGAAAGAGTCTAGGTTTTCCTGGACTCCCCAAGCCCAGGAAGCATTTTCCCGTCTAAAAGATAAATTTACCACTGCACCTATCCTAGTACATCCCAACCCCGAGCTTGCCTTCATAATAGAGGTGGATGCTTCAGACTGTGCCGTTGGAGCTATACTCTCTCAGAGAACAGGTGAGAAGAATGTCTTGCATCCCTGTGCCTTCTTTTCCCAGCAGTTGTCTTCGGCTGAGAGGAACTACGATGTGGGCAATAGAGAGTTGTTGGCCATTATTGCCGCCTTCAAAGAATGGAGACACCTTCTTCAGGGAGCTGCACAGCAAATAGTCATCCTGACAGACCATCGTAACCTTGAGTTTATCAGGTCGGCTAAGTGCCTGACTCCTCGCCAGGCTCGCTGGAATCTTTTCTTAAACCAATTTAATTTTATCATCTCTTATAGACCAGGATCGCGCAATGGAAAGGCTGATGCACTCTCTAGGATTTACTCAGCAGAGACACGTCCAATTACTCCTCCTAAGACTATTCGTCCTGACTCTAGATTCCTAGGAGTAATTCATAATCAAGACCTACTTAAGGACATCAAGGAAGCATACCATGCGGATTCCTTTTTGGCACAACCCCCAAGGGACGTAAGTCTTGTCTTTAAGAATGGTGTGTGGATTCAGGGACAACGTCTGTATATTCCTGAAACAGTCAGATTAAGAGTATTGCAACTCATTCACGATTCCAAGATAGCTGGGCATAGAGGAATTCTAAAGACACAGGAATTTCTTTCTCGTTTCTTTTGGTGGCCCACTTGCAGGAAGGATGTTTTGAATTATGTCACTTCATGTGAGGTCTGTGCAAGATGCAAAACACCTCGCTCCTCACCAACTGGTCTGTTACAGCCTCTTCCCACCCCGTCCCGCCCGTGGGGATCCATTTCTATGGACTTCATTGTGGAGTTACCAACCTCTCAGGGGAAGAACACCATTCTAGTGGTGGTTGACCGTCTAACAAAGGCAGCTCATTTTATCCCTTGTGTCGGCTTACCCACTGCAAAACAGACATCAGATTTGATGATTAAAGATGTGTTTCGCTTACATGGAGTACCGGATGAGGTTATTTCGGATCGAGGGGTGCAATTCACTTCTAGGTTTTGGCAAAATTTCTGTGCAGCATTGGACATTAAAGTAAACCTTTCTTCTGCTTTTCATCCCCAGACTAATGGACAGACCGAACGAACCAATCAAACCCTGGAGCAGTATCTCCGCTGCTTTATCTGCCACCTACAGGATGATTGTGTGGATCTACTTCCATTAGCTGAGTTCTCGTATAACAACTCTCAGAGTGCCTCCACTAAGCAGTCTCCTTTTTACTCTAATCTAGGTTATCATCCTAACATTCTACCACGATTTCCCATAGAAACGCCTTTACCAGCAGTGGCTGAAAGAATCACGTCTTTACAGAAGAATATGGATCTTCTAAAGGAAAATCTGGAATCGGCTCAAGAAAGGTACAAGAAAGCAGCAGATAAATTTCGTAAACCTGCACCAGCTTTCAAGGTAGGAGACTTGGTCTGGCTGTCAACCAGAAATCTTAAGTTAAGGATTCCATCGTCTAAGTTGGGACATAAGTACATTGGACCCTATAAAATCAGTAAAATTATAAGTGCCGTTGCTTGTCGTCTTCAACTGCCCAGAACTATGAGAATCCACCCTGTCTTTCATGTATCCCTACTAAAGGCTGCGACACCCAATACGTTTCCTGGACGTTCCTCTCCTTGCCCTGACCCAGTGCTAGTCGATGGTCAGGAAGAATTTGTGGTGGAAAGGATTTTAGATTCCAGATTGTATAGAAATCAGTTACAATATCTGATTAAATGGCAGGGCTACCCAGTGGAGGACAACTCATGGGAACCGGTCAATAACGTTAATGCTCCTCGCTTGCTCCGTCAGTTTCATCAGAGGTACCCACACAAGCCTGGTCTGAGGTCATCCGGAGGTTGTCCTTAAGGGGGGAGTAATGTAAGGTTCTATGTATATATTCCTGAAACTCAGTTTGTTCGTCAGTCATTTTACTTTCTGTCTTGCTGCAGCTATCTTGCCCTTAGTCAAAATGGAGTTTCCAGTTTGCATGTTCCCGCCCTGATTCTCTCCTTTGCTTCTTAAGCAGCCACAGCTGAGCAATCAGTGCTTCAGAATCTAGCCTGCAGTGAACCTGTGACTTGACTCCTGTAAGCCTTGGACCTTGTACTCCAGCTATTCCTACTGAGGAACTCTGAAGCACTTGTGGACTCTGAACCCTGCTCTTTGAAAGACCCACGTTTGCATGGACTTACGGTAACAGAGAAGAAGATCCTGAATCTGTATTGGAGAGTGATTGCTGAGCTTGGATTACTCTGGCCTGCTGTGTCTCCTGTTTCTGTGTCTGCAAACTGTGTGACTATTTCTGCCAACTTGTATGAAGTAATACAGGACTTTTCTATATCAAACCTGTGACTCCTGTTTTTTCATCGCACCCAAGCACAAGACGCTATATGAACTGTACTACATACATTACAATTATATTGCTCACCCATAGACTATTCCATGGTCTGTAGTACATTTTCTTTGTAAATAACCCTCAAAAAGTGCATAGCCTTTATGAGTCTAGGAGTACCAATACATGACAATTTGAACAGAATGTGTATGTGACCTTCCTTTATGTTCAATACAGGGTTTATCTGAATCCCTTTCAGTCCCTAATTTTTTGTAGTTCTTGCTTCCTTCATAAATTCAACTGAAATTTCCTACTTTTTACTAAAAATTCAATTTTGGCTTACTAAAATTTTACATTTTCTTAAATTCTTTTTAAATTTCAACTCATATACAAGTCATTATACAGGAAAAATGTTTCTTAATTTTTTTTTACTGTAAATTGCAATTTCTCGTCGGTTTCAAATATTTTATTGTCACTCCTTAAAGTGGAGTAAAAGTGTGACACCATTGTTCTCAGCAGCAATCTGGTGGTCAGAGATGCATCAAGGGGTCTTCCCCATCCTGTTCTCCTTCCATTCACCATTTTTCCCATCCATTTGAACATTTTCATTGCCCCCTTCCAGCAGACCTCTTTGTAGGGAAAGCTTGGCTTTGCCATTGACTCCCATTGTACTCATTACTCAAAGCAAGCATGCAAAATTTTGAATTGGTTGATTCAAGCAACAAGCACCAGAGCCTTTAAGTTCTTGCTCATTCCTACCTCTTAAGTATTGCAATGTGAGGGCTGTGGCAGAATGTCATTATGCTCTGTCTGTGAATACTAATCCAAAAAATCCAGTGCTTTATAGGGAAGTGCTGTACCTGTATAGTCCTTCTGTGTGACTGAACTGATTAATCTGAGACTTGCTGAATTAACAGAACCTTAACGACAGCTTGTTTTTTAATTCTTCACACACTGCAAACAAGGAGGGCAATATTACGCCCCTCAGTTCTCTCTTCTATTTACAGGCAATTAGCTTTTAGTATTGCGATTTGAGGTGAATTTATTTAACTCAAATCAAGTTTTTGGGGAAAATTCAACAATCCAGCAAATTTGAATTTCAAAAGTACTTCTCATCTCTAAGGGTGAGTGGAAACCACTATTCAGGATGTGACCATTTGTTTATGCAATGTGAGCTATAAAACTACATACTTAAACTGGTTGTATATTTAAGGGATTGTAGACTTTTCTTTATTTCCTTTGTTTTAATTTTATAGCGTAATACGCTCCCACTAAACATGAAAGTTGTTATATATTACATAAGTCCTTCGCATCATCACCACTAATACACTTGCAGAGGCAAAAAAAAGGCCAATTGTGTATTCTGTTTGGTAGAACTACTGCCCAGACAGCTGGTCCCAGTTGTTGTAGTGGTGCTTCTGTTGCTGCTAGTGGCTCCCATATTTTTAACCATTCTATCTTTATTTTCTTTTACATTAGAATTGTCCATTGGCATTGCCACTTTTTGATCTTTCTTTTGCTTTTCAGTGCATTAAGAATAAAGAAAAAAATTATGAGAAATTGTAATTGAAATGCAGCAGATGCCAGCTACCACATACCATTAACCAATCACACTGAATCTGTCACTGCTGCTGCTAAAACCTTTCCTATATCTTTTTCTCCTTAGCAATCAAATATCAGTGTTATTCCCAATCTACTTTTCTCATTTTCTTCACCACTGCAGTAATTCAACAAATTAATGTCTTGAGTATTTATCTAATGTTTTAGGGCTTTCTCTTCTTGCCTCTATCTCTAAACTGTGAGCTCTGACAATTTCTTAATATCCTAAAATCAAACTAAAATGGCTGCTGCCTTCCCTAGTGAGGCTTTTATACAGTTTATGATAGTTACTTCTGATTGGCTGCACTAAATCATGTGACGTGACTGTAAGAAATGAAGGTGAAATCTGCATGGTTGCACTTGAGTTTCTATCAGCCTTCTGTGAATGATACAATCTCCTTCAATGTGTAAAAGGGCGGCAGACAGTTTTAGAGATTCAGGCAAATCAAATTGCAATATGGACATATTTGCCGGGACCTGTAAATTTCATCAAATTTTACTAACACTCTATTCATATCAAATTGATTTGATCACTCCTAGACATGAACTAATAAATTCACAGGAGTCTGGTCCTGTGGCCAGGTCAGTATTACATGGCTGCTGAAACACCTCCTACCTGACAGCATCCCCACCTCCTCTTTTGATTAGCCAGCTTAGCAATACACCGAGTATGAAGGAGAAAAAGAGGTTTGGCAGTCCAAGGGTTAATCAAAAAGGACAGCCGGGGGTTAAACAGGAATTGTCACGAACAGAGCAAGTTGTAAAACACAATAAATCAATCCAAATAATATCTCACTATGGCTGTAATAAAGACAATGCCTGATAAGGCCTCTTTCACACTTCAGTCGTGCGACGTCAGTCAAAGTCCGTCAAAATGTGAAAAAAAATGGATCCGCCATTTTTTTTTGGCGGATCCGTTTTTTTTCCCATTGACTTGCATTATTGACGGATTTTGACGGATGGTCGTCCGTTAGGTCCGTTTTTTGACGGATCCACCAAAAAATTGGCGTCCGTCATTTCAGAAAAACGTCCAATGCAACGTTTTTTTGGTCTGCCAAAATGGCGGAGTGTGGCGGATCCGCCGCATCCGCCATTTTGTATAATGGCCGCCTATGGGCGGCGGATCCGCTGGCATCCGTCTTTGACGGAATCTGCCAGCGGATCCGTCGCCTGCATAGAAAACCATTCAAAATCCTGCCAAAACTGTCCGGGGTCTCTCTCTCTCTCCTCCTCGGTCCGGACTTGCAAAATTACATTTTCCGGAATGAAAATTTCATTTCCGGGTGAACACTTCTTGGCCGATCCGTCAGAAAAATGATCCGTTTTACATCCGTTTTTACACTTTTCTGACGGATACGCCATTTTCACACTTTTGCGGACGTCACACGACTGAAGTGTGAAAGAGGCCTAATAGACAGCTGACCTAAGAATGACACTGACTGGGAGCACATGCCAACTAGCATCAGGTGCAAATCCCCACCACTGTCAGTGTCACCATCAGGAATGGAGTGGTAGTATTGATTGGCACAGGACTTGGGATATTTATTAGAATTAATTAAGTTTTCACTACTTTACCACCACATGGACCATATTTTTGCTATAACTGAGTCAAATATTCATTTTTTTGTGTGTGTTTACATACACATGTGGGAATAGGTTATTTTTGCAAGAACTAATAATCCAACAATAGACCATAAATAAATTGTATTTTTACATCCAGCATGTTAGATGTTTTTTCCATTGCTATTTGTGAAATGTAGAAATATTTGTGAAATATAGAATTTCTACTTTCTCCAAAAAGTGAATTGCAAATTCCACTATAATTTGATTCTCAAATGTCAATACATTTTTTTAGTAGAAAAACATTGCATCATATGAAATAATAAACCTTAGCCCAATTTTTGTTTAAAAATAATAGAAGATATAATTCTTTAAGAGGACTAAAGTGAAAAGCTGCTTTGTAAATCTCAATCTGCGTAACCTTCTTTTTATAGTCTATACAGGGCTTTATAAAAGTGTTTTAGCACATTATGAAAGGTGTTTAATGTATTGACCTTTAATATCTTGGAAACCATACAAGCTTAAATTTGGAAAATACCAATGAACCAAAGGACTTGGTTTAAAATTAGATTTTTTTTTCATTTATTTTCAATCATGTGAACACATGAAATAATATTTCCATGAAAGTTATTTTTTGACTACAGATTAGGCTGCATGTGCTTATGCCACTAAAGGATGAGTGAGATGGTGGCTAACCACATAATGCTACACATTACCAAATTCCCTTCAATTATAACATGCCCAAAAAAGATGCTTCAATGAATTGCCAAAATCAAGTGGTACATGCATGTAAAGAAAAAACACAGTTTACACTAGAAATGTAACTCAAGCTTAGGTATTGGTGTGCACTGGAAAGTACATCTAATAAAGGTTAACCAGCATATAAAGTTGGTGAAATATAGACTTTCTTCATAAAGTGGTACTTCTTTTTGGTTTTAATATGTTATCACATATTCTTCTTCAGAGAATATGAATGATAACACCAAAACTTTTTCTCCACTCATGGTTAGTAGTTGCGTAAAGACATTTATTGTCAGACTACTGCATTTTCTCTTTTTTAAATCATAATGACAACTCAAAACATCCAAATGACCCTGATCAAAAGTTCACATACCCCATTTCTTAATAACGTGTATTGCCCCTCTAACATCAATGATACCTTGAAATTTTTTGTGGTAGTTGAGAATGAGGTTCTTTATTTTCTCAGATGTTAAACACGCCCACTCTTCTTGGCAGGAAGCCTCCAGTTCCTTTAAAATCCTGGGCTGTCTAGCATTAACTGCGCACTTGAGATCTCCCCAGAGTGGCTCAATGATATTGTGGTCAGGAGACTGAGATGGCCACTCTAGAACCTTCAGTTTGTTCTACTGTAGCCAATGACAGGTCGACTTGGCCTTGAGTTTTGGATCGTTGTCATGTTGAAGCGTCCAATTACATCCCATGCGCAGCTTCAAGGCTGATTGCAAATTTGCCTCCAGTATTTGCTGATAACATTCTGCATTCATCTTTCCTTGAACTTTGACCAAGTTTCATGTGCCTTTGTAGCTCACATATCCCTAAAACATCAGCTATCCACCTCCATGCTTTACATAGGAATGGTATTCCTTTTATCATAGGCCTTGTTGACCTCTCTCCAAATGTAATGTTTATGGTTGTGGCTAAAAAGTTTAATTTTGGTCACATCACCCCAAATTACCTTGTTCCAGAAGTTTTGAGGCTTGTAACATAGTAACATTTTTTTAGTTTCTTGCTATTTATGTAGTTAAAGAATATTTTGGGATTATTTTTACTTTCTCTGGCAATGAGTCTCTCTGCCTCAATCTTTGCTGTCTTGATTTGCATTTTACAGAATTTATTCAATCTTCTGTATTTATTTAATGCCTCATCACTACCTACTTGCTTTAATTCCCTAAACTCTTTCTTTTTGTCACTTATTGCGACCCTTACAGCTCTATTTAGCCATAGTGGTTTCCTCCTAATTCTAGCAAGTTTATTCCCATAGGGTATATACTGTGCACAGGTCCTTTTCCGGATGCTAATAAACGTCTCCCATTTTCTTTGTGTATTTTTATGTCTCAGGATATCGTCCCAGTTTATTGCACTAAGATCATCTCTCATCCGTTGGAAATTTGCCTTCCTGAAGTTTAGTGTCCTTGTAACCCCTCGACTACACATGTTATTAAAGGATACATGAAAGCTTATTATTTTGTGATCACTATTACCCAAGTGACCCCCAACACTTATATTTGATATGCGGTCTGGCCTGTTGGATAATATTAGGTCTAGCAGTGCCCCCCCTCTTGTTGGGTCCTGAACTAGTTGTGAAAGGTAATTGTTTCTCATAGTTGTCAAAAACCTAATACCTTTGCTGGAACTGCAGGCTTCTGTTCCGCAATGTATTTCAGGGTAGTTGAAGTCCCCAATAATAATGACTTCTCCTTGAGTCGCTGCTTCATCTATTTGCTTTACGAGGATATTCTCTGTTGCTTCCATTATTTTAGGAGACTTATAACAAACCCCTATCAGTAATTTATTATTTTTCCCCCTCCCCTAATCTTCACCCACAGAGACTCCACATCTTCATTAGATTCACAGATATCACGCAGGATGGGTTTTAAGGATGATTTTACATATAAACACACACCCCCACCTCGCTTATTTTTACGGTAATTTCTAAACAGACTATAGCCCTGTAAATTAACCGCCCAGTCATGACTCTCATCCAGCCAAGTCTCAGATATCCCCACCATGTCACAATTATGTTCCAACAAAATGAATTCTAATTCCGCCATTTTGTTGGTGAGGCTTCTGGCATTAGTATACATGCACTTTATGTATCTCTCTGTACCTCTATTCTTTCTTAAATTATTAACTGTTCTAACCCCACCCCCCATGCCTCCCCCACCCCCAATTTCATTATTTGTGCCCAGGTCTCTATCTGCACTGCCTTCCCCTCCCATAAAATGAATACCCTCCCCCCTAGTCCCTAGTTTAAAGACTCCTCCAACCTTCTAGCCATTTTCTCCCCAGCACAGCTGCACCCTCCCGTCCCTAGCATAGAACCTGTAGCCAACTGAGAAGTCGGCCCAGTTCTCCAGGAACCCAAACCCCTCCTTCCTACACCAATTCTTGAGCCACTTATTAACCTCCCTTATCTCCCGTTGCCTCTCTGGTGTGGCACGTGGTACAGGCAGTATTTCAGAAAATACCACGTTGGAGGTCCTTGCTTTAAGCTTGCAGCCTAATTTCCTGAAATCGTCTTTAAGGACCTTCCACCTACCTCTAACTTTGTAATTTGTGCCAATGTGCACCATGACCGCTGGGTCCTCACCAGCCCCTCCCAGTAATCTGTCAACCCGATCAGCGATGTGTCGAACTCGAGCGCCAGGTAGGCAGCACACTGTTCGACGATCCCTGTCTTTGTGACAGATTGCCCTATCTGTTCCCCTAATAATTGAGTCCCCCACTACCAGCACCTCTCTGGCCTGCCCTGCTCTCCTAATTCCCCCCTTACTGGAGCAGACACTCCTCCGTCTTTCAGAGGACGTGCCTGGCTGCAGCAGTGCTACCCCTGTACTGACACCCCCCTCATCTGCCAACTTTGCTAACTTATTGGGGTGTGCCAGATCAGGACTAGCCTCCCTGGCACTCTTCCCTCTACCCCGCCTTCTAACTGTCACCCAGCTTGCTACTTCAGTGTCCTGCAGCTCCCTCCTAGCATCCCCCCCTCATCTATCCCATTGAGTGTCTGCTCAGTGAGCAGAAGACTCCTTTACATATTGTCTATGGATCTCAGTGTTGCCAGCTGCACATTTTGTTAGGGTCTGCGGAACGCACCAAATATAAGATGTTCGCAGCCCGCGGTCCACCATGCAGGCGGAGCCTGCTGTTAATAAAATGGCGCAAGAAGCGAACTCTGTTATCCCGCAGAGTCGCCAAAATAAACGCTGTAGCGCACTGTGGCAATATGTGCGAACTCTGTTAATCCACAGAGACGCTAGAAGGAGTGCCGCAGCGCTATATGGCGATGTGTGCGAACTCACTTAACACAACTGAGTCGCAAAATAAACACACTAGGGCGCTGTCTAGCGTTGAAAGCGAACCCTGTTACGTCACAGAGCCGCTGAGACAAACTTCTGTGTCCTGTCAGGCACCCAGGTACACAGTGAACAGCTAAGCGAACATAGAGCGTGATCATGCGCTAATGTCCTCGCGGGAATCACCCGCAATCTATGGCGTCTGAACGCCAGGCCCTGAATACGGCAATCAAACTCCTCACCGGTTATGCCGGCAATCTAGGGCATCTAGGACACTGACCCTGACCAGCTAGCATACCAAACTCCTCACTGATTAAGTAGGTATTCTAGGGGCTTATTTCAGCCGGGCCCTAACCACACACACACATGACCACACTGGCGCTAAGCATATAACGATTGATATTAGTGCATGGCGGCCCAGCCATGCCACCCTTTTATAGCAACAGCTACAGGACCTGCCAGAAACAAGCACCAATGAGAAACTGTTCCAAACACATGTAGTTTCAGGACCTTCCTGGCGGACCAATAGGAGCTGCTGCAGTACCTGAACATGTGACCCCTGATCTCCAATGAGAGATCTTACCCTGGGCATGCTCAGATGGGAAAACGCAGGACTTTGTCTCAAAGACGGCTGCTCCAGCACTGGCTATAATAGCAGATCCAGGAAAGGCAGCAGCAAGTCACTGCACAGTAGAGGAGTGGGCAAGACGCCTAGACCGACGTCTCTGCTGAGCAGGCTCCACTGCGGCCTGAGATGAATGGGAGACCGCAGCAGGATGGGTTCGAGACTCCCCTTGTGCAGCAGCGGGAACTAGAACCCTAACATTACCCCCCCTTCTCTGGGCCTCGCTGCGTTCAAAGGCAGCGATGAGATGCGGAGCGTGAACATGCTCGGCAGGCTCCCAGGACCTATCCTCAGGCCCATAACCCTCCAATCCACCAAATAAAATTTTTTGCCTCGTACCACCTTGCACCCAACAATGGCATTCACCTCGTAGTCGTCCGAAGACGAACCCGACGTCCCGGCAGATGACTCAGGCAACCGGGAGATGACCACAGGGAGGGATACATGGAAGGGATACATGGAAGGTGTCGGAGATACCAAGGCGAGGCGGAAGGGCCAAATGGTAAACCACAGGGTTCACCTGCTCGAGAACCTTGAAGGGACCCAAATAGCGGGGTGCCAATTTAGTGGATTCCACCCGTAGCCTGATGTTTCGGGCGGAGAGCCACACTAGGTCGCCAGGAGAAAATGTCGGAGCGGGACGCCGATGAGCATCGGCAGAAGACCTCATCCTTTCCTTGGAAGCCTGAATGGCATCCTGGGTGCGGTCCCATATGTCCCGTGCTTCCACAGCCCAGCCTGCCACCCTGGAGTCAGTGGAAGCAACGGGCATGGGCACCAGTATCCGCGGATGCTGGCCGTAATTTAAGAGGAATGGAGTCTGTCCGGTGGAGTCAGCCACAGCATTGTTTAGCGCAAACTCCGCCCACGGAAGCAGAGATGCCCAGTCATCCTGACTGGCAGAGACAAAATGTCGCAAGTAGGTGACCAAGGTCTGGTTGGCCCTCTCTACCAACCCATTCGTCTCGGGATGATATGCAGAAGAGAGGTTCAATTCAATGCAGAGTAGATGACACAACTCTCTCCAGAACCGAGACGCAAATTGGGGACCTCGATCGCTGACAATCTTGTCTGGCATACCGTGTAGACGGAAGATGTGTCTAATAAATAATGCTGCCAAGGCCCGTGCGGAAGGTAACCGTGGTAGCGGCACTAAGTGCACCATTTTGGAGAAGTGGTCGGTGATCACCCAAATGATAGTGCAACCCCGAGACTTGGGTAAGCCCACCACAAAGTCCATCCCGACCATCTCCCAGGGCCTGTCTGCCACCGGCAAAGGAAAAAGTAACCCAGCTGGCCGTTGTCGAGGGGACTTGTTCCTGGCGCAGGAGACACACGCCTGAACATACTCCCTGATGTCACGGACCATATGTGGCCACCAGTATGTCCTCGCCAATAGCTCAGTTGTCCTCTTTGCCCCAAAGTGTCCACCCACCCTGGACGAGTGTGCCCAAGAGAGTACCTCCGGTCGCAAATTAGTGGGCACAAAAGTCTTGCCCGGAGGCACAGACTCTAGCGAAACCGGGGCTACAGTTCTCAGGCTTTCTTCAGGGACAATAAGCCGAGGCTCCTCATCCTCCTCCTCTGATGACACTAAGGAGCGAGAGAGAGCGTCGGCCCAAACATTCTTCTCACCGGAGAGAAAATGGAGGGTGAAATGTAACCGAGAGAAGAATAGGGACCATCTGGCCTGGCGAAATTTAGCCGCTGAGCCGTTTGCAAATATACCAAGTTCTTGTGGTCGGTGAAGACTTGGAAGGGAAAACGAGCTCCCTCCAGAAGATGTCTCCACTCTGAGAAGGCCAATTTCATAGCCAGCAACTCCCTGTCCCCGATGGAATAATTCCTCTCTGCTGGTGTAAAGGTCTTAGAAAAGAAGAAGCAGGGATGCTTCCGACCTTGAGCATCCTTTTGATATAGGACTGCTCCAGCACCAACAGAAGAGGCGTCCACCTCTAACACAAACGGTTTATTAACATCAGGGCGATGTAATATGGGAGCACTGGCAAAATGCGACTTGATGGAAGAGAACGCCTTGGAGACCTCCTCAGACCACAACTTGGGATTTGCTCCCTTCTTGGTGAGGGCTACCAAGGGAGCTACCAAAGTCGAGAAATGGGGAATGAACTGGCGATAATAATTAATGAACCCCATAAAGCGCTGCACCGCTTTAAGAGATCGGGGTTCTTGCCAGTCCATTACAGCCTGTAGTTTGGCAGGATCCATAGCCAATCCCTGGACAGAGATGATGTAGCCCAGAAAAGGTAAGGACTCCTGCTCAAACACACATTTCTCCAGCTTGGCATAGAGGGAGTTTGCCCGTAAGAGGTCGAAGACTTTGTTGACATCCCTCCGGTGAGAGTCTATATCTGGTGAAAAGATGAGAATATCATCCAGATAGACTACCACAGAGGTGGAGAGCATATCCCGGAAGATATCATTGACAAAGTCTTGGAAAACAGCGGGAGCATTACAGAGCCCGAAGGGCATCACCAGGTATTCGTAATGCCCATCCCTGGTATTAAAAGCTGTCTTCCACTCGTCCCCCTCACGGATGCGAATTAGGTTAAAGGCACCACGTAGATCAAGCTTGGTAAATACTCTTGCTCCTCGGAGCCTATCAAAGAGCTCAGAGATTAGGGGCAACGGGTACTTATTCTTGACGGTGATGGCGTTAAGACCCCTGTAGTCGTAGTCAATGCATGGACGTAATTCTCCGTTCTTCTTTTGCACAAAGAAGAACCCTGCCCCTGCTGGTGACACCGACTTCCTAATGAACCCTCTTGCCAGATTCTCCTGAATGTACTGGGACATGGCCTCCATCTCAGGGAGCGAGAGGGGGTATACTCTCCCCCGAGGAGGTTCTGCTCCAGGCAAGAGATCAATAGGACAGTCGTAGGGGCGATGAGGTGGAAGAGTCTCCGCCGCCTTCTTGGAGAAAACGTCTGCATATGCCCAATAACACTGAGGAAGAGAAGTGAGATCTACGGGTATCTCTGTGGTGGTGACCTGAACGCACTCCCTGATACACCTGCCTCTACATGAATCACCCCAACCCAGTATCCTCCCAGAGGACCACTCAATATGGGGAGAGTGGTAACGGAGCCAAAGTACTCCCAGCAACACCTCGTCTATTCCCTCGGGCAGGACAAGAAAAGAAATACTCTCCTGATGGGATGGGGACATAGATAAAGTGAGATGGATCGTCTGGTGGGTGATTTGGGAGGGCAGAGTTGATCCATTCACTACTCGCACAGTCACCGGTTGGGCGAGCATCACCAGAGGTATAGTGTGGCGGAGAGCAAATGCAGAGGACATGAAATTCCCCTCGGCTCCGGAATCCACACAGAGCTCAGCGGAGAGCGTGGATGGACCTACTGTAATTGTCCCTTTAAAGGACAACTTGGTGGAAAATGCCGCAGTGTCTAGTGAACCTCCTCCCAAGGTCACTAGACGCGACCGTTTTCCCGACCGCTGTGGACATTTGTTGGCATAGTATCCTAACTGCTGGCAGATGTTACAGACCACGGGTACTCGAGCGGCCCGGGACTTAGGTCCCGCTCGAGAAACCTCCATGGCCTCATGGGAGTCGGGCGCCTGGCTGGAAGATTCCAGAGGTCTGGCGAAGGTGGGAGCCAGCCAGAACCTCTGCCTATACTGGGACCGCTCCAACCTCCGCTCGTGAAAACAGAGGTCGATGCGGGTAGATATGGAGATAAGCTTCTCCAGTGTGGCGGAAATCTCCCTGGTAGCCAAAGCATCTTTAACATGATCAGCCAGTCCTCGCCAGTAGACTGGAATGAGTACTTTATCCGACCAGTCTAGTGTTGTGAGTGGGCTTGGGATGAGTTCTGAGCAGAGGCTCCCTCTGGTGGTTACAAGCGGTGCTGGTCTGTCCAGTGAAGATTGTGAAGATTGTGAGGATTGGGAATCAGGTGTTACTGACTGGTCTTATATAAGGGAGTCACCTTCCCATCAGGGTTGCCGGTGATCAATTGTTCTGGTCTGAATCCTTGATTCCTGTTTCCTTTGTAGCCTGCTGTGTCGTGTCTGCATCTCCTGCTAACAGATAAGACATTTTCTTCTTTTTGTTTTTGTGCTTATTTTTGCATTTTGTCCTGCACTTCTGTGGGGGCCTTCAGGGTCCCCTCCGGGGGCTTTTTGCCCTCTCAGTTTAGTTCAGCCACTGATGTTTGTACCTTTGCTTTTTCCAGTTTTTCAGTGGCTGCTGTTTTGATTTTGTTACACCAGAGAACTAATTTAGGTGGTAGAGGTCGTGTGATCTCAGGTGTTTTTGAAATTAGTAGAGTTGGTGCTTTTCAGGGTTTTCTGGGATTGCAGTAAGTACCCTTCCTATCCTTTTCTATTTAGTTAGTTTGGGCCCCAACGTTTGCTCATACTATTTTCTGTCTGTGTCTGTATTTCTTCTTGTCTAACCGCCATTACATGTTTGGGGGCTTTCTATTATCTTTGGGGTTCTGCTCCGGGGCAGATAGCTTTCTTATTTCTATCTTTAGGTGTAGTTAGTTTCTCAGGCTGTGACGAGGCGTCTAGGACCAACGTAGGAACGCTCCACGACTGCCTCTAGTTGTTGTGGTTAGTCAGGGTACTGCAATCTCATAGATTCCAACTGCTCTGGTGTATTGCCTTTTTTGCCTGCACTCCTCAGCTACCGAAACATAACAGTATCACCGGCCCAAAATTTAAAATTGTATGGTACTCACAGAAGGGAAAAAATTTGTGAAAGAAAAAATGGTTGTCAGAGTTGTCAGAGATATTTTTCTGTTTGTTGCATTTTTTTTTTCCCTCTGTATCTCTGGGTGCTGGGGAGGATTTTCTCTCTCAATGGAGTTTGCACAGTTGTCTGGCCGTGTGGATCAGCTTGCCACTGAGGTTCAGAGTATTGCTGCATATCTTGCTAGGTTGCCTGTTGTGGAACCTAGGATTCCCATGCCAGATTTGTTTTTAGGGGATCGAGCTAACTTTCAGAATTTCAAAAATAATTGTAAGTTGTTTTTTGCCTTAAAATCTAAGTCCTCAGGGAATGCAGCGCAGCAGGTTCAAATTGTCATCTCTCTCCTGCGCGGCGATCCTCAGGATTGGGCTTTTTCCCTGACACCTGGGGATCCTGTTTTGAGTGATGTTGATGCATTTTTTCAGGCTTTGGGGTTATTGTACGATGAGCCTAATGTCACTGATCAAGCTGAAAAAGCCTTGTTGGCATTAAATCAGGGGCTTGATGACGCTGAGTTATGCTGTCAGAGATTCCGTAGGTGGGCAGTCCTGACCAAGTGGAATGACGACGCTTTGGCGGCCATTTTTCGGAAGGGTCTGTCAGATAATGTAAAGGATGTTATGGTGGGATTCCCTGTCCCCTCTGGTCTCAATGATTCTATGTCATTAGCGATTCAAATTGACAGACGTTTGCGTGAGCGGAGAAGTATGCGTGGAATAGTGTTGCCTTGTGAACCTGCTTCTGAATCCATGCAGTGTGATAGAGTGGTGTCTGGGGCACAGCATCATGATTTTCGAAAGCGCAATGGGTTATGTTTCTACTGTGGTGATGCCTCTCATGCTATTTCAGTCTGCCCTAAGCGGGGAAGACGTTTTGCACGCTCAGTTGTCTTGGGTAGTGTTCAGACTAAGTTTTTATTAACTGTCACTCTGATATGCTCTCTGTCCTCATTTTCTGCTCAGGCTTTCGTTGATTCTGGAGCAGCTATTAACCTGATGGATTATGATTTTGCTAAACGTTGTGGGTTTCCCTTGATACCCCTACAGAAGTCTATTCCCCTACTGGTGATCGATTCTACCCCTTTGGCTGAGAATAAACCTCAGTTCTCTACTCAGGTGATAATGAGGGTTGAACCTGATCATCAAGAGTGCTGCAAATTTTTGGTTCTGTATAATCTGCATGATATTATCGTACTGGGTTTCCCTTGGTTACAGTCTCATAATCCTGTTTTGGATTGGAAATCTGTGTCTGTAACCAGTTTGGGCTGCCAATGTGTTAATACCAACACTCCTGTTTTTTCTGCCTCCCCCCAGGCTCAGGATGTTCCTGACTTTTTGATTGATTTTTCTGATGTATTTAGCGAAAGTAAATCTGCATCCTTGCCTCCCCATAGGAGCTATGACTGCGCTATTGAATTAGTGCCTGGTAGTAAATTCCCTAAAGGTCGCCTTTTTAACTTGTCTGTACCTGAACATGACGCTATGCGGTCTTATATCAAGGAGTCATTGGAGAAGGGTCATATCAGACCATCCTCTTCACCCTTAGGTGCCGGTTTTTTCTTTGTGGCCAAAAAGGATGGTTCATTAAGGCCGTGTATTGATTATCGTCTTTTGAACAATATTACTGTGAAATATCAATACCCGTTACCCTTGATTTCTGACCTGTTTTCCAGGGTGAAAAACGCTACTTGGTTTACCAAGCTTGACCTCAGGGGGGCATATAACCTTATTCGCATTAAGCACGGGGATGAATGGAAGACGGCATTCAATACCCCGGAGGGGCATTTTGAGTACCTTGTGATGCCCTTTGGGCTCACTAATGCTCCTTCTGTCTTCCAGTCCTTCATGAATGACATTTTCAGGGATTTTGTGGATAAATTTCTGATTGTTTATTTGGATGATATCTTGATTTTTTCTAATGACTGGGACTCTCATGTGAAACATGTTCGAACTGTATTCCAGATTTTGAGAGAGAATGCTCTGTATGTGAAGGGATCAAAGTGTCTTTTTGGCGTACAGAGGATCTCATTTCTGGGATTCATTTTGTCCCCATCTGTTATTGAAATGGACCCGGTCAAGGTTCAGGCCATCTGTGATTGGGTCCAACCTACTTCATTAAAGGCTCTTCAAAGATTTTTGGGTTTTGCCAATTTTTATCGTAAATTTATTGGTAATTTCTCGGTTATTGTTAAACCATTAACTGATTTGACCAAAAAGGGTTCTGATGTGGTGAATTGGCCTCCTGAGGCAGTCTCTGCATTTCAGGAACTTAAGCAGAGATTCACTTCTGCTCCTGTTCTACGGCAGCCTGATGTTTCTCTGCCATTTCAGGTGGAGGTTGATGCCTCTGAAATTGGGGCAGGTGCCGTTTTGTCCCAAAAAGATCCAGAGACCTCTAAAAGTAACCCTTGTGCCTTTTTCTCTCGAAAATTTTCTCCTACTGAACGTAATTATGACGTGGGTAATCGGGAGTTATTGGCCATGAAGTGGGCTTTTGAAGAGTGGAGACATTGGCTGGAGGGAGCCAAACATCAGGTGGTGGTCCTTACTGACCATAAGAATCTGGTTTATCTGGAATCTGCCAAGCGACTCAATCCTAGACAGGCCAGGTGGGCCTTGTTTTTCACACGTTTTAATTTTGTGGTTTCCTTTCTTCCTGGCACTAAGAATGTTAAGGCGGATGCCCTCTCGAGGAGCTTCCTTGCGGACTCTCCTGAGTTATCTGATCCTTCTGTTATTTTGAAAGAGGGTGTAGTTCTTTCCGCCATCTCACCTAATTTGAGACTTGCTCTGGAGGGGTGTCAGGAGGATAGGCCCGAGCGCTGCCCTGTTGGAAAATTGTTTGTCCCGGACCAGTGGAAAAAGAGTGTGATGTCTGAGATTCATTGTTCCGCGTTGACTGGGCATCCCGGAATTTTTGATACCAGAGACTTGGTTAGTCGGTCCTTTTGGTGGCCTACCTTGTCTCGTGATGTCAGGGAATTTGTGCAGTCCTGCGGGATTTGCTCTCACTCCAAGCCTTGCTCTCGCTCTAGTGGTTTGTTGATGCCATTGCCTGTGCCCAAGAGACCATGGACCCATATCTCTATGGATTTCATTTCCGACCTTCCTGTTTCTCAGAGAATGACCGCCATCTGGGTGATTTGTGATAGGTTTTCTAAGATGATACATCTTGTGCCATTACCTAAGTTGCCTTCCTCCTCTGAATTGGTGCCGTTGTTCCTTCAGCACGTGGTTCGTTTACACGGCATTCCTGAGAACGTAGTGTCTGACAGAGGAGACCAGTTTGTTTCCAGATTTTGGAGGACTTTTTGTTCTAAACTGGGTGTTCAATTGTCTTTCTCCTCGGCATTTCATCCTCAGACCAATGGTCAAACTGAGAGAACAAACCAGACATTGGAGACTTATCTAAGATGCTTTGTGTCTGCTGATCAGGATGACTGGGTCTCTTTTTTGCCTTTGGCTGAGTTTGCTCTTAATAATAGGGCTAGCTCTGCCACTTTGATGTCTCCGTTTTTCTGTAATTCTGGGTTTCACCCTCGATTTTCTTCAGGACAGACGGAGGCTTCTGTCTGTCCAGGTGTTGACTCTGTTGTGGAGCGTATGCAACAGATTTGGGACCAGGTAGTGGAGAGGTTGTCCCTCTCTCAGGAGAGGGCCCAGCGGTTTGCTAACCGGCATAGGACTGATGGTCCTTGGTTTAAAGTAGGTGACTTGGTCTGGTTGTCCTCAAAAAATATTCCTATGAGAGTAGCATCTCCTAAATTTAAGCCTAGGTTCATTGGACCTTATAAGATCATAGAGATTCTTAATCCTGTTTCTTTTCGTTTGCTTCTTCCAGGGACATTTAAGATCCATAACGTGTTCCACAAGTCCTTGTTGAAGAGGTTTGTTGAGCCAGTGGTTCCTGCTGCTGTGCCTCCTGACCCTGTTTTGGTTGAGGGCAATCTGGAGTATGTGGTTGAGAAAATATTAGATTCTCGTTTTTCAAGACGGAAACTCCAGTATTTGGTTAAGTGGAGATGTTATGGTCAGGAAGACAATTCTTGGGTGTTTGCTTCGGACATCCATGCTAGGAGACTCATCCGTGCGTACCATAGAACTCATCCTGACCGACCTGGTTGCTCAAATGAGGGTTCGGTGACCCCTCCTCAAGGGGGGGTACTGTTGTGAGTGGGCTTGGGATGAGTTCTGAGCAGAGGCTCCCTCTGGTGGTTACAAGCGGTGCTGGTCTGTCCAGTGAAGATTGTGAAGATTGTGAGGATTGGGAATCAGGTGTTACTGACTGGTCTTATATAAGGGAGTCACCTTCCCATCAGGGTTGCCAGTGATCAATTGTTCTGGTCTGAATCCTTGATTCCTGTTTCCTTTGTAGCCTGCTGTGTCGTGTCTGCATCTCCTGCTAACAGATAAGACATTTTCTTCTTTTTGTTTTTGTGCTTATTTTTGCATTTTGTCCTGCACTTCTGTGGGGGCCTTCAGGGTCCCCTCCGGGGGCTTTTTGCCCTCTCAGTTTAGTTCAGCCACTGATGTTTGTACCTTTGCTTTTTCCAGTTTTTTCAGTGGCTGCTGTTTTGTTTTGTTTTGCCTGCACTCCTCAGCTACCGAAACATAACAGTCTAGCTCTGAGGCCAGAGTCCGAAACTGGACGGAAAACAGACTGACCAAAGACGAACCCTGTGCCAATGCCAGCAGTTGTAGCGCTGTATCGTGGGTGACTAAATAGAAAAGGATAGGAAGGGTACTTACTGCAATCCCAGAAAACCCTGAAAAGCACCAACTCTACTAATTTCAAAAACACCTGAGATCACACGACCTCTACCACCTAAATTAGTTCTCTGGTGTAACAAAATCAAAACAGCAGCCACTGAAAAAACTGGAAAAGGCAAATGAACAAACAACAGTGGCCGAACTAAACTGAGAGGAGCACAAGCCCCCGGAGAGGACCCGGCAGACCCCCACAGAAGTGCAGGACAAAATGCAAAAAGCAAGCACAAAAAACTAAAAGAAGAAAATGTCTTATCTGTTAGCAGAAGATGCAGGCACGAAACAGCAAGCTACAAAGTGAACAGGAATCAAAGATGAGACCAGAACAATTGATCACCGGCAACCCTGATGGGAGGGAACCTCCCTTATATAAGACCAGTCAGTAACACCTGATCGCCAATCTTCACAATCTTCATTGGATAGTTCAGTACTGTTTGTAACCACCAGAGGGAGCTTCTGCTCAGAATTTATTTCTAGCACATTCACAACAGTACCCCCCCTTGAGGAGGGGTCACCGAACCCTCATTTGAGCAACCAGGTCGGTCAGGATGAGCTCTGTGATACACACGGATGAGTCTCCTAGCATGGATGTCCGAAGCAAACACCCAAGAATTGTCCTCCTGACCATAACCTCTCCACTTAACCAAATACTGGAGTTTCCGTCTAGAAAAACGAGAATTCAATAATTTCTCAACCACATACTCCAGATTGCCCTCAACCAAAACAGGGTCAGGAGGCACAGCCATAGGAACCACTGGCTCGACAAACCTCTTCAATAAGGACTTGTGGAACACGTTATGGATCTTAAATGTCCCTGGAAGAAGTAAACGAAAGGAAACAGTATTAAGAATCTCCATGATATTATAAGGTCCAATGAACCTAGGCTTAAACTTAGGAGATGCAACTCTCATAGGGATATTTCTTGAGGACAACCAGACCAAGTCCCCCACTTCAAACCGAGGACCATCAGTCCTATGCCGGTTGGCAAACCACTGGGCCCTCTCCTGAGAGAGGGACAACCTCTCCACTACCTGGTCCCAAATCTGCTGCATACGCTCCACAACAGAGTCAACACCTGGACAGACAGAAGCCTCCGTCTGTCCTGAAGAAAATCGAGAGTGAAACCCAAAATTGCAGAAAAATGGAGACATCAAAGTGGCAGAGCTAGCCCTATTATTAAGAGCAAACTCAGCCAAAGGCAAAAAAGAGACCCAGTCATCCTGATCAGCAGACACAAAGCATCTTAGATAAGTCTCCAATGTCTGGTTTGTTCTCTCAGTTTGTCCATTGGTCTGAGGATGAAAAGCCGAGGAGAAAGACAATTGAACACCAAGTTTATAACAAAAAGTCCTCCAAAATCTGGAAACAAACTGGACTCCTGTGTCAGACACAATGTTCTCAGGAATGCAGTGTAACCGAACCATGTGCTGAAGGAACAAAGGCACCAATTCAGAGGAGGAAGGCAACTTAGGTAATGGCACAAGATGTATCATTTGGAAAACCTATCACAAATCACCCAGATAACGGTCATTCTCTGAGAAACAGGGAGGTCGGAAATGAAATCCATAGAGATATGGGTCCATGGTCTCTTGGGCACAGGCAATGGCATCAACAAACCACTAGAGCGAGAGCAAGGCTTGGAGCGAGAGCAAGTCCCGCAGGACTGCACAAATTCCCTGACGTCACGAGACAAAGGAGGCCACCAAAAGGACCGACTAACCAAGTCTCTGGTACCAAAAATTCCGGGATGACCGGCCAACGCGGAACAATGAATCTCAGACATCACACTCTTTTTCCACCGGTCTGGGACAAACAATTTCCCAATAGGGCAGCGCTCGGGTTTATCCTCCTAACACCCTTCCAGAGCCAGTCTCAAATTGGGCGAGATGGCGGAAAGAACTACACCCTCTTTCAAAATAACAGCAGGATCAGACAACTCAGGAGAGTCCGCAAGGAAACTCCTCGAGAGGGCATCCGCCTTAACATTCTTAGTGCCAGGAAGAAAGGAAACCACAAAATTAAAACGTGTGAAAAACAAGGCCCACCTGGCCTGTCTAGGATTAAGTCGCTTGGCTGATTCCAGATAAACCAGATTCTTATGGTCCGTGAGGACCACCACCTGATGTTTGGCTCCCTCCAGCCAATGTCTCCACTCTTCAAAAGCCCACTTCATGGCCAATAACTCCCGATTATCCCACGTCATAATTACGTTCAGTTGGAGAAAATTTTCGAGAGAAAAAGGCACAAGGGTTACTTTTAGAGGTCTCTGGATCTCTTTGGGACAAAACGGCACCTGCCCCAATTTCAGAGGCATCAACCTCCACCTGAAATGGCAGAGAAACATCAGGCTGCCGTAGAACAGGAGCAGAAGTGAATCTCTGCTTAAGTTCCTGAAACGCAGAGACTGCCTCAGGAGGCCAATTCACCACATCAGAATCCTTTTTGGTCAAATCAGTCAATGGTTTAACAATAACAGAGAAATTACCAATAAATTTACGATAAAAATTTGCAAAACCCAAGAATCTTTGAAGAGCCTTTAATGAAGTAGGTTGGACCCAATCACAGGTGGCCTGAACCTTGACCGGGTCCATTTCAATAACAGATGGGGACAAAATGAATCCCAGAAATGAGATCCTCTGTACGCCAAAAAGACACTTTGATCCCTTCACATACAGAGCATTCTCTCTCAAAATCTGGAACACAGTCCGAACATGTTTCACATGAGAGTCCCAGTCATTGGAAAAAATCAAGATATCATCCAAATAAACAATCAGAAATTTATCCACAAAATCCCTGAAAATGTCATTCATGAAGGACTGGAAGACAGAAGGAGCATTAGTGAGCCCAAAGGGCATCACTAGGTACTCAAAATGCCCCTCTGGGGTATTAAATGCCGTCTTCCATTCATCCCCGTGCTTAATGCGAATAAGGTTATATGCCCCTCAGAGGTCAAGCTTGGTAAACCAAGTAGCATTTTTCACCCTGGAAAACAGGTCAGAAATCAAGGGTAACGGATATTGATATTTCACAGTGATATTGTTCAAGAGACGATAATCAATACACGGCCTTAATGAACCATCCTTTTTGGCCACAAAGAAAAAACCGGCACCCAAGGGTGAAGAGGATGGTCTGATATGACCCTTCTCCAATGACTCCTTGATATAAGACCGCATAGCGTCATGTTCAGGTACAGACAAGTTAAAAAGGCGACTTTTAGGGAATTTACTACCAGGCACTAATTCAATAACGCAGTCATAGCTCCTATGGGGGGCAAGGATGCAGATTTACTTTCGCTAAACACATCAGAAAAATCAGTCAAAAAGTCAGGAACATCCTGAGCCTGGGGGAGGCAGAAAAAACAGGAGTGTTGGTATTAATACATTGGCAGCCCCAACTGGTTACAGACACAGATTTCCAAATCAAAACAGGATTATGAGACTGTAACCAAGGGAAACCCAGTACGATAATGTCAAGCAGATTATACAGCACCAAAAATTTGCAACTCTCCTGATGATCAGGTTCAACCCTCATTATCACCTGAGTAGAGAACTGAGGTTTATTCTCAGCCAAAGGGGTAGAATCGATCCCCAGTAGGGGAATAGACTTCCGTAGGGGTATCAAGGGAAACCCACAACGTTTAGCAAAATCAAAATCCATCAGGTTAATAGCTGCTCCCGAATCAACGAAAGCCTGAGCAGAAAATGTGGACAGGGAGCAAATCAGGGTAACAGTCAACAAAAATTTAGTCTGAACACTACCCAAGACAACTGAGTGTGCAAAACGTCTTCCCCGCTTAGGGCAGACTGAAATAGCATGAGAGGCATCACCACAGTAGAAACATAACCCATTGCGTTTTCGAAACTCATGACGCTGTGCCCCAGACACCACTCTATCACACTGCATGGGTTCAGAAGCTGGTTCACAAGGCAACACTATTCCACGAATACCTCTACGCTCACGCAAACGTCTGTCAATTTGAATCGCTAATGACATAGAATCATTGAGACCAGAGGGGACAGGGAATCCCACCATAACATCCTTTACATTCTCTGACAGACCCTTCCGAAAAATGGCTGCCAAAGCATCGTCATTCCATTTGGTCAGGACTGCCCACCTACGGAATCTCTGACAGTACAGCTCAGCGTCCTCAAGCCCCTGATTTAATGCCAACAAGGCTTTTTCAGCTTGATCAGTGACATTAGGCTCATCGTACAATAACCCCAGAGCCTGAAAAAATGCATCAACATTACTCAAAACAGGATTCCCAGGTGTCAGGGAAAAAGCCCAATCCTGATGATCGCCGTGCAGGAGAGAGATGACAATTTGAACCTGCTGTGCTGCGTTCCCTGAGGACTTCGATTTCAAGGCAAAAAACAATTTACAGTTATTTTTGAAATTCAGAAATTTAGCTCGATCCCCTAAAAACAAATCTGGCATGGGAATCCTAGGTTCCACAACAGGCAACCTCGCAAAATAGGTAGCAATACTCCGAACCTCAGTGGCAAGCTGATCCACACGGCCAGAGAACTGTGCAAACTCCATTGAGAGAAAAAAAAAATCCTCCTCAGCACCCAGAGATACAGAGGGAAAAAGAAATGCAACAAACAGAAAAAAAAAAAAAAATCTCTGACAACTCTGACAACTTTTTTCTTTCCACAATATTTTTCCCTTCTGTGAGTACCATATAATTTTCAGTTTGGGCCGGTGATACTGTTATGATTTGGTAGCTGAGGAGAGCAGGCAAAAAAGGAAATACATCAGAGAGGTTGGAATCTATGGGATTGCAGTACCCTGACTAACCACCACAACTAAAGGCAGCCGTGGAGCGTACCTACGTTGGTCCTAGACGCCTCGTCACAGCCTGAGAAGCTAACTACACCTAAAGACAGAAAGAGGAAAACTATCTGCCCCGGAGCAGATCCCCAAAGAACATAGAAAGCCCCCAAACATGTAATGGCGGTTAGACAAGAGGAAATACAGACACAAACAGAAAATAGTATGAGCAAACGTAGGGGCCCAAACTTCCTAAATAGAAAAGGATAGGAAGGACACTTACTGCAATCCCAAAAAACCCTGAAAAGTACCAACTCTGCTAATTACAAAAACACCTGAGATCACACGACCTCTACCACCTAAATTAGTTCTCTGGTGTAACAAAAACTAAACAGCAGCCACTGAAAAAACTGGAAAAGGCAAATGAACAAACAACAGTGGCCGAACTAAACTGAGAGGAGCACAAGCCCCCGGAGGGGACCCGGCAGACCCCCACAGAAGTGCAGGACAAAATGCAAAAAGCAAGCACAAAAAACTAAAAGAAGAAAATGTCTTATCTGTTAGCAGAAGATGCAGGCACGAAACAGCAAGCTACAAAGTGAACAGGAATCAAAGATGAGACCAGAACAATTGATCACCGGCAACCCTGATGGGAGGGAACCTCCCTTATATAAGACCAGTCAGTAACACCTGATCGCCAATCTTCACAATCTTCATTGGATAGTTCAGTACTGTTTGTAACCACCAGAGGGAGCTTCTGCTCAGAATTTATTTCTAGCACATTCACAACAGCTTCCTATGCAGTAGACTCCGGGAAAATGGCTGCCGGGGCCGGTGCATGCGCAGATAGAGATCTTGGCACCAAGATATTGAGAGATCTCAGCACCTTAATTGTTCCTTTATTGTTTTATAACTCATATATCAAATATGCAAATGAATACACCTATAAAAGGTGAACACTGCCACTTGTTTGTTGCATGAGAAAGGCTTACAATCCTGAGCTGAAATGTTGCCATTTTGGGCAATTGAATTACCACATTTTTTCACCCTGAACTGGTGTGCTGCCTTCATTTCTTGTCTGTATATGGAGGTTTTGGTCATTGCCTTGGAAGCACAGCACCCAGGAACGCTATCTGCCTGTGCCGCTTTTCGTTTTCTTTTCTTTATCTATCTATCTATCTTTCTATCTATCTATCTATCTATCTATCTATCTATCTATCTATCTATCTATCTATCTATCTATCTATCTATCTATCTACAGTGCCTACAAGTAGTATTCAACCCCCTGCAGATTTAGCTGGTTGACATATGAGGAATTAACTTGGCATTGTGACATTTGTACTGTAGATCAGTCTGGAAGTGGGAAACGCACTGCAGCAAAAATTTTTGTTTTAATTTTTTTTTTTTAAAAACGTTAAAAGTTAATTCAGAGTGTCATTTATTATTCAACCCCTCAAACAACAAGAATTCTGTTTGGTCCCCCTAAAGTATTAAGAAGTAGTTCAGGCACCAAGAATAATGAGCTTCACATGTGTGGATTACTGATCTCTTTTGCCAGCCTTTTCTGACTATTTAAGACCCTCCCCAAACTTGTGAACAGCACTCATACATGGTCAACATGGGAAAGACAAAGGAGCATTCCAAGGCCATCAGAGACAAGATCGTGGAGGGTCACAAGGCTGGCAAGGGGTACAAAACCCTTTCCAAGGAGTTGGCCCTATCTGTCTCCACTGTTGGGAGCATCATCCGTAAGTGGAAGGCTTATGGAACTACTGTTAGCCTTCCACGGCCTGGACAGCCTTTGAAAGTTTCCTCCCGTGCCGAGGCCAGGCTTGTCCGAAGAGTCAAGGCTAACCCAAGGACAACAAGGAAGGAGCTCCGGGAAGATCTCATGGCAGTGGGGACATTGGTTTCAGTCAATACCATAAGTAACGTACTCCACCGCAAAGGTCTCCGTTCCAGACGAGCCCGTAAGGTACCTTTACTTTCAAAGCGTCATGTCAAGGCTCGTCTACAGTTTGCTCATAATCACTTGGAGGACTCTGAGACAGACTGGTTCAAGGTTCTATGGTCTGATGAGACCAAGATCGAGATCTTTGGTGCCAACCACACACGTGACGTTTGGAGACTGGATGGCACTGCATACGACCCCAAGAATACCATCCCTACAGTCAAGCATGGTGGTGGCAGCAACATGCTGTGGGGCTGTTTCTCAGCCAAGGGGCCTGGCCATCTGGACCGCATCCATGGGAGGATGGATAGCACGGCCTACCTGGAGATTTTGGCCAAGAACCTCCGCTCCTCCATCAAGGATCTTCAGATGGGTCGTAATTTCATCTTCCAACAAGACAACGACCCAAAGCACACAGCCAAGAAAACCAAGGCCTGGTTCAAGAGGGAAAAAGTCAAGGTGTTGGAGTGGCCTAGTCAGTCTCCTGACCTTAACCCAATTGAAAACTTGTGGAAGGAGCTCAAGATTAAAGTCCACATGAGACACCCAAAGAACCTAGATAACTTGGAGAAGATCTGCATGGAGGAGTGGGCCAAGATAACTCCACAGACCTGTGCCGGCCTGATCAGGTCTTATAAAAGATGATTATTAGCTGTAATTGAAAACAAGGGTTATTCCACTAAATATTAAACATAGGGGTTGTATAATAATTGACCCACACTTTTATGTTTAAAATTTATTAAAATTCAACTGAGCAACATAACTTTTTGTTTTGTAAGATTTATGCTTCTGTTAATAAATCCTACTCTCTTTTGCAGTTTGAAGGCTCTAACTTATTTGCATCTTATCAAACCAGCTAAATTTGCAGGGGGTTGAATACTACTTGTAGGCACTGTATCTAAGAAAAGCTGGCAATTCGGCAGCCATGTGCTGTAAAATCACAGCAGGAGCTGACAGCATAGAATAGATGAATTATACACAGTAAATACACATAGAATAGGTAGATAAATATATTTCAGTGACAAATAAAATTAGTACAGTGTGTGTGCAGCTGACTGTACATGTATTTAATTATTAAAAGATTATTTTTCAGAAAAAAATGGCGTGGGCTCCAGCGTAATTTTCTTAACCATCAAAGGGAAAGTCGATGGCTCTGGGAAGATGTTTATCACCTGGGAAGGGGGTAATACCCATGAAGCTTCCCAGGCTATCATATCAGCTCACAGTTGTATACTTAACCTTTACTGGCTATTAAAATGGGGGGTGTGAGGGACAAGGGAGACTCCATTTTGGATTATAGGTTCAGGAGATCTCCTTCCACTCCTGAAATGTGCCCCCACCCTCGCATTTCCCCAGGCCATAAAAAGCAATCTAATGTTTTCCTTTAATTAACTCCAGACACAAGACCTTTGAAGCTCTGGTCCCCACCAATTATCACAGGGGTGTGACCTCTCCTGCCGACCCAGCCAAACTGAATTTCTTTGTCTAACTCAAGCACCACAGGTCACAGGAAGGCTCTGAGGTATTGAATCTGGAAAATGACCTATAACAGAATGCAATGTCTCTGAGCCTAGCCGAGCACATGATTGGAATCTGCATTTCTTCCCCAATGAGCCAATAACATCCAGAAAACCCTCGCACTCTGCGTTATTGAGTTACAAAGCATAGCTACCAGGAATTAAATACCTTAGCCGTATTTGATCTCTATGCACAGATAAAATCCAGCAGAAGCCAGTGGCACCAGTTCCAGCATATTTGGACCTTTGGGCGGAAAGTTATGGATATTCACGGTTCTGGCCTGGAAAACCATACTCTCAGATATGGGAGGAGGGAGGTGGGCCAGCCCAGGGGTGGGCACAGAGTGTGGTAGGGAGCAGCCTCGGAGATAAGGGGCAGCTCCTCATTTTGAGCTCAGAGTTTTCTACTGGCAGGAAGAACATTACCTGACGTGGCCAGGAAATTTCGCAACTAAGATTTGGACCTGTGATCCATCAGCGCCTCCCTGTGGTCACATGCTACATAACAACATAATTGTAACCTATCTGTACCCTTCCCTTGTACTACACTCCTGATTGTATATATTTATTCTTGTATATATACCTGTACTTATCTAAAGCGCCTTTTCGGAGATTAAATATACTGTATAATTAATCTTGGGCTGCTCTCTTATCTCGATTCACAAATCCTCACGTCCGCACGCTCAGTTGGTTCTATTATACGCTTCCCCCAGGGTTGGTTTCTGACCCAAAATAAGCCTGGTGTCGGACAGGACTTTATTTTGAACGAGGAACAGGTGGCATCATACTGTACTGTGTTAGTGAGGAACTGTGACAGTGATGGCTGGGAGATTTATATATTTATATATCCCCACCCTGGACTGGTGATATATATCCCCCCTCACTGGGATCGCATCAATAACTAGTACCTATAAGCATGGGCGTACCCACCGTGGGGCAGGGGGGGCAGCTGCCCCCCCTGGAAGCAAGGGCACACAAAGAACTTGGAGAGCAGGCAGCCACACACAGCTGACAGGGACGGGCGGGACTCACTGCAGCACAGGCTGAGACTCTGCCGCCCGTCAGTCCACCCATAGTGAAAGAGAGGAGGACGTCACCCAACCATGTGACCCACAGCAGGGAGGTGTCACCGCAGGTCCTCTAGTTACATAGAAGAAGAATCACGATGGATTGAATGCAGTCACCGGGTCACATGATCCAGAGAGTGGCGTGTCCACAGGTCCTTCAGCCGCCCGGCTGCTTGAGTGTGTGAGTGCTGCTGCTAGCTATGGCTGCTTCCTCCTGCTGCTGGCCAAGGGTCCCACAGATCTGCACCTGTGCTGTGAGACCTGTTATTAGGAGCTGCTCGGTGCAGGGGTGGGTAGTGGCGGAAGCTTCTGCATTGGAGGTCTCTCTCTTTCTCTATATGGCTCTATAGTGCACAGTGAATGCACAGGTCTCTCATGATATGGCTCTATAGTGCACAGTGAACTGCACAGGTCTCTCATGATATGGTTCTATAGTGCACAGTGAAGTGCACAGGTCTCTCTCTCATGATACGGCTCTGTAGTGCACAGTGAAGTGCACATGTCACTCATGATACGGCTCTATAGTGCACAGTGAACTGCACAGGTCTCTCGTGATATGGTTCTATAGTGCACAGTGAAGTGCAGAGGTCTCTCTCATGATATGGCTCTATAGTGCACAGTGAAGTGCACAGGTCTCATGATATGGCTATACTGCACAGTGAAATGCACAGGTCTCTCTCATGATATGGCTGTGAAGTGCACAGGTCTCTCTCTCATGTCATATAAAATATGTACATTGTTTTGAATAGTATTTATATAAATTTCTCATCCATTACATCAAAGAAAGCGACATTGGCGGTGACACAAACGGCCAAAAATTGCTCTAGGCGGCTGCTGCTCCATCGATGGGGTTGCATTATGACCCACAAGGTATTGCCACTGCGACAATCAAGCTGCAAAAAAAATCCAACTGGTTCTGATTCTTTGTCGCGGTACCTAGCCGGGTCACAATGCGACCCCATTTACCTGCATTATACAAGCAGCTGTTTCATGGCTAAAGTTGACGTATAGCCCCCAGCTTAATGAAAAATAACTATTTTCACATCGTGTGCGGTATATAGGCCATACAAATCGTGTGCGGTATACAGAGTGTAGTATGTGGTGTATACAGGGTCATACACATCGTGTGTGGTATATAGAGTGTATATACACTGCTGTATTATACTTTTCATATACAGGTTATAATGCCTCTTATTCTTTGTATAGTGGCAAGTGTGCCATGTATAATATATGGTATATACAGCGTAGTGTCGCATACACTGCTGTATTATACAATGTACAACGGTTCTAATGCTCCATACCTAATATGCAGGATAATGTACAGTGTATATGATGTAACCTGTATAAGATGTGACCTTGGCTTGCCCCCCTAGTTTTGATCCTGGGTATGCCCATGCCTATAAGGGAAGCTTTTCTGGCAACTATTTGCCCTAGGTGCAGTTCCCTGACTGACCTGGGCAAGTGGTGGCACCAGGGAGCCGATCCCTGCTGGATCCTTCTTTCCCCTCCCCAGAGGTGAGCAAAGTCGATACCCCTCCCCCACAGATTGTGAAGGATTGCACAGGGGGAGGGGTGTCGACTTTGCTCACCTCTGGGGAGGGGAAAGAAGGACCCAGGAAGGATCAGCTCTCTGGTGCCACCACTTGCCCCAGGTCAGTCAGGGAACTGCACTGAGGGCAAATAGTCACTGGAATAATATAAGCAACTGAGCGTGCAGATGTGGGGGTTTGTGAATCAAGATAAAAGAGAAGCCCAAGATTAATTTTTACACGCATGGTCAAAATTGTTGGTACCCCTTATTTAATGACAGAAAAACACACAATGGTATAAAAACATTGTATAAAAACATATGCACCCAGAAAAAAGTCCTTTAATTGAAAGAATGACACAGACTTCTGTAATAAATCTTAATTAAACCATACTTACGACCTCGCCCATTCCACCGACTCAATTGTCTTCTGCAATAGAATTAAAAAAAACTACAGTATTCCTCACTTTTCTGCTGAGATGATAATCCATTTGTCTCATGATGTGTCTAGCTCTGCTACATCTAGATGGCATGAGTAGAAAAACTTGGTACTCAACTTTAGCAAAATGATTCCAGTTTATTGCAGTCAAAGTACAGGTAAGTACATCAAGGAAACGTTTCGGTCAAGGAGGACCTTCATCAATCTGACAGCAATAAAATATACAACAAGAAAGGACAAATAAAAAGCAAATAATAATAAAAAATAAATAAATAAAAAATTAACACTCTTGTGTTAAAAAGCAACTTAATCAAAGGTAAATAATGGAAAGGAGACCCTCTGGGGAATGATTCCCATAATAGGTGAAATATATAAATTATATATCGTGATTGGAAAGTTCAAGTACCTACCCGACTGCTTGTGAAGAGGAAATAGTATGAACTTAGAGGCAGACTGCCTGAAAAAGTAAGTAAAGTACTATAATTAGTGTTGAGCGATACTGCTCGATATCTAAAAATATCGGATCGGAATGGTATCGCCGATATCACTAAATATCGGCGATATCCGATTCCGATACCGGAAGTCCCATGTAAGTCTATGGGAACAAAATATCGCAACTAAAAAAAGCCTTTATTTCCTTGTAAACACTAAATATACACACATAGAATACATATATATATATATATATGTATATATATATATATATACATGTCATTGTGACATATATATATATACATATATGTATAGTTTATACACTTCTACATAGTAAAATATCCTCTGATTCAATTGCCGGGTAAAGCCGGCTTCTGTGAAAAGATAGAAGCACCCGACATGAAATGACACTTGGTGTACATAGGGTTAACCATGTCTTTTCATGTCGTTTGCAATCTGATTTGCACAAACAATTACATCAGTCTACGTGTGCAAAATTTCACACCTGTAGGGGTTAATTAAAGGTGTAAATTCGTTGTAAAAAAAACGGACTTTTTTGCTACGAATTTACACCTTTAATTAACCCCTACAGGTGTGAAATTTTGCACACATAGACTGATGTAATTGTTTGTGCAAATCAGATAGCAAAGGACATGAAAAGACATGGTTAACCCTATGTACACCAAGTGTCATTTCATGTCGGGTTCTGCATTTTCACAAAAGCCGTCAATTGAATTAGCGGCTATTATACTATGTAGAAGTGTATGAACTATAAATATAAATATATATATATGTGTCACAAATTCAATGACATGTAAATATATATATATATGAGGTGTAAAATTGTTTAAAAAAATGCGTGGGCTCCCGCCCTATTTTCACAACCAGACAGACAAAGCCAGCGAATGGGGGCAGATAATAATAGCCCAGAGAGGGACCATTATTTGTGGCCCCCCCCTGGCTACTAACATCTGCCCCCAGACACCCCAGAAAAGACAAATCTATAATTAGATTCGCCCTTTCTGGCACTTTGCCCATCTATTCCCATTGCCCTGTAGCGGTGGCGAATGGGTTAATATGGGGTTAAAGCCACATTGCAATTGAAAGGTGACCTTAAGGCCTCTTTCACACATCCGGCGGGCGCCTAAACGGCGCCCCCGGCATTTAGCCGCAGCGCCGCATGTGAAAAGCTTTCACACTTCCGGCGGCCAAAATGCGGTTTTTTTGCCGGATGGTTTCTGATGCTTGGAGAGATAAGAAACCATCCGGCAAAAAAAAAAAAACGTTACATGCAGCGTTTTGTCCGGCCGCCGCAATGTACATTTGCGCCGCATCCGGACAAAACCGCATGCAACGCATTGACATGCGGCGCCATGCGGCGCTAATGCATGTCAATGCGAAAAAAGCCGCATGCGGCGCATCAGATTTTCAGATGCGGAGCTGCGGGAAAATGCCGGGGGCGCCGCAAGGCGCCCGCCGGATGTGTGAAACCAGCCTAAGCCAGGTTAATAATTGAGAGCTGTCAATTAGACAACTATCAATTATTAATCCTATTGCATGAAATAAAAATAAAACACACACACTTTAATTAAAAATCATTTTAAAGAAATAAAGACACATGTTTTTGACCATCTTTTATTGACTGCAAAAACCATTTCCTGTAATAAAAATAAAATAAAAAAGCAAAATTATTCTTACCTATCCCATGCACAGTCAGGTCCCACGGTGTAATCCTTCAGAAAGGGTTAATGTTTACTGCAGGGGCCGCAGCTAATGCTGCAGCCTCACAGTAAACCCCCAAATGAATGAGTTCCTCTCCTGGCTGACAGGAGAGGAAGTGGAAAGCTTAATTGATTGCTTTCCACTTTCACTTCAGGTCAGCCAGGGACACAATCAGTGACGTCAGAGGGAACTGATTAACAAAAATAGGGGTTCCCTTCAAATAAAAAATGGCGTCGGGTCCCCCATATTTTTGCTAACCAGCCTGATGAAGCAGACTGCTGAGCAGTGGCGTACCGTGAATGAAGCAGACCAAGCAGCTGCTATGGGGCCCGGACAGGTGAGGGGGCCCTCGACGGTCGGGTAGCTGTGCTGACACAGTACTACCAGGGGGTCGGCGGGGGAGGGGGAGCGCAGCTCTTCTATATACTCACCCCTCCTGGTGCGGTCTCTGCAGCCCCTGCTCTTCTCCCACGGTCTCCGATGCCTGTGTTCAGCGGTCAGGTGGTACCGCTCATTACAGTCATGAATACGCACATATTCATGACTTTAATGAGCTGTCCCGCGTGACCGCTGAACACTGGCGGCGGAGACCGTGGGAGAAGAGCAGGGGCTGCACAGACCGCGCCGGCAGAAGGTGAGTATAAGGGATTTTTACCTGTCCCGATCCACCGTTGCTCGCGTCCTCTTGCTGCAATGTTCAGGTCAGAGGGCGCGATGACGTCGTTAGTGCGCGCCGCGCCCTCTGCCTCATCATTCACTGCTGGAGGACCCCGAAGACAGCGGCACTCAGCAGTGGAGAGAGGACAGGTAAATATCTCAGGTGCCGGGGCCCTGAGCGAGCGGTGACATCGGCACCTGGTGTCACCCCCTGCTCAGGACACCGGCACCTGGCCCCCAGCAACGAAAGGTGAGTATGTCTTTTTTTCTTTTTTGGTTGCAGCAGCTGCGGCAGCATAAGGGCCTATACTATGGAGCATCTATGGGGGCACAATCTATGGGGGCATAATACATTTTTTTTTTAATGTGTCCCCTCACTGTGCTGGCACTTTACATTTACAATGGCTCTGGGTTTTTTTTTTTGGGGGGGGCCCATTCAGACTTTTGCTATGGGGCCCCATGATTTCTATGTACGCCCCTGCTGCTGAGGCATGGTATTTAACCCCTTCACCCCCAAGGGTGGTTTGCACGTTAATGACCGGGCCAATTTTTACAATCATGACCACTGCCTCTTTATGAGGTTATAACTCTGGAACGCTTCAACGGATCTTCGCGATTATGAGATTGTTTTCTCGTGACATATTGTACTTCACGTTAGAAGTAAAATTTCTTCGATATAACTTGCGTTTATTTTTGAAAAAAACGCAAATATGGCGAAAATTTTTAAAATTTTGCAATTTTCAAACTTTGAATTTTTATTCCCTTAAAACAGAGAAATATGTCACATAAAATAGTTAAGAAATAACATTTCCCACATGTCTACTTTACATCAGCACAATTTTGGAACCAAAATTTTTTTTGTTAGGAAGTTATAAGGGTTAAAAGTTGACCAGCGATTTCTCATTTTTACAACAAAATTTACAAAGCCATTTTTTTTAGGGACCACCTCTCATTTGAAGTCACTTTGAGGGGTCTATATGGCAGAAAATACCCAAAAGTGACACCACTCTAAAAACTGCACCCCTCAAGGTACTCAAAACCACATTCAAGAAGATTATTAACCCTTCAGGTGCTTCACAGGAACTAAAGCAACGTGGAAGGAAAAAATGAATATTTAACTTTTTAGCCACAAAAATGATCTTTTACAAACTTTTTTTTATTTTCACAAGGGTAAAAGGAGAAAATGGACAGATAAGGTTGTTATGCAATTTCTCCTGAGTACGCCAATACTCAATATGTGGGGGAAAACCACTGTTTGGGCACACGGCAGAGCTCGTAAGGGAAGGAGCGCCGTTTGACTTTTTCAAACTAAAATTGGCTGGAATTGAGATTGGACGCCATGTCGTGTTTGGAGAGCCCCTGATGCGCCTAAACAGTGGAAACCCGCACAAGTGACACCATTTTGGAAACTAGACCCCCTAAGGTACTTATCTAGATCTGTTGTGAGCACTTTGAACTCCCAAGTGTTTCACAAAAGCTTATAATGCCTGGGTGTGAAAAAAAAAAAAAACAATTTTCCACAAAAATGATTTTTTAGTCCCAAATTTTTGAATTTTCCCAAGGAAATTGGACCCCAAAAGTTGTTGTCCAATTTGTCCTGAGTACGCTGATACCCCATATGTGGGGGGGGGAACTGTTTGGGTGCACGGCAGGGCTTGGAAAGGAAGTAGTAACGTTTTGGAATGCAGACGTTGATGGGGGTCATGTTCCGTTTGCAGTGCCCCAGATGAGCCTAAACAGTGGAAACCCCCCACAAGTGACCCCATTTTGGAAACTATACCCCTAAGGAACTTATCTAGATCTTTGGTGAGCACTTTGAACCCCCAAGTGCTTCACACAAGTTTATAATGCCCGGGCATGAAAATAAAAAATCCTATTTTTTTCCCACAAAAATTATATTTTAGTCACTAATTTTTTATTTTCTCAAGGGTAACAGGAGAAATTGAACCACATAAGTTGTTGTCCAATTTGTCCTGAGTACGCTGATACCCCATATGTGGGTGGGAACCACTGTTTGGGCGCACGGCAGAGCTCGGAATGGAAGGAGCACCATTTGACTTTTTCAAACTAAAATTGGCTGGAATTGAGATTGGACGCCATGTCGTGTTTGGAGAGCCCCTGATGCGCCTAAACAGTGGAAACCCGCACAAGTGACACCATTTTGGAAACTAGACCCCCTAAGGTACTTATCTAGATCTGTTGTGAGCACTTTGAACTCCCAAGTGTTTCACAAAAGCTTATAATGCCTGGGTGTGAAAAAAAAAAAAAAACAATTTTCCACAAAAATGATTTTTTAGTCCCAAATTTTTGAATTTTCCCAAGGAAATTGGACCCCAAAAGTTGTTGTCCAATTTGTCCTGAGTACGCTGATACCCCATATGTGGGGGGGGGAACTGTTTGGGTGCACGGCAGGGCTTGGAAAGGAAGTAGTAACGTTTTGGAATGCAGACGTTGATGGGGGTCATGTTCCGTTTGCAGTGCCCCAGATGAGCCTAAACAGTGGAAACCCCCCACAAGTGACCCCATTTTGTAAACTATACCCCTAAGGAACTTATCTAGATCTTTGGTGAGCACTTTGAACCCCCAAGTGCTTCACACAAGTTTATAATGCCCGGGCATGAAAATAAAAAATCCTATTTTTTTCCCACAAAAATTATATTTTAGTCACTAATTTTTTATTTTCTCAAGGGTAGCAGGAGAAATTGAACCACATAAGTTGTTGTCCAATTTGTCCTGAGTACGCTGATACCCATATGTGGGTGGGAACCACTGTTTGGGCGCACGGCAGAGCTCGGAATGGAAGGAGCACCATTTGACTTTTTCCAACCAAAATTGGCTGGAATTGAGATTGGATGCCATGTTGCATTTGGAGAGCCCCTGATGTGCCTAAACAGTGGAAACCCCCCACAAATGACCCCATTTTGGAAACTAGACCCCCTAAGGAACTTTTCTAGATCTTTGGTGAGCAATTTGAACCCCCAAGTGCTTCACACAAGTTTATAACGTAGAGCCGTAAAATTTAAAAATCATATTTTTTCCACAAAAATGATCTTTTCACCCCAATTTTTATTTTTCCAAGGGTAACAAGACTCCAAAAGTTATTGTGCAATTTGTCCTGAGTGCGCTGATACCCCATATGTGGGGGTAAACCACTGTTTGGGTGCATGGCAGAGTTTGGAAGGGAAGGAGCGCCGTCTGACTTTTTCAACGCAGAATTGGCTGGACGCCATGTCGTGTTTGGAGAGCTCCTGATCTGCCTAAACAGTGGAAACCCCCATAAATGACGCCATTTTGGAAACTAGACCCCTCAAGGAACTTATCTAGATGTGTGGTGAGAACTTTTAACCCCCAGGTGTTTCACTAAAGTTTATAACGTACAGCCGTAAAATAAAAAATCTTTTTTTTTTTACAAAAATGATTTTTTCGTCCCCAATATTTTATTTTCACAAGGGTAACAGAAGAAATTGGAACCCAAAAGTTGTTGTCCAATTTGTCCTGATTACGCTGATACCCAATATGTGGAGAAAACTACTGTATGGGCGCACGTCAGGGCTCGGAAGGGAAGTAGTAACGTTTTGGATTGCAGACTTTGATGGAATGGTCTGGGGGCGTCATGTCACATTTGGAGAGCCCCTGATGCACCTATACAGTGGAAACCCCCCACAAGTGACCCCATTTTGGCAAATAGACCCCACAAGGAACTTATCTAGATGTGTGGTGAGCACTTTGAACCCCGAAGTGCTTCACAGAAGTTTATAACGTACAGCCGTAAAAATAAAAAATCTTTTTTTTTTTACAAAAATGATTTTTTCGCCCCCAATATTTTATTTTCACAAGGATAACAGAAGAAATTGGAACCCAAAAGTTGTTGTCCAATTTGTCCTGAGTACGCTGATACCCAATATGTGGGAGAAAACTACTGTATGGGCGCACGTCAGGGCTCGGAAGGGAAGTAGTGACGTTTTGGATTGCAGACTTTGATGGAATGGTCTGGGGGCGTCATGTCGCATTTGGAGAGCCCCTGATGCGCCTAAACAGTGGAAACCCCCCACAAGTGACCCCATTTTGGAAAATAGACCCCACAAGGAACTTGTCTAGATGTGTGGTGAGCACTTTGAACCCCGAAGTGCTTCACAGAAGTTTATAACGCACAGCCGTAAAAATAAAAAATCCTTTTTTTTTTTGCAAAAATGATTTTTTTGTCCCAATATTTTATTTTTACAAGGGTAACAGGAGAAATTGGACCCCAAAAGTTGTTGTCCAATTTGTCCTGAGTACGCTGATATCCAATATGTGGGAGAAAACTACTGTATGGGTACACGTTGGGGCTCGGAAGGGAAGTAGTGACGTTTTGGATTGCAGACTTTGATGGAATGGTCTGGGGGCGTCATGTCGCATTTGGAGAGCCCCTGATGCGCCTAAACAGTGGAAATCCCCAACAAGTGACCCCATTTTGGAAAATAGACCCCACAAGGAACTTATCTAGATGTGTGGTGAGCGCTAAGAAGCCCCAAGTGCTTCACAGAAGTTTATAATGTACAGCCGTAAAAACAAAAAAATATTTTTTTTTTGTACAAAAATGATATTTTCGCCCCCAGTTTTTTATTTTCCCAAGGGTAGCAGAAGAAATAGGACAAATTGCACAATAACTCTTGGGGTCCAGAGTACGCTGATACCCCATATGTGGGGATAAACTACTGTTTGGACGCATGGCAGAGCTGAGAAGTGAAGGAGCACCGTTTGACTTTTTCAACGCAGAATTGGCTGGAATTGAGATCAGACGCCATGTCACATTTGGAGAGCCCCTGATGTGCCTAAACAGCTGAAACCCCCCAATTCTAACTCCAACCCTAACCCCAACACACCCCTAACCCTAGTCCCAACCCTAACCACAAACCTAACCCTAACACACCCCTAATCCCAACCCTAACCCTAATCCTAACTTTAGCGCCAACCCTAACCCTAACTTTAGCCGCAACCCTAACCCTAACCCTAATGGGAAAATGGAAATAAATACTTTTTTTTTATTTATTATTTTTCCCTTACTAAGGGGGTGATAAAGGGGGGTTTGATTTACTATTTATAGCGGGTTTTTATGATTGGCAGCTGTCACGCTAAAAGACCCTTTTTATTGCAAAAATAGTTTTTGCATCATCACATTTTGAGAGCTATAATTTTTGCATATTTTGGCCCACAGAGTCATGTGATGTCTTATTTTTTGCGGGACGAGTTGACGTTTTTATTGGTACCATTTTTGAGCATGTGACGTTTTTTGATCGCTTTTTATTTCGATTTTTGGGAGGTTAGAATGAACAAAAATCAGCAATTCATGAATTTCTTTTGGGGAGGCGTTTATACCGTTCCGCGTGTGGTAAAATTGATAAAGCAGTTTTATTCTTCGGGTCAGTACGATTATGGCGATACCTCATTTATATCATTTTTTCATGTTTTGGCGCTTTTATAGAATAAAAACAATTTTATATAAAAAATAATTATTTTTGCATCGCTTTATTCTGCAAGCTATAACTTTTTTATTTTTTCGCTGATGATGCTTTATGATGGCTCGTTTTTTGCGGGACAAGATGACGTTTTCAGCGGTACCATGTTTTTTTATATCGGTCTTTTTGATCGCGTGTTATTCCACTTTATGTTCGGCGGTATGATGATAAAGCATTGATTTTTTGCTTCGTTTTTTTTTTTTTTTTTTTTTAAGGGGTTCACTAAAGGGGTTAACTAGTGGGACAATTTTATAGGGGGGGTCGTTTCGGACGCGGCGATACCAAATATGTGTACTTTTATTGTTTTGTTTTTTTTATTTACAGGAAGAAGTGAATTTATTGGGGAATATTTTTTTTTTTTTTATTTATTTTGGATTTTTTTTTTTACACATGTTTATTTTTACTTTTTTAACTTTTTTACTTTGTCCCAGGGTGGGACATCACAGTATTTTATCAGATCGCTGGTGTGACAGTGTGCACAGCACTCTGTCACACCAGCGATCGCACAGGCATAGATGCAGACTTCTCAGTGGCTGCTCTCGGCAGGCACTGAGGTAGCCGCCTCCCTCCAGGACCCCGGCGCCATCTTGGATCCGGGTCCGGGGAGAGAGGAAGCCCTCACAACAGCGCGATCACATCGCGCTGCTCTGAGGGTCTCAGGGGGTTCGCGCAGGGAGCCCCCACCCTGCGCGATCCTCCCCTGTGCCCCCAGTACACCGCGATCATGTTTGATCGCGGTGTGCAAGGGGTTAATGTGCCGGGAGCGGTCCGTGACCGCTCCTGACACACAGTCATGGGTGTCAGCTGTGATAATCAGCTGACACCGGCGGCGATTAGCTGCGCTCCCCTCAGGAGCGCAGCTGATCGCCTATGACGTACTATCCCGTCCCCGGTCATACGGGCCCAGGTACCATGGACGGGATAGTACGTCCGATGGCAGTAAGGGGTTAAGGCTGTTAAGGAGCCAACATACATGGACCTTGCCAGCAGCGTCGGACTGGAGTACCTTGGGCCCACCAGAGAAAATATATTCTTGGGGCCCACCATCATACTTCCCAACCTTTGAAGAAGGGAAAGAGGGACAAAGGCTGTGGCACGCTGTGCCTGCTGCAGCAAATTTTAGGCCATGCCACGTTGCACCACAGACTGTCCAGGAGTTGGTGGATGCTTTAGTCCAGGTGTGGGAGGAGATCCCTCAGGAGACCATCCGTCGCACTCATCAGGAGCATGCCCAGAAGTTGTAGGGAGGTCATACAGCATACCTCCCAAATTTTGAAGACAGGAAAGAGGGTTAAAGGCTGCGGCGCACATAGCGCGCCGCTGCAAATTTTAAGCCACGCCCCGACCACACCCATTTCACAGCTAATCACACCCATATCCTCGCCCCAACCGTACCCATGCCGATACAGCTGACCCTCCGATTACGGTTGGGGGGCCCACTGCTGGTACCGGGCCCCCCAACGCCTGTTCAGGCCCCATAGCTTCTGGGCGGCAGAGCAGGAAGATCGATTCTCCCTGCTCTGCCGCAGAATGTAACTGTATCGGCGTGCTGTGCACGCCGATACAGTTACTGTAGCGTAGCTCCGGGTGGGCCCCTCAGAGCGCGGGGCCCGGGGCCACCGCCCCCTCTGCCCCGCGACCTATCCTTTCAAATCAGGGCCCACCACGCAGGAGCTGGGGCCCACCGGAGGTTTCTCTGGTGTCCCGGTGGCTCAGTCCGACCCTGCTTGCCAGCCTGATAATACCAGGCCACAGCAGTCTGCTTATCTTTGCTGGTTAACAAAAATAGGGGATCCCCTCGAAAAAAATTGGCGTGGGGTCCCCCCTATTTTTGTTAACCAGCCAGATGAAGCAGACCGCTGAGGCCTGGATTTTCAGACTGTTAAGGAGCCAAGATCCATGGACCTTGCCAGCCTGATAATACCAGGCCACAGCAGTCTGCATATCTTGGCTGATTAACAAAAATAGGGGATCCCCTCGAAAAAATTGGCGTGGGGTCCCCCCTATTTTTGTTAACCGGCCAGATGAAGCAGACCGCTGAGGCCTGGATTTTCAGACTGTTAAGGAGCCAAGATCCATGGACCTTGCCAGCCTGATAATACCAGGCCACAGCAGTCTGCATATCTTGGCTGATTAACAAAAATAGGGGATCCCCTCGAAAAAAATTGGCGTGGGGTCCCCCCTATTTTTGTTAACCGGCCAGATGAAGCAGACCGCTGAGGCCTGGATTTTCAGGCTGTTAAGGAGCCAAGATCCATGGACCTTGCCAGCCTGATAATACCAGGCCACAGCAGTCTGCATATCTTGGCTGATTAACAAAAATAGGGGATCCCCTCGAAAAAAATTGGCGTGGGGTCCCCCCTATTTTTGTTAACCAGCCAGATGAAGCAGACCGCTGAGGCCTGGTTTTTCAGGCTGGTAAGGATCCAATATCCATGGACCTTGCAAGCCTGATAATACCAGGCCACAGCAGTCTGCTTAGCTTGGCTGGATAACAAAAATAGGGGATCCCTTGAAAAAAAAACGGCGTAGGGGTCCCCCTATTTTTGTTAACCAGCCAAGTAAAATGCAGACTGCTGCGGCCTGGTATTAAAAGACTGTCAAGGCCCATGGATTTTGGCCCTCAACAGCCTGATAATACCAGGCTACAGCAGCCCCACATTTGGCGCATCAAAAGATGTGCCAATTGTGGCACTTTACCCGGCTCTTCCCACTGCCCTGTAGCGGTGGCAAGTGGGGTAATAAGGGGTTAATGTCACCGTTGATTGCACGGTGACAATAAGCCCGGTTAATAATGGAGAGGTGTCAATAAGACACCGATCCATTATTAATCCCAAAGTTATTAAATGTATAAAAAAAAGACAAAGCAAGAAAAAGTCTTTTAATGAAATAAAAGAGACAACACAGTTTTCATTTCTTTTATATACTCTCATTCCTGCGACGCATCGATCTCCTGTAAAAAAGAAAAAAAAACAAACCAACAGTATACCACCTGTCCGACGCAGTCCATAGTATCGACAGTCCCACGACGATCCAGCTCTGCTACATCGCAATGACAGGCAGAGCCTGTCATCGCGACGCAGCACAGCTGATTACTGCTTCCCCGGCGGTGACGTCATCGGACTGACTGCTTTACGGCCGGGATTACCCAGCAGTCACTGCAGTTATCGCGAGAAACTGCATGTGACCGCCGGGGAAAGATGATGGCGGCCATGAAGCAGTCCAGCCCAGTGACCGCCGGAGATTTTCTGCCAGGTAAGTGCCGCTGACTCTGACAGACCCGACCGACGGACACTGACAGTGAAAGTGACAATCCCGATTCGGTATCCGATAAGACGAAAATATCGGAACTAAGTATCGAAAGGCCGATAGAGCTAATATCGGCCGATACCCGATACTTGCGGTATCGTATCGCTCAACACTAACTATAATAATGATAGCACCATAATATTATAATTATGTGAGTATAATTAAGTAGGTTCTAGGAAGTTTCGCGTCCAGCAGTTCACCCCAGCATTTCGCACCCAGCATTTCACCCCAGCAGTTTGTCCCCAGGTACACGTCGCCCCCGAACATTTTGCCCCCAGCATTTCGTCCCAGAATGTTTCTCCCCCGAACATTTCGCCCCCGGCAGTTTGCCCCCGAACATTTCGCCCCCGAACATTTCGGCCCCGGCAGTTCGCCCCGAACATTTCACCCCTGCAGTTCGCCCCGAACATTTCGCCCCCAGCATTTAGCCCCAGGATGTTTCGCCCCCGAACATTTCGCCCCCGGCAGTTCGCCCCGAAAATTTCGCCCCCGGCATTTCACCCCCAGGATGTTTTGCCTCTAGCAATTAAAGACCTGTCTGAATGAACATTCGCTTATCACCAATAATACACATATGAGTCTAAGATATACAATTCTGATCAAATGAGTTTTTTTAATTCTAAAACATTGTTTTCTAGATAAGTCATTTTACAAACAGACAGGAAAATAGTAGGATGTAATGATACCTCAGTCCTCTTGGGATCCTCTTCATACGCAGATATTCAGATAGTGTAGCATAATGTAATTCATAATATATCTGGTGGCGTAGTTCTTTCTCTAGGTCCCTTCCCCTTGTCTCCCTAGGAGGAACTTTCAAAAAATCACTAGACAGGTTCAATTTTTGACAGAATATTAATGGTCTCTCAGTGTTATAAGAGAAAGTATTGGTGGACATTGCTTACAGTGTGCATACGGAAAAAACTGTGCAGTGGAAATATATCGTAGCACTACCGTGATGGTGCACAAGTAGGTTTCCCAACCAAATACCGTGAGTAGAAAAACTTGGCACTCAACTTTAGCAAAATGATTCCAGTTTATTGCAGTCAAAGTACAGGTAAGTACATCAAGGAAACGTTTCGGTCCAGGAGGACCTTCATCAATCTGACAGCAATAAAATATACAGCAAGAAAGGACAAATAAAAACAAATAATAATAAAAAATAAATAAATAAAAAATTAACACTCTTGTGTTAAAAAGCAACTTAATCAAAGGTAAATAATGGAAAGGAGACATGGGCGTACCCACCGTGGGGCAGGGGGCAGGGGGGGACAAGTGCCCCCCCCTAGAAGCAGGTGCGCACGGTGCATGATCCGGCCGTCGGCCCTCCGACATTGAACTGACAGTTCATTGCCGGCGGGCGGCGGCCCTTTAATCGCGGGCGCAATGTGCTGAGTTAGGAAGGCCTTGCGGCCTTCCATATGCAGCACAGGCGACGTGATAGTCATCACGCCGCCTGCGCGCCCTGATGACGTCACGCCGCCTGTGCCAGGACTCAGGAGAAGACGGAGTCCAGAGCGCGCTTCTTCAGAGCAGCGGGGGAGATAGGTGAGTACTGGTTTTTTTTTTTTTTTTTGACGCCGGGCCCGGCCTGTGGGGGATTATGCTGGCTATAGGGTGATTATGTGGCTATAGGGGGATTATGCTGGCTATAGGTGATTATGCTGGCTATAGGGGGATTATGCTGGCTATAGGTGATTATGCTGGCTATAGGGGATTATGCTGGCTATTAGGTGATTATGCTGGCTATAGGGGATTCTGCTGGCTATAGGGGATTCTGCTGGCTATAGGGGGATTCTGCTGGCTATTAGGGGGATTCTGCTGGCTATAGGGGATTCTGCTGGCTATAGGGGGATTATGCTGGCTATAGGGGATTATGCTGGCTATAGGGGGATTCTGCTGGCTATAGGGGGGATTATGCTGGCTATAGGGGGATTATGATGGCTATAGGGGGATTATGCTGACTATAGGGGGATTATGCTGGCTATAGGGGGATTATGCTGGCTATAGGGGGATTATGCTGGCTATGGGGGATTATGCTGACTATAGGGGGATTATGCTGGCTATAGGTGATTATGCTGGCTATAGGGGGATTATGCTGGCTATAGGTGATTATGCTGGCTATAGGGGGATTATGCTGGCTATAGGTGATTATGCTGGCTATAGGTGATTATGCTGGCTATTGGGGATTATGCTGGCTATTGGGGGATTATGCTGGCTATTGGGGGATTATGCTGGCTATAGGGGGATTATGCTGGCTATAGGGGATTATGCTGGCTATGGGGGGATAATGCTGGCTATTGGGGATTATGCTGGCTATTGGGGACTATGTGCTTATGGGGTTTATGCTGCCTACTGGGGACTACTATGCTGCTTATGGGGGATTATGCTGCCTATTGAGGACATATGCTGCGTAATTAGGGACCTATGCTGCCTATTTGGGGACCTATGCTGCCTATCGGGACATTTACCTGCCTATTGGGGACCTATGCTGTCTATTGGGGACCCATTGCTGTCTATTGGGGACCTATGCTGCCTATTGGGGACCTATGCTGCCTATTGAGGACATATGCTGCCTATTGAGGACATATGCGCCTATTGGGGGTCAATGCTGCCTATTGGGGACATTACCTGCCTATTAGGGACTTTGGCACCACACCAGTCTGAGCCTGAGCTAAAAGCGGAGTTGCGCCACTATGTGCATTGATGAGGATGAAATGATTGGCAGGCTGCAATGATGGGCAGTGCAGGCTGTATGTCTCTGTGTGGGCAGTTTTATTGCTGGTATATTGGTTTTTGTAGCGCTGTTTTATATATTGGTATTTTATAATAGCAATTTGGAATCCCTAGGAAATGATATCAAGAAAGAGAAAAATTGCTTCACTTGTGACAAATATGGAACCGAAAAATTGACCATCTCATTAGCCAAAAGCAGGCCCATAATTCCCATTGAAATACCAGTAAGTTTGTTGATTTTTAACTTTACTTATTCTTTATTTTAAGTATTGTGTTTGTTCCTGTTTATTTTTATTTTTTTACTTCAAAATAAGAGTGTAGTATATGGTGTATACAGGGTCATACACATCGTGTGCGGTATATAGAGTGTATATACACTTCTGTATTATACTTTTCATATACAGGTTATAATGCCTCTTATTCTTTGTATAGAGGTGAGTGTGCCATGTATAATATATGGTTATACAGCGTAGTGTCGCATACACTGCTGTGTTATACAATATACAACAGTTTTAACGCTCCATACCTAATATGCAGTATAATGTACAGTGTATATGATGTAACCTGTATAAGATGTGACATTGGGCTTGCCCCCCCCTAGTTATGATCCTGGGAAACGCCCATGAAAGGAGACCCTTGGGGAATTATTCCCTTAATAGGTGAAATAAATAAATTATATATCGTGATTGGAAAGTTCAAGTACTACCCGACTGCTTGTGAAGAGGGGATTAGTATGAACTTAGAGGGAGACTGCCTGAAAAAGTAAGTAAAGTACTATTAATAAATGATAGCATCATAATATTATAATATGTGAGTAAAAATTAAGTATATAGGGTGAAAATAGCAAAAGAGTACATTGAAGTACCTTAAAAGAAGAAAAGTCCTATATGCTCTATATGGTAGGCTCCTATTGGTAGGTTCTATTGGGCCTGGGATAAAAGTTATAGGATATAAGGGACATAAATCATATTAAATGAAAATGTATATGAGAGGATATCACTTTTACCTTTAGGAATCCGAGTATGGGAATAGTGGGCCTGGATGGCTCTGAATATTACCTAAGGTGGCATAAATGTGCCTAGATTAAGGTATATACTTATAGAATAATGCAGTGTCCTATGCAAAAAAATTGTATATTCATATGGTCCGATGTGAAGGTGCCATAAAGGCGATTTATCTCCCAAAAGGGTGTATCACCAGTATTTATATATACATATATATTGGTATAAATTGAGCCAATAGGTGAATTATCAAACGGTGGACGCATTGGTGGCAGTGTGTCTGCCCAAATTGTTTGTTGCTCCATTTTAAGTGTTATATTAAAGTCACTCTTACACATGTTATAGAATAAGGATTGGTGGCAGTGGACTGAAAAATACTTACTGGGGAGGAGAAGGAAGAAGCGCTGGTCTCTCTTTGCCTGACGCGGTGTCCACGCTTGTCAGTGGCAGAGACCGCGCGTTCTTGCGCCTTAAAAGGAGAAAAGGGGTGGGGCGTGGGACGTAGCGGTATTACGTCACAGGAAGTGGCGTTTGCGTTCCACCGGGTTTAGGGCTTGCGTTCCACTTACCCGACGCTGAGGAGGCGTCAGGACGGTAATGATCATAGCTTAATTTCATTAATAAAGGAGTGCATGGGGATAAAATAAATATGTAATATGATAATGTAGTTATGCGAAGCCAATTTACTAAGACAGTGATAATGGTAGTAAGATTATATATCGGACTTATAGAAAGAAAAAGAAAAAAAGGGGGGGGAAAGGAAGAAGAAATTCTTTTATGAGCAAGTGAAATTTATTTAGACCAAATTTACATATAAGGGATATTCAAGAAAACATAAACAAAAGGGTGCCAGAATGCAGCGGGTGGAGGGGTCCAAGGGTGGGGGTTCTAGATGAGAGACTCAATATAATCGACTCTGTAACAAAAGGAAACAGGTTAGTAAGATAATTACAATGTCTCGAAGGGTACATATTATGCTGGAGAGATGCAGATAGGGATCTTTTCAAATGAGAACAACATCATATGATAAAAAGACAATGAGACATTCCACTTAGATTTAGTAAAATGTTCTGTTTCCCTAGTAATCTACATAAGCTATCAGCCAGTAATTTAAATCAAGAGGGTTAGTATCAGTGGAATATATATAAGTGTATACTTTTTCCGTCATATACTATCACCCTAATCAACAATCACAATTGTACATAGGTGAAGGCCCCTAAATGAAGGAAAGAAGGTCTGTCCCTATTAGACCCTTAGGAGAGAGGGTCTGAAGTTCATGTATCCAGTACGCCTCCCGTTTTTTTAGGAGGCGTACTCTGTCGCCCCCCCGTCTGGGTGTGCGGATTGTTCATTACCTGGAATTTCAGCTGTGAAATCTGGTGGCCTTTTGTAATTTTGTGAGACGGGATCGGGAGAAGTAGATTTTTGCACCTAATCGTAGATTTGTGCTTTGAGATCCTATCTTTTATAGCTTGTGTGGTCTCCCCCCCATAAAGGAGGCGCATGGGCATTTTATTAGATAGACGACAAAAGATGAATTACAGGTAGAATAACATTTATGTTATATTTCTTTCCAGAATGTGGGTGATATATAATATTCCCTTTCATTACATTATGACATTGGTTGCATTGGGAGGCACGGAAGGTTCCCGTTTTGGGTTGGACAAAAATCTTTGAGTTTGTTTCCTGTCTACTGTCACCTATATCAGCTCTGACCAGATCACACAGAGGTTGGGTGCCCTTTTAAAACAGGGTAGGAAGAGGGGTTTGGAACTCGGGTACCTCCGGATGGGCTTGCTGAGAAGGCCCCCAATGTTGTCTGATGGTTTTGTGGAGGATTTCCACAAAAGGATGGTTTTGTGTGGACAAAAGGGATTCTTTTCCAATCTGAATTTAGGTCTCTCTAACGGTGCCACTGCCTCAGTGAGAAGTCTGAGGGGTATCCTCGTTTATGAACTTACTATGCATCTCACTTTGACTGTGAGAAAGGGTATCATGGTTAGATACTATTCTTTGTAACCGTTTGAATTGAGAGCGTGGTATAGATTTTTTAATTGCTGGTGGG